>JANXHW010000002.1:200949508-201630758 GCA_026170595.1 Plestiodon gilberti rubricaudatus
TGGGTGCACCATGCAGTTACCCACAGCAGCGACTAAGGCTGGCTTTGGCCAAGACCCTTCCTCCTGCTACATCCCGTTGCGGAGGCTGCAGGATTTGGCCTCCATGATCAATGCCGAATATCTGAATGGCTCGAAAGATGGCTCTGAGTGTTTGCAGGAACTGGAAAGGAGCGACTCCAACCCAGAATCCCCAGAACTCTGCAGGGGTTCTCCAAGGTTAGCCGACCCAGAAAACTTCAGCACCCAGCAGGACTCTGCCAGACTTCTGGATTTTGATACTCTCTCCTCTTGCTTGGAGGAAGATAATGAGGTGGATTCTGAAGCATCATTCCTGACAGCAGAAGAAAACCCAGACGAAGAAATTAAGTTTGTGATGAAAAATACAGTTGCAGCCACCTGCAGTGAGGAGGCAGAGTTTGAGAATGAGGCAGAACTGATTCAAGGGAACCAGCAAGGTGGCTCCATAGAAATTAGACACAATGAGACAATTTCTGCCCTATTCTCAGCCCCCATTCCTCCAGAGCAAATACAAAGCAACACTTGCAAAGAATCTGGAGTAGGAAGTAGAACTGAGAATGTAGACGTGCACTCAGTGTCTTATTTGCCTGGAGATACAGATCTGAAAATCGAAAAACAATTCAGCATTTCAAAGATATCTGAAAAGGAAGAACCAGATCAGAGTTCCATCGTGTTAGGAAACTTGATAGAAAGACTTGAAACATCAATTACTACAAAGCCATCAGCATCAGGATTACCATCTGTAAGCAGTCTTGGGGTATCAGTTAAGTTCTCTGCAAATTTATTTATGGGGAAATAATTTTATACAGTATTCTTCTGGTGTCTTACTGTTGCAGAGAAGCATATGAGTGGGTAGTGGGTGGAGTCAACAGGTTGTCAAATTTTCATGTGTTTCAGTTTGCAAAAGCTGAAGTGTTACAACTTTAAAAACAAAATATTTTGTAGCTATTTTGCATGGCATACAATCCTAAATGTTTGTACACCGAAGAACTTGCTAGTTCACCTTATTCTAGAAGCTGAGTTAAGTTTCTTTTCTTGTACAGGAGTTGTCATCCTTCTTGGCTGGCTTATGGCAGCCATCCTGCCAGAATTATGATTTGATAATTTTCAAATGATTTGAAAATATGCATCACTCACAGAACCTTGCTCTCTGACCTTGTCAGTTTTTATTATTAGCTAAAATAAGGCTTTTTAAAACTTCTGTGAAAATGAAAACATTCTTGGGATAGAGAACTTGCTTTTGCAACTATTGTTTTATGCAAAATCTGCATAGAGATTTGAAAAAATGATAGTTATATGTGGTACAAAGTTTTACTCTTGGATTTCTACCTGAATTTGTAAGATTGATAGGGCTGCTTCACACACAATGTTTTAACTGCACAGTGGTGATGGAAAATATAGTTATGTAAAAATTGCATTATTTTGCTGTGTGAACACATTTCAGAAACATGCCAATTGTGGCCCCATTCATATGCATATGATATAAACTGGTGTGTACACATCTAGATAGTAGGTTATTAGTTGGTAAAATGTTATGTGTGAAGTGTCCCTAGTTAGAAAAGGTATTCTTTTACTAGTAAAATTAGAAGATTTCATCTAAAAACATAGGTGATGAATCTGGCGCCTTTTGTTCCCTTTTTGTTTTGCAGAATGATTTGGTATGTGCAGCATAATCATTCTATGGTGTTAAATAAATATAAGACACACATTGGGGTTGTGTGTATTGACATTGAATAATGGTTACAGTCACCTTGAATTTGGTGTTCTATAATGTCTCTAAAGCAGTGGTTCCCAAACTTTTTAGCACTGGGACCCACTTCAGGAGCTCAGCTCTTTGAACGGCAATTAGCAGCTATCTGGTTTTTAAATAGCCTCAGGGCTTGAGGCAATTAGTTATCTGAACTTTCCATCACCCATATTTTCATTGGAGGCTCTGTGGGACCCACCAGGTGGGTCCAGACCCCCAGTTTGTCAAACACTGCTCTAAAGCCAAAAGGTTTATTTCCAGCTTCGTAAAGAATACTTAAAATTAGTGCTGCAGTGTTTAATTGATTTAATCAAATTAATTACATTTTGAAAAATTATTGTTGACTAATATGGCAGCAGATTTAAAAAAATACATACATGTATTTTTAATGCAAATAGTTAACGCAAATGCAAATGGCAAGCACTATCTGAAAAGAGGTGTTCTCCCTTTTCTTTCATATAAGATGGGAAAGCCTCTTCTAGGACAAGGTTTACTATGACATATGCATGCGTCATTTAAACAGAAAGGGATGCTTCTTGTTCAGAACGGTTACTTTTATCCATATGAAATGTATGCAGGTTTAATTGATGAACTAATCAACTAAAACTCATGAATTCAATCAACTCAGATTTCTTTAAATGGATGACAGCCCTACTAAAATGATTTCCAAAGTGGCTAGGTATTTATAACATGGCAGAAAAACTCCAATATGGTACAACAGATAACAATGTTTTGTGCAATTTTATTACAATTTACCTGGCGTTGATATTTTGGTACTTATACAAAGTAAGATACAGTAGATACGGTTAGATACGGTAATTATATCTGCTCTTATTTGAATTATAGCTACAAATTCCAGAGGGGTAACTAGGTTGGACTGTTATAGCAAAACCAACATGAGTCTTAATTTACTGTGGCATAAATTTTTGTGGGTCAGGACACACTTCAGGCCCAATCCTATCCAACTTTCCAGCGCCGATGGTTCACTCGTATGCAAACTTTTTTTTGATTAGTATGGTCTAGTTCCTATTAGAAAGACAAGCAAATTGGGTTTATTTGTGCGGAATTCTTGTGTTCATGTTATCTAATCACTGCAGGTCATTGGAACGTTGTTCTTTTAGAAATCAGATTTATTTTGTAAGATTTGTAAAGTTAGAAGACAACATAAAGTTAGAAGCCGCCTTGGGTCCCTTTGGGGAGAAAGGCGGGATAGAAATATTGTAAATAAATAAATAATAATTAATTGATGCAGTTCGTTGCCACAAGATGTGATGATGGCCACTAGCTTAGATGGCTTTAAAAGGGGAGGTAGACAAACTCACAGAACATGCATCTGTCAATGGCTACTAGTCATGATGAAGGCTATTTGCCACCTCCAGGTTCAGAAGTAGTATGCCACTGAATACCTGTTGCTGGGGAGCAACAGTGGGAGAGTGGATCTCCTGCTTGTGATCTTTCCAAAGGCATCCAGGGTTACAGAATGAGGGACTAGGTTGGCCTTTGGTCTGATCCAGCAGGATGTGTTGTAGGTTCTTGTAGACAGGAAGACAAGGAAACGTCATTTTAAGTTTTTTGTAGTTGTTTCATAGAACTGATCTTGCAATGGGCTCTGGGCAAGGAGTCCATGTAGGCTTTAAAATTTATCATCAAGAGTTATCAATCTTGCACTTAGCTAAAGGACTTCAATGGTAGTACAGTATTAGCAAATACAGGTTGATTACCCCTTGATTACAAGCCTCAGGGCTTGTGGCAATTACTTATCTGATCTTTCCATCACCTGGGACCCACCAGAAATCGGATCACAACCCACAAAGTGGGTCCCGACCCACAGTTTTAGAAACACTGGTATAAGGTTATATGAGACATACTGTAAATGAATTTCATGTTTAAACGTGTGTCCCGCCTCCAAGGTATCTTTATGCAAATATTCCAAAATCCAGACAAATCCGAAATCCAGACGACGTCCCGTCCCAAGAAGTCGCTTAAGATTCTTAAGCTTGAGATTCTTTTTGAAACAGTCTGATTTAAAATTAAATCTGGTTGCAAGCAATTTAATCCTGTGCTTATACTTTCTAAATACTGAATGAATTGTTCTCTGATAGTGGCCGTTTGAGAAGCATGTTGACTTAAAGCAGTGTTTCTCGAACTGTGGGTTGGGGCCCACTTGGTGGGTCGCGACCTGATTTCTGGTGGGTCCCAGGTGATGGAAAGATCAGATAAGTAATTGTCTCAAGCCCTGAGACTATTCAAAAATCGGATAGCTGCAAATTGTCCTCCAAAGAGCTGGGCTCCTGCAGTTTGCAAGATAGCTGCTAATCACCCTGCAAGTAGCTGAGCTTTTTACTTGTAAAATAAATAAATAAATAAGGGCGCAATCCTATCCAACTTATGTGTTACCAGCGGCACAGCGAGAACGGGAGGCCCCAGAATGGAAAGGGGATTCAAATCCCCTTTGAATTCCCCTTTTGGAGGGGATTTGAATCCCCTTTCCGTTCTGGGGCCTCCCGTTCTTGCTGCGCTGCTGGTTACAATGGTGGCATAAGTTGGATAGGATTGCGCTGTAAATTTATTTATTTATTTCTATATCACTTTTTTTTTAAGTCTCGTAAAGCTAGGTGGGTCCCGATACGGTGTCATTTTAAAAAGTGGGTCCCGGTGCTAAAAAGTTTGAGAACCACTGACTTAAAGATTTCTATATGGAGAACATGAGGAAAATGGCTTTCTGAGGCCAAGCATTTATAAAGGCTGAAGCACATGGGCTGCGTTCTGCGTGCGTGCAGCCCGTTGCGGCCGGCTGTGTTTGTGTTCTTTCCGGACGGAGGCAAGTCCCACTGAACGCTGGGAGCCGCAGAGAGGTCTGTTTGCGTTTGACGCTTCCCCTGGAGAATACTCAACTTTGGCTGTGTTTCTTGCGCAGCACACGCCGCAAGCAGAACGCGGCCGTTGTGCTTCCGCCTTTAACGTGGTGCAGTAGGTCATACGTCATGTTGTTATAGGCTTGATAGTGGGGGCCTGGGACTGGTATGTCATCACAGACACTGGGATCCAGCACCAGGCTCCAGAAGATATCCGTTTGTATATCTGTAGAAGGATCATCCTCTGTGCCTACTGTATATGTGTGATCTTTTATTTCTCTGTGCTCTTTGACTACCTAAGCTCTGCAATTTGCTCAGTTCTCATATTATGAATATTTGCCATCTATCCCCTACCTCTGGATTGCTGTAATGATTTTTGCCCCATAGGACAGAGAGTGGGTGGAGAACCCCTGCCAGGTCCTAGGCAAGCTGGGAAGCAGCAGTGGTAGTAATAATTGGGCCTCTCCAGTGACCAGGACACCATCTCCTGCTGCTGACAATGATGGCGATGCCAACATTGGGGAACTCCCATAAGGGCGGGGTTAGAAGCCTCGTGTGCACCTGTGCAGCCTCTTGCAATACTTAAAAGTGGCTGCATGCTCCAGCCAAAGAAAGGACCAAAACCTGAAGAGGATGAAGGGTGTCGAATAACCCCTTCCTCCTCTCTAAGTCTGAGGACATGGGAGTGGGGAGGGAGGAAGGAAGGAAGGATACCACATTTTCTTTAAACAAAAAGGGTCGTTTCCTTTCCCCATTATGAAAATAAACTGCTGTGCCCAGTAACTACCAGCCTTTGCATCTGATAGACATAATGAAAAAAAGTTATCCATTAAATAAATAATATTTAATGGTTTCACTCTTATGCATGCTTAACTGGAAGTAAATTTCACTCTCAGTGATACTTCTGAGTAGACAAACATAGAATTGCACTGTGTGTTAACATATTAGTATGCCTCATTTTTCATTATTTTTATTCATTCATTTTTATGTATTGCTTTGAATTTTTTGAATTAATAATAAATATTATTGAGAATAGATGTTTAGAAAATAGATAGAAAATTGATTGATTTAAAGGTTTTTTTCTTGGTGATTTAAATCTCCAATTTACTCTGGATGTGATGAAATGGCTTTCTATGTGCTATCTAACATATGTGAGCCTTTTATGTAGTAATTGCAGCTCATGTATGAAAAACAGCCGAAAGAAATGCTCTATTTCTAATCTGTTTTTGCTTTATACTGTGAGTTCTGAACTAGGGTTTATCAGTTTACGGGCTACAATCTCAAAATTGGGTCATCATTGGGATGTATTACAGGGTCACACACTGACTTGGCTGTATGTTCTGTTCGTTGAACTGAGGTTTACTAGGTTATAAAGACTGACGTGGATTTTGAGTTCTCTCTTTACTTCTTGTTTGTTTAGCAGTTTAAAAAAACACATACTAAGTAATACATATTTTAACGTCTACTAAGTAGCTGACCAGTATATGTAGTAATCTTATATCTGCTTATAATATGGAAAAATGCAATCATTGTGAAAATATGTTTGCCAAAACTGTTTCCAAAGCAAATTCTCGAGGCTATATACTTTAGTAGCACTAATGTAACAACATTTTGTCTTTTGTTTCTTGTAGTCTAGTATTTTGTCTTTGTTGCAATTTTCAAAAATTGCAGTTAATGTCTCTTAGCCATAGTATAATTGTAAAGATTTGAGATCACAGCTTGCAAAGAAACACACATTTTGATCAAAACTTGCCTAAACCGGTAAACTAATTCTGACAGTGAGTAAACGAAATGTCTTTATAATTTGTTGCAAGTTTTCTTATGGATGACAGAAAACCATACAGCTTGGAGTGAAACTGAGCTTGCCACCCCACCCTCACCCCATTAGATAGTAGATCAGAGGTGGCCAACCTTCCACCATTAGGGCCTCTGTGTTCTTAAGAGTTGTGTAGAAGACAGAATCTTGGCAGCTGCAAGTGCTGATGGTGCTGCTAAAGCAGCTGCACCTGCTGAAATGCCCTCACCTATACAACCATTAAAGGGCCAGGAGCATTCACGTTGAAAAGTTGGTCACCCCTGTAGTAGATCCATGGGTTAAATGAAGAAAGACTTGCGTACCAATCCTGTGCATGTTTACTCAGAAGTAAGTCCAGTGGGGCTTAGCCCGGCTTACTCCCAGGAAAGTGTGCATAGGATTGTAGCCTAACAGCCCACTCCTATGCATGTCGACTCAGAAGTAAGTCCCATTATAGTCATTATAGCCATTTTGCAATAACAATTCTGTTCCATGCTAATGATGATGCCAGTTGAGGCACAAAACAAATCTAGTGTTGACAATTGGTACTCCTAGAGCATGGTAACAACTACTAGAGGGGTAGCTGTGTTACTGCATTGTAGCAGAAACACGGGAGTCTTGGTGCTTTAATTTATTTGAGCATAAGCTTTCATGGTATTGTAGAAGAATTTTAAGCAGATGATAATTAATAATGGAGGACCAGGAAGACTGGTGAACAAGGACAAAGTATGGGTTTATTTGTTATGCAGCGCAGTGGACAGCACCCCAGGAGGGGATGCTGCCCCTTTGCTACAAGTGAGCACACTTTTTATACCTTCCAGAACTGACCATCACATGCTTACAAGAGTGGTGGATGATCAGGTGGGCATACAGGTCTTGAGGTGATCACTGATTTACATTTCTTAGGGACAGTGAGAGGAGGTAACTTTTCAATAGAATCTGACACCTCATGATGGTCCCAGCTGGTCCTGTGGGACTTAATTGAGTTAGTCCAAGGGAGTTCCTGACTCCAGGAGCCAGCCTAATGTGCATGGCATTCCGAAGAGGAGGGAGTGGTGAAGTTGTTTATGCAAGAGTTCTCCTCATGCTATTGGGTAAACAGATGTGAATAAAATACTGGTGGGCCCCCATATCCACGGTTTCAGTTATCCACAGATCGCGGGGACCCCCCAGGCTTGTACTTTTTCCCCAGTAAGCTTTGTTTCTTCCTTAAACAAACAGGAGAAGCAGCCTCTGGCTGCTTATTGCAGGCAAGTAGAATGAGACTAAATCCTAGATAGGCTCTGCAAGGTTAACAGAAACCTTGCAGAGCCTCTCTAGGACTTAGTCTCGTTCTACTTGCCTGCAATGGAGGCTGCTTCTCTATTTTAAGAAAGAAACAAAGCTTGCTAAAAGAAAAATAAGAGCTGGGGGGGTTGCGCACGCCTGCCCACAGAGGAGGCAGGGCAGGGGGCTCTCAGGAAACCATGGAGGGGGTGAAACCTATCCACGGTTTCAAGTATCCTCTGAGGGGCCTGGAACATATCCCCAGCGGATAGGGGGGGAGTACTGTACCTAAAAATTCTGCTTCAGTATACAGCTCACATGTATCTGACAAAGTAGACTGTAGTCCACAAAGCTTATGCTGAAATCAGTTGATTAGTTTTAAAGTTGCTACAAGACTCTTTGTTGTTTTTGGAATATGGTAGGCACTAAAGCTCAATCCCTACCCCAGCCTCCTTGTACAATCTTTCAGCCCCTACTTAATTCTTCCTTTCCCTATATCTGCTTGTCCTCTTTGCACACCTCTCCCAAAGATCTTTACCTCTTCCAGGCAGCTTTCGTTCCCTTTTTTTCTACATCAGATTTGAGAGTTGGAGAGAAGAAATCTGGAAAGCAATTATGTGCTTTGGTGAAAGAGAGCAAGATAATATTTGGGCAGACCTTCCTAGGTAGCTTTTCTCTTCTTCTTTCAAAGAAGAAAATGAAGAGTGGGGAAAAGCTGCCCAAGAAGGAGAGATACCTGAGCAGAATAATCTTTCCAGCATTGCTTCCTTCCTCGTTTTTAGCGAGGCACGGCAGCTGGTTCTCTGTTGTCCATTATCAGGAGTAGAAGGAACCTTTTTGGGGTTGGGCACCCAAGAGCTACATTGTGTGTGTGAGCTACAACGTGGGTGTGATTTTTTAAAATCTTGGGACAAGAGATTGAGGGTAGCATCTTCCAGAACCTGTACACAGCTAAACCAGGGGCCATCAAGCTACAGCCCATGGGCCGCATCCAACCCACCTACGCATCCTATTATGAAAAGTCTTTCTGCGCAATCATGCGCAAAAGACCACCTGCGGAGCGCATGCTCTGCAGGTGCCAGGTGTCGCAAATGCACTGTAAAGTGTGTTTTTGACACCCAGAGAGTAAGGGCTGCCGGTGTGAAGGCTGGCAGCCCTTACTCCGCCACCCTCCGGACCTGGCACCTACCAGAGCACATACACCCTGCACTAGCCGGGGAGGGGGGAGGGAGGGCCGGGTGGTGAGGGAGGGTGACCGTTGATCAGACCGGGAGGGGGCGGGTATATTGGTGGCAAGATATTCCCAGCCTGGGCTGTCTTTACCCCACCACCCTGAATGTACGTCGGCTCCAGAGCTGAGGTACATCCAAGGAGGCCCATTGGGGCCTGGCAGCTCTACACCCGGGGAAGGGGACAACCGTCCCCTTCTCCCGAGATGTTCCCGGGTCGCACCAACGAGACCTGGGAAGGGTGCGAGATACTGTAGGCCGGCCGCATATCCTTACGCAGGGTTGGGCTGCCTGTTTTATGCAAAATGTGTGTATTTTCTCTAATTGACCTACTCTGACCCACCATAAGAGCAAGATTGAAGAATTCAGTCCTGGCAGCTGAAAATATGGGGACTCCTGTACTGAGCAGTATCTAGATTTCAGAGATCACTGTCAACTTATATATTCACGTACAGCTTTACTTGTATCAAAATATTCCTGATGAGGTGAGATGGAAATGTTGTTTTTTTCCCCCCTTAATACTGTTGTTGATAGTGCTCTGTGTGTGGTCACCTGTATTTTTGTATGGTCCTTCTGTATGTGTGAATAAGGTATTTGCATGAGACCCTTTGACACAACAGTGGGATGAGATGCAGGGGCACAAGAGTGGGCTCAGAAATAGTCTTGCACAGGCAAGTGGTATCCAGTGGACTTTGATGCTGGTAAGCTAAAACATTGGGCTAAAATGCAGTATAATGTAGTAATAGGGAGGGTTTTTCCTTTTTCTTGAGGCAGAGTGTTAGTCCTGGGCTTTACAGTTAGGCTAAGTGGTCTTAACGGTCTCAGTTGAAGTGCTCTTATTTTCCAGTGGGGCTATGTTCCCATTTTGGTAGAGAATACATTACATTCTAAAATAGAATAAAATCTAAAACAGCATGCAAGAGACATGGGACAGAAGTAGTCTGAGCTCCTGCACTGAACTCTTAAAAAACCTGGCAATATTTAATTGATGCCAGTGTCTTAAAAATTAGAGAGGATGATAAGGAAGTGTTAATAAACATGTCACTTGGTACAGTGGTACAATCGAAACTTGGTGAAAAGGAGTGTTTTGTTTTAAAATTCATCACAACTTACGGTAATTAATCCTTTCATGTTTTTACTAAAACAATGTGAAAAGTAACTCAGCCGCTATTTTGAGAAGTGAGCTTACTTCTGATGGGACTAAAGTTGCAATATTTCTTTTGGGAATTAAGGCAACTCTTGTGCTTAAATCGGCTTAAGACTAGGATCGGCATTATAAAATAGCTTTTAGTAATATTCTCCACATAAAATAGATCAGAAACTGTTATGACCAGCTATAATGTACCAAGAGTGAAGCATCTTCAGAGGGATTAAGGTCATTAAGGTCCCCGCATACATTTCCCCCCAAAACACTGTTTTTGTGGCATATGATATCCTTGAGAGTTTTAAAATTTTACTTGCACTCTGCTACAGTTTAATTCAAAAGATGAAATTAGTGGACTCCTGAGGTTTTTTTTTTTTTATCAAGGCATTGCTCTTGCATCTTTCTGAAGCTTCCATGTGTTGTCTTAAATTTAGGTCCATGAATTTAGGTCCATGAACAAATCCAGGAGAAACGTTGTGCCTAGTATGTGAGAACATTTACTTTGTGAGAGCTCAGTTTGCAATTTGAACACCGAACAGATTAAAAACTTTTAACCTTTAATTGGGACAGTTAATTTCTAAAATACTGGAAGTAGGTTTCTTACAAGGCAATGCTATTCAGATTTACTCAGAAGTAAGTTCCATTGTTCCTGGCAAATAGAAGGGGCAGAAATGGAAGCAGTAACAGATTTTACTTTTTGGGGTTCCAAGATCACTGCAGACGGAGACAGCAGCCATGAAATTAAAAGACGCTTACTCCTTGGAAGGAAAGCTATGGCAAATTTAGATAGCATAATAAAAAGCAGAGATATCACCATGCCAACAAAAGTTCGCATAGTCAGGGCGATGGTGTTCCCAGTAGCAATGTATGGTTGCGAGAGTTGGACCATAAGGAAGGCTGAGCGCCGAAGAATAGATGCTTTCGAACTGTGGTGCTGGAGAAGACTCCTGAGAGTCCCTTGGACTGCTAGGAGATCAAATCAGTCAATCCTAAATGAAATCAACCCTGACTGTTCCCTGGAAGGACAGGTACTAAGGCTGAAACTCAAATATTTTGGCCACCTAATGCGAAGAGAGGACTCTCTGGAGAAGACTCTGATGCTGGGAAAAATTGAGGCAAAAGGAGAAGGGGAAGGCAAAGGATGAGATGGTTAGACAGCATCGCCGATGCAACGAACATGAAAATGAGCGAACTCAGGAAGATAGTGGAGGATAGGAAGGCCTGGCGGGATGTGGTTCATGGGATCATGAAGGGTCGGACACGACTTAACGACTGAACAACAACAACAAGAAGTTCCATTGTGTTCACTGGGACTTGCTAGTATGTAAGCTGGATAGGATTGCTGCCCCGCTGGTGGAACTAGCATTCTGCCAGCGCTGGCTGCCTTATGACAGTTGTAAACAGCCCTCTGACCGCGCATGGAGATGCCAGTTGCTGGAGTGCTGGCAGGAAGGCTGGAGCCTTTCTGTGTGCGCTGGTGGATCCTCCTGGACCCACCAAGACAGGTAAGTTGGCAGGGGAGGTGGGACGGGGTAGGGCGGAATGAGGTGGTGATGGGGTGGGGTGGAGTAAATACTACGTCGTAGTAGTAGTAGTAGTAGTAGTAGTAGTATTTAGAAGATAGATGTTGCTTTTACACCAAAATAGTGGAGAGAGGGAAAGGGAGTGCAAAAGTGTGTTCTTGAATTGTATTGTTTTGAAAATGAAGGAAGCATCTACTATACTTTCCTCCCTTTGTTTGTAGAGTGAAATAATTTTGCACTTAGACTTCTTCCCTCCTTTTTTCAGTACTTCTTCTCTGTGGAAAATCTCCAGTGTTTCTGCTGAACAAAACCCAGTTGGATTACTGTTTTAAAAATATAAAACACTTTGATCTATACTCTGACTGAGCTGAAGCAGAACTGCATAGATTCCAAGGCGGAGATCACGGATGCTAGTGGAAGATGGCATTTTGTCCCTTTACTCTGGCTCTGGGATGTAAATCCTCACGCTGTTAGTGCTGGTGCACCTATTAATACCTGCCTCTTGTGCCCCAGGGCTGTAGTAAAGGGAGTTCAATGGTAGGATTTTTTTAGGTACATTATTTGCATAATGGGCACATTTGAATGTTTGTACTGTAGTTCATTTTGCTAGCACCAGATTCTGCTTTAGCTGAAGTGATGCAAGCCTTAGTGGGCTGCACAGCAGATTAAGGTTTGAGAAGGAAGGGTTCTAAATAAACCTGAGAAATCTGATCATTGCAACTGCATTGTGTATTTTATTTAAATGGAATATATATTATACAGTCAGTGTAAGGCAAGTATCTCACAGTGAAAATAGTTCAACTTTTCCATTTCCTGATTTCTCACATGTACTGTGTAGGCTTAGTTATGGGTTCATACAGCACTTTATAGACTGTGTCTATTCTCTTAGATATTGATGAAGATAATATCTTACCTTAGATAATATCTTAGGTATTGATGAAGTGTTGCAGCAAAAGAGGGAGGCAACCAGGAAGATATTGGTTGTGTTTCAAGTTTGGAAAATACAGTTGGAAAATATTATAAAATATATTACATCTGAAGACTATACTGCATTTAAAATATAAGAAATGTGATCCTGTTAATTTAAAGTGGCATAAAAATAAAGACAGCAGATGCTGAAATGTGGTTGGGCTAACCTTGTTAACCTCAGAAATTAATAATTAGTGATAGTGTTAAATTATTGTTCAATAATGATCCACTTTTAATTCCCTAAATTCTGTGACTGATTAGAATATGTTTGTGTTGCCCAGTTGCATTCATTTACAAAACAATTCAGAATGCAATATCTTAAGGACTGTGCAATAAAACAAAATAAACAAAAACTGTATCCAGGCAGTCCATATTCTTCGGCAAAAGGCTAAATTCTGTACATTGTGAATTATGCAAAACAAGCATGTTCTATAATTCCTTGTATTTTGGATGGTTTACCTGATTTTGCTAGTCATGAGAAAGGCCGAGGAAAAAGGATGCTGAAACCCTATGCCAACTCCTTGGACATTATTTCAGCCACCGGTTTGGCTTCTCGGAGTTCAGTAGGCATTCCCTGCACACTTCCAAGCATACATTTACAGGCATAAGGTCTAGAAACCTGCTTCTTTTGAAGCAGGAGGAAGAAACCTGAGACTTTGTGCTGAGATTCTCAGGAAGATGAATTCTGCACCTACTACCACATCTTGTGCTTTTTCTGCATTCTTATGGAACTGTGACATTTTCACAGTTCCATCAGAAAATCCCTCTCTTAAGGGAACTGGAGGTTAAGCATCTGTGGTTTCTGTGATGATTCCCACACCTAAGCCATGTTTACACATTTTGGGATGTTCCAATACAAAATGCTTTTTGCAGTTCCCAGGTGTCCTGTCCCTTAACAGTGCATTGGGAGCTGAGGCACCTGGAAATGGTTTGCACTGAGGGAAGAAAGAGGCTGGCCTCCTGCTGCTGCCTGCTCTCCACTGCCTTCCTTTAAGCCTTGCTGTTGAGTGCACAGCCAGGAAAGCTAATCTGGAACTGGGTGGCAGATGTGCCTCCTTCACTATTGCCACTGCAGCGGTGGGTGGTGGTGTGAATGTCCCCTCTGCTGCCTGAGCACCATGAACTTTTCAAAGTATGGGGGCCCCCTCCCATGTGGGTCCCTGCAGGGCTGTTACCCCAGGGCCCCCACCAACTGGAGCCACCACTGATGGGGCTTTATTGTTTGGTTATTTTTCATTCTTTTGTTCTCTTTGCTTGTGTTTCCCATTGTTTTCAAATGTAATTCTAATCCTCATTTGACCAGTTCGGACAATACTTAAATTGCCCATCTGGCCCTATGGTGAGCACCTGTCCTGGCCCCTTCCCTCACTTCCTGGAGATTCTGGGGCCAATTTCCTTAATTATGTGCAGGGAAGGCGGTTTATCTGAATTACTCTGTCTCAGATGCTGATAAATCTACTTTTGAAGTGTAGAAGGATGGTTTGTCCAAAGTGCCCCTTCACGTGATTAGGGAAACTGGCCTCTGACTCTGCAGGAAATTTGGGGAGAGGGCAGGATGTGTGCAAGTATTTGCTCCTAGGAAATTAAATATATGAAGTGACTGATAAAAATGTGTGAGCAGTCCATTTTCTAATCTAGAACGCTGATATGCAACACTCTGCTGAAATGCTTCCAGCTCACATGAACAACTCTCTCTGCCTAAGAGTGGATTATTTCAGCAGTTGTTATGTCCTGTTTGCAATGTCTTACACTCTAGTTTTGTCCGCACTAGTTCTGGTCTTGCATTTCCTGACAACTTTCTTTCTCACTGCACTTATAAAATTTCATTGTGGTTTAGAACCACAGTAGCTGAAAACTGTCACATTCATTTCATTCTGCAGCATGGAAGTAATGGGTGGTATTCTGGCTAATACTTCTGACATCAGGTGGAAATGCAAGAAGAAGCATTCCGCTCATGGAAGGGGTCCTTGTGCTAGAGCAGCGGCCCCCAACCTTTTTGGTGGCAGGGACCAGTATCCATGTGGAATTTTCTTCCACGGACTGGGGGGCCGCCGACGCCACGCCCCCACGTGACCCGGGCGTGATGTCAGCTGCACGCGCCCAGCGCGGCTCCAATCACACACACACACACCCTGCTGGTTTCGTTGCTGTTTTGGAGCCGTTCGAGCTCCAGGGAGGGCGGGAGGGCCGAAAACCAAGACGGCAGAGGCGACGCATCCCTAAGACAAGTACGCCCCTTTGCCACCCCAACACTACTGCCTCCTGCAGTTCCCCGTGGAGGCGTGGCCTGCGGCCCGGTCCCAAACGGGCCACGGACTGGTACCGGGCCGCGGCCCGGTGGTTGGGGACCCCTGTGCTAGAGGACCTGTTCATGGAGGAAGCTTCTGTTTGTGGAAGGAGGCCTCACTGGTGCTAGCTGGGATGCCACACAATATTTATAATTTCTTTTATGTGACTGCAACACTATTAATTGATATTTAGTAGTTTAGGACCCAATCCTATCCAACTTTCCAGCACCAATGCAGCCACAATGCAGGCCTGAGATAAGGTAACGAATGTTCCCTTACCTTGAGGTGGTCTTCATGACTGCTCCCCCCCATGTCAGGATGCAGCGCACACCCCGTTGACACAGCTGCATCAGCACTGGAAAGTTGGATAGGATTGGGCCCTTAATTAAATATACTCTTAGATGTACATATTTTTCTTCTCTTTGGAATTGCACAGTGTTCTTGTATTGCTAGCTGAACTTCTCAGAGGGCTGTTCTTTTGTTTGTCACCACTGTTTTGAATTATTTAATGCATGACTACTACTTGCTTTAGAAGGATGTTGCTTACCTTCCTCAGTGTATACTCTTTTCTGTTTAGAAGTGTATGTTTTACTAACTCTCTTGCCCCTAAATGTCCAGAGGTAGTGTAATTCATATCTGGGAGTTGTCATCTTATTTATTCAAATATTTATTTGTCATTTACACAATAGATTTAGGTATAGCAACAAAATGTGGTGTGTTTTGATCATGACCTACCATGAGCTTTGGATTTGTGCATGAGGGAGGAAATTAGAAGCTTCTGTTCCAGGTGTAGAACAAACCAGAGCTGGTTGGTTGGTTGTAAGAATTCTGTAAACTCTGGCTTGTTTAAACTGTAGTTTAACAAGTCAGGCTATTAAATCAGGATCCTGATTTAATATTCTGGCTTGTTGGCAAACTCTGGTTTGAACAAATTGCAGTTTTCCTGAGTTTGGGTATAACAGTACATTGTGATTTTTCTTAAAACAAGAATGGAAGCTTCTAGTTTCCTTCCCTCGTACACTTGCCTAGGGCTCTTGATTATAACAGCAAACAGCAGTTGGTGGTTGTGTCTGAACCTGGTCAGTGAAATGCACTGCTACTTTTAGGTTCCACAGTTCTAAAATAGTTCTGAAGGGCAAAAACATGCGCAGAAAGAGAGGTGGGAGTTGTTTGTGCACTGTGCAGGTAACAGTGGATCAGTTCTCATTTGCTTCATATTTGAAAAGATAGAATACTTTTTTATTGTTATGGTTTCCATACAATTTGACAGATTCGGGAAAAATTGCCAGATTAGAAAGTGAATTGTTAAAACAGCCGACATTTTACAGGAGTGTTATGTTCCAAGGTCAGTGCGTAAAGCCAAAACCGCGTATACAGTAGTTGAAACTTCCTTAAAGCCAACTTTGTGAGAACTCTGTCTCTTTAAGAACCAGAAGCGCATTATGAGAGACACTTAGCAACTGAGGGAATAGCAGCTTCATTCTCCCACTTCAGGTTCGCTCCAGGGCATAAACAGTCAGTCCCGAACAAGATGCAGGCTGACTGTATTATAGTATATCTTACTTGCATCAGTGAGAGTTTCCAGAGGTCTAGATTCTGCTTGAAGAAATTCTGTCATTTTACCCGGTCACTGAGCCTAGGTAGCAGATGTAAATAAGGGAAAATAACAGGGCTCTTTTAAACTCTCCATTATAATTAAATTTCCATTCCATATGAATGTGAAGTTTCTAACCTTACAGATGAACCTTACAGATTCATCAAACATCGGAAACAGAGGAGATAGTGTCTAGATATTGAGTGAGAATGAAAGTACCATTGAGGCAATGTGGATGAAGACTCTGAACATTACATCTAAAGCAAGTACACTGACGGCCCAATCCTATCCCCCATGGCCATTGGCATAACCAGTGTTGCCTACTTTATGGCAGTTGCAAAGCGGCCTCCACCGGCACGTGCTTCAGGCTCACTGGCAGGGAGGCTGGAGCAGCGTTCCATGCACTGGCGGACGGCCGAAGATCCGTGAGCCCAGGTAAGCTGCTGGTGGGCGGAATGGGGCAGTGGAGAAGGCCGATTGGGCTCGGGAAGGTGTGGGTTCAGTGGTGATGGTGCACGCTGAATCCTGACCCCCCTTCCTGGGCCTGATATGCCTTTCTGGGTCAATGTGGACTTGCGCCAGTGACTGAGCAAATGTCCCGTTATTCCAGCAGCCAAAAATCTCCCGTGGGGTACAACAGAAGCCATGCCAGTGCCGCTGCATAACTGCGTGGGGATTTAATTAGGATTGGGCTGTCAATTCCCTGCTTACAGAGAGGTTAAGTTCTGGAGGTCTGTTTGTGGTGAAACGAATGTAGGTTGGAACAGCTGGTTCTTGCTAGTCCAGTATTATTGTGTCTGCGTGGAAGTGCTAGCAAAGGACATACTGCGCCTGTGCAAAAATGCTGACGCTCGTAACTCAGAGAGCACATGTACTACTATTATTGAGTTGAAACTAAAGTAGCTCTAGATCCTGGCCACAGTCCTCTTTTAAATAAAAGGGAAATGCCTTCGTCTGCAGCAAAAAGGGGGGGGGAGCTGCTAAAGCCATTTATAGCTATTCTCAGATTGGTAGGAAACTAGGAAGTGTCTGTAAAGTTTCAAGTGCTTTCTTGATGAGCAATGAACCTCACAGTTATTAATGAGATAGTTCTGTAGTTTTCAATTATATTCTTAGTAGACAGTACCCTCAAAGTGTTAATTTATGCAAGTTTGTGATTTATTTTGCTACTTTGCTTCCAATGAGACCAATGGAGCTGAAACCTAGTTTACAGTGGCATTACGAAAAGGTAGTTATTTAACACTGCAATTATTACTGCTATTAATAGTCTGGCTGTTTCAGAATGAAGCTTACAGCTATGCTCTTGATACATCTTTGCCGTGACTATGTGCTTGTGGAATCAGTTGGACCAAGTTTGTGTGGAGTCTGTTTGTTGTTCTCTGTAAAAGGAATGTCTCCATTATTTAATACATTGTATGGGAGGAAGAATAGTTCTGCCTATTGCTGGGTGACCTTGGACCAGTCACTATCTCTCAGCCTCACCTACCTCACAGGGTTGTTGTGAAGACAAAAGGAGGGAAGGAACTATGTACACCACCCTGAGCTTATTGGAGTAAGGGTGGTATAAAAGTGTGTGTGTGTGGGGGGGGAGGAATTACAGGTAAGGCAAAGGTCTTGGCAGTCTGAGAGTCCAGACATGCACTGAGGCCAAGTAGGCAAACAGGAAGGAAGGGAAGGTAGCCACAGTGAGAAATACAGGAACTGAGAGCCCCAACACTGGAGGTGATCTGTTGCTCTGACAAGAGCAGGAAAATATTTATAAGTAGCCAGAAGTAAAGAGTGGGGGCAGTCTGTGTTGAAGCATAGAGGAAATAGCTAAGGAAATCTACTTGTTGAGAAAAAAAAAACATGTAGTACAACCTGTCTTGGGTCTGCATCAGAATGCAGGTGTAGGTTTAAGAATTTGAATGTTTCCCTATAAGAACATAGAAAATGTAGGACATCAGGGGAAAGAGTTCTTCCAGACAAATGTTTATCTGACAAACCAGTTTTCTATCTGTAGGAAGTTTGACACAGGGGAGCATTTAAGCAAGTGACCCTTTGATATAGCCCCAGGCAGATTGCACCATATGCTTTATCTGAATGTGTCAATCCACCTTCAGAAAGCAGAATGTCCAGCCGACTTTTACTCTGAGCTAAGGATAAGGGGCAGTGGTAAAGGTCTCTAGGATCAAGACCACATTTCTTTGCAATAGTGCTTTTTCACAAGTGCTAGCTAGCACGAGGCTTAGGAACTAAGAAACTGCAAGAGCAGTCCTTAACGTTGAAAAATAAACAGAAAACTTGTCAGAGATATAACAGCACTATCTTATACACATTTACTCAGAAGTAAGTCCCAGCCAAAGGCTGCAATCGTATGCACACTTACCTGAGAGTAAGCTTCATTGAACTCAGTGGGGCTTACTTCTGAGTAGATATGTATAGAATTGTGCTGTAAGACTATTACAAAATCTTGTAAGCTGAAATACAAAGCCAGTATCAAATGCAGTGTTGTGAAGCTGGTCTGAAAGTCATAATCGCACACATTTTCAAGAAAGACTGGCAACTGATGAACAGGAGCCTTGTAGCAGTTCTTGGGCTGTTAAGAAGAGAAAAATTTCAGGAGAGAGGAAAGGAAAAAGGGATACCTTTCTTTCCTGCTCTCCTGATATTGTCCCTTGCTGTAATAGTCGAAAAGGACTTGAGTGGGCTAGGGACTCTTTTTATTTGCAAGCCAGTCAATGCTACATACCAGAGGAGTCCCAAGAATGTAGATACCGTTGCCTTATTTTTGGGCTAATCCATTTTGCTGCCACACTGAGGCAGTGAACCACCAAAGTTTGGTGTTTAAAGGAATGGTGGGCATTGCAACAATACCATTCACAAATAGCAGCATGATGATCCTGCTGCTGTATATTAAGTGTATATAACAGGGGTGGCCAAACTGCGGCTCCTGAGCCACATATACAGCGGCTCCTGAGCCAGTCTTTGCCGTATAATGTGTGGCTCTTGGAAATATGTTGGCTGAGCTCCTTTTTACATCATAATTAATATAAAAGGTAAATAAGAAATGTTCAAGCTTTATAATTATTTACCTGGTATAAACTGAGAGTCCTCACCGGATTAAACATAAGTTTAATGTTCATGGTGAGTAAATATATTTAAGAACGTAAATGCTTCTTAAATATTGCAGCTCTCAAACATCTGAAGTTTATTGTATGTGGCTCTTACATTAAGCAAGTTTGGCCACCCCTGTTATATAACTCAATGGGAGGCTGGTTAGCTGGTCCATTTTGTAATCACGAGCATCAGGCACAATACTTTAACAAATCCTGCAGTCAATATTGGATAATGCAGAGGATAACGTTTCTGAGTTGTCGCTTTACGAAATTGCAATCATTTCAGTGTAAAAGAAATGGAAAGATTTGCTAGTACAGGGTGTCTACAAATGATTGGAGTGGTTTCACAATTTTATTGTAGGTATATTATTTGACTTATGATCACCTTTACAATAACACATAACGCACAAAGTTTTTTGAGGGGCATATTACAGGTGCTCGATATGCGCCCCTTGAGTGATTCTGCAAACATCAACTCTGTAATCAAGTTCCTCCCACACACAAGTTAGCATGTCTCTATCAATGTAAGCAACGGCATTAATGATGCAAGCCCGCAGTTCTGTCGCTTTAAACTGTTCATACCATCACCGAATGGAGTTGGCGCTAGGTGGAGTTTTCCTAAACTTCGTTCGAAAGTGTCTATGCACTGTTGTCACAGATTGACTAGCATGAAATTCGAGGACACCAAATGCTTTCTTGCTGTTTTAAGCCATTTTGCCGACTAAAAAAAACTACTGCCCTCTCGCGGCCGCTAGCAGCGCCCAAAGCAAATTTTGAGCAATACGTATCTCGTAACATCCATAAAAAAATCAGCCATAATGATTTTTTTTACAGCCATAAAAAAATCACAAAACCGCTCCAATCATTTGTAGATAACCTGTATTAGGAGATCTCAAGTAGCTAGAGACCTACGAAGCAATATCTGTTGGATATCATAATGCGGGGGGGACTCCATAAACTACTACTAGAAGAAGAAAAAACATTTTATTGTCTAGTAGCTATTTAAGATAGCTCTTGGTTTGCTACCCTCAATATTAAAAAGTTTTCTATCGAAAGCTGAATCCTAATTGGTAAGGCACTTTCCTTTGCGCAAGGAGGGGCTATTTTTTACCAATCTCCCCCAGCAGCCATCCATGGCCCATACCATCCTATTTTGGAAGATCCCCTGACCCTTATGAGCAGATTTTGGGGAGGTGCAGGGAACTGCTGTGGTAGAGAAGGGAAAGTGAGATTTGCTTGTGCAAGCAGGCTTTCACTCAAGTTCCTTGGGATCTAACCCTCTCGTCCCAAATGTTTTATATACAGGTAGTCATCTACTTAAGTACAGGCTTGGTTCTGGAGGTCAATATACAAGTTGAAAGGCACTTAAGTGAAACCAATCTCTATTTATGCATGCATGTGATGTGTAATGATAGTGAACAACTTTCTGTAGTGGTTGAAAAACAGTATATACGCATTTATTTCTATAAACAATTATCTATAAAATAGTTAACTGGGCAAGAGGCACTTTTTCAATTGGTGCTCCTCTTATATTTAGCAGGGGAAGAGTAACTGCCCCCTTTCACCCCAGCACAGTGTCTTTTCTGGTGGCTGTTTGCTGGTGTTCTTCTGCATCTTTTTTAGGTTGTGAGCCCTTTTGGGACAGGGAGCCATTTAATCATTTGATTTTGTCTGTAAACCGCTTTGTGAACTTTTTGTTGAAAAGCAGTATATAAATAATAATAATAATAATAATAATAATAATAATAATAATAATAATAATAATTCCCTAGTGAATGTATACTCTGGAGCTGTGTGTGTGTGGTAATGTACAAAATGGGTCCTTAGAGCAGCTTAGATGGAGGGGCTGCATTTGTGTTAGTTACACTTTACAACAAGTTACAATTTGTATTTATATTAGTATTAGTTGGAGAGGAACAAGAGTATAGTTCTATTAAGTAATATATTGGCTCTCCTTTTGCGTACCACTTCGTTGTCTCCAAAAACACAGCGTCTCTCTCTCTCTCTGTCCAGTGCTATTGCGCCTGCATGAAAATGTCAGAGTAGACAGACTCCATGTGTGGACTGTATTTAGCTGTTCCATCTTTATGTGGTAAAAGGGTAGGGGATCAGTTGTGCCCCAACAGTGTTCCACTATGCACAGAAACACTAATGGTGGACTGGACAGAGTCCAATGCAAGCACTCCCAAACTTCTCTCATCTCCTGCTATTTGGAAGGAACACTGAAAGTCCCTGTATGACTGCAAGTAGGAAAATGACAACTGACTGGTGTTTCAAGGTGCCTTGGAGTAGCTAATGCTCCAGGTCACATGCAAACTTGCAACGCAAAATCCCAAATGGAGGTCCCAGTTCTATGAAAAATTAACACTACTAAAATTAAGATATGTGGCAGAGAGAACAGTTTAATCTTTCATTCAGTTCCTGAGGGTCTCCTGTATGTAAAGTGTGAATCTGGAATGCTTCATATGTCAGTGCAATTCTATTTAAGATGAAAAATATGTTCTAAAACAAAAAAAGTAACTCTTAGTATGAATATTGAAACTCAACAAAATATTGTACTAGGGGAGTTCGTGTTCTTTTTATCTTCTTTCTTTTGTACTCTGAGATCTTAGTTCTTTATACAGTATATATAAGGAATTAGTCTTACACACTCACACTCACTCACTCACTCACTCACTCATATATTAGCCATTTTATGTTAGTGTATTCTCCTATGCTGGCATAAAATGGGAAGTGGCCCTTCTAGTGTGGGTTTTTGAAGGGTGAGGAGCATGATGCTACTTGTTGCCTGGAGGTTGTGTTTTGTGGCTCTGTTTCAGTTTCATGTTGCTTACTTCAAATTCTACATTGTATTTTGTTGTCCCCAAGATGAAAGTCGGCATCACTGGCTTTTAAATAAATAAAAATAATTACAAGTACAGTATTAGATTTCTTGCCATTACCAGTCTGCAAACGTTTTTATCAATAACGACTGAGGACAGCAGTTCAGTGTCCACATGGAAAACGTTGAGGACTGAAAACAGCCTCCATCCCTCACTTAACATGCCAGAATGCATAAAGAGCTTGTATTCCTTATATGTCTTGTATGTAAACCAGAGTACACTTTTTGGTAGATGTTGCATGTCAGCACTTGAGAATTATTTTCCTAATGTCTCTCAGCAAATGAATAAACTCCATGCCCCAAACGATATTTTCAGGCACTGACCTGCTGTAGTACCTTTCTTTCGGGCAGCCCAATCCTGTGTAAGATGCGGCTGCCGTATCCTATCCCATTCCTGGGCTGTCCCGGGGCAGCCTGGGTGCACCTCGAGGGAAGGGGACAATTGTCCCCTTCCCTGGGTGCAAGCGGCCTGAGGCCCTATGGGCCTACTTGAATGTACGGCAGCTCTGGAGCTGGCGTACATTGAAGCCCGGGGTGTAAGGCTGCACCGGGCTGGGAAAGGGCTTGGGATATTGGCCGAGCTCGCTGCCAATATCCCTGCCATCTCTCCTGGCCCGGTTCAGCCAATGGCCGCCCACCCTCGCCTCCTAGTCTGCCCTCCCCTGCCCCTGCACGTGCAGGGATTACCTTGCCCAGCGGGTGCAGGGACGGTCCACCGGGGGAGAGAGGGCTTCTGCCTCTGCACCGGTGGCCCTTACTCTCTGGGTGATGTAAACACGCTTTACGGTGCATTTATGACACCCAGCACCAGGGGAGCATGTGCTCCCCCAGCGCTTTTCTACACAGGATTGCGCCATCAGTGTTGTAGTAACTCTGTGTAAGCCTGACCTAAAAGCATGGTTTGGATATCCCCTTAAGGATAGCATATGAATGTCCTGAGCCTGAATGCTAAATTATTTATCTGAGGCAGTTTCTGTTCAAATCTAAGAATTGGCCAATAGGATGACTCTTTTTCACTTGCATAGGCTGATACCCACAGTAATGTAAAATTAGATTGATCAGTTGAAAATGACAGCAGCAGTTAACTGGGCAAAGAGGCATATTTTAGTGGTGGCTGTCTTGTATTTAGCAGGGGGAGAGCACCTGTTCACTCCAGCACAAGGTCTTTTTTCTAGTGACTGCTTGCGTCTCTTTTGTGTCTTTTTTTTCTTTAAAGATTGTGAACGCTTTTGGGGCAAGAAACCATCCTGTCATATTTTTTTTCTGCGTAAACAACTTTGTGAACTTTTTTTGAGAAGTGGTATATAAATATTGATTATCTCAGAAAAATGGAGACATGCATGTGGATAATTAATCCAGTAGTTAAAACTAGACAACTGTTACGGATCACTAAAAATTATAAAAAATACCATCTGTAGTATTAGTATGTATCTGTAGTATACAGGTACCTGTAACAACACAAAATATTGCTCCTAAATTAGTGGTAATCCAAAGATGTTTCCTGTTAATTGCATCTCCTTTCGCTGCTCCCTTTTTTTTGCGTCCAGTAATGAGAAGAGCAACTCATATGCTGAAATAGGTGCACAAAATTGTTTTACCATTAGGAGGAGAGTTGACCATTGTGTCAAACTAATCCCAAGTGGGCTATGATAAAAGTTCGATGCCTTTGGTTTCTTGTCTAAATGAATGAGGAGAAAAACTAAGGTTGATTGCTGGGGGGGCCTGCACATGGGTGGCTTATAGGGCTGATTACACATTCTTTTTGGATGGTAGGTTAACTACGGTACCTTTTAACCAACTAATTGGATACTTTAAAAAAAATTGCATTGCCAAGATACCAATACAGTATTGGTGCCCTTTTAAGATACCAAAGGGAGTATTAAATAATTTACAATTTATAAATTGCAAATTATTATGGATTTCTTTCAATATAATAAAAAGGAGCTGCCACTCATTTTTAGAATGAAAAGTCACTTGTAATGTTTTCTTTCTTAGTCCTTATCACAGTAATGCATCAAAATCCAAATAAACTCTAAAAATAATTAAGTGTACCCTTTTTGCTCATCTCCACCATTTATCGCTTAAAGTCCTGGCAGCTCCTGCAGTTTCAACGTAGGACTTCATAGAAATCATGGAGTTTGTTGAAGAACATGCATGGGTAAACTCCTGCTAGAGTCTCATAACTTAGAATAGTTTTCTTGTTTCTTTCTAAAGGGTCGAACCAAAAAGAAACCTGCTCCAATAAAGTATGAAGCTGGAGATCTTGTTTGGGCAAAGTTCAACAGACGTCCATGGTGGCCCTGTAAAATTTGTCATGATCCGGTGCTGGATACTCATTCAAAAATGAAAGGTAATATATTTGTTGGATTGCATGGATAGAGATTTAATACTCCACATTGTAGATGCCACCCTGGGGTCTATTAATTGTTAATCTTGTTGAATAGCTGTATTTACCATACTTAGCATTTTGCTAATGATCTAAGTCCGTGTTTCTCAAAGTTCTTCCCACAAGTTGGGGAAGTCGTGTTTGTGGTGGTGGGCCAATGGCGGAGGCGGCGATCCTGGGATTGTACTGCTGCCAGTTTTTTTAAACTTGAAAGGAGTCACACTAGCCCTCCGGAGGGTGCGGGGGGGGGCATGTGCCTCAGATCGACTCCCTGAAGCAATTGAGACCCACTTCCAGTTCGGGCGAAAACTGGAAGTGGGTCTCGGTCACTTCAGGGAGCTGATCTGAAGCGCTGGGAGGCCTGCAGAAGGGGCCACACCCCCTCAACCCTTCGGAGGGCCGATGCAACGCATAATAAATAAAAAGAACTTTTTTTCCTGCTGGCGGTGCGGGGACATCACCACACACCGCCACCCCCCTTAAGGTGGTAGTGGCTGTTTCTGGTTTTTCTGGTGGGCCTTGACCCACCAGTTTGAGAACCACTGATCTATGTGTTGATTAGGATGACCATGAACAAGTGAATGGGCAGTAATAGAAATTACAAGGCACAATCTTGAGCAGTCTTACTGAGAACTAAGTCCCATTGATTTCAATGGGAATTCTTGCTTGGTAATATGTTTAGGATTATAGCCTTAAAGTACTAGATATTGGGAGATAGAGTCTCTGGAATTCTTTACGAAAGGTATTGGTAGAGAGAGTTCAGTCATCATGAGCTTGATAAAAGGAGAACAATGCATATTCATGTAGTGAAATATTCAATGGCAAAAGAACAATGTGAAAAGTTTATCAGTGGTTGACCGGAAAGAACAAGTACAAGAAGACTGGTTCAAGTACAATGAACGAGATGTTATGGAGAGCTGGGATCAGGGAAGTAAATGTTCAAGGAGGACCACAGTGCTACAGTGAATTTACTGTCTCCTATTTTTCCCCTGCTTAGTTTAAATATGTGTATGCTGCCTCTCTAAGCAGATTAGTATTTTTATTTACAGCCATTGCCTTTCAGAAGACACTGTAAATGCTCGTATAAAATCACTTGTGTCTGTAAGAACCGCTCTTGGAGTGTTATGCTGAAAACATTTTGAAGAATAAAAGCAGGCTTACCAGATTGCCGACCGGGATGCTCCGTTTTGCCCTTAAGGGCGGCGGGGGGGCGGGGCGATAGGAGCCAGAGCGTGCTCTGGCTCCTATCCCCCCCCCCCCGCCGCCCTTAAGGGCAAAACGGAGCGTCCCGGTCGGCAATCTGGTAAGCCTGAAAAATGTTTTTTTTTTTTTTTTTAAGAATGAGTAGTGGTAGAAGGAACCACAGTTCAAGTTACATTATCCTTCTAATCCAGACAATGCTCCTCTCAGTCCCCCAACTGTATCTGTGTGCTAAAGTGAAAAAAGAACTATCAACAGCAGCTGTGCTATGCATTCATTGAAATGATGTGTTTCCTTGGGCCTATTTCCGCAGTTGGTTATCTGTCCTAAGGTGATAGCTCTCAAACTCTCTTCAGTCTCTGATTTCTTCAAGAGTTGAAACAGATGCTATGGAAAGCCAAGTCTTGGTAGAATCGGGAACTTTGGAATTTGCTCTAGGAATTCGAGAGAGAGGAAATTTTAATGTATTATTAGATTTAGTTTAGGAGACAAGAAGGTTCATGTATTTTAGATCTGAGGCTTTCATGGCCCGCTATTATCTTCTGGTTTCCAAGGTTTACGGGTAAACAAGCCATGTGTAGATTTTTAATTCCAGCTGAAGTAAAAATTATTCAAAACTGTCCGTGGTTTTACAAGATTCCCCACATACAGACAAGAAACAATTAAAACCTGAAGCTAAAAATACTCCGACGTTTCGCTTCTAAAACAAGAAACATTTTCTAGGAATAAATCCATAGATTATTAGATGGATAGATGGATCTACCATCTAATAATCTATGGATTTATTCCTAGAAAATGTTTCTTGTTTTAGAAGCGAAACGTCGGAGTATTTTTAGCTTCAGGTTTTAATTGTTTCTTGTCTGTATGTGGGGAATCTTGTAAAACCACGGACAGTTTTGAATAATTTTTACTTCAGCTGGAATTAAAAATCTACACATGGCTTGTTTACCCGTAAACCTTGGCAACCAGAAGGTTCGTGTAGTTCCGTTCCATTTTACCCTCTGATGTAAATTGCTGATCTCGTTCTTATTTCAATAGTTTCGAATCGCAGACCATATCGGGAGTACTATGTGGAAGCCTTAGGAGAGCCATCTGAAAGAGCCTGGGTTGTAGGAAAAGCTATTGTAGTCTTTGAAGGGAGACATCAATTTGAAGAACTCCCCGTCCTTCGGAGAAGAGGAAAGCAAAAAGAAAAAGGTTATAGGCACAAGGTAAAACTCCTGTTGTCTTGTATCTTGTACTTTGGTATCCCACTCAAGTGCAAAGCATAGAGTGGCCAACCTTTCAACGTGAATGCTCCTGGCCCTTTAATGGTTGTATAGGTGAGGGCATTTCAGCAGGTGCAGCTGCTTTAGCAGCAGCAGCAGCAATTGCAGCTGCCAAGATTCTGTCTTCTACACAACTCTTAAGAACGCAGAGGCCCTAATCGTGGAAGGTTGGCCACCCCGGCATAGAGCATGAACCAGCTGAAGTTAAGCATCTTTTTGCCCCATTGATTTTTATTGAAGAGATTTAATAATTAAGAACAATGGGATGCCCATGTACTTAACTTTGGCTGGATTATATCCATAACAGTTTGAAGCTGCTCTGAGAGGGCGTATAATGTGACTCTTGTGATTCAGGATTTTGAAGTGGCTCATAAAGAAATGTCTTATGCATTGTCCTGTTCATACAACTGCCTGGGATAGGTAGGAAAGCAAGTGGAGATATGGCTAGAAAACAGAGCTACAGCTTTGAGAATGTGTCACAGTGTTATGAATGGAGAACCTTTTGTACCTGGAAGGACAAGTTGGGCAAAAGATGGGTAGGGCTGGTAGACTACTGCAGAATCCTAGGCACCAGCTTAAATTCTTATACCAGCTGATATATTTTTAGATGCTAGCAGTGCATTAATATTTCCACTTCCAAAGTGGTCACCCTAAAATATGCAGTTGATCAAGTTTTTGAGATTGTTCAAAAATTGTTCCTGCCTAGATGACTGAAAGCATCAGAATTCAGTGCCATGTGTCATCCAGTGTTGCAGTTGTCAGGATTTTTGGGCATGATTCTCATTATTAACTTGTGCCAGCTGCCATTACACTTTGCAAAGAAGATACATGCATCTCTCTGTGTGATATCCTTTTGCATACCCTATGTATTTTGTAATTTTCTCTCTCTCTTTAAGGTTCCCAAGAGATTTGTGGCTAAATGGGAAATCAGTGTCGGCCTTACAAATGAATATCATAAGCAGAACGGTACTCAAAAATGCACCCAGTCTTCTAGCAAATCAGACTGTGAGAAGGATGTGGATTTAATGGGATCTTGTATAAAGAGCTCCTTAAATGAGCCAAAGAGGCAACTAAATGGATGTTTGAAATCACTGGCATTGGACTCCAAATATATGACCAATGAGAAGGGGAAGACCGTCACTAAATCACGAATGAAGAAGAGCTCTGACCCCAGGAGGAGGACTAGAGTAAGAAAAAGTAGCTCCAAACTGGAGACATCCAAGAGAGAAGGAGGGGGGAAAGGGCCAATGAGCAAAGTTAAAACTATGATTGCTGAAGATCTTCCAGATAAGCAGGCATCTCACGAACTTTGTAGGATAGCAAAGAGCCTAATGGGATCTAAAGGCACCATGGAAAACTACTTGCTCTCCTCTTTTGGAGAGAGACAATTTGAAAAGAAACCTACGAAAGCAGAGTATGAACTCTCGGATGGAGGCAGTCAGCAGGGAACTCCCCAAGTGGACCTGACGAAAAAGAAGAACCCAGCAGGCTTTTTATGCAGTTCAAAACTACAGCGGCACTATTCTGCAGCTGATGCTGAAACTGAGAGAAAACACGTGGATTCTGATTCATCCGTCAATGGTTCCAGTGATCTAGACCCCCTTGACCAAAGTATAGCATCGGTGGCAGCCTATAGTGTCCCAAAAAATGGTGACTCTGTAAATAAAAGAGGAAAAGAGCTATCTTCAGGGCAAAGAAACGTTAAACATCCTGCATGTGTCTCAAAAAGCAGCAATAGAAGCCACAAATCTTTGGAAGGCTCTCTAGATAGGAATTCCAGTGTTGAAGCAGGAGGTGAGGAATTCCATGAGCCCTCCATTGCAGCTGAGGTGGCTTCCGTTTACAGGAATGACAATCTTACCCTTGTAGATAAGCACACTACACTCCAAAGTAAGGGGTTTACAAGTCAAATGGATACAAAACAGCCTCAGTTCAGAAGTATAAAATGCAAGCATAAAGGAACTGCTGCTGCTGCTGCTGCTGCTGCTGCTGCTGCGACAGAGTCCTCTCTTAAGGAAGATGAACGTAGCCCCAACTGCTGCTTTTCTGCTACCAAAGGTTCTCCTGGGTCTCAGTTAGATATACCTGCCAAAAGTGGGCTGGTTGATGATGATGAACCCACACTGCCAAACAGCACAAATGAGAGATCCCGTGATTCTGCTGAAATAGAAACGGCAGTTGTGAAGCATGTGCTTTCAGAACTGAAGGAGCTGTCTTATAGGTCCATGAATGATGAAGCTAAAGACAGTGGGCCACCTAAGACCACAGTGCCCTTACTCTTTTCGTCTGTCTCTGGGCAGAATCACTTGCCTATTGAGCCTGATTATAAATTCAGCACCTTATTAATGCTGTTGAAAGATATGCATGATAGTAAGACAAAAGAGAAACAGATAATGACTACTCAGAACATAGTCTCTTATAGGAGTTCTAACAGCGGTGATAGTTCTGGAAGTAACACTCCGAGTGATTTGACATCTTTGCCTACAGTGGAAACCTCTCATAAATTAGAAAAAAATCGAGATAGTGTTCAAGAACCAGAGTGTCAGAAACCCAAAGAAGGTCAGTCCTCTTTTTCACATGGTGTCGCAACCAAGTTGATCGATCCTGGTGCTAACAAAAGGGATTTCACAAATTCTACTGTTTCTGGTACAAACTGCACCGCAAGGCGCAGCTGTCCAAAATCTAAGCAGCTATCCAGACTAGTAGCTAATGCAACATCAAAGAGCAAGTCACTAAACCGGTTATCCAGTGCAGCTGAGAGTGTACCCCACCAGCATAGAGCTACACAAGGTTCAGCTGATAGTCCTCTAGACAATGGAAAGGAAGATATTGCAAGGAAAGTATCTCGGGAGTTGATGGGACACTCCCTTGATGAAGACTCTGCAAGTTCCTCTGATGACAGTTTAGTTCGTATAAGAATGAAGTCAGAATCTGATAAAGAGAGAGAGAGCTACAGCTCCTTTGAAAATGGGGAGTGCCTAGAGTTGGATTCAGGACTGACTAGAGAAGGCTCCTTGGGTGATGAGCCTAAAGATGTAAGCCACGTAGCACCCAAAAAGCGATGGCAGCGTTTTAACCAAAGCAGTGCTAAAGCTGGTAAGCGCATCAGTAGATCTAGGGAAGCAGACCACTTATGTCCCTTTTGGCCTCTGCTGAATAAAACAAGTGTTGGAATGCAGGCTTCTTGCCCTTTCAAAGGTGATCTAAGAGAGGCCTGATAGGGAAGAGAATTTGTGAGAAGCATGCCTAGTTTGGCAACATTTCATTGTGTACGATAAATGAAATAATAATAATGATAGGGTTCATACAAAACTGGAAGTTTGCAGTTTGGGGCTCCCCAGTCTAAACTCTCTGTACAAAGTAAGGGATTTTAAAATAAAATTAAAAAATCCAAGAGATGCAAGTGGTAAACCTGTATCTGGATTGTACCACTTCAGACTGCTGGTGCAGGCTCATATGAGGGAATGCTTCATGCAAGGAAAAAGATTCCTTTACATAGAAAGCTAGCACATGGGGGAGATGGAGAGGACGGAACCCTCCTCTCCAAATGTAGTTTTCTCTGTCCTAGACATTTTGTTTCTATGAGGAGCATTTTATCGTGTGAACCATCACTTGCAGTCTGAAGTGGTACAGCTCAGGAACTTTCATCTGCAGTTTGTGGGAGTGATGCCTTAGAAGGTCCAGTTGTTACTGCTAGGATACTTTGACAGTGTGTTAAGACAAACATTTAGGTAGAGAAGATCCTGGTTGGGTTTGTTGGTTTGATTTTTATCATGGCTTGCAAAAAATGAAGCAAAATCTTAGATTATCCCATTATAATGTTGATTCTTCTTTCATCACCTTTAGGACTGAATTCAGGTTTGCTTCTATTCTTTTTTAAGTTCCTAAAAATAAGTGCTGATTTGAAAATACGTTTATTTGGTTTCTTTCACATTGTGCAGAAGCTTTATTAAACCATAGTGCTTTTCAGGTCCGGCATGAAAGTTTCAGTGTGTGCTGTTCTGTGCTGAAGGAGACTCATGAAAAGGAAATTTGGGAATGCTTCATGCTGTAGTCTTGCAGAGGGCTAGACTGCTTATGTCCTATTAAAGTCAGTGGGAACATCTTACAGTCTGGTCTACACATGCAGCTGAACAAACTATATTCCTTCAGTCTTCAGGTGATGGATCACATTTATGAATGCTCCCATACAGGAATGAAAATCCCTGCAAGTAACATAGGATGCTGCCTTTCAGACCATTGTCCATCCAGCTCAGTATTGTCAACACTGAATGGCAGCGGCTCTCCAGGCAGGAATCTTTCTCTGACCTACTGGAGATACAGGGATTGAACCTGGACCTTTTGCATGCAAAATTGGTGCTATGCCACTGAGCTGTGGCCCCTATAATGCTTCTCCTTGATGTGTTTTTTTAATGTATGGGAACATTCATGCTATATGACTCAGCAAGCTACTGACATAAACTGGAATAATTTTAAATTTCACTCTACAGCCTTTATAATTTAATTCTTTAGTTATGCTTCATTGGTATTTTTTGATCAGTAATTATTCTGTAGGTGGGCATCATACATTAGTTGGTGTATTAGTTCCACAAAAGGGAAGGGGCCACCCTGTGTGAGTGCACCTAATTGTTTGTGAAAGATAGGCTGACTGCCACATAAAAACAGTGTAGCACAAAATGCATGAGACAAAAGCACTGTCTGCTTGGTGTTACTTTGTGTTCACTTGCAAAATATGAACTTCCCACCTTTGTAGCTCCCTCCAAGACTTGCAGCGCAGTCCTCCGTAACTATTGAACAGAGAGCCCGCACTCCACCATTCGATAGCATCACGATGCAGCCATGTCAACAGGGCATGTGCTGCATCCTGCGGTGTGGGGGGGGGTCAATCAGGGAAGTCTTCTCAAGGTAAGAGAACACTTGTTCCCTTATCTCGGAGCTGTATTGCAGCTGTATCGGTGCTAGAAGGTTTAGTGGTGTCGTTCTGCCCCCATGTGGGGGGGCACCAATGCACATGATGTCAATTTCGCGCGCCCGTGCAGCTCCAATCCCCACCCCCTGCCGTTTTTCTTCTCATTTTGGCCAGGGCGGGTGGGAGGGCCCAGCTCCAACGCGGACCTGCCGGTAAGATTTGGTTTCCCCCCCCCTTTATGCGGCGAAAGTCTGCTCCCCCCTGAAGCGGCACCTGGTGCCCAGGGCACCAAGGCACCAAGCATTACGACGCTACTGAGAAAGTTGGATAGGATTAGGCCCAAATTCCATTTGTTTTTTGTTTTGGCCAGAGTTCAAAGTGCCATAGTCAACTACACATGTATGTGGGCTTTTCAACTTCCCCTTTCTAGAAGCAGCTGTCTCCAAGGGTCAGAAACTGTCTATGGCTGGTGCAAATCCGGGAGGCCCGTGTAATCCCGGCAAGGCCTGGGAAGGGGGATAGGATTTGATGGAGCACACAGCCAATGATCCCTCCCCCTTCCAGGGCCCAGCCACCCAATCCCCTCTCCCGTGCCGCCCTCTCCACGCCGCCTGGCGTAGTCCTTACTTGCATCCTGTGTCCAGGGCAGAGCAAGTGTCGCCGGCCTCAGCGCCAGTGCCACTTACTCTCTGGGTGTTTAAAAATGTGCCTTATAGAGGTGTTTGAAAATGGTTTTGTTTTTTCACAGATTTCGGTGTTTAACCAAAAAGAAATAGGCATAAAGCGATGTTGTGTTTTTATTCCAAATTTTCCCCATTTTTATCAATTGTAAATGTTTAAAAAGTGTACTAGATAGGTGGTATAGGTAGTACAGTGTCAGCAGATGAAGAATGATGCAAAATTACATTGTTTTATCTTTTAGCAGAAAGCGGTGTTACTGTATGTGTTTTTATTATCACCATTTTCAAACACTTCTACTTATGGTATGTTTGCGACAGGATTGCACTGTTAGATAACCATTAGCAGTTGGTTGAAAAATAATTAACTTCCTTCCACAAACACATATGCTAACACAAAGCTTATGAAGGATCCAACTACATACTTAATAAATTTAGATTTGCAGACTTCTTAGGTCAGTTATGGTTTTGAATGTCCCATGCTTTAATATGAATTCCCTGAGAATCTTTTTTTTTAAATTGGGCAAAACGTGAAAGGAATGGAAACAAAGAGCAGCAAAAGCACCAGCAGTTAGAAGAATAACAATTGCAGGCAGCATTTGTTTAATATTTGTTGAGAGTTCTGAACACTTCACTTACATTATCTCAGTAAATATTGCAATAGCTCTGTAAGGTTGGCCAATATTATTTCTGTATTGCAGATGCAGGAGTGGGGGTTGAGAATACGAGCTTTCTTAGGCTATATGAGTTCATGACTGAGAAGCTACTGGAACCAGAGATTTTCTGGCTTAAGTATAGCATTCTTAGATTGCAATCCTATTCACACTTACCTGGGAGTAAGCCCCATTGACTATAATGGGACTTCTAAGTTTATGTGCATAGGATTTGGCTTTAGGTATAGGATGGAAGAGTATATATATATATATATATATATATATATATATATATATATATATATATATATATATATATATATATATATACAGTATTTCTCTAAAAATATATTTTCTGCAAAGATTAGCCCAGTTTGCACATCAGAGCCAAACCATGGCTTAGCTAGCAGGGATGTAGCCAAGGGTGGGGTGCAGTGCAGCCCCAGGACCTCTCCTACAGCAGGAGCTCTCAGGTGCGGCCTTGGAAACCTTTTTTCAAAGTTTCCATCAGATTCAGCAGGCAGTCGGCAAACAGAAATTTCCTGGGGGCACAAGCTCCAGGTTGCTGTCTCCTAAGATGCAGATGGATGATGAAGACCGGGTGGTGGTTAATGGGTGGGAGAGATGATAAACTTGGATCTTGCCTCCCCCAGGATGGAGGTGGAGGCTTGTTGTCTTCATTGATTTTAATTGAATGAGAGAGCCCAGGAGTCATGGATGGTGGAAGGAAGTGGAACTTAATTCTGAGTAAATATGTATAGGATTGCACTCTTACATTCATTTGGGATATATATTTTACACATCTTCAATTTTTGTATATTTGTGTTAAACTATTGCAGCTCACTCCAAAAGTCTAAGATGAAATATGCATCATTTAAAGATGTTGCCCAACAAATTTTCAAAGTAGTGATAAGTGTCAGGGGAAGAAACGCTCTAATGAAGAAATGTAAAGTTGATTATTATTTTTGTATGGTCTTAATGTGGGGCACGATTGTAGGGAAATCTTCCCTGCACTTCAAAATTTACTACTACATCACTGACTATTGGTGGTTTCCCTTGGATTCTTGGTGTTTCCCTCCATCCCCATGCCAGTTCACTCAGTCTGTGTCCAGTTTGAACAAACAATAGTTTTATCTTAACATCCAAATCAGGAAACTGTGATTTGTATAAACCATAACTGATCTCCAAACCAGAACTGGAAACCTAGTTTAAACTGGCTTCCAGTTCTGATTTGGAGGCAAACTATAGTATGTACAAACCAGGAAGTGCAGGAGCATGTGAGCACAAACCCTATTCAAGATGACTGATGGCCCAATCCTATGGATGTGGGCCGCTTCCAGAACTAGAGTTCCAGTGGTGGAACGGGCTTTCCGGCCATAACAAACCGTGATCTGGAAGCGTGTGTAGTTGTGTGTTTCCAGACTACTGCCGGAGAGGTGGCGGCGGCACAGCCTGCGGTGATAGGATGTAGAGCACATGCCGATGAAGGTGAGTTGGCAGGGCAGTACAGGGGAAGGGTGGGAGGCGTATCGGAGGCAGGAGGGGGTGGCACCCTGCATGGGCAGCTTGCACCGGATGCTATCCCCTCCAGTGCCAGCCGCCACACACCACTTGTCTCCTTGGACTAAAGAGCTGGCACAGGTCCAAGGAGGTGTATTGGTGATTGGGAGGAGGTAAGGGAAAATATTTTCTCTTGCCTCTCCCGTTTTGGCGTGGCTGCATACTATGGTGGGAAAACCATAGTATTGGGCTGTAAATCATCTGAACTGGATCAGTATGTCTGACTCACATAATAGCACATCTATGTAGTTCCTCAGCTTGTGAAGATCAACAGCGCAGTCCTATTCAACTTATACCATCAGTGTAACCAGCGGTGCAGCGAGAATGGGAAGCCCCAGAATGGAAAGGGGATTCAAGTCCCCTTAAAAGGGGATTTAAATCTCCCCTCCAAAGCCTCCCGCCCTGCCCTCCCCCGCTGGTTACACTGGCGGTGTAAGTTGGATAGGATTGTGCTGTAAGTCAGCTGACTTCAAGAATTTTAGGTTCACAGTTTCAAAATCAAGGAGTAAAAGCAAAGGACTGTTCTGTGGATGGAAACATTTTTGTGCCTCTGGGCACTAGCTACTTCAAAAGTGCTGCAGTTACTACAGTAACTGAAAGTAGTTTTAACTACATTTTAGTAAAAGTAATTGTAACTGCTCTGAAGTCGTTTTGACTGTTTGCATAACAATTTTTCCTGCCCTTGCAGTTGAAAATTAAAATATTAAGCTCATTTTTCTTGATAACAAATGTATTGTTAAACAGCATATCGTACTGAGTTCAAGGACTTAAGACTTTTCCTTTACTCAGATAATCTTTAAGGAGACAAAGCAGGTCTGTCAATGGACAACTTCATTCAGGCCTTTCCTCACCTCTGGTGCAGCTGCTGTCTCCTTATCCAGGCTGAACTGCCAGAGTATTCTGAATTCAGCCAGCCCTCTTAGAATGGCTACACCCTGAGCATGGTCCTAGCAACTGAGTGTACAAATTGAAGGGATGGGGGCAGCTTCCACATGCTGATGATTGCAGGTTTGTCGTTTATATTCTTATTAAGAATATTTATATATCGCTTTTCAACCAAAAATTCACAAAACAGTTTACATAGTTAAATAAATAAATACATGGTTAATAGAAAGGGGAACATTTTCTGTTCCCACTTTAAATATAAGAGGACCTCCACTTGACAAGGTGCCTGTTTGCTCAGTTAGCAGGGATAATTCTTCTTACAGCCCAATCCTATCCATTCCCCCCCCCCCCGGTCATCGCAGCGGTGCCAAAATTGTGACTGCTGCATCCTATTGTAGTGGGGGCAGGCCAGGAGGCTTCAGCAGGGGAAGGGCATTTTAAATTCCCTCAACCCTGCGTAAGCCTCCCGATCCGCAATGGGTCTCCTCGGACCTGCGCTAGCAATTTTGATAGCACAAATCCAAGGAGAGAAAGGGGCTGGACAGGCTCCTGGAGGAGATAGGATCCAGCCTGCAGCCATCACCCCCCCTCCCGCCTCTCCCACTGGCTTACCTTCTTCGGGAGAAGTGCTGGAGCGGGTGGGAAGGCTCAGGCCTTCCCGCCGGCGCTGCTGGCAGCATACTGAGTGGCGCACTGTCATAGCACCTTTTGTGACTGTTGCTGACTGCTTTACGGCAGTCGGCGCCAGCAGAGGATGACATGCAATGACGGCAGGTAGGGATAGGATTAGGCCCTTAGTCACTGATTTGGTATTATGCTGATATTTATACTGGGTTTTCAGTATAATGAATTATTTGAATAATTGTTTTTTTCTCCTGGTGGATGAATGTAATTATTGTTAGTAGTTAAATAGTAGTTTACCAACAAGTCATTTAACTACCCATCACTGTTTCTGACCAGTCAAATATATGCTGATACTTTGTATTCCAGAATTGAAATAACACATCTACTGCTTCTGCTATGTGCCTTCTCTTCTTAATATCTATCATAGTATTAATTTATATTTAGCACTTGTAACATGCTCACTTGTCACCAGAGCAGCCTTGTGTTTTGGTTTAAATTTATTTTTCTTGGTCATAAGCCATAATAAAATTGCAATTATAAAAATGGAAATCAAGCAGTTGCTATAACTCTGTCAAGAAAGATTGTAAAAATTCAGGGTGATCACACAGCACAGCTCTGTAACAAAAAACATGATATACTATAAATTACCAGTAGCCTAGGTTATAATGTTGGTATCCTAATGTTATGCTGTACTACTATAGCCAAAGTACAGGGCCCCTCCTGTATCCACTGATCCGCTATCCGCTGATTCAGTTATTCGCGGATAGCAGATGCCCCCCCCCCCCAGCACTCTTATTGTCGGAAGTTGGTTTCTTCTTCAAAAGGAATGCAATGAGCAGCCTCCTTGCAAGCCCCTCCAGCGAGACTAGATGTCAGAGAAGCTCTGCAATGTTGCAGAGCCTCTCTAGCACCTAGTCTCGCTGGAGGGGCCTGCAAGGAGGCTGCTCATTGCATTCCTTTTGAAGAAGAAACCAAGCTTCCAACGCTAAAAGTAAGTGCCTGGGGGGTCGCGTGTGCCTGCTTGGGGTGGGGATCAGAAAACGGTGGAGGGGGCGTTCAAGTATCTAGGGTGGCGCCTGGAACATATCCCCCGTGGATACGCCCCCCTGTAATGTTGGCCATTTTTGTGCAACACTTGTAGTTGGGGCAGCCAGCTTCCTAAGCTTGAGGAGCTTGACCCTCTTTAGTTAGGCTAGAAGTGCATTTGACTTCTGACCAGCTTTATCAAGAGTGGGACTGCCTCAGTGGCATCGTCCCTTCTGCTGTAAGCTTCCATTCTCATGCATGCTTAGAGTACAGGCCTATGAGGAAGAGGCCAGAAGAGGAAACAGTGACTCTGTAGCCTTGTACCATCTTCCCTTATACTGCAAGAACTAGCATTATAGTAAGTTATGGGAGGCCAGAGAGTTTCCAATCTGAGTTATTAACCGTCCCAGTTTACAGATAAGTAACTGAAGCTTAAAATTTATAACTTGCCTAATGGTACCCAGTGTCTGTGGATGAGCAGTAAGTCTTATTTCCCCAGGTTCAAGAAAAAGCAGTAGACCACAGTGGAACTTGGAAGTTGCTGTATCAGATGAGCTATTTTGCTTTAGAGTTTCATACTGTGTCTCACTTTTATGTATTTTAAAACATAATCTCGCTACCTTTCTGTTTTGTGGCTGTTACATGGCTGTTTTGACCTAGAACTATCAGTTTTATTTCAGACCTCCTTTCATATTGTACTAGTTAGGATGATCCAACCTTTCTTTTTGTGTACAATATTGATGCTTCTGGTTTTTAGCATGGCATATTTTCAAGAAGTGGCAATAAACCAACACTTTAAAAGAGGAGAGGGAAAAAAACCTCATAAAAGTAAGATGCTTATTGTGAATCCGTTTGTGCAACCCTGTTTGAGTTTAATTTAAAGAATCACTAGTTAAATGAATCAACAGTCAAGATAAAACATAGGAAGTTTGCCCCTTCCATCCTGAGGTCTGGGAGAGTGTCCCAAGATGGAAGCGACACCATTTTGTAAATGCAGAAAGAAGCCATTGCAGATATGATTTAACTTCTGCTTCAGCCACAACTACAAGCTACAGTCGCATACAACGATCCCTTCCCGTTCTGCATCCATCTCATCTCAAAGGGCAGTGTGGTCTGCCTGCTTGACATGCATGTGGTACTGATCAGGGCAGCTGCATTCAAAGATGGGACAGGAGCTCCCAGACAGGCAACCCAGCAAGTGATGCTGACAGTAATTGTTGTAGCTTTCCCTGCTCTCCAGAGTTGGAAAGCTGTGAGAAGGTATGAATGACTGTGTTTGGGAAGGGGGGATTGTGAGATCTGCATGAGTTAGGATACTGTGGAATGCGTGCTGCTGAAGAAGAAACAAGATGCTTAGGGAAGAAGCATCACGTGAAAATCTAGGACTATTGCTTTTGAACCAGTATGGCAAAATTGATTAAAAACATACTGTATTAGTAATAATGTATTAGTAATAATGGAGTAATAACACAGGCCTGCGCACATTTTGCTTTCTTAGTAGTAAGACCTATTCTTGGGTATATTTGGGGCGCTGATTCCAAAAATGGCATCGGATTTGCCCTATTACATCCAATAGTGTAGGTGCCATAGGGCTGGGGGCTAGTGTCCCGGGTGGCACATATGGTCTCCTCATAAGCAGCAGCCACGGTGGCATCTCCTGGCATGAGCCAGGCCTTCCCGCCCGCCCTCACTTCCAGAAGCGAGGGGGTAGCACAACAGTGGGGGCGGCGCCACATGGTGTGATACCTGGCCCCGGGTGGCAGGGGGGCTAGCAACGCCACTGATCACGTCTAGTTTTGGTGGGTAACAGCATCACCATCTCATAATACATGTCAAGCAGCTTCCTCGTGAGGAATCCATGGCTGCCTCACAAGGAAGCTGCTTGACACTCATTATGAGGTGGCAATGCCGTACCCCCCAACCCCAGACATGATAGGGCAAAACCAATGCCATTTTTGGAATCGGCACCCCAAATTCATATAAATCCACCATAAATTTTGAAGGTTTTTTTACCCTCTTTAAAAAATTTATTACGTTTATATAATAGTACACATCTATAATATAAGGATATTTCAGAATATTTCTATAATATAAGAATATTTTGACCCTCAAATTTGCAGACTTGTGTAATTAATAAAGCACCAGGGCTGTGCTCTTCAATATTTTATGGGCATCTCTTGTTAGGGGCATTGGAGAACAGTGTAACGTCAGCAGCAAAACAAGGTCCTCATGGAGGATTCTGTCCCAGCCTTTTTGCTGTTCTCAGAAGACTAACCCTGAAGGTGTTTCTCCTTTTTCTCAGGAGCACATTCAGAGAAGAAACGCCTTAGAAAGCCAAGTAAGCGACTTTTGGAATATGCAGAAGAATACGATCACATATTTGCACCTAAGAAAAAGAAGAGGAGCCAAGAACCACTTAGGAAGGTGAGTGTAGAACATAAGAAGAGTCCTGCTGGGTCAGGCCAAAGGCCCATCTAGTCCAGCTTCCTGTATCTCACAGTGGCCCCACCAGATGCCTCGGATAGCACACGAGACAACAAGATACCTGTATCCTGTCGCCACTCCCTTGCACCTGGCACAAAGAAAACCTACTCCTACAACCAGGAGGTTGCTTATCCCCATCATGGCTTCTAAGCTGTGACGGACCTTTCCTCCATAAATCTGTCCAATCCCCTTTTAAAGGCATCTAGGCCAGGTGCCATCACCACATCCTGTGGCAAGGAGTTCCATAAACCAATTACACGCTGGGTAAAAAAGAAATATTTTCTTTTGTCTGTTTTAATACTCCCTCCACTCAATTTTAGTGGATGTCCCCTAATTCTAGTGTTATGTGAGAGGGAAAAGAACTTCTTTCTATCAACTCTCTCCATCCCGTGCATAATTTTATGTCTCAATTTTATACGTATAATTGCTGCTTGATTTATGATGCAATCCTGCGTAACTTTAGAGTGGTGGAGCGCACGCTCACACTGCTGCGTAACTTACCCGACTCTGACCGCTGCAGGTAAGTCCTGCGCCAGTTGATGGGAGGCTGGGATGGGGCAATGAGGGAGGGTGGCCATTGGCCAGCACGGGCTGGGAGGGGGCGGAGATATCGGCGGTGACTGTTTTAAAATTAAGGGGAGGAATCTGAAAAGCCTATGTGGATGCAAAAAAGCTGGGGAACAGTTTCCAATCCTGGCTGCTCTGGGGACTGCCCCAGGACATTGCTTATCAGGGGCTTCAAAAAGTGGCAGTGGTAAAAAGGGGCCTGAGACATGCTGGTTATATGCACGTAGCACTGCACATGGTTCTACAAGTCCAGCCCATTAGGGACTCAAAGAAATATAAACAATTCAACTCTCACTTTTATATCCTTGGATCAAGCAGAGTGGATCAACAAGAAAATACTATGGTCCCTGACAGTATCTTTTCACTTTGACAACTTGATCACTTGCCCTGGGTGGGTAAGATTTGGAGCACACGAACAATAGCCAGAAAATAGCTGAAGATAGTTAATAGTTGTGGCAAAGCTTGAGCACATCATGTTTAACATTCATGCTAGACAGCTTGTTGTGGTGATTTGAATTAGAACATCTGTCGCTTTGAAAATTATTTTTGGTTCGAATAAGCAAGTGGAAAATTCTATTGTGTTTCTTTTCATGTTTACTTTTTCTAACGTTTCTTACTTTAGTGAAAAGGGATGCACTTTGGGGAAACATGTTTTGTTGGAGTAAAGTCTTTTTTCATAATTTGAAAAATGTTTACTTCAATATGCATACTTTGTTTTGGACAACCCAGGGCTGCCACCAAAAACAGCAACCTCAGACTTTCCTGATTCCCACTAACATCTGGTGAGACTTACCCTTGACCAGAAGTCATCAAACTGTGAGCTTCCCCAGTCTGGCCAAGTAGCTCCCAATAGAGTGGATCAGGGTCAGGGAAATGAGTGATTTGATAACATCATGTCATTGGGTGAGATCAGCTAGATGTTACTGGGGATCAAGGGGACAGAACTACACATGGAGAAGCTGTTTTGGTGGCAGCACTAGGACTTTCATAACTTCCAGTTTTAATTGAAAACTCTATTGGGTGTCTCTTCTTGACTAATTTAATTTCTTTTGAGTTTCACCTGCTGCAAGAAAGCAGCTCTCTCCCGAAATGGTTATTTATGCTCTTCATTAATGCTTTTTGCCTGCCCAAATTTGACCATTATCTTACATCTTTTCTATCTTTGTGTGACTGCTAATAGGCAAATTCTCTAGAGAAGTCTGAAATCAAACAGGATTGCAGCATAATCAGCCAAGGTCGGAATAAACATCTGGAAAAGAAGCCTACGGATTCAGATTCACCTGCTTCTTCATCAAAAGAGACTCCTCCAGTCCTTGAAGCTGAACGTTCTCTTTCAGACGAACCAGACCCCCAGTCCATGGAACCAAGAACTGAAATGCCAGTTTTGACCTTATCTTCACCAGATGTGTTAGAAGCTGCTGCTGCTTGTACTGCACAGGGAGAGGAGCAATTAGTGAAATCAGGTAAGATGTATGTTATTTGCATCTCCATTAGAAAGTGGTGCCAGTTTCTGTCTACATATTAGCCCTTTTCAGACATTACTAAGTAGGGTGAAGAACATGTGGTGGTGGGGGGGTTGGCAGCAAGAGCACACCAGCAAGTCCCACTCTGGCTCCGAAGGGGCCGCCTGCCAACCATACGTCAGTGTGTCTGCTGTGACAAAAACTGCACCTGGGGAGAGATCCTGCCCATGATAAGGAATGCTAGGCACCAGGTGAGAGACAGTGACTGGACCAGTTACCCACAGAAGAGTAAGGATTTGAACCCAGATCTCCCCACTCTCAAGTGCAACATTCCATCATCAGCCTCCAGTTGGTCAAGTGACACTACTTGTTTGTTTGTTTGCCTTGGAGGGAGACAGAAAGATAGGGAGAGACTAAATGCAAAGGAAGATGAAGCTCCTTTACCTTTTTAATAGTTATGCAGAAGAGGGAATTGTAGCAGCTAAAACTTGTTACTCAGTGATGAGGCAAACTGTGTCTGCCAAAATTCCCTGTTCTACACAACTGTTAAAGATGCCAAAAACCAAAAAGTGTTTCTTGCATTGCCCGTTGGGTTTAAAGATGGTTCTGGGTCTCAAAAAGGTCAAACTGTGGCAGTACACTACTACACTGAGTATATCTAATCTTCAAGCATACTATACAGTTGCTGTTGTAGTGCATGTGTTTAGCCCCCTGATGTATATTCAGATGCACAATTTTGACCTTGGTGTTAAGACAGAGCGTAAAGGAGATATGAAAGGAAAGAATAGACTGTGGGGGGAGGTGCTGGGGAAAATCCTCTTATACAGAAAGAGTGAGACTAGCTGTGAAGAGGATATTTGACACCTGGTTGGAAGGAGCTTAGAACAAAGAACCAATTAGGTATTTTTTTAAAGGTTGTGCATGAGTATGCAGAAAGTCCCAGATTTGATCCCAGGCATATCCAGCCTGGGATATTTTAAGAGTCAGATACCAGGTGATGGGAAAGACCTTCTCTGTCTGAGACCCTAGATAGCTGCTGCAAATCAAAATAGACTGTACTAGACTAGGTGACCCAGTGGTATAAGGCAACTTCATAGTCTATGAATCATAGGTTGTAACATAAAAATGTCTCAAATATTCCATAAAACACAGTGTAGTTTTAAAGTCTCTGGGTGTGTTCTTTTTTGGGGGGGGGGGGGGTTGAGATGGAACAAATAATAAATGGCAGTGCAAAACTTAATTCTAAGTGTTTACACACTTTGGATGAAACCATGTTGGACCCTTCTGCAAGGATCAAAATATATTTTCAGTTTGTTGTGTGCTTGAATGGACACCTGTTCAGTTTATGCTTTTAGACTGTGCCAGCCATATGGAGTCAATCAGTGTGATGGTCAATGGGATCCTGCAGCCAGCTTCTTCCCCCCCCCCCACTTATCATTATTCCAGAGTAAAATGGTAGTAATTGCTACCACCACCACCAATGTTAAAACCAGACAAGATCACCACCTTGGATCTCTAGATCCATGGTTGAAGCCCAAGATTTCCAGGGGATCGCCCAAAACAGATGTAGTAGTGTAGAACTAGCAGTCACTCAGACAAGGCAACCTTGTCCATGGATTCAACCAGATCAGGCAGGTTAAAGATCAAAATTGGAGGAAAGCTGATTAAAACAGGGGTGGGGTGGCAGACAAAAGGGGTAAAAGATAGTTGCAAATAGGCACGTGCAAAAGACTTAGGTCAGCGGTTCTCCAACTTTTACTAGGAGTAGGGAATGCTCTAAGTTGTGGGGGTTCTGGACTCACTGGGGGTCACATTGGTCCTCTGAATGGTGGCCAAAGCCCCCTCTGCGGGACTCCCCAACCCTCAGATTGGTTCCCTGAAGCGATTGAGACCTATTTCTGGTTTTCAGTGAAACCCAGAAGTATACCAGAAGTGCGTCTTGATTGCTTCAGGTAGCTGATCTGAGGCTCGGGGAGGCCCACCGAAGGGGCTGTGGGCTGTGGCCGCCCACCATCCAGAGGACTGGTGCGACCCCCGGTGAGTCCAGAACTCCGTTTTTTCTCCCGGAAGTGACGCGATCCCAGGAGTGCTGTTGCTATGCCAGCGCACATCGCCATGCCCCTTAAGGGGGGTAGTAACTGCTTCCAGCTGGCATGGTGGGTCGCAACCCACCAGTTTGAAAAACACTGACATAGGTGATGGGGGCAGGGGCTAGGCACAGCTCTTACAACTCAGTTGCACTTAGGCAAAAGGCAAGCCTTGAAAATAAACAGAAATCTGTTGCAACCTTCTAAACTTAGATCTTAGTCTGGATAATGATCTCCATCCACCTTAGCATCTCTTTCCCCAGAAGGTGGACCCCATCAATGCATCAGTCACTCAGTTAGGGTCAAGAGCATCTTTTGGCTTAACCTTTTATGCCCTTTATTGAATAATATCACTGTTCTAATGCGTTGGTCAAGTCATGGTCACTTGTGCACCTTTACCTGACAACTTTGAATTAGTGAGTCAACTGAATATTGAATTAGTAAAAAAGATATATAAACATCAATAATATTTATGTTTATCTTTTTTACTAATTCATGATTGTCAGGTTGACTGGATGCAATGTTAAGATGTTTAAGGGGTCATTCAAACATTGAGGACTTGAATGATATGCAGAAAGCAAGGGCTTTTTAGGAGGCAAAACGTGGTGCACAAATCACAAATGGACAGTGGGTCTCTGGCTTCATCACATTCAGGTTTCAGCCTGTGTTAATTCTGAGCATGCTCACTCGAAGCAAAGCATGAGAGTTGCAAAGTGAGGTAGGAGTAGAATGTGACAACTGAGTGAGAAAGATCCATTGAGGGAAGAAAGGAAAAAAATTCAGGGAAGCTCTTTGAGGGGGATGGTGTGGAATCCCTCAAAGTAACCGATGGGAACAGTGCTCTGCATGTTTAGTATCAAGCACCAATTCCTGTAATAGAGGTGATTGGAAGGATTTATAGACGCAAGTTACGCCAGCTGCTCAGTAGAAGCAGCTGATGCCATTTTAGTGGCAAATATAGTGCTTGGAGGCCATAAGACTAGCAGTCAGCTTATGCTTGTGACATGGTGGTTACTTTAAACTACTCGGATTCTTCCCAGTCTCCCTGAAGAAGAGCCCAGAAAGAACGCTCCCTTAAGAAATGACCTGGCAGTGTACTTCTCTTATGAATCATGTTTGTCCCTCCCTGGTCATGAGAAGAAGTTGGCTCAGCAGTGCTACCCTCTATCAAAATTTTCTTCCAAAACATACTCTGTAGTTGTTTGTCAGTATCTTATGGTGAAGGCCAGGCAATTTTAATGCCTCTTACCGTTTAGCTCTATTCCAATAGCTAGAAAGAAGGAATTCTTTCTAAGTCCTCAAGGCCTTATGTAACATCCCTGCATTGTAGCAGTTTGAAAACATTTGTCTCTTAGCTCTGCTTGCCGTTATGAGGCTAGTACCTACAGGTATGTGTGACTTGAGGGATGCATCAGCCTGGAATGCATCATCGCAACAAAGAGGTTTGTTTATTGTGTGGGATGAAGGCAAGAGGAAGACAATGGCCGCGAACGTAAAGGGAACTGAGCCTGAGAATGGATGGGTTAGTGGGCCCTTGCTGCTTAGTTTTTGCTTTGGGAAGAGAAATTATAAGAAAATATGTCGTAGTAGTTGGTATACTAATTGCTGTTCTTTGGTGCTTTAAACATTGGTTTGTATCTGCTGGGGAAAATGGCTTACATGTAACTCTATTGCAGGGAGCTTTGAGAGCAAACGCCAGAGGAAGCCAACAAAAAAGCTCTTGGAATCCAATGATTTGGATACCACTTTTATACCAAAGAGAGAGTGGATTTCCATAAAGAAGGTATGTTTGCTCCGTTGGCTTCAGAAAGTTAGCTAGAATAGATACCTTCTTTGCTCTTGGGTATAACATCATTGTAACTGCTTGAAATGTTTAATAGCATTCATTTTGATTAAGGAATAATAGCTAAATGGAAGAAACCGTGAAAAATCGTTCTGAACACGATGTACAATGTTTTCATTGTAAGTTTTTCGTAAATAAACCCTGTCATTATCAAAACTGGGTCAGCATTCGGCATGTAAGCCCTACAGTCTAGGGTTCTTCTGTGATGGCCAAATTCGCAATTGACCAAAAAGCATTATATACCATTATATACACAAACCCCATTTATTTCAGTGGAGTGTGTGCAAGAGCACTGCTTAGTGCAGTGTGCTCTCCTGTTCTTCAAACATTGTTTAGTGCCTTGGCTAATAATATGATATGATATAATATAATATAAAAACAGTATTTACCGTATTGTCCCGAGTATAAGACGCACCTGATTATAAGATGCACCCTTAAAGTTTGGTGCTATTAAAAAAAATTAATTAATCACTGGCATTAAATTGCAACAGCCTGATTATAAGCCGCACCCCTAGTTAAAAAACTTAAATTAGGAGAAAAAAGTGAGTCTTATACTCAGACCAATACGGTATATACCGCTTTTCAACGAAAGTTCACAAAGCAGTTTACAGACAAAATCAAATGATTAAATGGCTCCCTGTCCCAAAAGGGCTCACAATCTAAAAAAGATGCAGAAGAACACCAGCAAACAGCCACTGGAAAGACACTGTGCTGGGGTGAAAGGGGGACAGTTACTGTCCCCCTGCTAAATATAAGAGGAGCACCAATTGAAAAAGTGCCTCTTGCCCATTTAGCAGGGATAACTAGTTATAAAGACTAGAATGCTTTGTGTGTGTGTGTGTGTGTGTGTGTGTGTGTGTGTGTGTGTGTGTGTGTGTGTGTGGCACACAAGAAGATTTGATCTTCATAAACATTTCCTGTGCTAGCCTGTGAACTCTTCCTACATGCAATTCTGGTCATGAGAGTGAAGCCATGGACCTTTTCCCTAAAATGCCTCTAAATAGGATGCTAATAAGTGTTTCAGTTTGCTGGAATCAGTGGCACTATGTTATTTTGGTCATCTGAGTAACACAGGCATCTGAATTGTTCCTCTACCCGTTTGTGCTGTAACTGCCCTCCTCTGTGATATGGACAACAATAGAATGTCCATCTTCCAGTTCATGCAAGTTCTTATGAAAGTTGTATTCAACTTGCTACAGTTTCTGTTTTGTGAAACCATTAAAATGATCACATATAGTTTCATTACAGTGTTTACAGTTAAAGTTGTGCCCTTTGGCTTTACTGAGTTTTCTTTTGCTACTGCCTACATCAGTGGTTCCCAGCCTTTAGGAGATTGAGGACCACTGAGGCAAAAATTGGAATTGTCATGGACCACGTCCAACCCTCCACCCGCTGCACACAAGAAATACTGTACAATTAAATTTGTAATAATTAGAGAAGTCTTATTAGGTGTCATACTTACATTTATACGTAAATTATTATGTATCTTGTACTGTGATTTTAAAAAAGAAAACAAACATTAAAACTTAATGGGGTAGGTATCTTAATGCGATGTTTGTGCTTGCATTTGCTTCATTAGCTGCGAAATTCTTGGATTGATACTGCTGCTCAAAGTGGGTGTCGGTACTTATTAAAATTACTGAAGGCTGATCTGTGTGTGTGTGTGTGTGTGTGTGTGTGAGAGAGAGAGAGAGAGAGAGCTCGTGGACTACTTTTCAGGTTCTCACAGACCACCTGTGGTCTGCGGACCACTGGTTGGGAACCACTGGCCTATATGATGACATTTTATTATGTTTCTAAGAGTATTGTCTTGATTGCGGTAAGTTGCTTTGTGGGTTGTAAAAGATGGAAAGGCAGGATATTGCTATTTTAAATGTATTAAAATGTGAGAATGGTATGTCTTGCGTTTAGTTTAGCAAAGGCTCCCTCCAGACTTAATTTTTATTTTTTTTAAAAAAATAGTAATATCTTATGTTTCTTCTGCTTCAGCTCTACAGAAAATCTCTTCAACAATTACAGTTACGCAAATGTGATTCTTTCCTACTTGTTGCCATCCAGTGGTCCAGGCACTGGCTGTTCTCCTCTTCCTCATTCCAACCTTGGTTGGTGTTTTTCATGACTGTTTGTAAATATGTTGGAAGTACATTTGCTGATGAGTTGAGCTCAGAGAAATGCAGCTCTTTCTAGGTACATGAATGTGCTTGGTAAATTGTCAGTGTTTCTTGTCCACAGTGTTCTGAGGCTGGTCCTTTGGATACTGAAATGTCTGAGTTTTATTCCACATCTCAACTTCTGGACTCTCGTGAAGGTAGGTGATACTTGTGTTTTGTAGACAACTTCCTATGCCTGAGTAGTAAACTCACAGCCCAATCCTTTCTAGCTAGGCTGTGGCGCAGGTGTAGAGTCTGTGCCACATCCTAGCCAGATAGGACCCAGCACTGGCGCAGCTGGAGGACTCCTCAGTGTAAGGGGACTTATCCTGAGTAGAGTCTCAGCCACCCCAATGGGTCTACTCGAATGTGCGCCAGCTATTTTGCTGGTGCACATTTGAGTGGGTGGCTGAGCAGACCTGGGAAGGTGAATAGGATCTCGGTAGAGCCGCTGCTGCTTCTTCCCCCTTCTCGGGCCTGGCCAACCAATCCCCCCCCCCGTAATGCCCCAGTCCGCTCTGCCCCTTTGCCACCCAGTGGGGAGCTTTCCTTCCCCAGCGGGCGCTCCGTCAGATCTGGGGCGGGAGCAGCAGCGCTGGCCTCTTCTTCGGCGGCGGCAGCACATTTGTGCTTTATGTGCTCTTCGTTGTGCTCCTCATCGGCGCTTTATGGCACATTTGTGCCACCCTAGACCACCAGAGCAGTCTATAAGTTAGACAGGATTGCACTGTAACAGTGCAAACGTATGTATGTTTACTCAGAAGTAAGTCTCATTGGGTTTAATGAAGCTTACTGCCCAGTAAATGTGCCTAGGATTGCAACCTGAGTGTAAGCAAGTACCTTCATAGTTTCTGGTTAACTTTTACAGTCCATGTTCTCTTTTATGAAACTACAACAAAAAATAATACAGCAAAATAGTAAATGCTGGAAGGAATAGCATGGGTAATGATTAGAAACCATTGTGCCTCTGTGAGAGGAAAGGGGCGGCTCTGTCCGTAGATAATTTTCCAGTTGTACAGGGTGTCCCCATTATAAGTCTCCCTGTTATACGTTTCCCTGCATTTAAGTCCTCTGCTTTTTGAGGACCTGAATGTTACAATTCCCCATCCTCTTGCCTCCCGCACACCCTTCTTTCTCCTTGCAGCTTTTAAAGGGAGATATACATTTTGCCCTTGCTGTGCTTGTGGCCCCTTCTCCCACCACCCTCTGAGCTCTTAAAAATACATCGTTTACATTATTACAGTACTGTATTGTCAGTTTTGGCATTTGTTGTGTTTTGGCATTGTATATTCTCATTAATTGAAGTAACAGAGAGAGTGTCTTTCAGTGCAATCCTATAAATGTCTACTCAGAAGTAAGCCCCAATTAGTTCAATAGAACTTACTCCCAGTTAATATATAGGGTTGCAGCCTTTGTATCTTGTCCTCCCTGAATTTACTATGCAGACACTATTTTAGCTGCTAATCCCTGGTTACCCCTATTTACAACCCCTTCTTTCTTAAGGGGGAAAATTCCCCTTTGTAAGCTGTGTCACTATAAATCCAAGTTTTCCGATCCCTGACTCGACATAGAAAGGAGGACCCCCTGTATCTATATGCTTTTATACCGTTTCTTATCATTACTCCTCAATTCTGGTTCATTTGTTTAACCATTGTTTAATTATCACAGAGTCTAGATGTTCAGATGTAACATCAAGCATCACAGATTGGCATTACTTGCCTGTGTCTGGCTTCGCCCTTCTTGGGATTGCATTCTTATGCACTGGGATTCCTTCTCTCTTTTCTTGGTTGTTTGGCTTGGACAAAAAAGGAAACTATAATTTGCCTCAAACCAGAAAAGGAGGGCAAGAATTGCTATACATGAGGAGAGGGAGTGTGCAAACCTGAGACTTGGCATGTAATGCCAAACCACAGCATGGCCTTCTACCAAGTTTTGCTTTAACCCAGATGAGTTAACATAAGAACATAAGAAGAGCCCTGCTGGATCAGGCCAAAGGCCCATCTAGTCCAGCTTCCTGTATCTTACAGTGGTCCCACCAGATGCCTCAAGGAGTACACAGCCAACAAGATAACCTGTTTCCTGCTGCCACTCCCCTGCACCTGGCACAGAGAAAACCTACTTCTAAAACCAGGAGGTTGCTTATGGCTTGAAGGTTGGTCAGGATCAGGACCCTCAGCAAATGCTAAAGGCATAGAACAGTGTCGGGAAGGTATCGGGTGAAGGCAGGCTGACCGAGTGGAGTAGTGCCTAGTGGTTAGGATGCATGCACTCCTTCCTGCTCTCCATTTTCACTCTTCTGTGAGGGTTTTTTCCCCCAGATGGTCCCCATCTGCCTGGTCTCTGTAGTCTAGGGTGATGACAGAAGATAGAAACTAACAGTTTCCCCCAGTCAGCTGCTAGTTCCATAAAGGGGAAACAGAGAGCAAGAAGGAGTGCATGCACACTAACCACCAGGCACTACTTCCCATTTATGCCAATAAAGGTTTCATTAATTCATTCACTACTTCCCATTGTTGGCCTGCTTTCTCCACATGAGTCTTTTCCCTGGCACTCATGAAAATTGACAAGGCAGGCAAAGAGTCAAAATGTAACTAGTTTATTAAAAATCCAAAAGAGAAGGAATTAAACACAATGGTGAAAAAGGAAAAGGCAATAGAAAAAGTACAAGCAGGCTGATAGAAAACACGTGGATTGGGGCTGGATGGACGCAAAGCAAAAACTTGATCAAATGGATACAATAACCAGTAACACCCAGCAGGTGGAACTGGGATGGTACTCAAGAACAAAGCCCACAACTCCCCCCCACACACACACACACGTGTCACTAAACCAGGGAAGTGGCAGGATGAGCTTGGAGTAAAAAGGGAAATGAGACAAAAGCAGAATAAATTCCTTAACACATCTAGTTAAGATTACTGTCCCCACCACTAGCTACTCACATTGTCCAAGGTCCTGGCATTTACTGGAGTGTAAGTGGTTGCACCTTCTACTAACCAGCTTCAGATATCATGACAGAACCTGGCAGAACACATTCAAGCATCCCTGTGCTTGAACATAAATAACTTGGGTAGTGGCATACCTAGTGCCACTGGTACCTGTGGCAGACTGCTCCCACTGTCCCGCCCTCGACTGCTCTAAACCATGGGTAAATCTGGCTTCTGCCTTGTGATTCCCCACCACCACCTGGGGAAAGCCAGAGCTACCCGGCATTCAAAACAGCAGGTAGACCTGGCCTCTACCTTGAGTTCCCCAAAGGAGGCCAGAGCTACCTGGCATTCAAATGCCGGGTAAACCAGGAGGATAAACCAGGCCTTTGCCTCAAGATTCTCCACAGAGGAGGACAGGTCTACCTGGCATTCGAAGGGACAGGCACGCTGGCACCACCTTACAGACTGCCCCACCCGCCCCACCCTTGGTATGCTATTGAACTTAGATTTGATGATGTCATAGAGTTACCTGACTGGAGGTGTGGAACCCACCTGGCTTCCATCCCACCCTTTTTAAAAAGGGAACCCATCCCACCCTTTTTACCTAGCTAGGCAGTTTTGCTGCCCAATTTGGCAGGGCATGCCTATCTCTAGGCAGACTAGGTACCCCAGGCAGGGAAGAATGTTTCTGAATCCACAAATGCCTATGACACCCTGGTAATGGAATTTGAAACAAAGGACAGACAGCTGTAGAAGTCTGTCTCACTACCTTTTTTAGACTGTTGAACTTGCACAGGAGTTAGAAGTGTTCAAAAATAAGGAAAAATTAGGTAGGTAGGTAGGTGTGTGTGTGTGAGAGTGAGAGTGAGAGTGAGAGTGAGAGTGAGAGTGAGAGTGAGAGTGAGAGTGAGAGTGAGAGAGAGAGAGAGAGAGAGAGAGAGAGAGAGAGACTGGCATTCATCACAAGCAGATAATAGTAATTTGTCAAAACCAAGCATAAGGCTATTGAAATTGGCCTAAATTGTAAAATGTTTAAGTTCCAAGCTTCTTTTAAATACTGTATCTTGTCAGAATCCACCTTTTCTGTGAAATGTTTGGCACTGCTCCCTACTTTCTTTACACTTCTGCAACTAAACCCAAGTACTTGTTTGTTAAACAAGTGTGTGATTTTTAATGATAAATGTGTGTTACTTGTGTGTTTAACATGTAGTCTCTTTGGCTTTTAATCTTAAACCTAATACTGTACAGTGTTTTTACGTTTGGCCAAGTAGCCTGATTTTATTATTGGCTATCATACTAATTTCCTTGCCATGGCTTTTTACCCGTTAACCTCAGGACAATCTAGAATTATTGATGGCCATTTAAATCGTTATTGCGTATTCTTCTCCTGTTTTCCCTGCCACACACCCCTCCCATTCCCCTGCTGTCTCCTGTGTATCTGTTTCTAGACAGATGTCCCATTGGGACAGGGGCATGTTCTCTCATCTGTTGTAAAGTGCCATGTATGTAGATGGTGTTATATAAATAATAATCACCTTTTTATTTATTTAACATATTTCTGTCCCACCTTTCCCCCACTGAAACCCTTTTAGAATTAATGATCATGCAGTGATTCTGAAAGGTGCTTGAACATTGGCTGGAGTCTTACAGAAAACCAGCTTAGAGGCTGGAGCATTGGTATAATGTGTCCCTGGAAACATGCACCATCAGGCAGTAGAAATGCTGTGTTCTCCACCAGCCAGGTCACTAGGTAATGGGTGAAGCAGACTTAGAACCTGGCCAGTAGACAGTCGAAACAGGAAGTGAGGGAAAAGTAATGGCAAGAATCGGAAGCCTCCTCTGACAGACTTTCCAGCAGACATTGGTCACACTTTTCTCAGTGCTCATGAGGTACCTGCTGTGAACTGCGGTTCTCAGGTGTCTGAGATCTTTTTAGACACCAGTGACTTTGCTGTGTGGTGCTCATAGGGATATTTAAAATTATCCTGCATATGAACTTCTTCATCCAACTGATGGTATTTGGGCAATAAAACAAGGAGTGTTTGCCTCTGATTTTGGTGCAAACATGCTGGATATAGTATGAATGCTCATTGTATCCTTGGCACAGTCCTGTGAGAAACTTGCAAGCATTTATGCTGAGTGGAATGGGGCGTTAGGTTGGCTGTAGTGTGCCCAGCCTCATTATGCAAGGCAGTAAGCGCTAGATTGTGGTGTTAAAAGCTGAGCTGTAGAGATGCCAGACTCATCTCAGGGTGCAGGTACTTGTTTAATGGCGTTGAAACATGTACTCTTTGCAGCTGCAGCTCCTGAAAAGATTCCTGGGAAACAGAGAAGGCGAAAGCGGCAGCGGCGCACTTTCACTGCAGCCCCATATAAAAAAGAAAGAGGTGATAATGCACCAGGAGAAACTTCAAATTCGGAGGTACTGCTAGGCTTTGAGTTCTGCTAACTATGTGAAACAAAACATTTGATTGCTTTTCTTTTCAAAGTAGTAGTAGCTAGAAATAAACTTGGAGATAGTTGATGGTGTTGCAGAAGGAAGTATAAAAGGGACTTCTCAGCAAACATAAGGAGTTTTGCCGAGGAGTATTACATCCCCATAAATTAGTAGCTCACTTTAAAATGGCAGTTTAATCTTGGAATTCATTCTTAAGGATATTGTTAACCGACGTCACTGTTAAAATCCATTTTAAATTATGATATGCTGAATTTCAATGAACATTGATTTGGCATTTCTAGCCCTTTCCTACCATAGTTTCTCAACTCCTTGTCTTGTTCCACAAGGATATGAAAATGTAAGCTACAATTTTTTTACTTCCTTAATTTTGTTCTCCTCATAACCTGGTGGACTGTGCCCTCTGGTATTTCATGGAACAGGAGTATATGCTCAGCTTATTTTTTTTTTTCTATGGCCTCTTGCTAGAATAAAGCAATCAGTTCCTTTTCTGGGATCTTCCTGGATAGCATTCCACTGGTGGTTTTGAAGTGGAAGTGCCTCACTTTTTCTTTTCAAGTTCTAGTATATCATCAGAGAAGATCTTGTAATTTAAGGTTTCATACCTTCACTTTGTGGGCCCATTTATAACCTGCCTCATTCATGCAGCAGGGTGTAACTGTTTCAGATCAGGCAAATTATTCATATGAGCAGAAGAATGGAGCCCCATTCTTGGAGTGTGCTTTCTTGCTTTCAGATTTGTACTGTGTGTCAGTTTCGGGAATGGTTGTGGAAATCTCCAGTGGTTAGAAAGGATACTGCAATAGGGACCGCAAAATAGTTGTATTTAATGTGTTGTATTAAAGTTCAGAATATTTCTTTCCCCCAGTGAAACCTTAAAGTGGAGCAGTGTGAGGAGAGTTAGCGCCACAGCTTGAGGCACCTTCTGCAGTCAGAGTGATTAGGGCTAGAGGCGTTGCATGCAGCTCAGCAAGCAGGTTGGCAGACATCTATACGTTTTGTAGCCAAACTAACAGCAGTCCAGAGGAGGGTGTAGACTGAAGAGGGAATTTAACTGTCCACAATGTTGGTATCTTTTTTAAAGGGAGATAGGACCACTCATGGGACAGCTGGAAGCCCCAAGGAGACAGTTGAGGAAGGGTCTGAAAATGACCATGGAGTGCCTTCATCGAAGAAGATCCAGGGGGAGCGAGGAGGAGGAGCTGCCCTCAAGGAGAATGTGTGTCAGGTAGAAATCTGAGATGCTCTGTTTGACTGATGGTGGCTGTGAAGAGGACATGAAGGAGCTGGACTACCTGGGGACAGAGTGTGTTAACAGGAACCAACCTTCTTCAGCTTTTCCACGGAGTTTGCATGCAATGCTATTTTTCCTGGCTTGTTTTTTTTGCCCTGAAATTTGCTTGCCCTTTTGCAAACAAAATGCTGAGTTTCTGTTGACTTCGACTTGAATGAATTCTGTTTGCAGCACTTGTTGTGTGTCATCCTGGTATCTCTGGAGTAGACAGAAAATGGAGGGGGATTGTTCAGGAATTGCAGCCATATGTTTATTTACAAGAAATAACGTATGTTGGGTAAATGCTTACACAAAAGGGATAAATGTGGAAAGGTATTTTGGAAAGAGTTTCAGGCGAAACTCTGCTGGTTGTAAATTTTGTGTGCATGTGTAGACCGGGCTTTCTTTTTTTCAGTTTGTGATAACATCATATCATTTCTTTGCAGATTTGTGAAAAACCAGGCGAGTTGCTGCTGTGTGAAGCTCAGTGTTGTGGTGCTTTCCACCTGCAGTGCCTCGGGCTCTCAGAAATGCCAAAGGGCAAGTTTATCTGCACAGAGTGTTCCACAGGTACAGTACTGGGTGGGTGGACAGGGGTCACTGCTATCATGCTCTGCTCTTGTGCTGCTTTCAAGTGTTGGAACTTAATTGAAAGTCCATCTAGTTTTGTGGTGTGGAGCAGATGGCCACACTGTAAACAAATGTGAAACCATCCAGACCTCTGCTGTTGCCTTCAACTAGAATCTGGTTGCTTATAACTTTTTGCTGTGCTGCTTCCCAGCACTGTTCTCGATTCTGCACTCTGAATGCTGTTCCCTTCTACTTTGTTGCCTTGTCCTTTAGGGGTGCACACATGCTTTGTATGCAAGAGCAGTGGCGAAAATGTGAAGCGTTGTTTGCTTCCTTTGTGTGGAAAGTACTATCATGAAGATTGTATACAGAAGTACCCTCCCACTGTCATGCAGAACAAGGGCTTTCGATGCTCGCTGCACATCTGTATGACTTGCCATGCAGCCAACCCAGCCAACGTCTCTGCATCTAAAGGTGCCATTACTTTTATGTATTCATAATGGAAGACCTTTTCTATATCCAGTTCACCTGTGTTGCATTCTTCAGTACTGTAGTTCTTCTTGGAGCTTTTAAAGATGGATTTTTTTCATTAGTTTTTCAGGTTTTTTCAAGTATAACAATTCCAGTATGTTTCTCTGCTAGGTCGCTTGATGCGTTGTGTTCGATGTCCTGTTGCATACCATTCAAATGATTTCTGCCTTGCTGCTGGGACAGTGATCCTTGCTTCCAACAGCATGATCTGTCCAAATCATTTTACTCCTCGAAGGGGCTGCAGAAACCATGAGCATGTAAATGTCAGCTGGTGTTTCGTCTGTTCTGAAGGTAAGGTGCTCCATGCTGGGCCTGGTACATTGTGGTCATTGCCTTCACTTCACTCCTTCACTTGAAGGAGTCTGTGTTCTTGGGGTCTGACTTCCTTTCTCACAGGTGGGAGCCTTTTGTGCTGTGAATCTTGCCCTGCGGCATTCCACCGGGAGTGTCTGAACATTGATATGCCTGAGGGGAGCTGGTACTGCAATGACTGCAAGGCTGGCAAGAAACCACACTATAAGGAGGTGGTCTGGGTGAAAGTTGGGCGTTACAGGTGAGTGAAAAAGAGCACATTCTGATGCATTGAAATATGTCTTCGGTTTCTGTCACTGTCCCTTGGGAAAGCTTGCGTCTGCTCATTTCTGCTTATGATGATGTCCTTTGGTTTTAATTGCATTTAGGCGCATAATGATAAATTGCATTGTAAAACGAATAAGCCCCCTTTGCAAGTGCCTTTATGGACATGGCTGCTGCCTCTGTGGTTGCTTTCATGCTGGTAAGAGTGTGTGTACCTCTTCTGCCTGAGTAGCAGCCACATAGCTAGTGCACCTCCAAAGGGGTGAATATACAGAATAGAAATTCTGGGCTATATCAGAAGGTCAGTCCACGTTTCTTGATTTTCTTTTATTACCAGGTGGTGGCCAGCTGAGATTTGCCACCCTAGGACCATTCCTGTCAACATCCAGAAGATGAAACATGTCATTGGTGAATTTCCTGTGCTGTTTTTTGGATCAAATGATTACCTTTGGACCCATCAGGCTCGGGTTTTTCCCTATATGGAAGGAGATGTGAGCAGCAAGGACAAGATGGCAAAGGGAGTTGATGGCATTTACAAGAAAGGTAATCTATTTTCTTTTGCTGTAAGACAATGGTTCCCAAACTGGGAGGTACGGCTCCCAGGGGATCCGCGGAAACCAGCCAGAGGAGTGCCACGGAATCCTTTCAGAAAACAGTGCAATGCCAGTTGGCAGGCATCAACATATAATGTAATGGGGAGCTGTCGCCAGTGGTCAAAGGAGCCACAGGTCGAAAAAGTTTGGGAAACACTGCTAAGGGCTTTGTAACTCAGCCATAAAAGCTAACAATGCTTGCCGTGTGTTTCTGTGGTCCTAAGAATAAGATACTACTTTTAGGAGATTTTTGAAATGCTATTGGCATAGGAATAGGTAGGCCTACTAGAGTTCAAGAATAGGAGCCCCAGTGGCGTTTCTGTGACAACCCCAACCCCCCCCCCCCTGCGCCGGAAGTGATAACTGCTGCAGCCGTTATTCACCATACAGAGGCGCAGGGCGGGCGGGAGGACCAAACACGCTGACAGCGCTCCTTGCTCACCCCGGCAAACGGGACGATCTGCCACCCGCCGTGACACCCGCCCGATCCTGCGGCCTGGGGGCCCACTGCCCCAAGGCCCCCTCCGCTGACGACACCACTGGGAAGCCCATCTAGAGTTCTATCATTATTCCGGATTCACCGTCTGAACTACTTGAACATTTTCAGTAGACCAAAATAAAAAGACTTTCTGGGATCTGTCCCTGTCTTTCCACTCTTTTCCCTCCCTGTCCCCTTGGTTCAAGAACATCAAATAATATTCAGAAACCTACTTTGAGGAAATAAGAATATTAGAAAGGAATTCAGTTTGGATGTTGCATGATGTCCTAATTGAGAAACCATGGTTTGTGATTGGTCAGCACGCCAGAATCAAAAACAATGGTTTAAAATAAGTTTTCAAATTATGGATTGTGCTCACAGTGACTTAGCATGATGCTTAAATGGAGAAACCAAAGTTGCAGTTATTTCTCTGCCCTCAGAATGCACTGCATCTAGAGACAGCAGTGCTGAGCGGATGGAAAATGAAAGCAGAGAATCAACTCTAAACCTCATTACATATATATGTAATAGTACCGTTTGTGAAGCAGCAGAGGTCTTGAGCATGTATACCCATCTTTCTTGAATTTTCTGAAAGTAAAGCCACTAGAATAGTTCATACACTTGTTTGCTCCTCTTGCAGTTGGTGGTTACCATTTGCCTTGCCTCTTTGCATCATTGACACAGGCATACACTATTTACCAAGCTATCTGGACAGTTGTCTGTTGGGAGTGTTGGGAGTATTAATTTGGTAGGGGCAAAAAGCTGACATTCTGCAAGGCTTAGGATTCCCCCCCCCCCCCCGACAAGTTTCAGTGTGACTACTGTTACTTTCTACATTTCTTACTGATATCTCTCTTCTGTAAATGTTCACTTGCAATGACCATGTGCAAAAATTGTATACAAATGGCTGAATGTGTGTTTATATGTAACGCAAAAGTTTTCTTAACTTAGCTCTGCATGAAGCTGCTGTGAGATTTGAAGAGCTAAAGGCACAGAAGGAACTAAGGCAGCTACAGGAAGACAAAAAGAATGATAAGAAGCCCCCTCCTTACAAACATATCAAGGTGAGGGTGCCGAAGATCGTAGCAGATGGTAGGCCTGAGTAAATGTGATGCTTCCAGTCCCTTAAATATAAGTGAGAAAGTGGGCCATAGAATTCTGCACTCCCCATGCCAGCCTGGGGTAGTGCTGGCACCCTGAATAATGCTAACCACAGTATGTTCCTCTTGCCATCTCTTACCTAAATCTCAGCACTTCGCCACAGTTACATTGAAGCTGAAATCTTTTGTGATATTTGCTCCTTTCAAAATGTTAGATTAAACCACACAAGCAGTTTCCAGACAGAACCTGCCACACAGATTCCCAAACTTTGTTTTTTTTTAATGTAGATTATGTAGGTCAGCTGTTGACTAAATTAAATTCAACTTAGTGTGCTGACCTGTAGTAAAACTGTAATGTATAAAAACTCTGTTTAGAGAAAGGGAGTTGATATTTTGCCTTTTCCATCAATAAAGGTGACCGGTTTCTGGAGTTGATATTTTGCCTTTTCCATCAATAAAGATGCCCGGTTTCTGGCAACTATCTGCTTCCCTCTTTGGAAGCCTCATTGTACCTTTTGAGAGCCATAAGAATATAAGAACCACCCTGCTGGATCAGGCCAAGGGCCCATCCAGCTTCTTGTGTCTCACAGTGGCCCACCAGGTGTCTCTGGGAGCACACAAGACAACAAGATATCTTTTATCTTGTTGCCACTCCCTTGGTATCTGGCATTCATGGATGGGCTACCTCTAAAACCTGGAGATTGTATACAGTCGTCATGACTTGTAAACTGTGATGGACTTTTCCTCTATAAATCTGTCCAATCCCCTTTTAAAGGCATCTAGGCTAGGTGCCGTCACAGCAGCCTGTGGCAGGAGTTCCACCAATTAATTACTTGCTGGGTAAAGAAATATTTAATTTTGTCTGTTGTTGTTACTACTGAGACTATTGTAAGACTATATACTGCTTTTCAACAAAAAGGTTCACAAAGCAGTTTACAGACAAAATCAAATAATTAAGTGGCTCCCTGTCTCAAAAGGCAGAACACCACCTAACAGCCACTGGAAAAGATGCTGTGCTAGGGTGAAGAGGGACAGTTACTCTTCCCCTGCTAAATATAAGAGGATCACTACTTGAAAAAGTGCCTCCCTGCCCAGTTTAGACACTGTTCAACCCTATGCTCTAATAATACGGACCATTTCGCATATGAAAAAAAATCTCTATTTTTCAAAATGACTCGCCCTTCCTAATTACTTGGTGTTGTATGTTTGTGGTTAAAGGTAAACCGACCTGTAGGCAAAGTACAGATCTTCACTGCAGACCTATCTGAGATACCACGGTGCAACTGCAAGCCTGCTGATGAAAACCCCTGTGGCCTAGACTCGGAGTGTATTAATCGCATGCTGTTATATGAGTGTCACCCTGCAGTCTGCCCAGCTGGGGAGCGCTGCCAAAATCAGTGTTTCACCAAGAGGCAGTATCCTGAGGTTGAAATCTTCCGCACGCTAGCACGAGGCTGGGGCTTGCAAGCCAAAAGGGACATTAAAAAGGTATACATTGTTTTTATATCTTAACATTTCCCCTGAGATTTCGTTTTAACGGACAACATTCCACACTTTCTATTAATGAAATGTATTTTAATTAAAGTGCCAGATTTATCTACTTCCCTGTAGTTTCTCTACAGATTTATCTACTTCCCTGTCGTTTTGGCCCATTGGTTCTAGTCCTGCTCTTAGGAACCACAGAGTAAATTCTCCCCTTCTTCTGCATGACAGCCCTTCAGATACTTGAAGATGGCTAAACGTCTTCTCCATGCTAAACATACCAAACTCTTTTAACTGTTCCTCATAAGACATGGTTTCCAGATCTGTCACCACCATCTTATTTGCCCTCCTCTGACCCCGCTCCAGCTTATCAGTAGTGTCCTCAAAATGTGGTGCCCAAAACTGTACTCCAAGTGAGGTCTGACTGGTGTAATATAGAGTGGAATTATTACTTTTTGTTACCTGGACTTTATGCCTCTAACGCAGCTCAGCATTGCATTCACCTTTTTGACAACCGCATCACACTGGTGACTCATGTTCAGTGTGTGGTCCTCTAAGGCACCAAGACCCTTCTCATGTATGCTGCTGGCAAGCCAGTTTCCCCCACCCTGTATTTCTGCCTTTGATTATTTGCTTCTGTACGTAAGGCTTTACATTTGTCTCCGTTGAACTTCATCTTATTGGCGTAGGCCCCACTGGTCAAGTCTGTCATGATCATTTTGAATCCTGCTTCTGTCTTCCAGGGTGTGAGCTATTCCCCCCCCCTGCTTTGTGTCATTGCAAATTTGATAAGCATCCCCTCTACCCCCTCATTCAGATCATTTATAAAAATGTTGCACAGGGCCCTGTGACACTCCACTCAATACCTCCCTTCAGGTTGATGTTGAGCCATTTAATAGCACTCATCGGGAACAGTTGTTCAACCAGCTTTGAATCTACCTGTTTAGTAGTAATGATAAGACTTAAAACAGACAGCAGATTTTATGAGGCCAAATCTCTACACTTTTTCCCTGGCTCTGTTCACCACATGTACTAAACTGTAAAAATAACAGTGGCTTAGACCATTTTTGTCATCTAGAAGATAATTCTGTTTCCCCTTTGATTCCTGTAGTTCTCACTATTCATAGTAGTTGAACGGATGATGAAATTGATTTAGGTTGCTACCCTATACACACTTACCTGGGAGTAAGTCCCATTGAATTCAGTGGGACTTACTTCTGAGTAGACATAGGATTGCACTGTTAGGCAACCTGTGCTATAGAACTCTTTAGAGCAGCCGTTCTCAACTCCCTCCCCTTGCGCTGTGGCCCACCTGCTCTCCAGCAGTGGGCCCCACGACCCACCTCGCCCTCCCTCAGTGGGCCTTCGTAAGCAACCAGGAAGTAAACCAAAAGTCACTTTCCGGTTGCTTCTGGTGGCCTGCAGAGGCTGTCTCAGGCCCGCCGCTACATGAGAACGGCAGGATGAGGTGAGTCGTGGCTTTTGATTGCTTCCATTTGGCTCCAATTTGGAAGCAAGGGTAAGCTGGTGGGCCCAACTAGCAACCAATTTCGGCATCAGACCACGATCTACCAAGTGGGTCACAACCCACAGTTTGAGAAGAACTGCTTTAGAGCAACACTCTGGATACAGTGATACAATGATAGCCATGATTCTGGACATACCCTAGGAGGCATCACCTCTTTTATCACTCCAAGAAGTTCTTAAGATTTTGGCTTACCTGAAAAGCACATCGCCACTCTATGAATGGTAGTTTTTTTGCCTTTTGTTGATATATCCAACTCTTTGAGTTTAGCTACTACTCTGAGCCTTTTGTTTACTTTGTATTTTTGTTTCATTTTTTTCCTTCCCCATGCTTTCAGGGCGAGTTTGTGAATGAATATGTGGGAGAATTGATCGATGAGGAGGAATGTCGAGCCAGAATCCGTTACGCACAAGAGCATGACATCACCAACTTCTACATGCTGACATTGGATAAGGTGTGTGAACATTTTACTGCTTTCTCTATCTCAAGTGAAATATGACTAGTTTCCAGTGTGTGCAGTGCTTGACAGAAACTCGGGAACACTCTAAATATAAATGTTGCATCTGGCTAGAAGCAGGATCTCAGGCACTCCAGAATATTTATTTATTATTTTTCACATTTTTATACCGCCCTTCCTCCAAGGAGCTCATCAGAGTGGTGTACATATTTCCTCCCCTCCTTTTTATCCTCACAACAACCCTGTGAGGTAGGTGGGGCTGAGAGATAGTGACTGGCCCAAGGTCACCCAGGAAGCTTCGTAGCTGAGCGGGGATTTATCATGAATGGGTTTTAGAATGCAAGCGTTGCTGACGGTGTATATGCTTTCCTGCAAAGATCACCTGCTCCTCCTTTGATGCTCCATAACGCTATTGGGCTGGTTGTCGTCAAGCAAAGTTCTAGCTGTTTTTGAAAGCCCTGAGCTCTTTCCTGTCCTTTTTAGGATCGAATCATTGATGCAGGACCAAAGGGCAACCATGCGCGATTTATGAACCATTGCTGCCAGCCAAACTGCGAGACTCAGAAGTGGTCAGTGAACGGAGATACCCGGGTTGGTCTTTTTGCCCTTACAAATATCAAAGCAGGTAAGCAATCCTATCGAGAAAAGATTTTTCTAATTTTTTTGGTCTATCAAGAAAAGGAAGTGTCTGTAACCTGAATGCTTAACATTTTTGTTTGCTGTTGATTAACACCCCCCTTCCCTACCAAAAAAAAAAAAAAAAAAGCATTGGCTCTTGGAAGGGGTAAAGCGCACACAACTTGTAAATCACTTTTTGGTTGTTTTTAACTTTTCATTCCATTGCCAGAAGCAAATATTGTTAAAAAAATCTCTTACCACTCTAGTTGTGTTTCATTGATTTCTCTGATTCCCAGGGACTGAGCTGACTTTCAACTACAACCTAGAGTGTTTGGGGAATGGAAAGACAGTTTGCAAATGTGGTGCTCCAAACTGCAGTGGATTTCTTGGAGTACGGCCAAAGGTATCATGTCCTATCTCTGAGTTTCCCCCTCAATCTGCTCTTGGAATTGCATTAGCCTTGCTTGTTTAATTATAGAAATTTTGTCTTCTACAGAATATCCTTTTTCTACAGGATGGTTTTCATTGTGTGATTCTTAATTATGATAAATATAGCACTCCTTTATGGCTGTTGCCCTCTCTGAATCCTCTCTATATAAGTTGAAAATGCAAAAACTGGGGGAAAGGCAATTCTAAGGCATTGAACACAGATCTCTCCTAATTCCCCAAGGACCTTTTCCTAAAGGAAAGATCAGGGCAAAAGCTACAATTCCAATATGTCCTGTAGGAAAAAAATACTGTTAAGTCAACAATAGAAGCAAATTCTGTAGCAGACCAAACTTCTGAATCTTTGGTTTATTTCATCATCTCAGTACATGGTCTGTCCGGTACAGAACTGGTTGCTGCTCCTCGAGGATTGTGACTGTAGTCCTTTTTCCTCATACTTTAAAAGTCATGATACTTCTTAGCAAAAAAAAAAAAAAAAAAGGTCTGAGGCAGGGAATTGTTCCCTTTGGACAACTGCTTAATGGAAGATTGTTTTGCCTTCAGAACCAGCCCCCTGCCTCCGAAGAGAAATCCAAGAAGTTCAAGAGGCGGCATGGGAAGCGCAAGTCACAGGCAGAAATCATGAAGGAGCGAGAGGATGAATGTTTCAGCTGTGGGGATGGAGGACAGCTGGTTTCTTGTAAGAGGCCAGGCTGTCCAAAGGTGTACCACGCAGACTGCCTCAATCTGACCAGGCGTCCTGCAGGTCAGTTACCGTATGTCTTGTCACGGCTATTCATAGAGACAGAGGAGGCAGAGTTGCACTCTTGGCATTGCCTTTGAGGATGGTAAGGTTGAAGCGTTTACAGTAACTGGTGGCAGGTCGTGTCGTCCATACTTTGTGATGAGAGAGAGCCAGACAAGCAAACCCTCTTCCAGATGATCTGGTTTGGGTTCTTGTCTTTAAACAAGAGGAAAAGCATTCTGTCACGTGCACATCAATTCTTATGTGCTTCTTAGATATTTTTTCTCATGATCGTGTTTGTGCTAAAGTGTGGGAAATCTAGCTAGACTCCTTATAACATAGATCCCCTCTTCACAAGCTGTGCAGTATTTTATTTATTTAAAGAATGTTTACCCTACCTTTCTCCCGATAAGGGCAATCAAGGCGGCTTACAAAATTAAAGCATGTTTAAAAATACAATAAAATATAATACAATAAAAATAATTAAAACAGGTAATTAAAACAATTTAAAACACACACGTGGGTCACCTTATGATTACATTGATTAAAATGTGCTGCGTTAAGAAAGGAATCTGATGAAAACGAGGCAAATTGTCTTTTGGCTTCCATTTTCCTGCCTTCGCAATAGACAGGCTTGAAATACAGCAAGGTTTTGTAATGCAGACTGCAGTTGGATGCAGCCTCTTCCATCTGAGAAACACATCTTTGGATTCTCCCTTAATTAACTCTTTGGTTATAAATAGACAGTGTTACACTGGGGTTTGTTTGTTTTAATTGTTTTAATTACCTGTTTTAATTATTTTATTGTATTGTATTTTAATTGTAAGCCGCCTTGATTGCCCTTATCGGGAGAAAGACGGGGTAAAAATTATTTAAATAAATAAATAAATAAATTACACAGGCATGTAAGTGCTATGGAAAGTGGCATGTGTCATTAAAACAAACTGGAGCAGAGGAAGTAAGAGGAAACCTAGGGGGATGCATATCACCTGAGGCAAAAGTAATAGCTCGGAGATAGACGAGCACTAACCTATTTCTGGAATTTTTCCTCAGGAAGGACGACAGGAATGGGATCCCTTATTATGAGACAATGTCTGTTCCTCTTTAGGCCTCCACTAGCACATCTCCAACTTGTAGGCTGCAATCCTAAACCCGCTTACCAAGGTGTAAGCTTCATTGACTACAAGAGAATATTCTTCCAGATATGTGCCCGTAGGATTGCATTGTTAGTGTACGCATTGTTGTTTGTGACATGTCACACTCGCACCTGCTGTTGCCCCCAAGTGGCAGAATGTGCCTGCAGTGTTCATTCACCCTCTACAACCTTACTATTTGGCTGCTTGGGATTCATTCTTTCTTTCTGCCATTTTTGGCAGTTCTTCCCTAAGCGTAGTTGCCCACAAGCATTTACCTATGTGAGAAAGCCATGCAGTGGTCTCCAGGATGATGGCTACTCCCTATCAAGCGCCATACCTCTTTTAAGTCAGAGTCCCAGTCCTATTTCACAGGGCAGTAGATCCAAAACTATTTTAAGATAAATAAATAAAATAAGTAAATAAAATAAATAACAAGAAAGAATAACTTGAAAGAAGCTTCAGTTTTTTTCTTAAGTAAATTGTATTTACCAAGGTTGATCACTTAATTTGAGTTAATAAATGTTTTTATACCTGGAACCAAAGTTAAATTGAAATAGTGGTTAGAACTGAATAGAACCAAAGTCAATACTGAATTAGATTTGTAATGTTATACTATCAATGCCTGGTGAACTGAACTTAGCTATTCCTTGTGCAGTTTCCATCAGTCAGGGCTTTCCTGCTTCCAGATTTCAGTGATTTGCTTTTCTGATGTGAGAGTGTCCTATGCATCCCTTCTCAGCTGTGCCTCTTCCCCTCTTCCCATGCTGCTGCAGGAAAATGGGAATGTCCTTGGCATCAGTGTGACGTATGTAGCAAAGAAGCGGCTTCCTTCTGTGAGATGTGTCCCAGATCCTTCTGTAAGCAGCATCGAGAAGGCATGCTATTCATCTCTAAATTGGATGGACGCCTGTCATGTACAGAACACGATCCTTGTGGTCCTAATCCTCTAGAGCCAGGAGAGATTCGTGAGTATGCGCCTCCCACAGAATCGGCAGCTGGCTGTCAAAATTCTCAGCCATCAGACCAGCAGCCTGCAGCTACAGGCCCGAAATCTCAGCCATCAGAGAGGCTACCTCTGACTGTGGCTCTGAGGCTGAAACCCTCAGATAAACCACCTTCCTCTTCATTGGCTCTGAGACTAAAGTCCTCAGACAAGCCACCTTCCTCTGTTGCTCTGAAGTTACAGCCCTCAGATAAATCACCCTCCACAGTGGCACTGAGGCTACAACCATCAGATAAACTACCCTCCACCCTGTCCCTGAGTTTAAAACCCACAGACAAATTGCCCTCCACCCTGGCCCTGAGGTTAAAGCCCTCTGACAAATTATCCTCAGCCCTTGCCCTTAGGTTGCAGTCATCAGACAAGCCACTCTCAGCTGTGGCTCTTAGGCTACATCCCTCAGAAAAATCACCCTCTACTGTGGCCCTGAGGTTACAGTCCTCTGAAAAGCTAGCCTCCACTGTTGCTCAGAAGTCGCAACCCTCAGAAAAGCTATCCTCCACTGTAGTTCATGAGTTACAGCCCTCAGACAAGCTGCCCACCACAGAGGCATCAGGACCTGAAGACAAGTCACCTGCCACAGAGTCGTCGGGACCCCAGTCGTCAGACAAAATTCCCACTACGGAGACGCCAGGGCCTGAGATGTCAGACAGGTCACCTTCTGCAGACACAACCAGTTCTCAGACGTTAGACAAGCCATCTGCCACAGAGACATCAAATCTCCAGGAGTTGGACAAGCCTGCAGAGCCTGAGACTCTGAGGCCTCAGACACTGGACAAGGCCATTACTGTTGGTCCACCACCTAAGCCTTCAGGCAAGTCTTCTGCTCCTCTGAGCCTGAGACCTCAGCCAGTGGTCAGGCCAACCACCCCCATAGCGCTGAGGTCTAAACCATCAGAAAAGCGAGTTGCTCCTGTGGGATTGCAGCCTCAGACACCCAACAGGCTTTCTACCCCTGTGGATGCTCGGCCTGTGCCATCAGACAAGCCTTCTGCCATCGCAGGCCTGAGACCTCAGCTGTCAGAGAGGCTTCCTTCACCCCTAAGCCCAAGGCCTTTGCTTTCAGAGAAAGCACTGAGGCCTGTTGACCAGAATGCTCAGCCAAAAGAAAAAGGTTCTGTGACTGTGGAACAGAATCCTCAGCAGAAAGAACGGACATCTGTATCTGATGAGCAGCCTTGTAGGCCTGTGGGGAAATTTTCAGCATATATGGGGCAAACTACCTGTCCTCTAGAAAATTTGCAAATATGTGAACAGACCCCATGGCTTGGTGCAAAAGGACTATCATCGACAGAGCAATCACTTTGGACAGCTGAGAAGCTGCAGTCCCCCGAGCCCAGTCATTGTCCAGGCCAGGAAGTGGCATCTGCCCCCTCCACAGAGGAGACATTTTGGTCAACAGAAAGACTATGTGCATTTGAACAGCCCCCTTGGCCTGCAAGGGAAGCTTCACTGCCTGCTGGGCAAACTTCATGGCTGACCAGAAGCATTCAGACATTGGAGCAGATCTCTTGGCTCTCTGGGAAAGCACAAACACCTGTGGGGCAGGACATTTTGCCTTTGTCTGAACAAAATGTGGTGCTAGTACTGAACCAGGACTCTCCTGGCCATGAACCTACTGAATCTAAACCTAAGTGAAGCCAGTTTGAGACCAGACGGGTCACCGTTTTTGTTTTTGTTTTGTTTTTTATTGTATGGGGAAAAGTATTTTGGTTTTTTTTGGGTTTTTTTAATTCACTTCCCCAGATCCTTAACCTCCAACAACATCCTATCAAACCTCTTATGATCTATACAGGTACATTTACCTAAATATGAATGACCCCCAACCAAGGAGCAAGAATGTAGATGGTCTGTTCCTTCTTCATTTTGCAAACAATAAAAGTTGAAATAAAGGATTCCACTGTGGATAAAATCTCTAATTCAATTCAAATAACCCAGTTTCTAAGCTTGCATATCTAAGTGACAGGCCTGCATCAATGGTGTGTTTCTCAATATTCCTACATAGTTCCAAAGAAGTAATTTCTTTCCCTAGTTGCCGCCATTTTGTACTGGCATCTTACATTTCCAAAACATAAGAAGAGCCCTGCTGGATCAGGCCAAAGGCCCATCTAGTCCAGCTTCCTGTATCACACAGTGGCCCCACCAGATGCCTCAGGGAGCACTCAAGACAACAAGATAACCTGTTTCCTGCTGCCACTCCCCTGCACAGAGAAAACCCACTTCTAAAACCAGGAGGTTGCTTATGGCTTGTAACCTGTGATGGTCTTTTCCTCCATGAATCTGTCCAAACCCCTTTTAAAGGCATCTAGGCCGTTAAAACGATTAACGGACGAACCTAGATGTTGGTGAGAGGAAGGGGCGTCATACTTTTTCTCCCTAACTTTTCCCTCGCAGTTCAGTTTTAGGAGTGTTTTGCTTGAGAACCTGCTGCTTGGGCAAAACTTGTCAAATATAGGTGCTTTGGGAAACAAATGTTACTTGAAGTTAGATGAGAAGCCCAGTTCTGCCAAGCAGAACAATTCACCATGAATGCCTGAGGTTCCCTCCTAGGCCCTACCATTGGAGGTGGGGATCAAAGAAATTCCAAGATACCACCTACCAGTATTGTTCTTCTTGGGACTTAGATCTTTAGTGCAATGTAGTCAGAGCTCCTGCAGAATTTTGACCACTAAGGGCAACGGCAGGTTACAGAAATGAGTCGATTCTCTTCTAGGTTTTGCAATACGTCATTGCTGTTCCCGACTCCCTTTTCCCCCAGTTCAGTCTCTTTGGAGCCACAATTGTTAGTCAATGTGGACAAATTCAGTCAACCATCTTTCCTTCTTCCATCACAAACGTGCTTAAAATCATGTTTACATTCTATGCTATGGTTCTAGCAACTTTGGTATATTGCTCTAGCTAAAGCATAGCCTAATTCAGAAGGTGGGACAGAACTGGATAATTCATTTGAGAATTAAGTGTCCAGGCTAGAAAGTGACTTTTTTATTAATCTTATTCTGGTTAGTCTCTGGCTACTTAGTGCATCTCTCATCTTACCAAAAATACTGAAAGAAGACTTGAATTAACTGGGCTACACTGAAGAGTCTCTGCATGTCAGAAACGGAGACAGTTGAGGTCAGTTCTCACACTGGAACACAAAGGGCTCCAGCATCTGGCTGAGATCTCGCTCTTTTCCTCTTCTCCATTTTTCAGTCAGTGCAGCATTTGATGCCTGGGAAATTGTCTGTGTAAATTCTGGGTAGATCTGGGAAACTATTTGCAGGCAGAAGTGTTGTCTACAGAAAGAAATGCCGCTTGCTGCAGCACCAATTAGTTGTTAAAACAGAATTATAGCTTGGGATAAGTGAAATTACTACTTGGATGTGAATGTGGCTCTATTTCTACTGTTCTTGGAGGTAGGAGGGACAGGCAGGCAGGCATACCATGCAGGTACATAACCGGGCAGTTGCAGTTCAACACTACGTTGTCAGGAAGAAGCTTGACCATTCCTCCCCCACTTTTCTCCAAACTTTTCTTGCCTGGGCAGCTGGCGGCCCACAGTCTGTCATGCTCCAGCTTCAAGCAGCAAACATTTGGCCACCTCCTGCTTTGTCTTTTTATTTGTCTAGGCTTTTGCTTAGAGCAGGAGTCCTAGTTCAGTCCTAACCCATGTCTTTTTACCTTGGAACAGATAAAGCAGGGGTGTTCAGGTCCTACAGACAATTGCCAGTATTGCAGTTTTATGTTATACAATAGCAGTTCACATTCTGATTCATTACTTTTTCCAACGTTGGCTTTCCACAATGACGGTACCTGCTGGGCACTACAAAACATTCCCTACTCCGTTGTGCGTCTCATCCTCTCTTCTGAATCATTTCACCTTCTCCAAGTACAGCTAGTGACTTTGCAAAGCATTATGGCTAATGGAATCTTAATGCTTAACGTTGGTTTTCCTTGAAGACCTGCAGGCCAAGTGCTGCTCATTGCTGAAACTGGGGAAAAGCAAACACCTTTTGTTTCTGCGTGACTCCTGCACAAAGGGAAACAGGACAATGCTTCTGAATGAGACAAACAAGAAGCCAAGGGCATTTTTACTAACACTTTTTTTAAATGAAAAGATCACCTTTTTAACCAAACAAGCAAACCAACCCAATTATGAGGCTCAGCATATTAAATGTTTCTCATGTGTGGAAAAAAAAATAATGCTCTAAATTTTACATATCTAGGCCTTCCTGTGAGCTGGACTTCGTCATGTAGATTGTGTGTTTAGGGCTTCCTTTGTGCCAGCCCCCCCCCCCCAGCCAGCTGTACCTGTAACAAGAAAGATATCTGCACTGCTTTGTCCAACTCTGTTCTTGCAATGTCATGTGTTTTATCTAGCTATTTGTTTCATGAAAAAAAATAAACTGTGAATATTTTTGGTGGAGGCTATTTTAAATCTTTAAAGCAGAGAAATTTTCATTTTGAAGTGAATTCTCCTAAGTGCAGGTCCCAGGGATCAAATATGTGTCACTGTAGCAGCACATTCTGTATCTTTGGCTAGGACCACCTGTTTGAACTAGGTTGAATTTGTGCATGGCATTTCAAACCTATTGCCCGATGTCTCGTTTATCTTTCTCTTCTCCCTTGAGAGCTTCTCTGTACAGATTCAGTTTTACATCCTCTTCCCTCCCTGATGGATGTGTATCATGGAAACAAGAAGTTGCTAAATTAAACTGATGATCTGAAGTAGAAAATGTCACAGAAGTGTATGTGAAGTGTATGTGCACATGCATGATGGAAGCACAGTTTTATCCCGTAGAGAGAGCTGCTCTCCAAGGCTGGAGATTGGTAGGTAGTTTGCTAGGATAAGTGAGGAAGCCAGAAGGCACAGCTTAGAGGAGTGTTCATACAGAGACCTTCAAGTCCTTGATCAGTAAATACAAGGGGGGAGGAGTTTCCTCTGTGGAATGGGAAGAGGTGCTCACTGCTCACTCACATGAGGCAGAACATCCCATCAGAAGAAACACTTACTGAGCAGAGGGTGAGCATGCTGAAGAATCCTGAATGCAAATAGATGTCCAGAGGACACATGCTAAAGAGTGATGGGACTGGATGTTTGTATAAATCATAATGCTTGATAAAGAACCATTTATATGCACATGTCCCTGTCACCTGCCCTTTCCCTAGCCTGAATTAACTACTTTTGCCAGGAGCTGGGCTGCCAGAAACAAAATAGACTCTTGCCTTTGAAACGTTGGCCATGCTGCATTATCTGCTGTTGCTTATGTGGTACTTTGCTTAGGGGTTGTGAATGCAATAATAAACCTCTGGTGCTTGAGCTGCCAATCTCCCACACACATGCTTCTATTATATATTTCGTACAAAAAATAAAGTGCTCTGCTGCTGGGATCTGATGAAACGTGCCATTTCACATACTCTGTGCTGAAAAATCTGTTCCAAGGTAGGGCAAATTCTGTGGCAAGAAAAGTTGAATTCAGCAGTGGGCAGAACGGTTTCTGCTAATCATGGAGAAGAGGCAAAGAGTGACTACTACAGATTTGGCTCAGCCCATTTTCGCCTGCCTTCTGAAATTCAGCCAAGGACTGCCCCCTTTTACATAGCTTTTAGAATAACAACTTTTAGAAAAAGACACTAGTTAAGATGCTTAGGATACGGAGTGCAGTATCCGGTACCAGACTGTACACTTGGAACAATTCCTTATTACTGAATAGATGGCTATAATAGGGCGAGGCAGTTCTTGCAGCCTTGATTGGCAAGAGGAATGATTTGTAATGGAGCTAATTAAAGATCACATTTCTCTTATATAGAATTTGCACCAGGGTCCCAAATTACATCATGTGAAAAATGACATCTCAAATATTGCATCTACTGTATTTGATATATTAGATCTAAGATCTCTTCAAAACTGGCTTGAAGTTAAATATCTGGCCTTTCCAGAAACACTGAAGCTACTACTAGACTCTTGCAATCATGTAATTATTGCTCAAAGTCCTTAACAGCCATCCTACCCAGAGTGGATCTGAAGAGCAGGCTTCAGACTTAACTGCTTCCCTTTGAGGAATCTGCCCTAACTTTGAAAAAAGAGGAACTGTGATCAGAAAGCCTGCAAATGTCTAGATCTATTAAAATTTTTAAACTTCATTTTCATTGGGTATTTATGGCAGCCCAGCAGGGTAAAGCTAAATTCAGTGCTATTCTAACTCCTTTAGTGTTGCAGAATTCCCTCCCTTTTTCCAGAGACAGATGGAGCCTCACCTGAAACCAGGAGGGCAACAGATGCATAAAATGCATTAATTGCTTATACTGGAATATCTAGACACATACATGCCCCAGTGCATTTTAGTAATATACTAACTGTACCTTCAATTACCCTTGCTGTTCTGAAATGCACCCCCTTTTGCATTTTTCAGTGAGTGTTAAGCTGGCTAAAATTTATTTGGATTAGGAAGTATAGTTTGGAGTTGAGGTCTGAGGTTTGGACTCTTCTATTAGAAAGCAGAAAACTGGAATTGAATTTAAACATTCCTTAGACCCCCTTTTTTGTGCTGAATTAGATAAAACCATTCTTTCAAATCTGCATAGCAGCTGTCAGGCTTGATATAATATGATGATAGATTGTCAGAGATCTGTCAGGTATGTGGCATTTACAATGTTGATGAATTTGCTGCTGTGAGATGCTAGATGTACACTCTGGCATTTATAGGTTAGCTCCCTATCTGAAAGCAATATATTTCCGAGCATATTTTTCAACTACTGACATAGAAAGTCATAGCTTGAGTGCCCTTGTTGGGAGAAAGGCAGGGTATAAATTCTTTAAATTAAATAAATAGCTGTATTGTATTGCCACGTTTTTTGCCTCCTAAATTTTCAAATGTTGTTTTCAGAATGTTAGGGGCTATGTATACAGTACATTGAACCTATTGCTTACTGAGCTTTCACTACTGGTGTGGTGTGTACTTGCACAAGTATGTAAGCAACTATTTCTTTGCAACTTTGTTTTATAAGACATCTAGCATAGGACAGCTATCCAAATTCAACAGCTCTCTTTTGTACCCCTTACATGGAGGGTGCAGCACTGTTGGGGGAAGGAGGGGAAGAGTTCAGGCATTTCTGATGCCACATAGGAACCAACAATGGTGATTTCTGTAAACCGAAGAACCTCTAGGGCTGCTGGAGAGGGATGCCCCTGTTATCACATTTTGATAAGCTACATGTGTGGTGCTCTTGAATTGGTCTAGGTCTGTAATGTGTTGGAGAAAAGTGATTTTTTAAAAGCTTAGCAGTCTACCCCAGCATGTGTTTGCAAGGGCTTGGAACTGGGCTCAAATTGGACAGTACTGGTGAGGAACAAAGTAAAAAAAAAAAAACCAGAAAGACCAAGAGGGGAAATTAATATTGAGTAATGCTAACATGCGCTGGAGGAAGATTATATTTCTCCAAGCAATACTGTATTGCTTCATCCCCAGGCATGCTGGTAGCTGACTGGAGAACCTCTCAATGTGAGTTGTGATTGAGCAGGGTCGTTGCAGGAGGCCTAAGCAAATTCCTGTTCTGCAGTGCTGTATTGCTGTTTCTGCGTGGATAATGAAAGGGAACGTAACAGAGCATACATTGGTGTTAGTGACACCCAAGCTTAATGTGTTTGTGTAGAGCTACCCAATTATAATCTGTGTTCTCTTTGGAGAGGACTGAAGTTGGCAAGGGATATTTTAACAGGATCTATATTTGAGGAAGAGTTTTGGATCATTTCATTTTTGCCCCTCTTAGCCAGTTGACTGTGTATGTGAAACTTACGATGATGAGAAGAAAAAAAGGCTACCCTACCCAGGTGTTCCCAGAATATGTACTGTAATTCTTTGTATATAAAAGAAAGCAATTACTGTAAAGTAAAGTTTAACTTTACTCTTGACTATGTGTACTGTCTCATTGAGCCTGGGCAGAGTTGATTCTGATAAGCTTTTTAACCACAAAAACAACGGGAAGTTATGCAACTAGCTTTCTATCACGAACTTGGCAACTAGTTCCTAAAAATTAGCTTTGGTAAAACTATCACATGTTGGTAAATGAACCTGAGTGGGCCCTGATTGCAAATGGTTCTGATTACTTCTCTGATGTTTGGGGGGGGGGGAGACACCCTTGTTTGCATCACGCCTTTGAAATTTCACACAGAGATAGTGCCAACGCAAGTGCAGTATGAAAAGGGCTGTTCACAACTCATGTTAACTATTCCATTCCGTCATGTAGCACTCCTAGTATGATGGGCAGCTCAATCCTGCATAAGGAGCCGCAGCCTGGGGACTCCTCGGGAAAAGCAGACATTCTTCCCCTTCCCCCAGTGTAGGACTGCCCGGCCCCAATGGGCCTCCTCAAATGTACATTGGCATGTAAGGATAAGGGTGGGCCAGGCAGGGAACGCAGAGCTCGCAGCCAATATCCCCTCCCTCCCAGGCAGGCCTCAGTTGCTATTAACCGCCCAGCCCTCCCTCCCCCCACCCCTGTACCCACCGATGCAACTCTTACCTGCACTAGTGGCTGCAGGGTCCTGGGGGAGGTGGAGTAGGGGCTGCACGCCAGCAGCCCTTACTCTCCGGGTGCCGTAAACACGTTTTACAGTGTGTTTACAACACTTGGTGCCTGCAGAGCACACACTTCGCAGGCGCTTCTTTAAGGTGGATCGCACGTAAGCTATGCACAACTGAAAAGCTTCTAACCACACGCATTTGGTGCAAGCTACCCATGATGGTAACAGATCTGTTGACTTAAACCGGGATCTGCTTCAGTCACAAATGAAACCCTCCCCTACCCTGGTTTTGGATACTGGAACCCAACTACAGTTGGAATGACCTTCAGTGAAAATTTTAGAGTGCACACACCTGCGCACATCTGCTCTAAAAATTAGGTCCCTACCTCACACTCTGTGCAATCGTTTTAAGCCTGCTGCTGTCACATGTCGTCTGAGCATCACATCTTCATCTAAAGCCTCCACAGAATCACAGTAAGCTCAGGTTTGACCTGTTGGTGTATCTTACTAAAACTGCAACTGGTTTAATAGTCGTTTTCTCAAAAATCTAACATGAGAATAAGGGTTTAAGTCCAGAAATAGGCACACTGATAGCTGCTATGCAAATAGTTGTCAGTATGGATAAAGGAGTGGGACTGCTGAATGTTTGGATGATTTACTGTACATACTGTGCTTTGGATTCATGTCCTACAGAGTATTTTAAAAACTGTACTGTACAGTATACTGGATTTGTGTATATTTGGGAACTCTATCGCAGCTAATGCCAGGTGTTGCTATCTTTGTCCCATCTCATCTTTGCAGCCTCTGGGCAAAACATACAAGTGCTCAGTCTGAACTATCCATATGCTTAGTCAAAGAATGCAGGGAGGTTACAGCTGCACTTCCACTGGCTCCTTTACCATGCAAAATTGGGAGGGGTGTATGTACATGCCATTGGCCTCCTATCTTAACACCCTCACGTTCCAACCTAAATCCTTTGGATTTTTTCCCCTTAGGAATCCTATGAGCTTACACTCATTGAGGTGAAAATGTGAGAAGCTTTCATGCATCCCAAAGGTCCTTGACACCAAAAACTGTAGATGGAAGATGTCTGAACACTATAAATGCAATTAAAATGTGATGGCTTTGACTAAACCATCTGGTCAATGAGCTCTTCTTACTGTTTTAACAAAAAGGGAAGCTGGGAAATGCTGCCTTGCCCAAGGCCACTATCAGCGCAATCTGACTTAACTTTTGTGCCGGTTTAACCAGCGGCGCAGCGAGAACGGGAGGCCCCAGAATGGAAAAGGGATTCAAATCCCCTTTGAATTCCTCTTTTGGCGAGGATATGAATCCCTTTTCCGTTCTGGGGCCTCCCGTTCTTGCTGTGCTGCTGGTTAAACCGGCACAAAAGTTAAGTCAGATTGCGCTGTATGACTTAAAGCTGTGTTTACTGCTCATTTGCTCTCTCCCTTTGTTTCACCAAGAGTTTCAGTAGCTTATATGAATATGAGCAAATTCCCAACAAGAGTGCCCACTTGGTCACTTGAGGAATTTCCAGTGATCCTTCCAAGCATTCCAAGGATTGCTTATGATTCATAATCATCTAGCAACCAAGGCCCAATCTACACATTGCAGAGAACGAGGTGGTAGTGTTCTGGATTGGTCCACTTCAAACTGTGGGCGGCGAGTCATATTTTTGAATCCTCGCCCTGCATCTAGCAAACTAGAAAATCAGGAATGTCACGGTGCTAAACCTGTTCTTCAGTGTGCCTTTTGCACGTAAGGCTTTTTGCATGGGGAACATGTTGAAATTAATATAATCCAAAACTGCAGTCTGAAGTGGAACAATCAGAATTTTACCACCTCTGCTTACCACCTTCCTGCATTGTGTACATTCGGTCTTGGTCCCCTACATTTCTGAAATGGAAAAAGGAAAGCCCTTTACCTGTGCTTTTCCCTCCCTGGACCAATTTTTTTTTCCTGTTACATCAGGGGTTTACCATCATAACCCTGTAATACCAAAGGCATTTACTCAACATGCTGCCTCAACATGCCGCTCTCTTGAAAGATTGGTGTGAAAAGAGCCGTGGCCCCATCAAAAACACAAACCTGGCCATGTTCCTCAATAACACAGGGCCACAATGCACTTTTATTTACATTTATATAACTTATTAGAAGCCATTTAAATAAAAAGCAAAGAATCAGGCAACAAATTCAGAATGGCAGAATAAACCACAGCCAGCTCAGGGTCTCTTCTGCATCGAGCCAGTTGTGAAAGACAGCAATGCCTGACGCACTTCAATAATTTAGTCAGCCTCTGGAGGGGTTGCAGGGCACAAGGCAATCATGGTCTCTGGTCAACAAGGCAGCAAGTCTTGCAGGGTCTGCTGCACTCTCTCCCCACCATGTTCAAAAGGAGAAGTGCCAGCCAGTGATGCTCTCCATGTCCAACGGGCAAGACATACCATGTAGCAGGCAAACAATGTGAACTGTCTGAAGAGCATGGACTGCTAACCCAGGAGGGAAGCACTGCTTTTGGCAAAATAAGGAGGATGACTCAGTGATGGCAACAGCTGTAGAAATAGGTGGTAGTACTCTTTTGGTTCAGATCAACTCCCTTGTCCTCTGAAAGCAGAGCACAAACAAGCGTTAAGCAAATGGCACAGATTTGTTGCAGCAAGTCACGGCTCTGTACAAACGATGTAACATATCCTTCTAGATCTAGAAGAATATACTTACCCAGTCCAAGTCAATTTGATGTACAAAGGGTATAAGGATCAACATCCATGCCCCTGCATATATCAACAAGCTACTAGAGAACAGCTGGAAATGTTTATGTTGCCTGTGCTTCCCACATGTGTGACAAGCATGGGCTTTTCTTTATTCTGCTTCTTAAAAGATTGTCCCCAGAGCCCACTTTTGTATAAAGGGAATGTGCTAAGTGTGTCCCAGTCCAGGAATATATCTGCACCACAGACTGTAGAAGGAAGGGGGTGCAAGTACTTCCATAAGGGCATGTGGTTACACATGGGCAGAAGCATCCAGTTCTGAAGCTCACCTGTCATCTCCTGAAAGGTGGTAAACTGTGCATAATCTTCAGCCACCTTCTGGAAGAGCTCATCTAAAAAACAAAAGCAAAACAAAAACAAAAAACACTCACCCACAGCAGTACGAACAGTGGACCAGATCTGAATTCAGACATCAAGTCAAACAACCTGCATTTCCTTTGGTAAACTACTAAGGCGGCCAAATTAAGCAATCCCATGGACATACTTGCAACTCAAGTCCACCCTCAGCCTGCAGTTACATTGCATGCACCTACTGAATGCCATGGGACTTGCTGCTGAATAAACGGGTATAGGATTGTTGAGCTGCAGTTCTATTTGAGCAGAGGACAAGTGTCATTCCTTAGAATCACCCTTCCTCAGCAACTCCATACTCAAAATGTCCCATCCTAGTCAGGAACTGGCAAGATACAGGAAACAATTAGCAGACGACCCAAAGTAAAGGAGAACAGCAGCCTAGCCCATTTTATTCTAGCAGCCCACTCCCTGAGGGATGAGGGTCTCCAAATATCCTAGCCATACCTTGGGCATAAAGCTATATACTGCAGAAGGAAAAGATACTTACCTACATTCTGTCCAGTCTTACTGGAAGTTTCAAACAGCTCAGCTTTGATCTCTGGAATCACAGTATATCAGATACAAAGAGTATTAGTGATTTACAGCAAAAAAAAATTGCCCAGCTCCTCCTTTTCTTAGCATCTATGATAGCTGAGACACTAGCTGCTCCTGCAGAACACCCAGTCCTAGGCCATCATGCTGGCTGTAAGGGCTCAACACAATCTCATAGTAGCAACGAATTCTCCCTCCCACCACAAAACACAGGCAATACGTGGCTCGAGACTTAATTCCCTATGAAGGCTACCACAAGCCTCTGTTCTCTAGAGGCTTAGGGCTGTTGTCTTAATTTGGCCAAAGCACAAACTCCTCCTGGCTGCTTCCAGAAAAGCTGGTAGTAGCATCAACTTCCTTACTCCAGCCCAGGCCACAAAGCCTTCCATTGCCCTGCTCTTACTTCAAAGAGGAATTGTGGTCAGCAGGAAGACATTATGAAAAGGACACACTCAGTCAAATTCCAAGCCGGGCGGTCATTTTTTTTTACTGAAATGCAAGACAAACACAGACCCCCACAACGGAGCTTCTAGCAATGAGTGAAGACACACACGCACCATCTGCATAGTCCTGGACATCATGGAAGTCAATTTCCCGCCTTCTTCTGTCCTCTTCCAACAAGTCACTCTTGGTGCCACATAAATAGATCCTGCAATTCTGCAGAGGAAGAGAATACAGCAAGTACTTCCATACAAGATTAATCAAGACCAGATATACCCCCTCATCTGGACTCAAGAACCTGTTTGGCCAAATCAAGTTCACCTCCACAACAAAACCACTAGCACACTGAAACACTCCCCTGTAATGCCCAAAATGCAGTTCTAGGTCACATAGAATTAAACAGGGCCCAGGAAATGGTCACAAGGCACAAGATGCTGCCTGACAGCTAAAGCTAAGCAGCTCAGCCTGGTCAATATCTGAATAGCAGACTGCCTGGGAGCCCCCGACAGCTGCTCTGAGATTTCCGAAAAGTGGGAGAAAGAAACAAACATGCAAATTCCTCTATAGGGTCCCAGTTGCCTCACATCAGTATCCCTATTAAGTACCTTGCATGCAATGCTTTCTCTGCCTGGAAATGGAGATTTACTCACCGCCTCAAAGTTCTGCAGTTCATTCACCCAGAATTTTGCTCTCTGGAAACTGCTGCTATCAGTAAGATCTGTGGAAGTGGGGAGGTGTCAAGACTAGATCCCACCCAAGATACATAAAAAAGATTCACTGACAGCAGCGTCACTAGGGCGCGCGCGGCCCCAGGGCGGGGGGCGCGCATCACCCTAGTGACCCCACACACACACACCCTATATGTATTTTCAGCGCGGCCGCCAGGGCGGGGCGCAATTTTTTGGGGGGGGCGACCCGACGGGACGCTACCCCGGGTGCCCCCCGCGGGTGCCCTTTGTTGCAGCTGGCTCGGGGACGTCTTCCCCGGCCAGCTGTCCTGGGCCTTCTGACGAGGCCCACTGCGTGAAAACGTAATTTATACCTTTTTCCGCGTATGCGCAGACCGTTCCTGAGGGAAAAGGGCTGCCCTTTTCCCTCAGGAACGGTCTGCGCATGCGCGAAAAAGGTATAAATTACGTTGTGACGCAGTGGGCCTCGTCAGAAGGCCCACGAGCGCCGGCCCGAGAGGACGCAAACCTCCGGAGGCTGACGCGCGCAGTGGAAGGCGATGCGTGCGAGTGCGCGCGTCACCCTCTGGCGGTCCGCACTCCCACCCCGCGCCAGCGACACCAGTGCTGACAGGCAGAGTCCATCTAGGGACCCAAAGGAATAGGTGGTAGGTCAGTTGGGAAGAACTCTGCTTGCTCCCTCTAGGGATCGTAAAAGGCCCATTGCTACAGCCTTTGAGCTATTTTGGTGTCCTTAAGCTTCAATCCTAAGGTCACTTACAGAGCAATCCTAACCAACTTCCCAGTGCCGGTGCAGCCACAACACAGCCCCGAGGTAAGAGAACCAATGTTCCCTCACCTTGAAGAAGCCTCCATGACTGCCCCTGCGCTGCAAAATGCAACATGTGTCCTGTTGGCATGGCTACACTGGCACTGGAAAGTTGGTTAGGATTGCACTGCCGCTTAGGAGTAAGCCACACTGGGATTTACATCTGAGCAAAGATACAGAGGATTACATTGCTCATGTGCGTATGTTAAGTTAATCAAAATATTAATGTTTCCAGAAGTGTTCAAGGCAGGGCTAATGGGAGCTGCCCAAAATCTTTGGCTCGGGCACCTAAAGGGGTTTGGCTTGACGGCATCCGTCCATCAAATCACGGTGCAGTGCTATTCCTCTTATTTAAATTCAGATGCAACAGAACAATTGTCATGCAGTTCTGTGTTTAGGTAAATAAACATCAAAAAACGTTCCTCACTGATAAAGAATACTTCATGGTCAACATAATGTTTGCAATTTAGCACTTGCCTAGTTGCTTGAAGTAGCTAACAATTGCCCTGAAGCAATTCCATTGCCGCCATACTTACTGCTGGCAAAGGAAATAGAACATAGGTAACCTCTGCAACACTGCCCTTTTTAACACAGCAGTGCGATAGAGTGCGACTCTTTGCCTTCCTTCGGGCCTTTAAACAGTACCAACTCTTAGCAGGGAGATAAATACAAGTACAATGGTGCAGCCTCTGTCACGCATGGGAAACAGTCATCTCTCTCTCTCTCTCGTGTGTGTGTGTGTGTGTGTGTGTGGGGTTGGTTGCAGCAGCACAGGAGGTGGGAAAAGAAGAAGTGCTGCAGGCAAGTAGAGGAGAAGGCAGTTATTGCCATGGCGGATCAACATGTTTTCTAAGGGAACCCCAACACTATGTCTGTATAGAAACCACACTTGTCTGGTGGGTAGTCTGTTGCTGCAAAAAGGAAATGGCAGCAGGGAGAAAACAGGACAACCTCAAGGATCCCATTACATGCAGAGCACTATATTCGATGTAACCCCACACACCGATTCTGCATTCTGTGTGTTTGCTTGATACTTATCCCAAAGCCTTTCCACACAAATTTCCTTCATAACAATGGTTTGACTAGCGCAGCCCTCTCCAGGTCCAGTCCACCCAACCTTGACAGTGTGTGCGCTCAAGCAATGGCAAGTCCAGGGCTCCACGTGTACCTGCTTCTGCATACAAGTGAGCGCTTACCATAACATACAATGGCAGCTTTCGCCCCACGGTAGTATATTCTGCTCATAGCCTCATACCGCTCTGAGCCAGCTGTATCCTAGAGAAGAGAAATGGGAAAGCAATCATATGTTGAACCCAGCAGCCATTGATGTAGACTTGAGTCTATTGACTCGGACTTGAGTCGGACTCAAGTCACGTCAATGACTTGTCTCGACAATTGTAAAAGACTCGAAAGAGTTAACTCGAGACTTGGAGCCTTTTACGACAAGTCGACCTTTATTCAAGTTTAAACCCATTTTCCCCATTAAATACATAGGGACTCGCAACCAAAGACTCGAGACTTGGACCCAGAGACTTGGGACTTGACTCGAGACTTGGAGTCAGAGACTTGATCCACATCCCTGCCAGCAGCAAAGAATCCTAGAGTCTCCAATAAGGCACTCTCCCAGGCAAGGTAGAATAGACCCATCAAAATGAAAGCAAGTACCGTATTTCTTCGAGTCTAAGGCGCCATCGATTCTAAGGCGCACCTTTACTTTCAGTACCACCAGCAGGGAAAAAAAATCCATCAATTGTAAGACTCGCCTCCCTTCATTAAATCTACCTGCTCAGCACCAACTCTCCCCAGCATGTCTCCTGCAGCTGAGGATGACTGAGTGCACTGCCTTTGCATAGCATTTCTGGCCCCATCAGAAAGTGCCATTTCCTTCGTTACCTGGGCTTGGGGGAGCTTCAGGGAGGCCTGCGCAACCCTCTGCAGGCCTCCCTGATCTTCAGTTTGGCGAAAAACAGCAATTTTTGGGCATTTCTGGTTTTCGCGAAAACCGGAAATGGCTGAAAATCACCGTTTTTTGCCGAACTGAAGATCAGGGAGGCCTGCAGAGGGTTGCGCAGGCCTCCCTGAAGCTCCCGCAAGCCCCAATAAGTAAGAAGATAGCATTTGGGGGTGCTTTTTGGAGACCTTCCATTCTAAGACGCACCCCATTTTTTGAAATGCTTAATTGGGAAAAAACATGCGTCTTAGAATTGAAGAAATACAGTAAATAAAAACTATCAATAGTAAACATGTTTAGGAACTGGGGAGTGAGAATTCAGAGCTAGGAATTCCAGCATCCCTCACCACAATTGCTCCCTTCATCACAGCAGCATTGCAACAAGAAACAGTCCCTTCTCCCCTGTACAACCAAACCACTATATGTTCGCTTTCATTTTATAGCTAACTACAGATACAGCTTTCCTGTCAACTCAGACTTACCCAGATTCCCAATGTCACCGTCCGGCCTCCTACTTGCATCACTTTGGCTACAAACGCAGCACCTATTGTCTAAAATAAAGAGACTGGATATAGAAGCAGCTACACCATCCCAGCAATCTCTTGGAAAAAGCCACTCCTGGCAAATAAGCATTGCCTCCAGAGGATCAAACGGGGAAGTTTCTTAACAGGAAAAGAGTTGTTTTTTTCCCTTTTTTTCCAGGCCATCTGTGGGTCACAAATGACTAACACAGATATATGTTGGCAAACAAGTTAGTAAATATTTTTGTTAGGAACAAATTTATGTGAATTTATTTACAACACTACCAATAGATAGCAGATATTAGCAGTTTCCTCCCTCTGCCAACATGGCCCCAACTGGTTAGTTTCACTTTCTCTTGCCATCAAAAATTCCCTTCAATTTACAAACCGCTCCCCAACTGCCTGCCTCACGATATACAATTAAGGCAACCCCTCCCCGCTGACCTGAAAATCTTAAGTGTAAAACCCAAGAAATATTTAAGAGGAGGAAGAGGCCTGCAGATAGCTCAATCCAACTATCTCCTGAGATTCTCACTCACTCACTCACTCACTCACTCACTCACTCTCCATGAAAAGCGCACACTCACATTCTGGTAGGGTCCCACAAGGAAGCGGTTGTGAACGTATCTCTCCACCAAGCTGGTCTTGCCTACATACTCTTTGCCCAGCATCACAACTTTGGCATCCACACGCTGCCCACTCATTCTCCTGCCCTTGCAGCCAAGTGTTGCCCTCCAGAGGGTTCCCAAACTCCCCTGTAGCAGCAAGTTCACAGGTGCAGCTCCAGTAGAGAGGTTCACCTGCAGAAGAAGATGAGGAAGGGAAGTGACTCCGTACCACAGGGAGCAGCATAAATTTACCTTTCCCCCACGTTACTCCTCCCACTACGAGGAACACAGAACACATGAACTGAACACCTAGCACGGCTGGTGCCCCACCACACACGTGCACACACTATCAGCACTTCCAGTGCACAGGAATGGAACTGTTGGCACACAATAGCCATGCTTGGAAAAAAAAACTTGGTGAGGAAGCAAAAACAGATAGGACAACGTTGGTTGTTGTTGTTTTTAAATAAAGCAACACAAATAGCAGCAGCAGCAGCTGTCCTCTGGTGGTACTCTGACATTGGGGATTAATTCTTCAGGAGGTGCACATTTGCTTTCTTTTGCCTTCATCAGCTCTATCTTTGTTGGCACACAGGCATCCTACGAGAGCCCACAGTCTTGGCATAAGATGGGAGATGGGACCTGACATTAGCAATTGGCACCAATATCCAGGCAACCAGATCTGGCATCAATGAAACCCATAACACAGTAAAGGTTATTGCATTGGACTCAACTCAACAGAGTCTGGAAAGGGTGTCGTGAGAAAATCCCTGCTGGATCAAGTCAAAGGTTTATCTTGTCCACTCTCTCCACCATGGATATTTTTATAAATCTCAATAATGGCCCCCTCAATCAGTGTTTTTTTCCAAGCTAAAAAGCCCCGAATGCTGTAGCCCTATCTTATAAAGGAAGGTGCTCCAGCCCTATGATCATTTTGATTGCCTTTTTTGCCCCCTTTCCAGCTCCACAATATCCCCTTCTTAAGGTATGGCAACCAAAATGGTACACGAAATGTGACCAGGCAATAGATTTGTATAGTGGCAATAAAATATAATAATATTAACAGTCTTGTTCTCTCTCTCTCTTTTCTAATAACCCCAGGATGGAATTTGCCAGCTTCAGAGCTGCCAGACACTGGGTTGATGTTTTTATTGAGGTGTCCACCACAACCCCAAGATCTCTTTTCGTGTTTGTCACCAACAGCTCAGATGCCATCAGTGTATATGTTAGGTTGGAGGGTTTTTTGCCACACTGTGCATCACTTAACACTTCCTGACACTGAACCACGTTTGCCACTTGGGTTGGCCATTTTCACCCAGTCTGGAGAAACCCTTTTGGAGCACTTCACAATCTGCTTAGGCTTTTCCACTCTGAATAGTTTGGTGTCATCTGCAAACTTGGCCACCTCGCCGTTTACTCGTAACTCCAGATCGTTCATGATGAGCAAGCTAAAAGCACTGATCTCAAGACAGATCCTTGGGGGACCCCCTCCCACTTCCCTCCAGTGTGAAACGTGCCCACTTCTTCCTATTCTCTGCTTCCTGTCCTTCAGTCAGCCTCAGCCATCAACTGACACCGAGCAACAACCCGGGGTGCTTGAGCAGGGGCTGGCATCTCAAGGGGCCAGGCACGGGCAGCCCACAGCTCCGATTGCTCTAACCAGGAGAAAAGAGAAAGCGGCTCGTCAGCACCACTACTCACCCCGGCCTCATGGCGCTGGAGCGCGGCTGCCACTGGAGGAGACGAGGAAGAGGGACGCGGACAAGCCCCACTCAAACCGGTTCGGCGCTGGGGTGGCCGAGTAGCTTCCCGGGCTCAACGGGAAAGGGGGTGGAGCTTCGTGCCGGGGCCGGAAGCGCTCGTGGAGGCGGGACTTGAGGAACCAAAAGGCGGCGGCGGCGGAAGTGCCGGAGTCGTCAGTCGGAAGTTGTTGCCTCTCGCCTGTCCCCGCATGGCGGCGGCTGGGCGCTTCCTGCTCTTGTCGCTGTTGCCGCCACGATCCTTCGGGCTGCCCGCGTGGCGGGTGAGGGGCCGCGGCAGGCAGAAGGACCGGGGAGCTTAGGCAGCCGGTGGGTCTAGTCCGGCCGCTTTCCCTCAACGTGCCCCTCCTCCTCTCCGTCTCCCGCAGGATCGGTGACCACGGAGCTGATGGGGAAATACTTCCTGACCCTGAGCGTCCTCAAGGGATCCTGGGACCAAGTCTTCGCCGCCTTCTGGCAGCGCTACCCGAACCCCTACAGGTGAGGGGGGGGCGTCTCTCCTTCCTCTCCCTGCCTGAGCTCGCTTCTTGTCCTTCCTTGCTATGGGTGGAGATCTGCAGAAAGGCTCAGTGTTTTCGGGTGTGGGGATTCTAGACGGGAGGAGCTGCCATGATGAGGCCAAGTATGTTCTGTAGCCTGATCCCAGGGAAGGGAGATGGAAAGTGCTTAATTCCGAAGTAAGTTCCCATTGATGGCAGCGGCAGGTGGGTGGTCTCACTCCCGAGTAATCCTGGATCAGATCAGCTTCTAATAAACCCATTTGCCCACAAGTGAATCCTACTCTGTCCGGGGAGGAAGAGAACATAAGATTGCCGACCTGGTCGGAGGGGTTTGAGTCAGCTTACGCCTAGCGGTGAGCTCAGGCAGAGCGACGTGCAGTCGGGCAGATCGCCCTAGTGCTTAAGCACATAAGAAGAGCCCTGCTGGATCAGGCCAAAGGCCCATCTAGTCCAGCTTCCTGTATCACACAGTGGCCCCACCAGATGCCTCAGGGAGCACAAGACAACAAGATACTTGTATCCTGTCGCCACTCCCTTGCACCTGGCACAAAGAAAACCTACTCCTACAACCAGGAGGTTGCTTATCCCCATCATGGCTTGTAAGCTGCGATGGACTTTTCCTCCATAAATCTGTCCAATCCCCTTTTAAAGGCATCCAGGCCAGGTGCCATCGCCACCTCCTGTGGCAAGGAGTTCCACAAACCAATTACACGCTGGGTAAATAAATATTTTCTTTTGTCTGTTTTAATACTCAATTTGAGTGGATGTCCCCTAGTTCTAGTGTTGTGTGAGAGGGAAAAGAACTTCTCTCTATCCACTCTCTCCATCCCATGCATAATTTTATATGTCTCAATCATGTCCTCCCTCAACCGCTTTTTTTCTAGACTGAAGAGCCCCAAACGCTGTAGCTTTTCCTCATAAGGTGCATGCCCCAGCCGACTAATCATTTTGGTCACTCTCTTCCGTACCTTTTCCAGTTTCACTATATCCTTTTTTAGTTTAGTTTAGTGTCGTCCGCAAACTTGGCCACCTCGCTGCTTATCCCCAACTCCAGGTCATTTATAAACAAGTTGAAAAGCACCGGTCCCAAGACCGATCCTTGGGGCACATCGCTTTTCACCTCTCGCCATTGTGAAAATTGCACAAATGATCCTCCTCTTCCCCCCCCCCCACTGGCTCAGTACTACGACGTATTACTTTTTCATTCACCCAAGGGAGAGGGAGGGAGGAAGCGGCGTCCTCTCGATGTTCTCTATAGCTTCCCTTTCTTTGGAAGAACTGCTCAGCCTTCGGAGCTTGGCGTTGCTGGTGTTAGTATTTTTAAGGCCAGAGTTTTGCAAGTTGGCTGGTCTAAAAAAAAATCGGAAAGGTTTATTTAGTTTGTGGCAGATCCGAAAGGAACAGGGGCAGAGATGCTGGAGATACCAGCCAGGTGTGTACAGAAAACAGGTCCAAAGAACCTTCAGACCACAGGGAGATTTTTGATGTTCTCTGGGGAGAATCCTCTTTGAATTGTGCTGGAATAAAGGCGGGCATATACAGAGTCTTGGATTACTCAGTTAAAAGAAGCCACCGGCTTCTGATGGGAATGTATAATGCACATTCCAGTCTCCTCTCACTTTCCTCAAGACTGAGGAAAACCCACTCTGTGCGTGCAGGCTTACGTGCACTAAGCTGAACACAGTGGGACTAACCTCAGTTAACACACACAGGATTGTGCTGTATGACAATCAAGAAGGTATCAGCAATGAATCATGACCTCTTCTTACCCCTTACCCCAAATTGAATGCATAGGATGCTGGGGTCAGTTTGGAGTATACTTTAACCCTGAACCAGCCCCACAGAATAAAAGATGTGTGCATGCATGCATCCTGGTCATTCCTCATGCGCTTAAGTGAATTCAGGCCAGTTTCTTATTCATGGGAGAGGGGAGTTGTCCCAAGTTACTAAGTTTCAGATGAACTGCCCTCCCTTCTGCAATTAAGGAAACTGGCTTGCACTCTCAAATACAAGGGAGGTGTTAGAACATGCATGCCCATCATCTTATCATGTGGAGCTGGTTTGGAGCGTATTAAAACATTGTGCAAACTGGCCTACCTACAATTAACTTGCCTGAGTTGTGTATCTATGTGGCTAAACTTTCTGTTGGCTGTATGCAAGCAGTGGATGTTGGGAAGGGGCAAGGCAGCATGAAGGGCTGTGGGGCCACAGGTTAGGAGCCAGCAGTTGTATCCAAGGATAACATGTGTGTGGGTGGATTGTCCTTAGTAAAAATGTAGCTTGAGCCACTCCTCTGTGCAACCATTCCTTGCTAGCTGCTGAACACAACATTACCAAAGGTGAAGTTTATTCTGTACTGATTGCTGAACATAACATGAAAACAAGCTGAAATCCCTCCACATGATGCACATCAAGAGAGAGCTCCAGGGAACGACACTTGTCCTTCTTGCTAAAGAGAACATCTAGCCAAACTTTCACAACTGCAGCAGACCTGTAAATAGGCTCTGCCATGGAAAACAAGCATAGTTTCACATGCCGTGGAAGCAGAAACCAAACTGGGCCTAGTTAGAAACAGCATTTTCCCTGGGTTCTGCCTCCATGCTGTCTTGAGAACAATGCCACTTAGTTGAAGCTGAGCAAGGCTGACTGAGGACTGCTTAAATGAATGAATGTATCAAATGTACCAATGTCTTTGCTCCTCAGCAAACATGTCCTAACAGAAGATATTTTACACCGAGAAGTGACTGAAGACCAGAAGCTGCTTTCTAGACGACTCCTAACCAAGACCAACAGGATGCCCCGCTGGGCAGAGCGCTTTTTTCCAGGCAATGTCTCCCATTCTGTCTACATCCTAGAAGATTCCATTGTGGACCCACAGAACCGAACCATGACCACATTTACCTGGAACATTAATCATGCACGTCTTATGGTGAGTAGCAGGGCTTTGTGCAGGCCTAGCCTTGCAATGAAAAGTTCAGGGAGCAAGGCTTGTCATGGAGGGTGATGGTCATCTTACTATGCCACTTCCCATGCAGGTGGTGGAGGAGCGGTGTGTTTACAGAGAGAACCCAGAAAACAGCAGCTGGACAGAAGTCAAGCGGGAAGCTTGGGTCTCCTCCAGTCTGTTTGGGGTCTCGCGTGCTGTCCAGGTGAGCGGGCCACAAATCTGCATAGTTTTGAGACACTTCACATGAGGAGCACTAGACTGAGACTGTAGTCATAAATACCACTAGCTGCTAGTAGCCAACAACCCAGGTTGATTTCCCAGCGTATCCATGCAAGTGTGGAAACATGGGGGAGTCCTAAACCATCACCCCTCCTTGTCTTCTTAGTCTCAGCTCCTACTTGCTGTATTCTGTTTCAGGAGTTTGGCTTGGCCAGGTTCAAGAGCAATGTGACCAAGAGCACCAAAGGGTTTGAGTATGTGCTGGCCAAAATGCAAGGTGAGTATATCGAGCGGTGGCAACCACAAAAAGGCATTGGATGGGCAGGGAAGTGCTATTGGTAAGTACTGGGATAGAGTGACCAGGCTTCCAGTATAGCTAACAAGTTCAGCTTGCAATAGGTCGTGTGTACTACTGAATTTATAGCCTTGTGTTTTCCTGGAATTGTTCTTGGAGGCTGGGGGGGGGGGGGTTTGGCAAGCCATCAAGATCATTCTTCTGGCTGTTTTCTCAAAGCAACCAACTGTTTCTGGAGAGCAGTGAGGCTGTTTCATGTGATCTTGCTGTACCCAACTGCTCTTTTGTTAACTAGGGTAGCATCAACGCGAGGTGTACGTTGTTTTTCCTCTCTGCAGGAAATCCTGAGAACACCTTGTGTTTCTTAAGAGCAGTTCTTGCATTCCGAAGAGATAGGGAAACATAGCTACTTTAAAGTTGGCTTTTGTGCACGTTCTATGTAAACACTGCAGAGTTCTGCAGCTCCTTGTCTTGAGTAGTGGAAACCTGGCCTATTGGGGGACTAGTTCACTTGTTGTAGAGGGTGAAAGAGTAGGTAGAAGCTGTGGTGAACATCTGGGAGGCATGTAAAGACACCTGCCTCTTATGGAGCAACTGAGATAGTGGAACTATGGGAAGAAGTCTCCTGATTTTGACTCCCTACCTAACTTTTGCAGCTAGACCTCTTTCTTTTGTATTCTTATAGCAATGTAGTACACTCCTACCACCAATTGCCTTTTGGGCTTTCCAGTGGTGCTCTGTGTTCAGACTAGTAGAAGCACTGGAGTTCCTTCAGTTGAACTTTCTGCGCAAGGCCTTTGTGTTATAGATTGGGTTTAGTGGATATGCTCTGAGTATTTGCTTTACTGATTTATTACAGGTGAAGCACCCTCAAAAACCTTGGTGGAAACGGCAAAGGAGGCCACGGAGAAAGCCAAGGAAACAGCCTTGGCTGCTACTGAGAAAGCAAAGGACTTGGCTAGCAAGGCAGCTACTCAAAAGAAGAAGCAGCAACAGTATGTGTGAAGAAACCATTTTCCTGCTGTGGGGACCGGCCTAGTACTGGAAAGCTCATCTGTAGCGTCGCTTCTCTCAGGAGGCAGAGCCGACCAGAGTGTCTAGATTTTATGTTTTTTTTAATGGCAACTGTACAAATCTGACAATCTTATTTCTAAAGATGCAATTATAATTAAAAGAATAGACTCTAATGTAATATTGTTCCAGGGCCTTTGCCTCTGGTGAGCACCAGTCTTCAACACTGAACACACAAGTCTTCCTCTGCAATGTGGAAGCCTCTTGCCATATTGCAGCCCAACTGTGTGGGCTGACAGCTGCCTCTTAGCAAGCATTGTTCAAAGTGCTTGTCTTGTGCTTTTGAAGCATTGGGAGAAAAGCAGGTACCTAGGATGCAACTAATTAAAAATATTTACTAAAAGGCACTGAGTACAAGGGAAAAGCAGCTGTGTAGAAGAGCCTCCCAATCACTCAGAATGTTAATACTAGCTTGCTGTTCTGTGGGAACACCCCCCCCCCCCCGCCCCAATCCAGGTCTCAGCGGTTACCAACTCCAAACTCAGTCCTGCAACTCAGCTGTTTCATGTCCTCCCATTCACAGGGGGAACTGGACAGCTACTTGATCATTTAGCTCTTGGTCCATAAGCCCCCAAAATGTTTGGGGCTATCATCTGCTTTGACTCTTAACTAGGAGAAGACATAAATAATACCCACCATATACATAGCTGAAGCTTGCAAGTACAGGTCAAGTGCTCTGTGACCTTCACTCTTCTCTTGCCCCACATTATGGAGTAGCAGGAAGGATGGTTAACTACCTTCCCCATAATGGAGTCTCTGGCTGGTTCTGATAAGAGCATGACGGTGCAACTCAGGCATTATTGTCCTCCATATGGTGCAGACGGTTCCTCTTTTCATCCTATACTGTAGCAAGCAAGCAGTCTTGTTAAGAGCCAGGTCCTCTTAAAATCTGCATGAAGCTACGCCTTTGTTGCTGGGAAGCTGCAATCTTCTGCCTAGGTGAGAGCTACCCCCAGAGCTGGGCTTCTGATCATCATAACCAGAAATTGCTGGTGTTAGAATAGCTGTGTTCCTGTCCAGCACTGAAGACTGCAGCCACGTCCTCTTCAATGCTGTTGAAGGCCAGGCTTTCCACATCCACTTCAGCATCTTCTGCAATAAGAAAACCCACATGATATTCTCCCCATGCAGGATGTCGTGTCTTACAGGTTCTAGCTCAAGCATAGCTGCTCTCTAGGGAGCCATACCTTGGTAATAAAGAGCCAATCTTCCCATCTCTTGCAGGATGGTATAGCTAATATTCTACAATAAAAAGCATCCAGCCATGGGACTGCAGAAAGGTGCAGTAGTTGCAGGGCAGCAGCACCCACCTTGGTCTGAGTCAGAGCGTTCAGAGGAGAGCCGAGAGGAATCCAGGCTGTCTGCCCGTAGCCGCTCCACACTCGAGTGACCAAGTAACTCTTCCAGCCGCTGGTGCAGGTTCTGCTGCTCACATCGTAGCCTCTCTTTTAGCTGCTGAGCTCTCTGCTCCTGCTCTTCCAGCTTCTGGAGGGGGAAGTAATATCAAAGACAAGATCAGCTACTATAGCAATTCTTTTAGTTCCTTAGAAAGTAATGAGCCACATTAATTCACCTGGTGAAGAACAAACGGTCTGCTGGGACCTTCATGCCCTGCACATAAGCTTCCTAGAAGCGTTTGGCTAGACACCATTGGAAGTTGAATGCCTTTGGTATGATTCAGCAAAGCCATTCCTAACTTCTGTTCATAACACGGTAGGAAAAAACTGAGGAGGCTCCAGGTCCCTTAGAAATCAACACAGCCACTTGTCAAGAAGAAACTATATTCCTCCTTCATGTGCAGGTTTGTCCTTAGCCACTCATGCAACATTTACGCTGGAGGGTGGGAGTTTTTTAATCCATTCACAGCCCTTACACAGAGACATCCGTTAGATCCTGGCCATGTGCTCAAGGCTATTGCTACTCTGTGCAGCAGGGCAGCTAGAGCTGGCTAAGAGGCAACCTTTCGCTACAATACTGCCCCCGTCACAGTCCCCCTCTTCAAGCCTCCAAGGAGGGATATGCGTTACATACCTTAATGTGCAGTCTGGCTCGGTGCAAGAGAGTAAGGGTTGTGTAACGAGAATGCTCTGTGTTCATGGGGACCTGTTGCTTCAGCTGCTCCAAACACTGCCGCAGCTGGGCCCTCCTGTCAGGGAGAGCAAACACAGTGTCGGCTTGATGCAGGAACTAGCAGGGGAGCTTGCTCATATTTCCAGTGAATCCTTGAGACAACTTCCAGTCCCATCCAAGATGGGCCCATATTTCCCAAAGTCTTCCTTAAAAGAGGCTACAATCATCCACGTGGCTCAGGCTTCAAACTTTCCATTAATCACTTTCTGTGTAAAATTAGAAGCCAAACCAGATCCCAGTCTCTCCGTGTCTCTATTATGCCCACCTTGCTGATAGCAAGCAAAGTCACATTAACAGATACATAAAAGTAGCAGAGGGAGTCAGCAAACAGAGATGGCCAGAATACGTAACGAGATGCCTCAGCAAGTCCCCAAATGAGTCAACAGCAGAGAACACAACCATGGCCTGTCTCTCACCACCACTTCCTTCCTTGAGCCACAGTCACCCATGACCTCACTTAAGTAGCATCTAAATATTTTGAAAGCTTACCATTAGAACATGGAGCTAAAATATACTGTGTGTTGAAGGCCAAACTAGACAAGAGATCAACTATAGGAGATCCAGTCATAGGTTTGTTTTATTTTTCCTGTGTTTTCACTAATATAAATTGCAGCCACCCAACACACACACTTTGCTTAGCATGGATGTGAAAGAAACAGTCAATTGAGATTAGAGAAAAAGGTTTCGAAATCTAGAGAAGAAAGAAACGCAAACTCTAGCAAAAGAAATGCAAGCTGACAAATGAGGAATGCAAAAAAAGAAGGCAAGGAACACATAGCTAAACACATCAAGGCAAACAATTTAAATACATCAAAAACAGGAAATCTTCCAGAAAGGTGATTGGAGCATTAGCTAACAGGAATAAAAGGAGAAGGTTAAAGAGGATATGGAAATTGCAGAGAGGATGAAATTGTTGCATCTGTCTTCACTACACAAGACGTAGGGCAGATACCTGGTCCTGAACTGATCTTCTTAGGGAGGAAGTCTGAAGAACTGGGTCAAATAGAAATGACAAGGGATGAGGTTCTAAAGTGTACTGTCAATTAAAAGTTAACACATCACTGGGTCCAGATGGCATCCACCCATGAGTTCTTAAGGAAATCAAATGTGATATTGCTGATCTAACAAAAATATGTAGTTTGTTCTTTACATCAGTGTCTGTGTCAGAGAACTGGAAGGTAGCCAATGTAACATTGATGTTTTTAAAAAGGATGGGGGGGGGGGTGATCCAGGAAATAACTGGTGCAAAGAAACATTAAAAGCACACTGAAGAACAAGTTTTGCAGCATGGTTTCTGCAAAAGTAAGTCCTGCCTCACTAACCTCCTAGATTTGAAAATATTAACAGGGATGTGGATAGAGCCAATCCAATTGACATTGTACACTTGGACTTTCAAAAAGCTCTTGACAGAGTTCCTCACCAAAGGCCCTTGGGTAAGCAGTCAAGGAATAAGAGGACAGGTCCTTTCATGGATTGGTAACTGGTTAAAGAACATGAAGCAAAAAGTAGGAATAGGCAACTTTCACAGTGACGGGGAGTAAGGAGTGAGGTCCCCCAATTATCTGTATTGATACTGGTGCTTTTTAAATTCCTCAGAAGTTATTTGTAGTTAGGGGTTAAAAAGTGAGGAAGCCAAGTTTGCAGATGAACCAAACTGTAATGGTCACTAGCTTGAGGCTTTAAGTGGGGATTGTACAAATTCATGGAGGACAGATCTATACCAGTGATGACTAGGCATGATGGCTAGGTGCTACCTCCTGGTTCAACAGCAGTATGCCTGATGATGGTGAGCAATGGTGGGAAAGAAGTATCCCTTTCTCTCCTGCTTGTGGACTTCCCAGTGGCAGCTAGTGGACCACTGTGGGAAACGGGATATTGGACTAGATCAAGGGTGACCAACCTTCCACTAGTCATGAGCTTCAGTCCCAATTGAGACAGCATATGGGCAATTACCTCAACTCAAAGTTACTGGGAGAGGAGGAAAGTGGCAAGACACAGAAATGGACAATTATATACACACTTTTCAAGGAATCCCTTTGAATACAACAGGACTTACTTCCAAGTAATCATGTATAGGATTGTGCTGCAGGAGTGGTAAATGTGGTTGGCATCCTCTCTCAAGTCGGACCCCAAGATCCTATAGCTGGGGGTCCTAGTCGGTTATGCTTTTGGTTTCCCAGTTTACTTAGCTGTGGACAGATGGCTACAAGGTGCACTGCCAGCTCTCATTTTTTCCCCTCTCAAGATTTGTTTCTTTTTCACTTTTTTGATTGAAAAATAAGTATGGTTTCTAACCAGATTTCACATGTGTGCGCTCTCTCTCGCGTTCACCCTATGGATATTCCCTTATGCACCTCTTTTGAAGTGTAAAAAACATTTTAAATGAGGAATCAACAACACGTCCACTGAATATACAAGAGCTGTGTGTCCACATCTCCTCAGTTTGGCAAGAGACATCGAAATGGCCTAGTGCAGGCCTCTTATCCATTCAGCAGCAAAATGTTTTTTGCTACTTCATGAATTCCATCCCTTCCCTCAGACACAAAGCAGTCTTATAAACAGGAGCTGGTACATTCAGTGCTGTTAACTTCCTCTTCCTGCTACACTTTCTGCAACAGGAGATGGGGGGTTGGGAAGAGACTGACTATCCTTTGTCCTCATCCCTTCTTTTGTGAAAGTTTACCTGTGCTTCTCCAGCTCATTATGCACAGACCTGAAAAGAGAAGAGAAAAATAGGTGTCGGTGGATGCATTTTGATTTCCAGAAATGGATAGTTGTATCTTTCCTGTTGCTCAGTGAGGCAGAGACAAACTACATCTCAGTACAATCCTTTCTTGTCCAGTGCTCACCCTCAACTCTTTTTTTTTGCAAGTGCATAGGAATGAGGAGCCGTTTTATTCACTAGCTGCAGCTCATGGAGAAGCTCACTAAGTAACACAGGACTGTTATCATTCAATGTCCTTGCAACATGTCCAGCAACACAAATCCTCATGTTGACCAACATATTCACACATTTTTAAGAGTCACATAGTAAGTTACAGGTACCCATAAGTCTGGGTTGATTAGGGCATAAGTACAAGGTAATCCTGAACTATACATAATCATTTTGTTCGCTGGGATAAAACAAGCAAGCATCTGAGAACACGGAGAAAAGGCATTTGGGCCGATGCAGCAGCAACCTGTAAAGAGCCCCCAGACAATGGTTTGCCTATCTTTGCAGTAAGAAAGCCAGATCTGTGTTTGTATCTAGTCAGTAGTTCCATTGCCTGATTTGAAAGAAGTACTAGACAAAAGGAATATTCATAATGACAAACCAAAATGTTCAGGAGGGTGCATGTCCTCATACGTTGCAAAATCTCACAGGAGATTTGCAAATATCAATTCTAACATATTGTTCTCTGCAGTTACAGTTTCTGTCTCTTACTGGATGTTAGTAGTTACTGACTATACCTCAGGGTCAATGTCTAGAAACACAAGACAGGTTTAGAGAAAAATGGAAAAACAGTCCAATTCCTTAATAAGTCAGAACCACTGAGGAAAGATAACAAGGTTATAGTTTTAAAGTAATTTCAAACCTGATCGCCAGGAAAAAGGAAAATAAAATAATCCTTCCAACTATGTGACAGGCAAACAAGTTGCTTAGTTGGTTTTCGGCCCGGCGTCCTTTCATTCCAACGAGTGCTCTGCAAACCGTATTTCTCAGCCCCCCTGAGTGACGCGCGTTTAAAATGCCACTAGCCACTTCCCCACCTTTTTGATGCCACATCTCTTTCAGTTTGAGGGATCCGTTTCTAGCTGCACTGTGACTGCACACCTTGTTTTGCGAGAAGGCTTACACTTATGATGATAACAGATCAAAGCCAGATAGCTACAGAGCCAGGAAAGAAACTTTCCAGGAAAGAAACCCAGACTAAAGCACATCTTTCCCCTGCGTAATGCTTGGCTTTGAGACGTAGACAGGCGCCATTTACACAGGTCAAACGGGGGGGGGGGGGAACCACCCCGGAGCGCAAAAGACTCTTACCGGAGGCTTTTCAGGGCCTTCCGAGGCTTCGGCCTCCTGCGGGACCGTAACTGGTCTTGCCCGCCGTAAGGCAAGAGAGAAGCATAGCCATGCTCGGCTTCTAAAAGACAAAAAGCAGAGACTCCAGACTAGTCCGCCATCCCTTCCCGCAATCCCCCGACCCCAAAGCGGAAAGCCCACCAATTCACTGGCACGGCGTACGTATAAAATAACAATTCAGGCAGTTCAGCCTGCCTAGGACTGAGGCCAGAGAATAATAATGGTCTTTTTCGTCCACCTATCACACAAAACAAATGCTGGCCTCCCCGCCGCCTGGACAGGTACCTCTCTCCCTGCGCTCCAAGTACTCAGCCGCTTGCAGAAGCACCTGAATGTTGCCAGCGATGAGCTCCATGACAACAAGGGAGCCGGACCTAGCAGGGACTTTGTTACAATGTAACCGACCCACCGCCGTCAGCAGCCAACCCGAGTCCGACCCCGCCCCTTCGAATGCTCCAAGGTTCTGTGCCCGCCCCTCCGAACCCGTCCAGCGGCAAGCGATCTCTGGATCTCTTGTAGGTTAAGCATAGGCCAGAAGCAAAAGGCTTTTATTATTATTATTATTATTATTATTATTATTTTGGACCCGCCAGAACTGAGCACTCATTCACACACCGATCCTATCCATCTCGAGCAAAAGGAGTCCCGAGGCAGTGTTATGAATAGCAACCTGCGCTGGGCGTGACTAGGGGAAACGGAGCTACTAGTGGCTGAAAGACACGATCTGCCATCCAAACGTCACTACACTTTCAAAACAAATTCGGGCGGGAAAAGATGAGGTTTCAAATTTGAATTGGAGGAGGAGCCAACTATATTGGATCCAACCCGCCTATATTGGAGGCGGGTCGGACTACATTGATTTGAGGAATTTTATTAGAACCCTGTGACGAGCATCCCAAATGAAATGATAGATAGGCTACTACATCCCCCACCTCTCGAAATTCAGGCAATTGGTAGGAGACCACTTGCTTCCACATTTCTTCAATGCTAACATTTTGTCCTTAGCCTAGGCGGGCATTAGCTCCACTTCACACCTATTCATGAAAAGAGTTTGGTGAAGAGCGGTCCGGTGTGCAACCACGCACTTGGGGCTGTTGATGTTCATCTTTACCTACGGTCGCTACCGTTATTCACATGTTCCATTCAAGGTGGGTAAAATTAAATATTATTCAGTTATAAAAATGAACCCAGCTATAATAACTCCCATGGAAATGTGTACCCATGTACAGACAGTTATACCCAATACATTCATTGTGTACAGTACCCACCTGGAGCATAGCATGTGATTAGTCCTCTTGTTGCTCTAATCTGCACAATCTTAAATAAATGCCCTCTTGCAGGGAGAATTTGCTAAAAGTGCTCTGCTAACAGGGAGAGGAGGTAATAAACATGTAACTTGGTGTAGTGGTTTGGGAGTCGGACTTAGGTTCAAATCCCCGCTCAGCCACGAAGGGCGGTATGAAAAATAAATAAAAATAAACTAGCCTTACTACTGACATTGGAAAATAACTCTCATTCTTTTGGATGAGAGAATCCAAAGGAACATGAAAATGCAAGAAAGCACAGTGGTGGCTCCAGTTGTGGGGGACCCTGGAACAAAAGCCCAGAAAGGTTCTTATAGAAAGAAGGCACCTGATGGAGGACTTGATTGAGACATATAAAATTATGCCCTGGATGGATAGAGTAGAGATAAGTTCTTTTCCCTCTCACACAATATCAGAACCAGGGAACATCCACTAAACGGCAGGAGAGTCAAAGGAAATATTTCTTTATCCAGCATGTAATTAACCTGTGGAATTCCATGCCTTTGATTGGACAGATTTATGGAGGAAAAGTCTGTCAGAGGTTACAAGTCATGATGATTGTATGCAACCTCTGGGTTTTAGAGGTAGCCCATCTCTGAATGACAGATGCAAAGGAGTGGCAACAGGATACAGGTACTGTATCTTGTTCTTGAGTGCACCCAGACAGATCGTGGGCCACTATAAGATACAGGAAGTTGGACTAGATGGGCCCTTGACCTGATCCAGCAGGGCTCTTCTGCCCCACAATGGTATGCTCTCCTATGTGCAGTGCAGCAACAGTGAAGGAGGACTCTCACCATTCCACTGCCTGGTTCCCAACTAGCTTTTCCAGCTTGGCACTGGGAAATGTGGAATTTAAATGGGAATTTAAATTTCTAAATGGGAATTTAGATGGTATCCAGCTGGGAAAGCAGATCAGTCAGTGGACAGCACCAACTGCTGCTGTAGGGTTGGCAGCACAAAAGCTGCTGCTGGCACCTGCTCCCTCTGCCTCCCCATTGGACGCTGGGCTTTGGTTGGCTTCATAGGTGATGGTGGGAAGCAGCTGTAACAGCCTTGTGGACCCAGGCTTCCTAGGCAATGTTGGGGAGTAGCAGCAGCAGCAGACCCTTGCTGACTCATGGTTGTCCAAGCACGGCTGGATCCCTGTCTACTAACACAGAGACAACAAATGGGATCAGGTCAAAGTTTTAATGCACAGTCTCAAAGACGGAGCACCCCACTTGTGTGTGTTTCCCTTGTAGATGCTGCTCCCGGAGCAGCATCTACAAGGGAAACACACAAGTGGGTTTGCCAACCATCTCATGCCAACAGCGCTCTTGTCCCTTTGCAAGTTATCCATCATACAGTGGTGTTCCTATACCCCCGTGGGGGGCCCACCAACGCAAAAACCCCCACATGATGCCAAAAGCCCCACCCCCTGGGGCATGACATCATTTTCGCACACCGCCACTGAATTTCGGCAGCGGCACAAAACACACACACACACACACCGCTTTTCGGGCCTTTTTGGAGCCAAAGGGCTCCAGGGCGTGCGTGCGTTAGGTACCCCCCCCTAACAACGCCTCTGCCAGCATATATAGCCTATTAGTGGGTGTCATTGAGGCCTGGTTACACCAGTTAGTTCCTTGTCCATCATGGAGTTTGCAAAGCAACAGGGGCCTGTCTGAAACAAGTCGATCAGTAGCACCACATATGAACAGCTGGGATTACAGTGGTCACTGCTGCCAGGCATGGTACAGGCTTCCCTTGAGGTCTACACAACTGGCCATGTGGAGGGTCCTGTGACCTCTTCCCTTGTTGGATAGCTGCCTGTGGAGAGCAAAGAGAAATACAGAGAGCATAGCAAGATGTAGACAACAGCATCCATAACCACACATGCTCTCACAACTGGAATAAATACTGAGCGGTTGTGAGGGAGAGTGGTGGTGCACATGCAGCAGTGCCATGTTGAGAGTGAGAGCATGGTGGCTCAGAGCATTACCTTTCCCATTCCTGTGAGGGGGCTGCAGTGGAACTCTGTGAGAAGTTACTGATCTGCCCTATGTGGCAATGCCCCACAAAACAAAAGATCCCCAGCAGACTGTTTGGCTAGCAGTGGCAACGGAGTACCTGGCATTCACCAAGAGAGAGAGGGGAGAGAGAGAGAGAGCAGACATGCACTGCTATTAGATGTTGCAAAAGGAAGGGATGGTTAGGTAATAGTTTACAGCAAATACACATTTGACAATACTGAAGGGTCATTATTTGAGGTACAGGAGTAGGAACATGAGGCAGATTGATGCTGTGTATATGTTGTTTGAGATTTCCCCCCCCCCCCTGTTGCTTACCCATGCAGGGTAGTTTCCATCACCACTGTTACCATGTGTGCATGAGCTCCAAGAGCGCACAGCGTAAGGCCAGAGAGGTACAGTTCCATGCTGCCGCCCTTTCATCTGACTTGGAGCTTTAGTAGTGGAGTTGGTGTGCTGAGATGCTGCATAGTCTGTACCCTATGCTCCACCACAGGCAAGTGAGTGTGGAAGAAGGGGTGGGTAGGGGGAGTTGAGATTTGCTGGTGTTTTTCTCTTCCCCATTATTTCCTCTGGTTTTTAAGTTCCCTATTCCAGCTCTGGCGTAGCATTTTGCCAACAATGACTTAGGATCTGGTGTGCATCAACTACTCCCTGCCCCTCCCACATCTCCAACCCATGTAGAAGTTTCTGCCAGCTGTAGTTGACTGGCACCCATGGCACATCTGGTGGGGGAACTGGGGCTACAATGGCAAGGGTGAAACTGTCATTGTGCCAGTATCTGAAGGCATGTGCCTATCCCTAAGCCAGACTGGCATTTCTGCAATATAGGATTGCACCCTCAGTCCTAAGGTGCTAACAAGACCCTCTGCTCTTTTTGCTGAAACAGCCTAACATGGCTACCCCTCTGGAAATGGTTACCTTTGAAGATTAAGAACATAAGAAGAGCCTTGCTGGATCAGGCCAAAGGCCCATCTAGTCCAGCTTCCTGTATCTCACAGTGGCCCCACCAGATGCCTCCGAGAGCACACAGCCAACAAGATAACCTATTTCCTGCTGCCACTCCCCTGCTCCTGGCACAGATAAAACCTACTTCTAAAGCCAGGAGGTTGCTTATGGCTTGTACCCTGTGATGGTCTTTTCCTCCATGAATCTATCCAAACCCCTTTTAAAGGCATCTAGGCCAGGTGCCATCACCACATCCTGTGGCAAGGAGTTCCACAGATGAATTACATGCTGGGTGAAGAAATATTTTCTTTTCTCTGTTCTAACTCTCCCTCCACTCAATTTTAGTGCATGTCCCCTGGTTCTGGTGTTGTGCGAGAGGGAGACGAATTTCCCTCTATTCACTCTCTCCATCCCATGCATAATTTTATACGTCTCAATCATGTCCCCCCTCAGGCGCCTTTTTTCTAGACTGAAAAGCCCCAGACGCTGTAACCTTTCCTCATAAGGGAGGTGCTCCAGCCCACAAATAATTTTGGTCGCTCTTTATTTGGCCGTTTTATTCTCAATCCCTTTTTTAATGATCCCGAGCATGGAATTGGCCTTCTTCACAGCCGCCGCACACTGGGTCGACACTTTCATCGACCTGTCCACCAGCACCCCAAGATCTCTCTCCTGATCTGTCACAGACAGCTCAGAACCCATTAGCGTATATGTAAAGTTTTGATTTCTTGCCCCAATGTGTATCACTTTACATTTACTTACATGGAAGCGCATCTGCCATTTTGCTGCCCATTCTCCCGGTTTGGAGAGATCCTTCTGGAGCTCTTCACAATCCCTGCTGGTCTTCACCACCCAGAAAAGTTTAGTGTCGTCCGCAAACCTAGCCACACTGGTTCCAAGACCGATCCTTGGGGCACACCGCTTTTCACCTCTCACCATTGTGAAAATTGCTCATTGACTCCCACTCGCTGTTTCCTGGTCTTCAACCAGTTCCTAATCCACAAGAGGACCTGCCCTCTTATTCCCTGACTGTGGAGTTTTCTCAGGAGCCTTTCATGAGGGACCATGTCAAACGCCTTCTGAAAATCCAGATATATAATATCCATGGGTTCGCTCGCATCCACATGCCTGTTGACCTCCCCTTGCAGACTTCCCCTTGCAGAAGCCATGCTGACTCCCTCAGCAGAGCTTGTTCCTCTATGTGTTTTAAGATTTTATCTTTAATGAGACTTTCCACCATCATCCCTGGAACGGATGTTAGGCTGACCGGCCTGTAGTTTCCCAGGTCCCCCCTCCTTCCTTTTTTAAAGATTGGCGTGACATTAGCTATCCTCCAATCCTCTGGCACAGTGGCCGTTTTAAGGGACAAGTTGCATATTTTGGTCAAGAGGTCAACAACTTCATTCTTGAGTTCCTTCAGAACTCTTGGGTGGATGCCATCCGGGCCTGGTGATTTATTGATCTTTATTTTGTCAATTAAGTCTGAGACGTCTTCTCTTTTAACCTCTATTTGACTTAATTCTTTTGTCAGGAGAGGCCATTCAGGCAGCGGTAGTTGCCCGAGATCTTCTGCTGTGAAGACAGATGCGAAGAACTCATTTAATTTCTCTGCAGTCTCCAAGTCCCCTTTTATCACCCCTTTCTGTCCCTCACCGTCCAGCGGACCAACCATTTCCCTGGGAGGTTTCCTGCCTCTAACATATTTGAAGAAATTTTTATTATTCCCTTTAATGTTGCCTGCCGTAAATCCTCAAAGTCTTTCTTGGCCTCCTGTATCATCTTTTTACATTTCTTTTGCCACAGTTTGTGCTCCTTTTTATTTTCCTCATTAGGCCAAGACTTCCATTTACGGAAGGAAGCTTCCTTGCCTTTTATAGCCTCTTTCTGTGCTTGTTAGCCATGCCAGCACCCTCCTGGACTTAGTCGAGCCCTTCCTCATTTGTGGGATACACTCCTGGGCCTCTATTACTGTTGTTTTAAACAGCCTCCATGCATTCTGGAGAGATTGGACTCTTTTTACCTTCTCTTTCAGCCTTTTTTAAACTAGTCTCCTCATTTTGGGGAAGTCTGCCCTTCGGAAGTCAAGGGTTTGTGTGGCACTCTCCCCCCGACATGCATGGCAAAACAAATCGCAGCATTGTTACTGCTTCGGCAACATTTACATCCCTGACCAGATCTTGAGTGCCACACAATATCAAATCCGGAGTCACCTGTCCCCTAGTCAGCTCCAGGACTAGCTGCTCTAAGGCACAGTCATTTAACATATCCTGAAGTCCAGTCTCTCTTTCATGACCAGAGCATGAATTGATCCAGTCGATGTGAGGATAATTGAAGTCCCCCATGACTACAACCCTGTCTCTCGTAGTCACCTCCCTGATTTGCTTCCTCATTTCAAGATCCCCTTCAGGTTTTTGATCTGGAGGACAGTAGCCTGCCCCTACTATTATTACATTGCTCCTTGAGCTTGGTAATCTAACCCACAGTGATTCTACAGAGGAGTCATCGCCCCCCTCAAACTCTACTCTGGTGGATTCTACCCCTTCTTTGACATAGATGGCCACCCCACCTCCAACAGACCCCTCTCTGTCCCTCCTATAGAGTTTATATCCTGGGATTGCAGTATCCCACTGGTTCTCCGCATTCCACCAGGTTTCTGTTATACCTACTATGTCAATGTTTTCCTTAGTCACCAAACATTCCAGTTCTCCCATCTTTTCTTGGAGACTTCAGGCATTTGCATAAAAGCACTTGTATACCAGGTCCCTCAAGAAGGGCTGCATGTTTGCACTATTATCCCTGCAGCCTTCTGTCCTGCTGGACTGGCTGTCATGTCCCATCATGCTATCACTCCCAATTCCTACTCTGTTATTACTTTGCTGTTCCCAAACCTCTGCACCCTCATTCCCTAGGGTTGAGGAGTCCTGAACCGGATGCCCCTCAGTTCCTGTCGGCTTTCCCCCAGGGGTCAGTTTAAAAGCTGCTCTGCCACCTTTTTTAATGTTACGTGCCAACAGTCTGGTTCCGTTTTGGTTCACGTTAAGCCCGTCCCTCTTGTACAGGTCCGGCTTGTCCCAAAACGTTCCCCAGTGCCTAACAAACTTGAACCCTTCCTCCTGACACCCCTGAGCTCCACCTGCCTAGCTGGCCCTGCGCGTGGAACAGGTAGCACTTCTGAGAATGCTACCTTTGGGGTCCTGGATTTGAGCTTCCTACCTAGCAACCTAAATTTGGCCTCCAGGGCTGCCCGGCTACATTTCCCCACATCGTTGGTGCCAACATGCACCACAACCGCTACCTCCTCCCCAGCACTCTCTACCAGCCTATCTAGATGAGAGGTGACATCCACAACCTTTGCACCAGGCAGGCAAATCACCATGCGGTCCTCACATCCGTCACAGACCCCCCCTCTCTATGTTCCTGAGTATAGAGTCACCCACTACAAGAAGCCCCCTTCTCCCCCTCCCCAGAGGAGTATCCATAGTGCAACTGGATACGGGCCCATCACCTGAAGGGGTCCCCACTGTGGGATTGTTTCCCTCTTTTCCAGAGTGATGTCCTCCAGCCCTGAGACTCCCTTCCCTGGCAGCTGAGGAGCTGCACAACTGAGGGTGGGATGCCACCTCCAAGTCCCTAGAAGTCTCACCCTGGTCCCTCTCTACCTGTCTCTGCTTCTCCAGGTCAACAACCATGGCTTCAAGGGAGCAAACCCTTTTCCTGGGAGCCTGGAGCTCTTTGCACCGAGCACCCAAGAGGCATATAGTCATACGTTTGACACTCGGTGCAAAACACTGGATAGCCCCCCACCCCTCTGCTGGCTGTCTGACTGCATAGCTTGTGTGTGTAAGTTATGCGTTTTTCTACGTTTGGGAAACTTAATGTAGTTGGAGCTCTCCTCTCCTCAAGCGAAGTGTCGGGCAGTGTTTGGGGCCTAGCTTCTTCACCCTGCTGCTGAACTCGCACAGCTGCTCAACTCGCTGTGTCTTCTCTTACCTTGGCATTTGGTCCCAATGAGGCACTTGGTCCCAGGAGGCCACTCGCTGCTGGTGAAAAGGGCTCACTTGGAAACAGGCCCTAGTTTAATACTCTTATGTAGCTCCTCGCCCTGCCTACCTGATTGCTTGAAAAGACTGGCCTCTAAGGGCAGGACCTGATAGGATTAGAGAACAATAGGTGACTGATTAAAGTCCCATGAATCCTGCTAGCTGAAGCCTGTATTACATGAAGTCTGTATGCACAACACACACCTTATTTTTCTGGGTAACATTAACATTATTTATTGCTGACTCCTTCCAAGGAAGATGTACATTGAGACAAAAGCAGGAACGAAAACACAATCCAAAGTCTCTCCACTATTCCACAGATATAAATTCCACACTACTGCCCCTATTTACATCATCCCAGTTCTCACGATGAATCACTGCCTGAGCAAGCATCTGATTCTTCCCTGCCCTTGCTCCTCCCTGGTTATGTGAGGGATAGAAGGGAAGCCATACATTGACATTTGGGTTGAAACAACCAAGAATCAATTTAGGCTGAGGTGGGTCACAATGTGGAGTAGTATAACAAATATGAAAAGAGCAAAAAGCATCAGTTTCTTTAGGTCAAAAGAGATACTGTACTAGAACATAGAACAAAATATAGATCTATAACATTTTGTTTTATATTCCACCTGACAAGAGACAACCAAGACAGCTGACACTGACACAAACAGGATATTTGGTGACCTGTGTTCCCTGTAAAAATTACAGGGACCACACCTTTGCTGTGCAGGGGCAGCTCTAGAGCACTTGGCGATGATATCATTGCTGAGCTCCAGACCACCATGAAGGATGCTGCACAGGGCTCTGATTCTAGCTGCGCGGCCATGCTGCTTAAAGGGAACAGTGATGGTGACTGGTAACTGATAAAAGCTCCGGAGTCAAGGACAGTGATGAAAAATGTCCACTCCCAGGCCTCAGCTTTTTATAACATATTAGAAAGTCACCATGCTCAACAAACGTAACAAGCTGCCAATACATGAAATGACAGACCATGCACAAAAAGTAACCTTAAATTAACATGTTGCTGCAATAGTCAAGACACATCCACCACCCATTCAGAGATGCAACTTCTGAATTGTCATCAGTGGGGTTTAGCCCCCATCCTCATTCTAGTGCATGGGTGCACATGCCCCCCACCACCATTTTTTAAAGGGCATCACCAAAAGGCAAAATAGGAACAGTGATTTACCAAAGAGGGGCCATCCTAATTAAAAAACAGAAATGTATTTTTAGGGACCAGGGTAGGGTGAACAACAGATTGCTTAACATTTGGCCCAATATCAGTTGTATATTGTGCTGTTTTAATATACAGCATCATCGGCCAGTCAATGATGCTCTGCAGTTCTAGGACTCAAACTACGTGTTACTGTATGTTAAAATGTTTTTTAAAAAGGAACTTACTTAGGACTAGACGGTTCTCTTTCTAAAGAAAATGAAGCTGTAGGGGACCCCGATCCAGGACAAGAGGTTAGACACACATAAACACCCATGCCCAGGGAGGAGGAGGTTAGAAAGAGTAAGTATGTTACTAACACATTTTACATAAATCAGACTCTCTAGTTCCCCTTTGCCCATATTTTGGCCCTAGTGCCATGGGCTGTGCCAACTAAGGACATCAGCATCACCTGCTAAATGTGGATTCCAGTGTGCCAATGCATGTACACACATATATGCACACGCACAGGCTAGAGAATGAATGAACAAATAAATAATAAATACCAGTGCACATTTAAGCATAGCGCATTGCTCAACTTATTTATGCTGAGGAGTCTCTCTGCTGTTGTGCTTGAAGAAAGAATAGCACAGGTGCCTTCAAACTTGAGGAATTACAGTACAAGCAACCACCACCCACACTTATTGGGGGAGGGATGGGTGAAAACAACAGGGCAGAAAGAAAACCAAACACACAGCACAAGTTTTGAGAATTTGTATTTCCCTGGAAGAGCATAGCAGCAGATTCTGTCTGTGAAACACCTAACAATCCTACACAGAAATCCAGTAAAAGTTATTTTGAACACAGACAAGTTGGCAATAGTAACAGACAGCATTTATTCAAGTATTCAGGAGAATAACCAGCTCAGACTGTAGAACAGCTGGATGGATATGTATGAAGAAGCTGTGTGTCTCCCTCCAAGAGAAGTTTCCACAGCAGCTTCTACACAATAGTGTGGCCTGGAGAGTTTTAAAGAAAGTAAATTACATACAAAGATTTGTTGCACCCCTTAGCTACATCCAAAGCTAGTGCGTAAGAAGTCATGGCTATCTTCCATGAGCTTTTTCTGTTGTGTAATGTCAAGGTCCTGCCTTTCAGTTCCAGTGAAAAGCACCATAGAGCCCTTATTGCACTTTCACCCAAATCTAGCAATGCCACCTGAAAGGTTTTGTCAAACATGAATCTGTAGCAGAAAACTGCCCCCACCTTTTCCTAAATGCAAGGATATTGGAAACCAGGTGACCAGCACCAGGCAATCCCTGCATAGGCCAGAGTTTATTCCATCCCAGAAAAGTGTTATAGGGAAAGAGGCTCTTAATGGGGTTTTAGAAGAGTTTGTCCAAGCAGCTCCTGCAGTGAATTCTAAATTCCAGCCAAATAGGTCACATGTGTTCTTTGTGTTGAAAGTTGAAGATTTCATCACAAGCTATGAAATCCTGGAGTTCCCTCTTCCCCCACCAAAAGCCTTTTGGAGAGCTCCTAAGAGCATAATAATGAGACATGTGTAGATGCTCCCACAGTTCTTTACTGGTGGCACGGACAGTGGCTGCCTTCTAGTCTTTGGCATTTCCTCAGGCACAGAAGGTGTTTGATGATGTTTCGGTCCACTGGCTGATGCTCACAAGCAACTGGTATCTTTGCTGGTGGAAGGCAAATGGGTGGTATAGCAATGAGTACAGACACGAACGGGCTTCAGTAGACTGAAGTGGGGCAGAGGTGCCAAGTGTGATGAGCAGCGAGAGCAGAAGATCTGCAAGAAAATAATTGTGCATCAGTAAGGATCAAGGGCTACCCTGCAACCAACTATGACCTACCACAGACCCCAACGTGGATTTAGCCAACAACATTCATTTTAGTTCTAGCCTCGCATCCAATGTGCTGCTCGAAATCTCGTCCTTGTTCCTTTCCCACCCCAGAGCTGCCTGCTATCTCCTACCTTCCCACAACTCCGACAGTGATGACGCCGACGAAGAAAGGTGAAAGGCGCCTGGCAAGCCATGCAATGGCTGCAGGTGTTGTCTGGCACCCAGTCTGGTGGAGCCAAAGCATCTGAAAAGGAACAGAAGGACAGCTGCAGTGTGGCTGCTCACCTCCTAAGCCCGGCAGAGCACGTAAAGGCATCCCCCCCCCCAAGTGTTGAAAACCTGCACTCAGGGGGTGTGACTATTGAATGGCAAAGCAAAAGGGGTTTAAAGAAGCTGTAGACAAAAAGTCATCAACCCAAACACAAAACCTGGGGGGAAGCTAGGAGAGTCTAGAGCAGAACAAGCCTTAGGCAGCACAACACTTTGGATGGGAAATCCCACTGCAAGACAGGAAGAAGTCTGTGAGCAGGAGCTCTGGTTTACTGCAGTCACACACCAAAATCCCATAATCAGCAAAGCCAAAACCGCTTCTGGCTGTGCCCAACAGATCCTTGAGCAGCTGCCGCCATGTACAGTTCTCCAAGACTTGGGCAGGGAGACAGAGGCTCAAGCATCATCTCATGAGACAACAAATGCTCAAGCAGAGGCCTGCTGCAATTCTCAGTATCACACCCTGGTCTCTCACCTTCTCTCCCACTGCCTTCCCTACTACTGAAGCAGAGAGCACAGTCTGCCAGGCGAGGAGAAGTCGTTGGTGCCACACAGACCTCCACCTCTGAAAAGGAAAATTAGCACACAGGCTGCTTACACTCAATGAACACACAGCAACATGTTCTTCATTGGCTGCATCGATGATCCATAAAACAAGGGCCAAACTACACATTATGTAGGGGAATCTGTGATCTCCCAACATCTCTTCAAAAAGTTTAAAAGCAGCTTCCGAGACCCCTGAATTGGATCAGGGCTTGGTGCTGTTTAACCCTTTTTTCTGTCTAAAATCCCCACCCACCCCCGGTTACAATCTGCTCTGTTGGGGAAAACATACAAATAGCCATATGACATTCCCTCATAAAGCAAAATAGCTTCAGAGGAGTTTTACATCGGGGAAACAGCTTGGAGGAAAAGCACCTCTTCCAACAGATCTCCTCTGACCCAATTCAGAGGCCGCCTTAACTGCTTTTACATGAAAACCAGAACACGGGGAGATCTAATCATGGATTTTCTACATATAATTTGGCCCCAAGACATGAGATGGGGAAGTACTTCAGCCTCCTAGCACAAGGAAGCTTCCAGCCGGCCAATCCAGGAATACCAAGTGCCAGTCACATGTTTTCCTCTGCTTTTTTCCTTATGCATGTAATTAAGATCCCAAAAGCACTGCACGTTCCTCACCTCAACATCGTTCCCACCCACCCACCCACAAATGCTAGCATCGCAGCTAAGGAACATCAGAAATGTGAAGCAGCGTCGAGGAACTTGTTTGAGCAATGTTGTACTGCAATTCCCAAGTACACTTTGGTCAGGAGAGTGTTAATGATACTTGTGCTCAGAGCCCAGTAAAACAGACTCTGCAACTCCCTTCCAGGAATTTCATCATGCTGTGCCAACATGCAGCCAAGAGAGAAGAGCACTGAACTTTCCAGGGCCTACTTCACACATCTCATTCTTGCTACGCAGAGATAAGTGTGTGAGATAAATGGGAAGGGAAAAATAGACCCACACACACAAAACTACCTTGGAGTGCTGAAATTTAAATACAGTGGGGCGGGTCTATCAATGGTAAAGTATTATGACTCAAGCTTTGTTATGAACATCACTGCCTGACAGAGCAGTATTGCCTGAGTGCAGACAACAGAGAAAGCAGCACAGCATCATTCACAAATCAAGCAGAGTCACTCACGGCCAGTATCGGTCACTTCCAGCGGCTCTGATCGGGATGTCACGATTTCAAAGACAGTCTTCAGGATGGCACGCAGATCACTTGCAAAGTTGGTCTGAAGCTGGTCTGCCACTCCTGCCCATACACAGCATAGTAGTTAGAGTAGTCCCATTGCACAATGATACAAAGGCAAGAGAAACCGGCGAATTTCAGTCAAACCCACACACTCTTCTTCTAGTCAGCAACCAACACCAAACACTCACCTGTGTGCATTAGCCAAATAATTACTTCCAGACGAATTGAGCACCAGCATGGATGCTATTTTCACGGAGCTCTCCTTTAAAATAGACAGAGAGCCTGGAGAGGGTGTGTGCGCACATGCAAAATGGCCTGAAAATGGCAGGAGGTGGGGGGGGGGGCTTTAGCACTCAACTCCCACTGCAGTTCCTAGCCTGACTGCACACCCCTGATGCACCAAGTACAGTTTTTCAAAAAAGTTTCTACTGACTTGCAACACACACCAAGATTGCAAGCTTGCTCTCGTGCTCCACAGTGGAGGCAGAGAGGAAGCCCTCATGCCGCATGGCAGGAAGGCGGTTGGAAGGGAGGGCAGAGAACCCTCTCACGCCTTGATAATCCACTGTCTGAAGCAACCAGCTCAAGTCACCTCATTATAAGGCTGGCCCCTGCCACTTGGACAGGATATCTCCTCATGTCCAAAATTCTGACAAAAGGAGACCAGACACTCTCATATCCTTGGCACGGTCCTATCACCAGTCGCACCAACATCTCATCCAGTTAGCTAAAAAACCAGGGGACTGGCAGCAGAACTTACTTTTATTTTTCAACCTCCCTCTTACCCAAACAGCTCTCTTTTATTTCCAACCATAGCTCTGCCACATATGTCACAAAACAGGCCACTCACCAGAGATGCAAACAAATAGCGTATGGATCATGTCCTCTATGTTGTTGTAACGGGATCGCAATTCCAACCACCGGGTGCTTTGTGGAACATAAGTGACCACCCCCACCTGAGTGCTGCTAGATGCCTGCCCAAGAAGCCTGCTGAGAAGGGAACAAGCAGTTAGAATGGGTGTAAAGGGCTTCCTCTTTCCTGCTGTCCATTGGGGTTTTCACATCAGACCATTATCAACTCAAGGTCTGAGTGGCCAGTGAAGGAAGTTCTCCACAATGAGAAGGTGTATATATTTATCTACACCAGGTTGGGGCCAGATACGATGGTTACACTCCTCTTGCCATTTTCAAGAGAAAGAGTCACCGAATCTTTAGATACCATTACAAGCATGACAGCTCGAATAGATGTCAGGGTCCTTTGTCACCATTCCTCCATCACCCAAAGGGCTGAAAGTCGCCAACCTCTCCTGACTGCACACTGCAGATGTGCTGCAGCCCCTGGTCACAGTCCTTTAATGCTGACATGGAGGGAATGTTACCGGCAAACAACAATGAGATCAACAGTCAGGAAGCCTCACATTTCAGAGGCAAAGAGGGAGTTATGTGTCTTGCGGTAGGAGTCCATTTCCTCTCTGCTCCCAGCATTTAATAAGCCAACTGAGTGGCTGAATGGGTAAACAGAAGGAAGTCGTCAATGAAGGAAGGTTCCCGGTCATACCTTGGAGCAGATGGGCAAGCACAGGGAGCTGCACAGCCCCTGAATTCAGGGGAGTCAACATCAGTAAAGGGCTGCAAATCTGTTGCACTCTCATTCAGTACACGCTTCTCCAACACATACAGCTCCTCCTTGGACAGCACACGTAGCAGGTCCCTAGAAGAGAAAAAGGGTCATAAAGAAGCCACATAGGAGATAAGACACTGGAGCGGTCTTAAGGAATGGGATGGACAACTCGGCTCAGCGCCCCAGAAGGGCGCCTAAAACTGCACTCATGGTAGGGCCTTCAGTGCAGCTGAAGAGAAGCTGAGCTGCAACAAGGGGCTTGTGCCTCCAACACACTATATATCTCCCAACAGTAGCAGGTCATCCCAGTAGTGCATCCATCCATCCATCCATCCCTCTCTCAAATGCATACAAATGCTGACCTTGCTCCCAGGATATCCCACCATCTTCTTCAATGTGTTTCTACAGTGTCTCTCACCCCAAGCATCTAACCCATAGGTGGCCAACCCATGGCATGGGTGCCACTTAGTGGCACGCCTAGCCTTTTGATGTGGCACATGCCACTGTTCCTGTCCCTCTCTTTCTTGACCCCAGCATGCCTTTCCAAGCCTGTGGCACTAGAGGAGGTCTCTGCACCCTACTGCACCTCATTCTTCTTGCGCTGTCACTGTGCTTTAAATATTTTCATTGCCTTAGAAATATTAAGTGGCACGCTCAAGATTATCTACATAAAAGGTGGCACATGGCGTGCCACGGGTTGGCCACCACTGATTTAACCTGAGGCTGATCAACACCTTCCAGCAAAATCATGTGGTAAAATACCTCTGGGGCTGTACCACTCTGGACTGCAGGATAGCATGAATTTTAATTTGGTTGTCCCCTGTTAAGCCTCCATTAATGACACCACATCAAAGAAAAGGGCTAGGCTAGAACCCAGCCACCCCCTCTCTCAAGTGCTCGTTTAATAAGTACCAGAAATTTTATAATACAAGTGGAGGCATTCAAGCATGGCCCCACTTGCAATCTGAAGTGGTTCACTCCAAGAGGGAGAGGGAGAGGGAGGGAGAGACCCAGGTGTCTTGGCCTTTAGCACACTCTCCCTTCCACAAATAGTCCCTCCCTCCCTCATTTACCCACCTGATTTTTCTAAGCAAGACGTAAAAGGGGCTGAAGACACGGGATATCTCCTCAGGCCTCCGCTCCAAGTTGAGGGGCCCATCTGGGTAGATCAGGAGTCCACTGTGTATGGGGAGTAGGGGGAAAACAGGTAGTATTGTACTTTTTACACAGCACTGTTTTATAGACACTTATGTGGGACATTCAACAGAATGATGGAAATTGTCCTTTCCTCATATCTTTTGAGCAGTGAATTGTCAACATTTCTACAAGGGCTCCCCAAACAGAAAGAAAGCACCACACACCAAGGCAGCAACACTGTTGTGAAGCCTACTGAACTTTTAAACACACACACACACACACACACACAAGTTCATTTTCCAACACAAGCCAATACCATTCATTTATGAACATTAATTGTAAAGCTCCCCCTCCACCCTCTTGTATAGTTCACCTCACATTTTCTCATCACTGAGCCAGCTCTTCTGCATGTTACCCATGTTCTGTGTTTATCCCTTTCCAATCTCCTACTAGCAAATCACATTGTACAAGAGATAGGAATTGCAAATGAAGCTCTCAGGAGTGGGGGCTACACGTTGGAGGCAAAACTAAGAGCAGCATTACTACCTCCCTTCCATGATGAGGATATGGTGCTTTGAAAAACTGTCATGACTAGAATTTAGTAAGGCAAAGAATGTTGGGAAAGTGCTATTTGCAAAATAGGTGTCCCATCCCATCCCCCTCGTATCTGTGGGTTCTGTATCAGTGGTTCTTCCCCCTGTCGCACTCATGACTCAGTCCTCTTTGTTTCCAAACACTGCAAAATGAACCTCTTTGTAAAAAGGAAGCTAGACTCGTAGCTACTAGAGGAGGCAAGAGTGAGAATGCTAACAGGAAGGGGAGTCTAGCATTCTTGCTGTCCGCTTCCTGTTAGTGTTCTCAGCACTGCCTCTTCTAGCAGCTATGAATCTAGCATTCTCCGTCTGCTTCCTGTTATAAAGAGCTTCATTTTGCGAAGTGTTTGCAAACAGACTGCTGCCTGCTTCAGGTTAGCACTGAGGACAGCACCACAGTAAGTATTTATAGGGTTTGCTACTATCCGTGGTTTCAGGTATTCACAGTAGCAGCAAGAACATATGTATCCCCAGCGGATACGGGGGGGGGGGCTGTAACAATCTACAACCCACCCACCCCCAAAGAGAGCCAGGCAGGACAGGCATTTGGAGAGGAAGACGGAAAACCTCAAGTAGAGCACTAAACTAGCAGTTTCAGCTCACCAAATGCATTGCTACAGAGAACATCTGGGAGGCACCAGAGCAAATCAAGGAGGTCCACAAGCTCCTCCCCAAGGAGGTACATGAAGTCCCAGTGAGGAGCTTAAAGCGGAGCCCCCTATGGTCCAAAAAGCAGAAATAAACCAATACATATGATTAAAGGCTGCAGAAACAGGAGGCTTTTTAGATTATGTGCTATGAAGAAGGGTTCTGTGGTGGAATGTGTGGACCTAAAGGAATCACTTAAGGTCATGGCAGAAGTGGTTGCAGGCTTCATGGCATGAACGTTTGCCAGGAAAGAGATTCTCATGGCCCCACAGGTGATTGTGGGAAGGGAAACTGCATTTCATTTGGAAGCAAGTGATAAGCTATGTTGAATGCAGTCACACTTGCTTAATGAGAAGAATTTCCAAACACTGGAATTTCTCCCTTTGGTGGAACAAAATAATCCACCCTGAACTACTTGGCAGGGAGCACATGCAGGCACCTAAGGTGGAAGGAGTAGCAAAAACTGGCCCCTGGCAAGGCAAGAGGTGGACCTGGCCAGGCTTCTAGCGGCAGGAGAAAGGCCTATGTACTGAAAGGTAGCGCAGACAGAGCCAAAAGAAAGGATCCTGGGAACAGTGCTGGCTGGGTGCGATCATGTTGATAAAAGTTTAGTCACCCAAGAGGCAAGGTTAAATTTAAAACATAAGACTGAATCGAAACCCTAACCAGCTACCTTATCCTAGAGGCTTTGTTGACACAGTGTGGCTTGCCTGGATTTGTTCTGCTAAGAATATATGCCTGCCTTGCCAGCTTTGACAAGTAGAATTGCTAGGTCACACGTTGCAGATTTCTTGACCTACAGTGCTATGTTGCAAGGGTCTGTTTGCAACCGCAAGACGACTGGTAAAACCACATACCTAATAATGGCCAGGCGGGGAATGGTGAACATCAGCTCCGGCTCATACCCATCAATCATCTCCTGAGTCAAGTAGCCAAGTTTCAGAGCTCTAGATGGGCAAGGGAGGCAGAGATTGAGGACCACATGACTGGTAGCTATCAAAACCCCAGTCTAAAGAGCTTAGTTATCTTAGGCCTAATTTGGGCAAAGAGTCCCATATTGGCAGGTTTGCTTCACAAGGTGCAATTTCACTCTATAGCAGTGGTTCATGTCCAAGCATTTTCCAGCCACAGAGGACTGTCCTGAAGAGAGGGACAAAATCCTTACCTGGCCACAGTTTCACAGAAGAGCACCACAATCTCCTGCTGCTTATAGATCTCTTCTGGTGACTTCACAGAGACTAATGAAGATACATAACTGGAAAAGGGAAAGACAATGAGCCCCAGTCAGCTACCACCAGCTTCTGCTCTGCATACAAAGCCCAAGACTTAGCTCTTCTTCTAGTTCCCCATTTCAGTTAGTACAGTATGTTTCAGATGACAGCACTGGTTCTGCTCAGATATTCCCACTGCCAGCCCTTAATAACTTTGATTGGATCCAGCAAGGATGCTATTAGCACCATTCTGCCTCCTTCAAGGAAGAGGAATTAGAATTTTTTGCTTCTGTGCCCACACATCACCACTGAATTGCCCCCTGGCTCAATTCAGTGCTTTATTCAAGAGGAAGCCCACCTACAGTCTTGTCTCACCCCTTAGACTGGAATATTGAATAAGCCTGGAACACACACCTCAACTCAAACTCAGCGAAGAGCATATCAAAGCGGATCAGTGCCCTACGGACAGGCTCTGAATAGGGTCCAGGCTGGCTCAGGCTTTGCTCCCGGAGCACTGTCCGCACAAGCTCCAAGCTGCAAAGCAGATCCTTGGCCAGAGGTCGCAGCCGTACTCCATCTGTCTCGTCCACATCAATATAGGTGCGTGCCATCAAACACTGCAGGAAGAGAACACTGACAACTCAGAAACACTCCCTGTCCTTTGGTTGCCTCTCTCCACCTCATCATATAAACTATTTCAGGGCTAAGATGAGCACTCCAACAACTGTGCTGAAGCTCAGCTCCAGGAATAGTCCCAGACTACATCTCAGCAAACAACATTCCTCAGCAGGCATCTACTCAAGAGGAACCTGGGATAACATAGCAAAAAAAGGGACTGAGGCCATGACTAGTGGAAAAACAAAAAGGGAAGCGGAAAGAGTATGGCACCAGCTGGCCAAGGGTTTCACTTGCCTCAGGTTTCAACCCCTCTTGTTTGAGTGCTGTTCCAGTTATGATACAAACACAACATACTGCTCACATTTTCCAATCCCCAGGAGTATCTCCTACAGGGCACAGAAGCTCCAGATATTGCTCCCAACGGCTCACCTCTGCAGCAAACAGCATGTGATTCCGGAGGTTGTCCACTAGGAGGTCTTCAGGGAATTTGATGACATAGTCACGGCCATGACGTTCCTTGGGAATGCACTCATCCATGATCCGCTCTATGATAGCAAGCAGTTCAGCCTGACAGAATGGGGAAAGGTATTACAACACTTAGTATAAGTACATTCCAGAGATAGCTAACAAGCTGGTACCGTGTTTTCCCCGAAAATAAGAACGGGTCTTATATTAATTTTGGCTCCAAAATCCGTAAGAGGTCTTATTTTCAGGGGATGTCTTATTTTCCCAACCTGTGGTGCGGCATCTCCCGCGACCCCCCCAGCAATTACTTTGACCGATTAAAGCTTCATTCTTTCCTGAAGGTGCAAGGCTCTGCAAGGCCTGCACTTGAGTCCTCTGCCATAGAGACTACATGCTAGAGAGGCCCGCAAGGAGGCTACAACCTTGCCGAGTCTCTCTAGCACATCAACTCTATGGTGGAGGACTCAAGTCCTCCACCATGGAGACGACATGCTAGAGAGACTCGGCAAGGTTGCAGCCTCCTTGCAGGACTTGCTGGTCTCTCTAGCACATCGTCTCTATGGTGGTGGACTCAATTCCTCCACCATAGAGACGATGTGCTAGAGAGACTCTGTAAGGTTGCAGCTTCCTTGCAGGCCTCTCTAGCACATCATCTCTATGGTGGAGGACTCAAGTGCAGGCCTTCCAGGCCTTACACCCTTGGGAAAGAATGAAGCTTAAATTGGTCAAAGTAAGTGCTGGGGGGGTCATCGGGGGTGCCAGGGGGGTCGCTGCCGTCTGGCTGATGAGCCTAACTAGGTCTTATTTTTGGGGAATGTCTTATATAACTGGGAAAAATGTACATACTGGGAAAAATGCACTCGGTCTTACTTTCAGGGGACGTCTTATTTTCGGGGAAACAGTGTAGGCAGGAGGCCAGGTCTTCCCAGAACATTACTGAAAGCCAAGGCAGATTTAGGCATCAGCATGGCCAAACAAGAACTGGGACTGCACAGCAATGATTTACCCAGCCCTAAGAAACACACCATTCTGTAATAAGAGAAAGTGAGCGAAGGGGGAAGCAAGGGAAAGACTCCAGGCTGCAGTTGCTCCATCCTTAAACTGGTCCACATTTTAATTTGTTAAAATTACAGGGCAAGAAACTTACTGTAAAAATATAAGATATTTTTATGTTTTTAAATCAACACTAACAGCGTGTGCGTGAACAAATGTACAGAAGCAAGGAGAGACCTATGTTCTGGCCGATTTGTATCAAATTCACAACAATTTTATATCTATTCTTGACAAACGGAACTGTACAGTTCTCGTTGCTTCACAGCTTCAGCCAGAGTTTGTAGCAAACTCAAACGGAGGGTGCAATGAGACACAATGACAGCAGGAGCCAACATGTACATACAGTATATGTGTGCGTATTTTAAACAGCGCAGCATGAGTGTGCAGGAGAGCAGAGCTGAAACCCTCCCCACACCGCTCCAACTTCTTTCCAGCAGGTTTTCTCCAAGCAGGTGTTACACTTCCAGTCACAGACTTCCATTAGGAGAAAAACACTTTTAAAGGCTAGGGAGGGAAAAATACAGGTGTGGAGAAGATTCATCTGCTGCATTTTTATATACGGCTTCCTCTTCCCCCACCTCCATTCTGATCACAGGTCTAGTATGGCCCTTAAAAAAAAAAAAAAAGGTCTTACCTGACTAAGGTGCAACTGATTTAGTAGCACCAGGTACTGCTGAGGATCTGTCTCTACATCCAGGCAGTTAATCTCCGTTACCACTTGAGTCACTCGCTCATCGGCATAGAAAAACTGCGACGGCAATCTGGGATCGGAACGCTGAACAGAGAGGAGTAAGCTTGGATTATTCAGTGCTATACGCTTTGAGACTGGTTTAGACAAAGGCCCAGTTCTTTCAAACAGCAGTTGCGATGGCAACCCTGTTTCTGACCTGTGACACTTCAGACTGCCAGGGAAGGCCCACATGAGTTAAATTTGGCAGAAGGTTCTGCAGGTCAATGACTTGATTGGCAGAAAACACTGCAAGGATAAGTGCCAATTTGCTAAAATGCTTACGGTAGTTCAGACAAGGACATACACAGGAACATAGCAAGGTCCTGCTGGATCAGATCAAGGGTCTAGCAGCTAGCCCAGAATCCTGTTTCTGGCAGTGACCAGCCTCTAGTAAGGCATAAAAGCAACATCCCATCCCCACTGTCCATCCTTCCCACCTTCCACTACTGGCATTCACAGGAATTCTACCTCTGAGCCTGGAGATTTTTATTTAGATATCATGGTCATATATGCACCGATAGATCAGCCCTCCATATACTGTATCTATCTACTCCCAATTCAAAGTTATCAAAGTTTGTGACCATCATCATATTTTACGGCTGTAACTTTCACAAATTAAATTATGCATTGGGCACAACCAGAACCCCATTTTAAGTACCTGGTGGAAGGAACCAACCTTAAATTCCTCACTGCAATAAGAAGCTGTCTGTGACTGGTTCAGGCTGCCAGAGAGCTTTTCAGATCTTAGCTGAGCCAAAGGGATTTGCCGTATCGTCACTGGGATCCTGACACCAAATGTTTTGTTATTTCAAGGGCATATCTACACTATAGGTAAAGGTAACCCCTGACAATTAAGTCCAGTCGTGTCCGACTCTAGGGTGTGGTGCTCATCCCTATTTCAAAGCCGAAGAGCCAGCATTGTACGAAGACGCCTCCGTGGTCATGTGGCCGGCATGACTCTCCTTGCCGCAGCGCGTAGCATGCGGCTGGAACATGGAGCGCTGTTTACCTTCCCGCAAGCGGTACCTATTTATCTACTCACATTAACATGCTTTGGAACTGCTAGGTTGGCAGGAGCTGGCCAAGCAACGAGAGCTCACCCCGTCGCGGATTCGAACTGCCGACCTTTCGATCGACAGTTCATGGTTCAGCAGTTTAACCCACTGCGCCACCCGCTGACTTAAATTGGATTATCTGTCATGGTCTCTAAGAAAACATGAGCGCTATCATTGCAGAAACTGGGATCCCTATTCCTCGAATATGATGACAACTCACAAGATTCAAAGGCTGGGTGGGAGACAGTTAAATTGGTTCAAGTACGCGACTAATATCAACTAGGCAGAGAAGCTTTACAAAAATTGATCCCTATTTTCTTTCAGGCTAAAATGGCTACCATAAGCATGTGTAGAGAGGCAGACACCTCCAACTTCAGCTTGGTCAAATTCTCTTATAAGCAGGAATTAAGTGGAATCATTGTTCAAATAGCTGACTCTGCTAGTGACTTTGTGCAGAGTTAACAGAAGATGAAATCATACAAACACCTCAGGATGTGCATAGCCTTGTGGCATGAAGTCATGTACACTCCCCTCTCAGGTATGCTGCAAGGGCAGGAAACTCTCAAACAAGGGATAATCTCAGGAGCACAAACATCACTACATTGCACTTCCACCAATCACACGGCCAGCTGCCTCCACCCAAGTCAAACCATAATTAGCTGATGATGCAGAAGAGTGAGCACAGCAGTTGCATCAAGAAGCAAAGCAACAGCATGGTTTAAGAGATCACATGCGAGCCTCCAAACCCAGCACTGTTTAGACACGAGTTAGGATTTTCTCTGGTCACAAGCTCACTGACTTAGTGCCTCAGTTTCTCAGATGTTGTGAAGATACACAAAAGGTTTCGGTGATCTGAAAGTCAGCTCCATAAGCATGGAGTTCAAAAACACAGGAAGCAGCACTCGGCCAGATTTTCCAGTCTGTAAGGAGGGGTGTCAGAAGCCGTGATAGTGCTCCATTGGGAAGTCTCGCCATTCCTGATCATTCCCACCACTCACTTCAAGTCCACGACCTTCTTCCCATCAGTACAAAAGCACTGAAATAATGCAGCAGTTAGGACTTCCGAAGTAATCCAGAGATTACTATCATCTGGGATTTATCTCCATTTTGTTTTCTCCACAGTCGTTGGAGCTCATCACAACCACAGGAGCTACACACCTGTAGCCAGTTTTATCAGGACTGGCCTTGCAATGACCTGTATAGCCAGACTATCAATTACAGCCTACACAACACAACCTTTTCCCAGTCACCCACAGAACCTCTTCCTCCTCATACTGAATGACACACATCCATTCCCACACCTAATACAGGAAGCAGGACTAAAGGCTCGATAGATAGGAACTTTGGTTGTAAAATGTCATTATTGACCAACTCTCTCTCTCAGCTCCCCCACCTTTACAACATCAGAAGACTGAATCCAAATAGTAGGAATCTATATACACTAGTCAATAGGGGCAACTTGTCCCTTGCTGATTTTTTTGTCCCATCTATCTTCTGAGATAATGTTTCATGAGATCTAAAAATACTGAAACTTGAGCAATAGAAAATTAAGGAAGGAAGCTAACACCACCAGAGAAAGCCCAGTGGGCTCAAAAGGTATCCAGATAAAAGTGATGGCATACACAACCCATTGCTAGAATAATTCAGTGGAGTGTCTATGGCACAGCAACATCAAAGCCATATGGTGTCAGCAAAACACAAGGCATTTTGCTGGAAGGATATGGTGAAATACTTAAAAACAGTGTGACGGGAGACACGCTTAGCAAGTTATGAATAATCCTGGTTTTATCCAAATATCACAACGATGCGCTATTTCTGTTCCTGATTATTTCTACCAGACATAAATATACAGGCTTGCTGTCTTGAAGTTAAAGTAGAACATAATACAAAATCATGAAGTAGTAACACATACAGTTAATTATTAGCAAATCTTGAAATATTGGGGGAAAGCCAAGAAACCTGAAACACACACACACACACACACAGATTTATGCCAATATTTGAGGAGGACAAGAGAAAGGGCAAGGATAAATATCATACGATTACAACGCCGAATACAAATCCAACAAAAGAGTTTGTTGTTGTTCAGTCGTTAAGTCGTGTCCGACCCTTCGTGATCCCATGAACCATATCCCGCCAGGCCTTCCACATCCACTATCTTCCTGAGTTCGCTCATTTTCATGTTCGTTGCATCGGTGATGCTGTCTAACCATCTCATCCTTTGCCTTCCCCTTCTCCTTTTGCCTTCAATTTTTCCCAGCATCAGAGTCTTCTCCAGAGAGTCCTCTCTTCGCATTAGGTGGCCAAACTATTTGAGTTTCAGCCTTATTATCTGTCCTTCCAGGGAACAGTCAGGGTTGATTTCATTTAGGATTGACTGATTTGATCTCCTAGCAGTCCAAGGGACTCTCAGGAGTCTTCTCCAGCACCACAGCTCAAAAGCATCTATTCTTCGGCGCTCAGCCTTCCTTATGGTCCAACTCTCGCAACCATACATTGCTACTGGGAACACCATCGCCCTGACTATGCGAACTTTTGTTGGCATGGTGATATCTCTGCTTTTTATTATGCTGTCTAAGTTTGCCATAGCTTTCCTTCCAAGGAGTAAGCGTCTTTTAATTTCATGGCTGCTGTCTCCGTCTGCAGTGATCGTGGAGCCCAGAAAAGTAAAATCTGTTACTGCTTCCATTTCTGCCCCTTCTATTTGCCAGGAATTGATGGGCCCAGATGCCATGATCTTAGTTTTATTAATGTTGAGTTTCAAGCCAACTTTTGCACTCTCCTCTTTCACCCTCATCAAGAGGCTCTTTAGTTCTTCTTCACTTTCTGCCATTAGGGTGGTATCGTCTGCATATCTGAGGTTGTTGATATTTCTCCTGGCAATCTTGATTCCGGCTTGCGATTCATTCAGCCCTGCATTTCTCATAATGTACTCTGCATATAAGTTAAATAGGCAGGGTGACAATATACAGCCTTGCTGTACTCTCTTCCCAATTTTGAACCAGTCGGTTGTTCCATGGCCGGTCCGAACTGTTGCTTCTTGACCCGCATACAGGTTTCTCAGGAGACAGGTAAGGTGGTCTGGTACCCCCATCTCTTTAAGAATTTGCCACAGTTTGTTGTGATCCACACAATCAAAGGCTTTTGCGTTAGAGGGAGTTAGAGGAGTTAAGAGTTAGAGGGAACCTAAAACAGTGGTTCTCTAACTTTTCCGTCTCTGGAGTTTGTTACACTTCTAAACGGGGCCTCAGGGAGCCCCGTCAGCACATGTGTGGAGTTTGGGGCCCCCCCAGAATGCCAGTAAATGTGCTGAGTGGCACAGTGCCAAGCGGACGACAGCCACCTTTGGTGCGCTCGTTGAGCCCCAGGGCTCCTAGGAGCACACTTTGGGAAATACTGATCTAGAAGTACAGAAATATCAGATCAATATTTTACAGGAAGAAGGTTCTTGTTGAATAAACCTTGTTTTAACTTTTCAACAAAATGCAAAGAATACTATGTTAAATGTCTCACTACAACTTCTGGAAGATATTGGCTCTCAACATTTTTACTGAGGCCCACACTAATTATGCTGTCTCTCTTTTTGGAACGATCCTCCTAGTTCCAACATAGAACTGCAGGCCTCTGGTAAGGATACTCACAGCGCAATCCTGTGTAACTTTAAGCAGCTGGCCTAAAGGACCGGCCGCTATATCCCGACCTAGGCCCTTTCCAGGCCGCGCTGGCATGCTAGAGCGCACCTCGGGAGAAGGGGATGTTCATCCCCTTCCCAGTGTGTAAGCAAGCCCAGAGCCTCCTCAGATGCACGCCAGCTCCAGAGCTGACGTACATCTAGGGAGGCTGTGTAAGGCCGGCGCAGGCTACGACAGGGCATAGGATATCAGCGCCAATATACCTGCCCCCTCCCAGCCTGGCCAATGGCCCCCCCTCCCTCACGGCCCCATCCCTGCCCCTGTACCATCAGGCACAGCACTTACCTGTGGCGGCCAGTACAGATACGGGACGCCAGGAAAGTGAGCGGTGCTGGCCTCCGGGCCGGCACCACTTACTCCCAAGTTGCCGCAAAAGTGCTTTACGGCACTTTTGCTACGCTTTAGGCCAGGGGAGCAAGAGCTTTGCCGGCCTAAAGTTACACAGGGTTGCACCGTCAATAGCATACAGATCCCCTCCTCCAGGTTCTTCTAAGTTGCAGAGAACTTGGAAGAGGCATCTTATGTTGTAATGTGCTCTGAAGCAGGCAGAAGCTTCTGCCTCTTCCACACCTCAGTGCAACACTAGACCCTCACCATTCCTCTCTCCCAAATCCTTTGGCATCCATGGAGGACAAGAGCAGAGTGGGTTCATACTACAGTACATTCAGCTTTGGAGTGGGCAAATCTTGCATGTTGCTTCTGTCTGCCCCAAAGCTCTGTATAATAACAGCCCCACCCACTTCCACAAATTCTCTGACGCAGAAGAGTACAATACTGTGGGTAAGGGTTGGTGGCAACCTCAAATATTAGCTTGGCTCAGTATCCAGTCTTTATTTGTAGACCCCTATGATGCAGTGATGTATTGCCCACAAAACAAACTGTTAACAAACAAGCAACCATTCACAAGATGCATGCAACTAATGACCAGAAAATACAAAGATCCACTTCGGGGGGGGGGGGGGGAATCACTGTTAAAACTTTTGGCTTAATACTGTGGAATAGCCCAGGTTGTACACTCTGTGCTAATATTGAAAATTCTGCATTAAAAACAAACAAACCTCACGAGTTAGACATTAAGCTGCTCTATACATTTGCTTGTTTTGCATAGTTTATTCTGCTTCTGCTAGTCATAGAGAAGGGAAGGGAGCAGGGTGCTACTGCTTTATTCTGTAGGCACTGGAAAACCTGGTCAACTAACCTTGGACTTCTGAGGTTTTACCAACTGTTGTCTTCATGCATACAAGTCTACTTTATAGTTTGAAGACCTAGACATTGCTTAAAATAAAAATAAAAATGAACACTGAATTGTTCTGGTTCAAGGCCCAGCTTCTATCACATTTTTTTTTAAAAAAATGTTGTTGTTCAGTCGTTAAGTCGTGTCCGACCCTTCGTGAGCCCATGAACCATATCCCGCCAGGCCTTCCTGTCTTCCACTATCTTCCTGAGTTCGCTCATTTTCATGTTACTTGCATCGGTGATGCTGTCTAACCATTTCATCCTTTGCCTTCCCCTTCTCCTTTTGCCTTCAATCCCAGCATCAGAGTCTTCTCCAGAGAGTCCTCCTCTCTTCGTATTAGGTGGCCAAAATATTTGAGCTTCAGCCTCAGTACCTGTCCTTCCAGGGAACAGTCAGGGTTGATTTCATTTAGGATTTTAAAAAATACATCATTCTTAAAATCGCAACTGGGGAAGCTTATAGACTAAACAATAATTACACTGCAATCCTATGCATGTTTACTCAGAAGTCAGTCCAATCATTCAATGGATCTTAGTCCCAGGTAAGCCTGTATGCAATTGTAGCAATGACAGAGAACTGTCCTAGAGAATAACTGGATCCCTTCCAACAACATAGACCTTCACACAACCAAATCCAACATTATTAATCCATACTTACAAAATAAGACACTGCCACATTCAGATATTCCATTCCCAATCCTCCAAATCATGGTTAGGAGGATCAGGAACAAGCAAATTGCCTTCCTTTCTTTTCACATGCAGCTTAACAGAACACATTCTAGTTTCCTCAAAACACAGTTTGCCGGGGAACTGTGGTTTGAGCAATCCCTCCAAACTAGGACTGCAAACCACGACAGTTTGGTTCCAACTTATAGTCCTGGTTTGGAGGGATTGCTCAAGCCACAGTTCCCCACATTACGTCGGTAAACTATTTTGAGGAAACCAGAAAGTGTTCTGCTACACTGTGCTGGGGAGGAGACAGCATTCAGACCTATTGCTTGTTCTCAGTCTTCCACACCATGGCCCTGGAGGATCAGAAATGTGACATCTAAATGCAGCCACTCTTTCTTAAGCCACATCTGCACCTGTAAGTAATTTGCTATATTTATTTACTGTTGATAGCACTTTTGAGTCACCTACTCCTTCTGGGGCTCCTGTACTGGATTTACATATAATGGGTTATTATTATGAGCCAGCTGGGCTGTGTTTAGAGATGGTTGTTTGTGGACTTAGTTTCAGCAACAGTTCATTCTGCAATTCTGTATTCAAATAGCAATCACGCCTTGCCTTATATAAAAATGCTTGTTTTGTTCTGTCATTTCTCATCATGGAGACTACTGGGCCTGCTTGTGCAACTCTGTCAGCAATGGTCCTAAAAAATGAAAAAGCTGCAGGACAGTAAACTCGCTCTCTTTTTCCCGTGCTTCCCCTCTCTATACAGTATAGACTTGCTCTATATTTATCATTTGCTCTTGGGAAACTTGTGCATTAATTAATAAGATTATATACCACTTTTCAACAAAAAAAGTTCACAAAGCCATTTACAAAGAAAAATCAAATAACTAAATGGGTGGGGGAGATGGATCAATTTGGTTATTTTGTTGTTGTTGTTAAGAAATGTACCCCATATACTGTATACCCATTTAAAGAAATACAAATGTGCCAATAATAAAAAGCCAGCTAATGCGATTATGGAATCTCTTAAAAGGAAGCAGAGAACCAGTTTTAGGCTTATTCTGTATGATGCAGTATGACTACTGCTACGCAGAAATGAGTTATTTTTATTTGCTCCAGTGAAAAACAACAAGAACTGGATTTTCAGGAGTTTGTAACCATAGGATGATCTGGTGGCTGAAGAAATGTTCTCTCAAGGTACCATTTCCATACAATCGCAAAAATGCTTTCCCCTGTTACTGTGGGCTAACTCTCTCCGAGGTGGTCAACCTGCATCTAGGTTGGGCCTTTCAGACTGCAAGTGGGGGCTTCCATGACTGGATGCTAGAAAACTAACCTTCTCTGTTTTCTATGTGCAGGAATTTAATATTCAATTTCTTTTTATCTTGGAAAGTAAAGTTCACATAGAAAGCTAGAAGGCTATAAGTACCATTTACATATTATGATTTCCATGTCACCATTTTTGTGATTATAAAAATTAAACTATTGTATTAAAACAAATACTTTATTTCAGAACCTTAATACAGTATCTTCGTTACCTAGAAGGCTATAAGTACCATTTACATATTATGATTTCCATGTCACCATTTTTGTGATTATAAAAATTAAACTATTGTATTAAAACAAATACTTTATTTCAGAACCTTAATACAGTATCTTCGTTACCATACTTTGATTGATGTAAGCCAGTGTTTCTCAATGTGTGCTCCTTGAAGCCCTGGGGCTCCCCGAGACCACTGTTAGGAGTTGAAAGGGCTCCCTCCAAAGACCGAAAGGTTTGAGAACCACTGACGTAATCATTTCTAAAAAAACGTTTAATGACAAAATTTCAAATACTTTGTACCGCTTCCTTACCCTCTCTCAGCCTACTGAAATGCACAAGCTTTACTATGTAGGCCTTAGCTCAGCAGCATTGCTTGGCCGACACCCACCAGGTGCAGAGCTTACCTTGCAGAGGCTCGGCGTTCAGGAAGTAGGTTGACGGTGATGTGATGACATCACGTCACCACCAATTGCTTCCAGAGTGCCACGATTTGGAGCCAAATAGAGCCAAGGGCGGGCGGATAGGCCCTTCTAGCACGCAAAAAACATGCAAGCATGGAGCTCCGCTCACCACTCCAGACCTCGTTGGCGATGACACAGTGAGGGCCAAAGACTCAGGCGGCAGTGATGACACTGACACACACAGAGTGTTATCCCCTGGAGCAACCGGTTGCGCGCCCCCTTGCAATGCCGCTGCCTTACCTCTTTTTCCATTTATTTGCCACCGCAATCCAGACTGTGCTAACCAAAAACTAGTTAATCGTTTATCTCAGCGAATTACATCACCAACCTGTCCTAAACAAATCCACAAACCAAAGTAGGACAATGCCTTTATTAGACCAGCCAAAACGAAACAAGGTGTCCAGTGTTTGACTCTTACAGGAATCTTCTTCAGGATAGTTGGTAAGCACAAGGATGGGGAGGGAGACATGTTGCAGCATCCCCAGCACACAGCACTGAATCTAAAGCAGCTTTATAAAATCTAAATATGGAATTTAGTGGGGTTTGTGCAGACTTGGACAAACCTCTGAAAGGTGTGGAATGGTTTCAATATAAACACACACACACACGGCTACTTGGATAAAGAAAGCAATAAATGGCTGTACTCCCATATTTTGGAAGTCTAAGGATCTGGAATTTACTCAGGATTTTGTTTTAATGAAGGAACATTTAGTCACGTGAGCCCTATTTTGTATTCTGAAGTGTAACAGCCCAGATTCAGGTTTATTTCCTCAAAAACCAGGCCCACCTTGGCATAACATGGGTAGTCCAATGAATCTACAGCAGGGGTCCTCCATCTATGGCTCACGAGTCATATCCAGCCCACTGACAGACTTGGACCAACCTGCTATGTGCAGCGATATAATTACGTGGGCTCTCCTACTACTCCTTCCTCCTGCTGTATGTAGTAAGTGCTGGATTGGGTCACTCCTGTTGAGAGCAACAGACAGCAAGCAGCCCCACAGCTGCAAATATTTTTCAACATGTACAAAATGTATATATTCTTTTCTATAATTGACCTGCTCCAGCCCATTGTAATAGCAAGATTGAGTGATGCGGTCCTGGCAGCCAAAGGTTTGAGGACGCCTGATCTACAGACTAGTTTTATTAGGGTACTGGGATTTCAGCTGATTTATTCCCCTGGAGTCAGTGGGACTAAGACATCTGAAATCAAACACCCACAGAACAAGTGTGTAGATCAAAGTAATTAAACACTAGAGATATACCAACATTCTTTCTACAGTGATTAATGACCTAGAGTGGAGCTCTTTTTCTGTGTTTGGCAACACTGAAATCAAAACTGCTGGTATCCAGTTCAAAATAATGCCCACTGTTAAAGAATAAATAGGAGAAATGCAAGGGCTCTAAAACTGCTATAATTGGTAGGAAAGAAGACAATCCTATTATTGTCTACTAAGAAGAAAACCAGTCCCACTTAGTTTAATACAACTTACTCCCAGGTAAGTATGCATAGGATTGCAGCCTTAAAATGCTCCAGTAGTATGAATCAAATATAAAGAAAAAACTAAGAGACACAATGTATTATGTGCATAAGTGATACATTTAGTGGAAAAATGTACCAAGAACTAAACTTTTTTAAAATAAAAGGAAATATTGTACCTAATGATTAAGACAGTATATTAAACATGATGACTGGTTGGAATGGTGCCTCTTCATATAAGAAAAAGACAAATGTTTTGACCACAGAGAGCAAAATAAGGAAATACTGATTGGAAGTAAGATTGAAAACTTTCATGGCCAGCGATGATAAAAACAGTCTGTAACTTTGTTACGGGATAAAAAGCCATGCTAAGCTAATATATAGTTTTTTTTAAAACTCAGTTTAAAACTTGGTTAAAAAACAAAAAAATAATAATATGGATTCTGCCATCAGTGTCCCAGTCTAGATACTATTTTCAAAATATGCCATGAGAAAGACTGTCCCCAAATTTTTTTTTAAAAAAAAATGTTGATCTATTAGTTAACTGAATGGAAATAAGCCTGTATTTTTCACCAACCTTTCAGGTTTGGTGCCTTTTTGAGGCTACTGAAGGATGGCAAAAGGAATTCACCATTAAACAAAAAGCTGCTACTCATTGCTAGATGCAAAGTGCATCTTTAATACTTTCTTTTTCATGAACACACACACCATAGCCAAAATGGCTTTTAAAAAGTAAATATGTTCTCTGAGCTCAGCCCTAATCATTAATCACCAAATGCAATTTTTTTCATCAAATTCATATAGCAATACAGGACAGAAGCTTTACTAAACAGAAGCTTACTTCTTCAGCCCCAAGTCTAAAGGCTGACAAGTCTTTTCTTCCTGCACTTAGATTTCATTCCATGTACCTTGTATCCTTTGCACAACATATTGCTTATAGGCTAGAGCACAAAAGCATATGGGCTGGATCACCCCATTACCTGCCTAGTTAAAGATCCCATCTCTAACTAGAATATTGTCCAATGTTCCACAGCAAAGAACAAGACCTACTGACTAAGCATATGGCAGAGCTTTCTCTCCACAGTGCCTTTAAATCCCACAAAATCAGAAGGGAGGCTTCATTTCTGAGGCTAGTTTTATTCTCACAACTGGGGCACCTATTGTTCCAGTTCTGACTAATCTCATCATCCATGTAACCATCTAAATCAATTTTTGAACACTACACTGAGCTTGGCCTCAGTCACATTCCAAGGCAACAAGTTCCATAAGTTGCTTATACCTTAGCAATTGGCTGGCTGTAGTCAAAATGCATTTGCTGCAACCGTGCCATAATCCACTTTTATTGTATTTTATTGCTCATCTCCTAGATTACTCTCCAGATCATATGTGATTTTCCAAATCTGCCCCTCTTTTAATAGTTTCTCTCCATTCTTCTCTCTCTCCACAAACACACAGGAGGCTTGAGAAAGGAAGTTCCTCCAACATCTAGTGTTAACTGGAGAGTTAGGTGAACTTTTGTCCTGACACAACATTGTTCTAGGTCTATTCATTGGCAATAGCAAGCAACCTCACTTCATTTACAGACACATCATAAGTTGTTCTCCCTGAAATACACCTTAGTATAGTTGTTTATGACTCATCTTCCACTTAACCAAGTCAGCAGGAAGTCAATCCTCTGACAGTCATCACTGTTCCCTAGAAAAGCAGTTGTATTCACCCACACGTCCAAGTTTCACCCTTACACACACACACACACACACACACACACACACACACACACACACACACACACACTAGATCTCCCACTCCTAAACAACTGGTACAAGGCCTTTTTGCCTCTGGATCAGGCATATTAGTACTTTGAACTGTCAAATACTTTTTAACTGCATCAGGAATGCCAAGAACTTCACCAATCCACTTGGGTGGCCATGGTCCTGAATGAAACTCACAGAGAGGAAGCCACACCACTGACTGAGGCATACTGTGTGTGTGGGAGACACACACACACACCTCTGCAGCAGTACTTACAGTCAACAGAGAAGCCAAAAACGGGGCATCATAATACACACACTTGCCCTATAGCTAAGAAACAGCCTGCCACCTACAGACTCCCGCACTGTCATCTAGTAAACAGGGCAAGACAGCACCCACAACAGAGATCAAGACAGCCAGAGACAGTGGCCACTGGAGGGAGCTCACACGCACGCAAGGGCTGTCTATTGCAACTACACCACATCGGCTTAGATCTTAAGAATCCAAGTTAAACGGCGGAGAAATGCCCAAAGGCAGAAAGGGGGTTGAAGAAAGTGATAGAACAAATGTACAGTCACATATACAAAGATGCACCTTTGTTAACTAGTGATCAGTTCCAGAATTACTAACGCTCACTGTTCCTCTCCTCGCAAATCACTAACACGGATTTAAATCTTCACTCCGAACTTAGCACTGGAAGAGTGGCGAAAAACCCCTCTTCGTCGTCACTCTTTAATCACCCTGCTTAGGAAATGCAGCCGGGAAGGGTTGCTTCAAGCGTGAAGGAAGAACTAGTCTGTATTAAGCAACAGCAAAGCAATAGCAATCCAGATTCGGCGGCATCCTCAGATAGATCATTGTTTTCGCCCCGAAAAGGCAAGGGTTCAGAAGAGGCGACTGGAAGGAAGCGAGATCTAGAACAGAGAATTCACTTCGAACCGTGGGCAGGAAAGCGATAAAAGTCACAGGCGGCGAAGCGGCAAGTAGGGGCTGTTCTCTTAGTAGAAAAGACGCGAGAAGCTTCGCCAGTGAAACAAGTTGGGACTCAAAAGAGGAGCCCCTGCCAGGCCTAGCCCAGAGACTGAGCTGGAGGGGGAGGCAGGGAGCCTCGGGTCTGAGGAGCTCCTGCGAAAGCCGTGAAGAGCGTCCAGCCTCACCTTCGGTCTGTGCAGCCACCTCCGGACAGCAGCGGGCAGCATGGCTCGGGCGAGGTGCGCGCCGATCCGAGAAAGCGCGCTCACCCTCGCGATTCTGCTGCCGAAACACCTGAGCTGCCTGACTGCACTCACCGCTTCTGTCTGAGGCCGGCGCTCTGCACCACCCAGGGGCGGGGCGGGGGCGTGGACGTTTGCCGCCGGCATTGGAACGTGGTAGTTCAGCTACTGGCTCCCTCTATGGGTGGTTGGTGGACTGACACGGAGGTAGCCTCCTCGTGTGTGAATCTTTCGGAGCAGCTGGGTGGGATCTTCGCCCGGCTCGGATTGCCGGGTGCCCCTTGCGAGGAGGCGTGCATCGAGCAGTAGTCCCCAGCGGCAGCGTGGGGAGGAAATGGGTGGGCAGGGCTTCGGGCAAGTAGACGGTCGACCTTCTGCAGAATCAGTCTGAGTTCGGGAAGCAAGAGAAAGACGCGCAGACTGACCATTTTCTGCTCTTGAGCTCCAAACCCTTCGGACGCGACGGACGGACTTTCCTTTCCAGAAGGGCTGATGTTGCTTTGTAGCTTGGCTTGGCCTGACTCGTCACTCAGCTAGGTTCAGATGTTGGGCTTGATCAGGGCATGGTATTGCCCAGGGCCCATGAGAGGGGGTTAAAGGGGGTAAATTTAGGTCTACCATATTTTCCCCACCCCCAAGCGGGACAACCCCCCCCACAACACACACACACCCCAGTCAATTAATTAAATAAATAAATAAAAAATTAAATTAAAAAATAAACCTAATAAAAATAATTTTAAAACTAAAGGGGACGTGAAGCGCGGCCGTAATTTTTAATTATTTAATTAATTTTCCTATTAAAAATTAAATAAATTAACTTACTTACCCCATCCGTCGTGCTGGTCACCCTCGCGCTGCTCCTCGCGCTGCTGGAGGCAAGCAGGCTTTGTGGCCCAGTCTCCCACCAGCACCGCACGGAGCTGGTGGGAGACCGGGCGAAACACAGTCTGCTCGCCTGTGCTGCACGAGCCTTGCCGGAGGCTAGCGCAGCACGGGCAGCAGGCTGTCATTCACCCGCTCCCTCGCTGGCTCTGTGCCGGCGAGAGAGCGGGCGGACGACACCCGCTCGCCGCCGCCATCTTTTTTTTAACTTACTCGGGCGCCGACATCATCTCTTGAATCACGAAATCTCGCGTGATCCAAGATTTGTTGTTGTTAAGTCGTGACCGACCCTTCGTGATCCCATGAACCATATCCCGCCAGGCCTTCCTGTCCTCCACTATCTTCCTGAGTTGGCTCATTTTTATGTTCGTTGCACCAGTGATGCTGTCTAACCATCTCATTCTTTGCCTTCCCCTTCTCCTTTTGCCTTCAGTCTTTCCCAGCATCAGAGTCTTCTCCAGAGAGTCCAGAGAGAGAGGGCATGATGCCCTCACGAGATTTGGGGGCCGATATCTTGGATCACGCGAGATTTCGTGATCCAAGAGATAATGCCGGCGCTGCCATTCGTACCGGAAAACCGGCCCGGGACTTTCCCGGGAATGGAGGGCCGATTTCCGGGACTGTCCCGGTTTTTCCGGTACGGATGGCAGCCCTAGGTAAATTGTACCTGGGTCCAGGGTCAAAAAGGGGCCCAGGAGCCAAAGGAGGGGACCCAGAAATTTCCTGTGAGATTTATAGTGACTGGCCCAAAATTGCCCGTGGCTGAGCAGGGATTTGAACCTGAGTATCCCCAGGCCTGGTTCAACACTTAAGCACTTCATCACACATTCTCTGAAACCACCACCACTTCCTGGAATCCCTGTCCCCTAATCCCAGCTGTGTGAAGATTTGCTTTGTTACTTACTTGGAAGAAAATGCCTTTTTCTACATTGCTCTGAAGCACTTGAGTATTAATTCATGTGGTGTGGCCCTCCAAACAGGTCCAGGGTCTAAGATTTTTCCTAGCACAAGTCAATTAAACCGTATGAGATCTAGTCCTTTTTGCTGGGGCTGTTGACCACTTGTTCAGAAAGGCTGGTTAATTGATCTCTTCCCCTAAGAAAGCTGCATAACAAACCATTCCAACTTCAGAATGTGCCCTTTTCCTACTCATCCCTCATGGAGAATTTTAACCTGCAATGGCACAATTTTTTCCAGCAACCAGTCCTTCAGATTGCAGTGGGGAGTCATTCATAGGTACATAGAGTTCTTCTATCTACATGAAATGCGGCTGTTTTGTTCTAGTAGTGGGCAACTATAGCATAAACATTTGAACAGTGCTAGTTAGAATTCTATAACTTCAAAGTAATATCTTTTCATGTTAAATGCAAACACAGATCTCTATCCTCCAGCACACAGCTACAGTTCATTGAATAACATTTCCTAAAGTAGTTATGCAATGTCTGCTTTGGAGCTTCTCCTGACCATTATCTCTTCATTGGCCAAGTAACAGCCCATTCCAACCCAACTCCTCTCCAAGTCAGGCATAAGTGTGGCCTAAGTGCAGCCTAAGTTAGGCAGACGTTATGTCTGAGTTAGGTCAGAGGTATGCCTGAGTTAGGCAGGCTGCAGTTTCTGTGGCCCAGCACCACCCCAGGATCCAGACAACACTTACCTCCCAGGCAGGCAGGCTCTCCAGGCTCGGTGTCTGGCTCGGGCATGTGCAGGCCTGTGTGTCTGCACGTGTCAGCGTCCATCCATGGAAGCTGCTGCAGTGTCTGTCTCAGCCCGGTCGCAAAGGGGCTGACCGCAGGCAGGGGGGTTGTGCCAGTCATGTGGTGGACGCAGGGCAGGTGACAGGTGAGCGAGGTGCCCGAGCCAGCTGCCACAGGGCACCCTGTGCATCAGCCACCTGCTGCAGGGGAGAGTGGCTGTCCCCCCCTCCTGCAGAAGGCGATGCCACCCCCATGCCACGTTGAGGCTGCACGTGGGAGTCATGGGGGGGAGCGGGGGAGGGAAGGGGTGGGTGGGAACGTCACACACAAGGGGGGGCTGATGATGTCTGGAACTGCCTCTGACATGACTTGCCCGTGCGCTGCCTGAAGCCCTGGACCTCCAGGGCCGGGGCAATGCCCACAAAGAAGGCATCCCGGCATGCGTTCTGCTCTGTGCCCCGGCCAAGACCGAGAGATGCCTTGGGCTTGTCTGCTGCGAGCGTGAAGGGCTCACGCAGCTCATCACGCCCCCAGATGGGGCGACGACAGCGCCTCTCGGTAGGCGCTCTGGCAGGGTGGGGGGTGGCCAGCAGCCATCATCAGGGAGTGGGAGGGGAGGCAGACACACAGGCAGGCAGACAGTGGGTGCTGGGGAGGGGCACGGGTGGGTCAGAGACAGACAGACAGACAACAAGGCTGGTGGGAGAGAGATTCCGAGAGAGGGGTCTGCAGAGACCAATAGGGACACAGGGGTTGCTCCGCAGATGAAGGTAATGCAGAAACAGGCGCCTCTTATGCAGACGGACTGTGGGCGGAAGCGGCTGCATTACGGGCGGACCTTCGACGGAAGCGGCTGCATTATGGGCGGACGCCCTGGCTGGCGAGATCCCCGGTTGCTGAGCGGCCACTACACAGATGCAGCACCTGGCAGCCTCGCCTGGCCATCTCTGCTAACGTTCCAGAACAATAAAGATGCCCCTCGGGCAGAGCCTCCTTGAAACATATGTTCCCAGTGTTACACAAGCATTGCCCTCCACACACAGACCAATTAACGCTGCAGCACTGAAGCCCCTGCATGAATCCCTTCCAGGGACTGCCACTTCCTTCCCAGGGAGAACACAGCAGGGAGGCTGCCAGACCCCCATGGGATAGAGGGGAGGGGGAGTTGGGGGGGCCTCTCAGGCCGGCAAACAGTGACAGGTGCCACGGAGCCCATAGCGGGGCCGCTTGTGGCCGCTGCATCTGTGGAGTGGCTGCTCAGCAACCGGGGATCTCGCCAGCCAGGGCGTCCGCCCGTAATGCAGCCTCTTCCGTCGAAGGTCCGCCCATAATGCAGCCGCTTCCGTCGAAGGTCCGCCCGTAATGCAGCCGCTTCCGCCCACAGTCCGTCTGCATAAGAGGCGCCTGTTTCTGCATTGCCTTCATCTGCGGAGCAACCCCTGTGTCCCTATTGGTCTCTGCAGACCCCTCTCTCGGAATCTCTCTCCCACCAGCCTTGTTGTCTGTCTGTCTGTCTGTCTCTGACCCACCCGTGCCCCTCCCCAGCACCCACTGTCTGCCTGCCTGTGTGTCTGCCTCCCCTCCCACTCCCTGATGATGGCTGCTGGCCATCCCCCACCCTGCCAGAGCGCCTGCCGAGAGGCGCCGTCGTCGCCCCATCTGGGGGCGTGATGAGCTGCGTGAGCCCTTCACGCTCGCAGCAGACAAGCCCAAGGCATCTCTCGGTCTTGGCCGGGGCACAGAGCAGAACGCACGCCGGGATGCCTTCTTTGTGGGCATTGCCCCGGCCCTGGAGGTCCAGGGCTTCAGGCAGCGCACGGGCAAGTCATGTCAGAGGCAGTTCCAGACATCATGAGCCCCCCTTGTGTGTGACGTTCCCACCCCCCTCCTTCCCTTCCCTCCCCCGCTCCCCCCCATGACTGCCACGTGCAGCCTCAACGTGGCATGGGGGTGGCATCGCCTTCTGCAGGAGGGGGGACGGCCACTCTCCCCTGCAGCAGGTGGCTGATGCACAGGGTGCCCTGTGGCAGCTGGCTCGGGCACCTCGCTCACCTGTCACCTGCCCTGCGTCCACCACATGACCGGCGCAACCCCCCCTGCCTGCGGTCAGCCCCTTTGCGACCGGGCTGAGACAGACACTGCAGCAGCTGCCATGGATGGACGCTGACACGTGCAGACACACAGGCCTGCACATGCCCGAGCCAGACACCGAGCCTGGAGAGCCTGCCTGCCTGGGAGGTAAGTGTTGCCTGGATCCTGGGGTGGTGCTGGGCCACAGAAACTGCAGCCTGCCTAACTCAGGCATACCTCTGACCTAACTCAGACATAACTTCTGCCTAACTTAGGCTGCACTTAGGCCACACTTATGCCTGACTTGGAGAGGAGTTGGGTTGGAATGGGCTGTAAATGACTTAGGCTGACTTTAGGTCTGACTTGGGCTGCTTGGCCCTTGGGTTGGAATGGGCTGTAAGTTTATTACATAGGGACAGGTTAAGGGAAGAGCTGCTACTGCCACCATTGTGTGGAGTTCTATAGTTCCATTTCCTCTCTGGACTGCTTGCAGTTGCCCTTAGGTGGTCCTGCCCTCAATGACCACAGGTCACACATACACAGTATTGGTAATACAATGTAAGTAAAAAGGCTGCTGGAAAGCTTTATTTATTTTAAACACTTGTATGCTGCTTGTCTGCGCTCCGTGTTCCAGCCGCATGCTACGTGCTGCGGCAAGGAGAGTCATGCCGGCCACATGACCACGGAGGTGTCTTCGTACAATGCTGGCTCTTCGGCTTTGAAATGGGGATGAGCACCACACCCTAGAGTCGGACACGACTGGACTTAATTCAGGGGTCACCTTTACTTTTACCTATGCTGCTTGTCTATAAAAATACTGTGGAGTCGCATCATATGAGTATGTAACTTACGTGAATTCAACTAAATGCATTCGGAGAGAGAAAGAAAGAAAGAAAGAAAGAAAGAAAGAAAGAAAGAAAGAAAGAAAGAAAGAAAGAAAGAAAGAAAGAAAGAAAGAAAGAAAGAAAGAATTTAAATAGTGCGGGCGATTCCGCCTACCATTCCACTCAATGAGCATACAGTGTGCCCAGAAGGGAACGTGAGTGAAATGGAAAACATGGATCTTCTGTTCCTTCAGTCGGTCTCAGTTCCCTCATGCCTCTCATAGCGTTTAAAGATACATACAGTACTGACGACAGTCATTTTGACTATACAGTATGTGTTTTTCACCTTATGTGCTGACTTTAGAACCTAATCCCCATGTAAGATGCCACTCCATTGTATATCCAAAATGTTAATATTGATATGCTCCTGTATCCAAGGCAGTCAAGGGCTGAGAGAAAAGCTCAGCTCATTGGGTACCAGCTGGAGAAAAGGTCCCATGAGGTAAAGCTGGTTGTAAACATGTACCCTCTCTCTGCACATGTATTAATTATTAGACCGGGGGGGGGGGGGAGGACAGAGTTTGTCACAAGTCAAATTTGAGAGTTCCTTTCCTTTGCCAGATACTCTACATTTGCCCTTTGGGAAGTTCACAAATGCTTCAAATCATTTCAGGAATTCTTATTTCCTCAATGCTTAACAAAACTGTAATCCACAACCTCATCTCAGAACAGTTCCGCCCATCCTTTGGGGAATATTCCCTGGGCTAAAAAACTCTGGCAATAAAAAATGTTTTAATCTCGCTTCCCTTGAGGGTGTTTCCTATCACCTCTTTTGTTTTAACAAAGGCTTCTGCAAGAGTAGGAAAGGAACTTAGGAGGTACAGGTTGAGTATCCTTTATCTGGACTGCTTGGGACAGGAAGTTGTCGGGATTTTGGAATATTTGCATAAATATAATGAGATATCTTGGGGGATGTGACCCAAGTCTAAACACAAAATTCGTTTATGTCTTATATAAACCTTATACATAGCCTGAAGGTAATGCTATACAATTTTTTTTAATAATTTTGTGCCCCAGCATGCCTTGTGTTATGCCAGCCAGGTGCTGGAAAATGTTTTGTTTTGTTTTTAAAGTCATAGCCCCCAAAATGTCTGGATTTTGGAACAGTCTGGATTTTGGTTGTCTGGATAAGGGGTAACCAACCTGTATTACCATTATAAATAATTGAGCTGACTTACAGAATACTATGAGGAGGACCAAAACTGACTTTCTAACAGGACAAGTTAGCTGCCCAGTCACAAATGCTGATACAGGCACCTGTTTAACATACTGTCAGCCCAATCCTGTGTAGGATATGGCGGCCGGCCTAAAGGGCTGGCCGCCATATTCTAGCAAGTTCCCGGGCTGCCCCGGGGCAGCCCAGGAACAGCTCGGGAGAAGGGGACAATTGTCCCCCCCTGTGTCGGCAGCGGTAGGCCCAATGGGCCTACTCGCATGTATGTGAGCTCTAGAGCTCGCTCACAGTAACGCCAACGTGGCTGGCGTATCTGGGGACTGGAGGGAGCACTGGATATCGGTGATCTCGGCCCCTTCAGGCCCTGGGCAGCCAATGGCTGCCCTCCCTCTACGCCCAGTTCACCCTGCCCCGACCGGCGTAGGGCTTACCTGTGTAAGCCGGCGCAGGGCCAGGGAGATGGTGGGGCAAGCAGCACCAGCCGCTGTGCCGGCGCTGCTTGCTCTCAGGGTGCGTGTAAGTGCCTTATGGCACTTTTGCGACACCCTGCACTGGGGCAGCACATGCTGCCCCAGCGCTCACATTACACAGGATTGCGCCATGTGGAAGTGCATTATGCTTTTGTCTAGGAGCTGAATTTTAAAGATGCCAATATTCGTTTCTGCATCTCATATTGAGAGGGTGGGCTTGATCGTCAGATAGTCAAGTTGGTTTATGTGGAAAAAATGCCATAGGCACTTACAATTGCCCAGAAACACAACTGTGCAAGACTTAGGGAACTCATTCTCCAATAGCTGCTCATAGGTTTCAGGTATGTTTTCTTAAAGTAATGCTGCCCCCCCACCTCAGCTAAGTGATGTAGCTAACCTGAGCAATTTGAGCACTGAAATCAATGGCAGTTTGAGTTGACTTGCTTAGAACCCCAATCCCCCATTGCAAATGTGTCACTTATCTGATATCTACCACATTACTAAAATCCTGGCACAATTTAAACCAATCCAGAGGATGTTCTGAGGTGAAAAGAAGCTATACTCAGTTGCAGTTGAGATTTGCAGGATACTTGTGCATAGCAACCACCGTATCAATATTTTAGAACGTTATATATAAGAACTACCAGGATGTCCAACAGGTGGTGGAAGTGTGCACTGAAATCTGGTCAGAAAGATGGGCTGTAACTGCCAGCCTCAGTTTTGCTTCCTAGCAGGTTTTGCTCCATCATTTCCCCCTTCATCTCTGCTTCATTCTTCTGTTGGGTCACTTAGGATCATCGTCTCCAGGTTCAGAGGAAGTAAGTTTCTAAGGCTGCCTGCCATCCTACACACGCTTATCTGGGAGTAAATCCCACTGAACTCAGTGGGGCTTACTTTTGACTAGACACACACAGGATTGTGCTGTTAATAAGAGTTGGAGGGGCACATGGTGGGAGAGATCTGTTGTCTTCATGGAACTCCCAGAGGCATCTGACTCTCTAGTGTTTTATTCAGGATGCTGGACTAGATGAACTTTTGGGCTCTCTGCTGCCTCAGCTGCACCTTTACCTATCCAAGATCTGCTGACATCAAGGTAGCAGTGTGCCAAATGCTACCTCTCTTACCTGGTGATGTGCCAACCTCTGCTCCTCCTCCCACTTCCTGGATTGGAAAAGGAAGAGGGACAGAGAGTGGAAGAGGAAGTGTGAAGGAGAGGCTAGTGTGTTGGAGATGCTCTCACCCACTACTCCCCTTCACACTTCTGCTCTGTGCCCCTCTTCCAATCCAAGGAGTGGGAAGAGGTGAGTGGGTAGACAGAGGTGCCCCCCTCTGCCAATCTGTAATCTGAGGCAACCAACCACCGTCTTCAGTCAGCCTGATGGGTGGGCCAGCCCTGCTTATTGCCTCCATCCCTCAGACCTATTCAATTATTGACAATCACTGTGGCCAGTAACCATGTTTGTGAGATGCTCACGCAATGGCTAGAATGTGTATACTGTAGTACCATGACCTAGAAATGGGGGAGTCTACATATAATAAGTAGGTGACTGTCTTTGGTTTGTCCCAGATATTAGAGCATTTTGCTCCAATAAGTCTGGCACGTTCCTCTAACTGAGTGGTTTCTGGATAGTAGTTGTGCTGCTTGTTGGTCACCTCTGCCCACATTTGTGGTGGGCCCTTTGCTTCCAACCAGGCCTGTTAAGCATTGCCATTTTTTACCTATTTTTTACTGTAAAGCAGCGGCTCCCAACCCCCCCCCCCCCCATCATAAGTGTGTGCAGAGGTAGTGGCAGTGACAGCACTTCCAGGATTATACCACCGCAAAAAATAAGGGGGGTCCCCACTCACCTGTGGGTCATGCCAGGCCTCCCGAGGGTGTGGGGAGCCCGCTACCCCCTCTGAGGGTCTCCCTGCAAAACAGTTCCCTGGAGCAATCGCAACCCACTTCTGGTTTTTGGATGAAAATCGGTTGATTTAGGGCTCCGTGGAGGAAGATTGTGTTATTGCGAATTACTGCTTTGTGAATGGTTGCTGTGCTTATCTTGTATACGTTTGAGCTTTGCATAAAAATGTCAGACTGTACCATTTGCAGGAGAGCAGGAGGTCTAGCTCAGTCAGTAGAGCTGCAGCCTCATATGCCTGAAGATCAAGGTCAGCAGTTTGGGACTCCCGGAAGAATCCGTGTCCAGTCAAAGAGCTGTCGCCGCTGACAAAGCTGCAGAAGCCCCCTGTGTGTGTGTGTGTGTGTGTGTGTGTGTGTGTGTGTGTGTGTGTGTGTGTGTGTGTGTGTGAGAGAGAGAGAGAGAGAGAGAGAGAGAGAGAGAGGAAGCTGCATCCGGCACTCTGTGAGAGGGAGTTGCCTGTCAGTCAACGCATGTGAGACGAATGCCAGAGAGAGGCCAGACCGTGATAGAAAACACCTGGAAAGAAGCGTCCTATGAAAGATATTAGGACATATTGTATTGTAAAAAACCCTTGGAGTTTAGAAAGCCTGCCTGTGTAAACTGCCTTGGATTAAAGTCAGAGGAGAAATCCAATGACCGAGAAAGGCGGTATATAAATATTAATTATTATTATTATTATTATTATTATTATTATTATTATTTTGCACTTCATGGTCTTTTGGCCTCACTGTTCATCATTTCCCCCTCATGATTATTATTATTACTATGCACCCATATAGAGGGGGAAACGGTGAACAGATATTTGTTTATTTAAAAGATGTATATACCGCTTTTCTAAAAAAAATTCAAAGCGGTGTACAACAAAACATATAAAACAAAACACTAATGCATCATTAAAAACCCGTTATAACCATCCACAATTAAAATAAATATTAAAATATGACTACAATTAAAAGAGGGTACAGAGCAGATTAAAAGTAAAAAAACAGACATATAGCAGCAGAAGAAGTAAAAAGGGTCCCAAGGTAGCTCCTAGGTAGTTCCTCCCTCCTCAAATGCCAGACGGAATAAATAGGTCTTTAAACCCCACCAAAAACCATGTAGCGAGGGGGCTGTCTTCAATTCCTCTCTGGCAACTGATTCCAGAGGCATGGTGCCACAACAGAGAAGTCCCTACACCTTACCGCCATCCCTCTGGCTTCAGATGGTGGTGGTATATCCTGAGAAGGGCCATCCCTAATGATCTTAGGGAATGAACAGGATTGTATGGGAGAGAAGGCGGTCCTTGAGGTATCCCGTTCCTATGCCGTATAGGGCTTTAAAGGTCATCACCACCAACACCTCAAATCGGGCTCGGAAAGGAATGGACAGCCAGTGTAGCCATTGAAGCAACGGCACAGCAGATTCTGCACGCTGAGCCCCGGTGACCACACGGGCCGCCACATTCTGAACCAGCTGCAACTTTCGAACCGTTTTCAAGGGTAGCCCTATGTAGAGTGCGTTACAGTAATCTAAGCGAGATGTCACAAGGGCATAGACCACCATCGCCAGCAGATCCAACCGATCCAGGTACGGCTGCAGCCGGCGCACCAGACAAAGCTGGGCAAAGGCCTCCCCTGGCCAAAGATGCCACCTGAGCCTCCAGAGACAACTGAGGATCTAGGAGGACTCCCAAGCTGAGAACCTGCTCTTTCAGAGGGAGTGCTACCCCATCCAGAACAAATTATGGGTCTAGTACCTGCACAGCAGCCTTCTGGATCAGGAGGACCTCTGTCTTGTCCAGATTTAATTTCAGTTTATTAGCCCTCATCCAGGCCCCAACCGCCTCCAGACAGCACCCCAGAACTTCGACAGCCCCCTTGAAAACTGGTGGGAAAGATAGAGTTGGGTGTCATCCACACATTGGTGGCACCCCACTCCAAATCCTCTGGTCCCCAGCGGTTTCATGTAGATGTTAAACAGCATGGGGGACAAGATAGATCCCTGAGGCACCCCACAGGTCAATCCCCAGGGAACCAAACAGGTATCCCCCAGCCTCACTCACTATCTGGGTCCGGTCAGCCATGAAGGAGCAGAACCACTGCAAAACAATGCCTCCAAGCCCCAACCCAGAAAGCCAGTCCAGAAGGACACCATGGTCAATGGTGTTGAAAGCCGCTGAGAGGTCCAGCAGGACCAACAGGGATGCACTCCCCCTGTCTAGTCCCCTGTGCAGGTCATCGATCAAGGTGACCAAGGCCATCTCTGTCCCGTAGCCTGGCCTGAAACCTGATTGAAAGGGGTCCAGATAATCCGCTTCTTCCAGAATTTCCTGGAGCTGAGATGCCACCACCCACTCGATCCACCACACGCCACAGCCGAGATATGTAGATATATGTGCCAGCTGAGGATAACACTTCATGCATCTCATGAAGTACAGTAGGTTCTAGTAGTCCATGAAAGCTTGTGACACTACAAAACTGTTTATCTTCATGGTGCCACAAAACTCTTCTGTTCTATCAATACTAGAAAGGCAATACCTTTAACCGAAGCAAATGCACAATACAAATTTCACAGTGCACTTTCTGAGGCAGTTTCCTGGACCGCCGGTCAGTATATCATCATCAGCTTTGCACCAGGATATTAAAAAAAACACAACCCACTAATTTTTGCTTGTTTGTTCAGCAGAGGGAGCCTCAACCAGTTCTTAAAACATGGCAGGCCTTCAGTCTGCCAAAAATCACACAACCCCAGTTGTCCCTTATTCTTAATTCTGCCTGGCCAGGAAATGATCTTGATTCACAAGGGTGAGGGAAATGCACTTTGCCCATGCTCAAAGGCACCTGTCATTACTGAATCTCATGCTCTAAGAGTCAGTTATATGGCACGGCAGTGAGGTCTGGCTCAAGTAAAACTCTGGCTCACCATCAGGGTCAGCCCATCTATGAGGCCAACTGAAATGGTTGCCTCAGGCAGCAGATTGGTGTGTGTGGGGAGGGGGGGTGCCCATTTCTGTCTGCCTACTTGTCTCCACTGGTCCACGGCCTACTCCTTCCACTCCCTGGAGATGCGGTGGGGAAGAGAGTGCTGAACTAGAACACTGGAGAGTGGGAGGAGCAGAGACTGGCACATCATCGGGTGAGAAGGGGGGCAGCATTTGGCATTCCACCTCAGGCGAGGTCTTGGGCTGGCCCTACTCAACATTTTTAGTACTCACTTGGTTTTTTCTAAGTCACTGTCTGGGTGGGCGGGGAACCATGCCAGGGATGGCTGCAATACCACTTTTCCAAGGTATTACAGCCAGTGATGGGGACTCGAGTCAAATGACTCGACTCGCAAATGTGACTTAGCCACTTTTTCCCTGACTCGTACTCGTACTTGTACTCGTGACCCACTGACTCGTACTCATACTCGCACTCGTGACCCATGGGACTCGTACTTGACTTGCACTCGTGGGGGTAACGACTTGCCATTTCCATGTCATTTTCCTTTAATGGCCGGCATCTTCACAGGCAGGCAGGCAGGCAGGCGCAGTGGAGACCTCGGAGGAGGAGGGCATCAGGGAGGAAGGGTTTTCAAGGGGGTGGGAAAGCAAGCCTGGCTCTGAGTCCCCCCCCCCTTTTGTTGCTGTCTGTTTGGCATTGGCCACAACTCCGAGCGCGAGGGGTGGGGAGGAGTGAGGGAAGGCGAAGCTGCCGCAGCAGTTCCTCCTCATTGACCAAAACTCCGAGCCCAAGGGATGCTCAGCTCAGCAAGGGGAGGGGGCAGGGAGGGAATAATAAATGGTTTGAATGTAGACACGCTTGTTTTTCCCAAACCAGATGGGTGGTGACAAGACTGAGAGGTGAGGGAAAGGGCATAGGGGGAGCCAAGTGGGTGCTTTAAAAGTCTCAGAGGTCCCCACACACACCCCACATACAGACACACACCCACCCCATTTTCAGGGGAAAAGCCATTTTCCCCAAAGTGACTCGACTCGTGACTTGTGACTCGTGGTTTCTGGCCTTACTCGTACTCGACTCTCACTCGTGCAAAAATGACTCGCACTTGACTCGTACTTGCCAAAAATTTTGACACTGACTCGCACTCGCACTCGCACTCTTGCAAAAATGACTCGTACTCGCACTCGCACTCGTGACCTAGTTACTTAGATACATCCCTGATTACAGCCAGCCCACTCAATATTTTTACTTAGTGAAAGGTAAAGCAATAAGATAGTTGTGCTTTAGTCATGTGACAGGGTATATTCTGTTGCAACTCCTCTCCTGTCATATGATCAAGGCCTAATCATTATGAGCCTGTCTTAGATAAATACTGAATGAGGAAAGCTCTTTTGTTTTAGTTTGGAAGAAAGGAGTTTTGAAGGACCAGGTTTCTCCAGAAACAAGTATCACTACAGAGTGGTACCAAAACATGTAACTGCAGAAAGTTTTGAACTCAATGGAACTTCCTTCTCAGTAAGCATGCATAAGCTTGATTGCAATCACACAGGCTAAAAAGAGTTAGTGGGGAGGAACATTGGCAAATGCAGATATTAAAACATTGTCAGACAAGCAGTGTGGTGTAATAGTTGTAAGCTGCCTTAACAAAAGATGGGTGAAAATGTTTTAATCGCATAAATAAAATAAAAGAACTAAGAAGTTATTTTGGAGCACCAAACAAATTTATGTGAAATAACTATGTTTTGGACAGCTGTTCCCCAACGCAGAAGGAACAGAGTCCTTATACTTCAGTCTACATTTTATCCAATAGCCATAACATAAATGCTAGTCAAATTATATACTAGTAGAGCGGGTGGCGCAGCGGGTTAAACCGCTGAACCATAAGCTGTCGATCGAAAGGTCGGCAGTTCGATTCCCGCGACGGGGTGAGCGCTCGTTGCTTGGCCAGCTCCTGCCAACCTAGCAGTTCCAAAGCATGTCAATGCAAGTAGATAAATAGGTACCGCTTGCGGGAAGGTAAACAGCGCTCCGTGTTCCAGCTGCATGCTACGCGCTGTGGCAAGGAGAGTCATGCCGGCCACATGACCACGGAGGCGTCTTCGGACAACGCTGGCTCTTCGGCTTTGAAATGGAGATGAGCACCACACCCTAGAGTCGGACACGACTGGACTTAATTGTCAGGGGATACCTTTTTAGAAGGACGACAAGTTGTATGAATACAGTACTCCCCCCATATCCGCTGGGGATATGTTCCAGGCCCCTCCGTGGATACTTGAAACCGTGGATAGGAGCGAACACCCCCTCCATGGTTTCCTGATGGCCCCCCACCCTACCTCCCCTGCAGGCAGGCATGCGTGCCCCCCAGCTCTTATTTTTCTTTCAGCAAGCTTTGTTTCTTCCTTAAAACAGAGAAGCAGCCTCCATTGCAGGCAAGTAGAACGAGACTAAGTCCTAGAGAGTCCTCTCTAGGACTCAGTCTCATTCTACTTGCCTGCAATAAGCAGCCAGAGGCTGCTTCTCCTGTTTATTTAAGGAAGAAACAAAGCTTACTGGGAAAAAAGTAAAAGCCTGGGGGGTCCCCACGATCCGTGGATAACTGAAACTGTGGATAGCGAATCCGTGGATATGGGGGCCCACCTGTACTGCATAGCCAGGAATAAAGGGGCAGTGTCCTCTGCTGCATGCTAAGGGGGCAACATGCTCCAGTTAAGAATAGCAGTCAGACCCTATTGCTGAAGTCCATTGTCAACCTGGTGCAAGAATGCAATGTACAGTAATGCTATTCTTACTAGCACTTTAAGCCTTTCTATCCGTTTAATCAGATGTCTGGCATGGGACTAGTAAATTGTATCTTTCAGTTACCTGAAGCATTGTTTTGGACATGATTTTCTTTTGTGAAGATCAGAGTGACTAGCAAACTTTATACATGTCTTTCCTGTAGTTGCTTGGGGCTGCTTCATACATTACACAGGCATGTTTCACAGCTCTGCTATTCTACACTGAGTCACTGATGCAGCTTCCTCCAGGCTCCAGCACTGGTTAAAGCAGCCAAGCTGTACCAAATCCAGATGTCTGGATATCACACAACCCAACAGCTGTAGAACAACAGCCACTGCTGCTTGATGCATTAGAGCTGGGGATCCTAGAGGTGAGCAACCAACATATTGCAGTGCAACAGAGTCATGGAATGCATCCTAACTTTTTTTTAGAATGTACAACTAAAAATATGACATGTAGTGTTTGAAGACATCTGTTTGATATGAATACACACTGCAGGGAGCTCCTGATTGACTGTGACTCCCTGTGATACCTGTGAGAAGATGAACAGCTCAATCCTGTGTACATGTGTACTCAGAAGTAAGGCTCATTGAGTTCAATGGGACTTACTCCCAGGTACGTTGCACAGATTGCAGCCTTACACTGGTATTGTGTGAAGTATGGGCAGCACCAGGCCCACTGACTTCTAAGGGCCTCCCTTGGCAGCCCCTGAACCCCATGACAGCCAGCAGGCAATGGTGGTGCTGCAAATAGCTCAACTGGTGCTGGTAACAGCGGCATGAACCGCAGTTTTTCCCCCACCCCAATTTGCTTTCTGGTGGTACTGTAGCCTGCTTACTCACTGGTAATTGTTGTAAGCCTGCTTATTGTTCTTGCCGCATGGGCACTTCCTCTTCCCTCTATCCTCCAGCTGGGTCTGGCAGTGCTTCCCAGCAGTGAGGCTATTGCTGTAGAGAACAAGCCAGCATGGGGATGAGGAACTGCCTTTGCATTGCATGCCACCACCCCAGCCTACCTGGAGCCTTGGCTTTGGGATGCAAACAAGCCAGAGGGACCAGGTATGCTAAGAGGGAAGTTATGTGTGGGTACTTTGCACATGTACACAACCAGGTTATGCTCCAAGGCCCATCATACCCTGCTGCTGATCCTGGTTAGACTGCTTTTTTATACTATATTTGATTACAGTCATAGACATAGTCATAGACTGTAATCAAATATAGTATAAAAAAGCAGTCTAACCAGGATCAGCAGCAGGGTATGCTGGGCCTTGGTATGTTAGGATTGCAGTTTTTATTACAGTAATATAGTCAGTTAGTGTAAGTATAACCATGACCATAGACTACCACTGTAACTGTTAAGCTCCTTCAGTGACTTGCCCCAACCCCACACGTTTCCCAGAAGTAAGCTCCATGGAACTGATTCCCAATTAAGTGCACATGGGACTGCAGCCTTCACTACATTAGGAACACCCAATGTGTAAAGGTACCACCTACCAGTGATGTAGACTTGAGTCTATTGGACTTAAGTTACATCAATGACTTGACTCGGCGATTGTAAAAGACTCGAAAGACTCGGCTCGAGACTTTTACGACAAGTCCAATTTTATTCAGGTTTAAATCCATTTTCCCCATTAAATAGATAGGGACTCGCAACTCGCAACCAAAGACTTGAGACTTGGAACCAGAGACTTGATCCACATCCCTGAAAGGTACCTATATTTTTGATCAAGACAAACAGCCCAATCCTATCCAACTTTCTAGCACTGATGCAGATGCAATGCATCCCCAAGGTAAGGGAACAAATGTTCCTTACATTGAGGAGGCCACTGTGACTGCTCCCCCCCACCACTGCAGTATGCTGCTCTCACCCCATTGGCATAGCTGCATTGGCACTGGAAAGTGGGTTAGGATTGGACTTTAAATTCTAATGCAGCTTTTCTGCCAAATAAAAATTTAACATGGTCAAAGTTAATTTATTTAACTGATTAGCACCTAATTAAGATTATTTAAAAACAACTTATCTATGAACATGATTCCCAGATAATATATTGGCTTCCTATTACCTGTACATCTTCAATTTACTCTTTAGATTTATTATAATTTGTAACCACTCTGTGAGCGTTTTTTTTTTGTTGAAAAGCCATATATAAATATTCATAATATTTAATATTATGTTCTTTCATCCCCCCCCCCCGTCTGTCTTTGTACCACAATTTACTTGGGGTGAGTGTGTGCCGACATACTATACATGTATTTCTAAAATCTATAGACTATATAATTGATAATCCTACGTGGTTACTTCAACGACCTAAATACTTAATTATTTGCCTTTTTATTAACATCCAATGTGCAAACAGGTTAGATTGTGCATTAAAAGGTCTCGGGTGGCCGAACATCACATCTCCCCATTATCGCTTATTTTTATTTATATATCTTAATCTTGCAACTCTAACCTGCTCACCCAGCGAGCAGGGCATATTATGGGCACACTCACTGTACGCTTTGATGCTGAAACAAAAAGTCAACAGGGGGCCACAAAAAGCCAAGGGGAAGCCTACGTGTGTGGTGGCCACTGGCCCGGCTTCTGTTTGCAGCTGAGCTGCTAGAAAAAGGCAAAAGCTCATCGCGCCCTTCAGAGATGCTGTGCAACAATGCCAAGAGCGCGGAGGCTTAGCTCACATCTGATCAGTTTCTGTTTTTAAATGGGGTGGGGGGTACTCTGCGCTCGGGTGCCCCTAACGATCATCTTGGCTACCTAGGCGGGGGATAGAGTACTGGCAGCCGGTGCATTGGGATCCTCCTCCTCCTGCCTGGCAAAGGAGCGGGACCATTTAACCACCTTCCGCGCCTCCCTGCACACGCGCTCGCAATCAGGAATGGCGCCTCCTCCAGCCGCTGGGGGGCGCGCTGCCCAGTCACTGCCCGCTCCGGCGATGGCGGCGGAGGCTTCCCCCCGCGGGCAGGGGCCGGACGGGCCGCGCCGCCATATTGGCTGTTGTCCTCTCTGAAGGCAGCAGCGGCAGCACAGCAGCAGCAGCAGCGTTAGCGGCGGCGGGAGCTACAGCAGCGTTAGCGGCGGCGAGAGCGCGATAGCGTGGGGCGCAGGACTGGCATGACTCGCAGGCGGAATAAGGCGGTGGGCGCGGCGGGGGCGCGGCGGGAGCGGGCGGGGGGAGCAGCCCCCCCCGAGCCGCCCGCGCCCCCCGCCGGGCCCGGCCTTCCAGAGGCTCCCGAGGCGGCGGCGGCGGCGGCGACGAGCAGCGCGGAACAGGGCAGAGGCTCGCAGGTACCGGGAGCGCGCTCACATCCCGCCCTGCCCCCAGATCCGAGCCTGCATCCACACCCCTCTCCCCTTAGATCACTCGCCCCGCATCCATTTGCGGCGCGATCCTCCCTTCACCCAGATTCCTATCGCACTCATCCGCCTGCGCTGGGATCCTCTGCATTCATCCATCCTGGCGCCCCTTTTCTCTCCTCACTCCCCCACCTACTGGGATCGCCCTCCTGAATGCGGTTCCCGCAGCACATTGCTTGAGCACCCTCCCTCGCTCCCCGTGCCAACGTGCTTCCAGCACCCACTATGCGCCTTGCAGTCACCTCAAGATCCACCTTGAATCCAGGCTGTCTAGATCATGAACCAGCATAGTTTGTGTGCGTGTGCCTGTGTCCGATCCTTTCTCTCCCCACTTCCACACAGCCACCTGCTCCCCCTTCATCCCGCATCCGTCAGGCCCAGATCCTCACTACACATGCACGTTTAAGGTATTCATTCACTCAGCGCCTTATACATATAGCATTCAAGCGTCTCAGATATACGTGTGCTCTCTCAAAGCTCATATGGTATACTTAGATTTCCCCTTAGCATGCCGTATCTACCTCTTTACTTGCCTGCAGCTCTCATTGTGCATGTAGTCCACCCCAGCATGCTGAAGGCTGCTTGTGGTTTTACCCTGTGCCCCTTTCATGTTTCCTTAGGGAAACATCCATTCAATATGTTGGATGCACCTTACTCCCTACTACCTCCAAGGTAGTACAGTATATGACTTTTCTTGTATGCACTCTTTGTATGCTGCATTTAGTCAGTTGCCCTGTTACATCTTTATTCATGTATAAGACAACAGGCCTTCCCCACACACATACAAAAGTCAATGCCACCACCTATAGCCCAGCATTTCTCTTCATTTCATCTGCTTCTCTGTGGGGCCGAAACAGAGTGGGGCCCTGTGCTGGGGCCATGCTGCATCTTGTCCTTTGGAGTGTGTCTGGGCCTGTCTCAGCCCCATGTATCCCTCCCCTCCCAGCAGGTAGGGGATGGCAGTCTTGTGGGGCTTTGTTTAGCCCAGACTTCTTAGAAAGATTGTTGTATGAAAGCAGACTAGGCTGTACTATTGCGACTTGCTGGGAAGAGACATTTCTTGCAGGAAGGGTGCTTTTTAGGAGGGAGGGGCGGGCAGGCAGATGTGTGGTTAGTGAACTCATGAGACAGACAGCAGACACCATTGACCAGCACTCCACAGAAGGTCACTGTGTAAGGGATGCTATGTCATCCAAGAGGAATAGAGTTCTCCAACTGGACAGTGGCATGAGGGTGAATTTGTAGAACTGTGCTGAGTTATTGTGGGGTGATTGGACAAGAACTGTGCTGCAAGCAGAATGCAGCTTGAGCCAGGGAAAGAGCTAGAACCTGGCATGGACAGAGGAGGATGTGTGGAAGCCAGGCCAGGGTGCCCATTGGCCTGCTTCTGGATAGGTAGCTCTATGCTGTAGGCACTAGGCAGGCTGCTCCACTATCTGGCTTTTAACCATGTGTACTCTGAGGTGGCAAATCCCCAGGACAGCTTTGTGTTAACTAAGGATTGTGGAATTAGTCTTCTGGGAAGCCAGGCTGCTGTTGGCAGACAGCAGACCTGCAGGAGACTCAGCCAGAGTTCTACAGAGTATGGGAAAGTGGGGGCTTGTCTGCAGACTGTGCCAGTCTGCAAGACATTTTCAGCCTTGCAAGAGGGCCAGGCTGCTGCTCATGTTTATACACAGCTATGGTTTTCAGTACAGCTGACAAGTGCAGTTTGTTGGGTATTTCAGGTGAAACGAGCAGAGAGGCAGTTTTATCCATGGATAAGATGCAGCACCTAGAATGCCATCTTCCTGGCCTGGCATCAGGAATCCCACACTGCCATCAAGTAACAGTACCAGTAAGCAAGCCTCCTAAGCCAGAGAACTGACAACAGGGAACCCTTCCTGTGTATTTGTGCTTCCTCTGACTGCTGCAGGAATGATTGAGGTAGCTTACCATCTCTGTATATTTGTGCTTGTATAGCAAGTAGAAATTTGACCTGCTGCAGACCATGCCATAGTTCAGACACTGAAGGATGGAAAGTAGCGTATAAATGAGCTCCTTGCTAGGCTTTAAAATGTGCCAACTTATCCATGCCATATCTTGCTGCAGATACCCATCTTTTAAAGATAGGTACTAAAAGTGTGCAACAGACACAATATGTTCATGAGGCATATAACAGTTTCACACTAAGGTGAAGGAAACAGAATTGGCCTGCCTCTTCCAGAGCAGGGATGGTCAGATGACAGTCTATGGCCCACATCTTTCCCCAATGATGCATCCAAGACACAGCACAATTTATGATTTCACAGGCACTCCATCTCACGGTCCCAGTCCAGCACAGGAGAGGTAGTAGGAGGTTGGAGAACTCTGCATCTTCCTTTGTATGGCCCCTCCCCTTGGGAACAAGGCGTCACTTCCAAAGTAGCCTGTGTGGTGTAGTGGTTAGCATGTCAGGGCTCAGTTCCCTACAACATTTCTCAAAGTATGCAGGAGCCCTAGGGTTCCCTGAGACCCCTTCAGGGGCTCCACAAACACACCCTCTATGCCCTGGCCACTTTGCACCAGCACTCCGGGGCTCCCCGAAACCTTTAGGAGTGTAAAGGTCTCCGGAGACTGAAAAGTTTAAGAACCACTGCCCTATTTAGCCGTGAAGCTTCCTGGGTGTCTTTGGGTCAGTCACTGTTTTTAATAATAATAGTAGTAATAGTACTAATAATAGTAATAATAGTAATAATAATAAATACTATAATAATAAATATTTTATTATTATTATCAACAATACAAGGAGGGCCTGTATCCGCAGATCCGCTCTCTGTGGATTCACTTGACTGTGGTTTGTAGGGGCCCCTGTGCCCATTGTCTTAGTTATGTTTGTAGCACTAGCACCAAGCAAGCATGTCACTTTCTTTACCAAAACGCTATAAGGCAGCATGCTGGCTTATGGCACAGAGCAGGAAAGCAGCCTGCTTACTAGAGAAGCTCCTGAATGTTAACAGGAAGCAGTTAACTTCCTGCTTCCTGTTTAATGTATGCAGTATGTATCTAGTATGCAGGTTGCTTGCCTGCTCTGTATTATAAGCCAGCACACTGGCTTATAGCATTTTGTTTAAGGAAGACGCGCTTGCTTAGCACCAGCACTACAAACATAAGGTAATGGATGCGGGGCGCCCCCACGGGTGATAGCGTTCCCCCTTGTGCATGGTTTCCCAGTATCTTCAGGGGTGCCAGGAACCTATTCTCCGTGGATACTGGGGTCCTACTGTATTTATATACTGCTTTTTAACAAACCTGTATAAAGCAGTTCACATAATAAAAAATGAAATATGGTTTCCTGTCTTCAAAGGCGCACACTTTTTTTGTTTTTAAAGATGCAAAAGGAACACCAACATACAGTCACTGAAAAGATGCTATGCGGGGATGAATAGGGACAGTTGCTCTCCCACACGAGAGCACGACACCTACAAGGGTGTCTCTTAGCCCAGTTAGCAGGGACTGTCTCTCAGCCCAACCTACCTTACAAGGTTGTTGTGGAGATAAAAGGCTGAGGAAGAACAATGTGTGCCACCCTACATTCCTTGGAAAAAGAACTAGATATATATGCACTAAATAGACAAGGGCACAATTTTCCCAACCTTGCTTTTCAATGTGTATGTAATGTGTATACATTCCTTCTGTCATTTTGGCCAGGTGTGGGAGTGGCAAGAGCAAGCTCACTAGGTCAAACTGAGGGGAGAGGGCAATGATGTCATTCCTGGGGTAGAGAAGTGGCCCTTGAGCAGCTTGGCCCGGAAGACTGTAGCCCTCCAAACTCAAGAAGTTAGTCACCTCCAATTTAGAGTATTTAAAGAAGGCATGAATATTGTCAGTTTCATTGTGGAAGTGCGTGTGATTTACCTGCTTCAGGCTGCAATCCTAAAAACTTACTCAGAAGTCCCGTTAAATTCAGTGGGCTGAGTAGACATGTATAGTGGGGTTGGCAACCTATGACCCGCAGGCCGAATCCAGACCACCAAGCAAAGTTATCCGCCTGCAGTCCAGAGGCTGTGCTGACCGTTGGATGGCACTCTTACCCAGGAGGTGGCGGTGGCACCGGGACTCCACGATGCTGGAGGCGGAACTCGGGTGTGCAGACTCCATGACTCCAGAGTCTCATCAGGACTCTCACATGCGGCAAATTGAGTGTGAGGCTTGGTCTCCCAAGCCAAGCTCTGCACAGTGCAGAGCTCAGCAAGCCGGAAGTTCAGTGATGACATAGTGACATCATCACCAGACATCATTGCCGAATGTCTGGTCCCTAAGCTGGAAAAGGTTGCTGACCCATGATGTATAGGATTGCACTGCCAGGAAGTGTCATGATCTCTGCCTTCAGAAGATTACAGCCCAAGTTCAGTCATGCTGCTTTGTCAAAGAGGGAAGTAGGTTAGAACACTAACAAGACAACAGGGCTCTCTGGAAGAAATACTTCTGTAAGAGTCACCTCAAAACAGCCCTAGACAGTAGACCTACCCATCCAAAGGCCAGAACACAAATGCTTAAAGACTTATACTAGTTATCACTACCAAAAGTGAAATATTTCCAGATATCAATTAGTTCTTGCCAAGGATATTTGAGTATCTTCATCAAGAGATAAAGTACATTAGAAGCTAAATACTGAGAAATGCAGGAGAATATACAGCTTTGTTAAAATCAATCATGATTTATTGTAATTGGTTCTAATTTCCATAATTTTGTATTTCTAGATTTCTAATTTGAAAAGAAACATATGCACACCAAAACAAATAGTCACTGGCTTAAGCGTAGATTTCTACAGTGGTTTGGACAGATTAACTGTTCCAGTGTAATGAATATAAATCTGCAGTGGAAATGGGAAGCAGAGAGCAGCTTTCCAGATAGGAGGGAGCTAGTCTAGGAATGAAAAGAGCAAGACACTTTTTCGGTGGCTGTGGCAGAATGTATTGAAGTATTGCAAATAGACTTGCACAGTATTACTGTATTGATAAATGGGCAAAAAGCAGCAGCACTTGAACGCTAAGAAGGGGGAAAAGAGTTGGCACGGTAGCGGTCTGTCCATAGTTTAGATCAGTGGTTCTCAAAGTGGTGGGTCGTGACCCACCATTGGAACCAAAAGCTGTTCCCTGCTCCCTTAAGGGGCAGGGAAAGCATGGCGGCTGCGATCCTGGGGATTGCTGCAGGCGCAGAGGAAAAAAAGTTTTTAAAAGGGGTTCTGGAGCCCTCTGGAGGGTTCGGGGAGGCCTGCACTACCCTCCGCAGGTCCCCCCGAGCTTCAGATTGCTGCTCTGTGGCAATTTATGACCACTTTCAGTTTGCGAAAACCAGAAGTGGTCTTAAATTGCTGCGGAGCGGCGCTCGGAAGCTCAGGGAGGCCTGCGGAGTGTAGCGCAGGCCTCCACGAACCCTCCAGAGGGCTCCAGGACCCCCGGTAATTGCACAAACCACCTTTGTTTCCAGGCACAGGTAGCAATCCCAGAGACCGCTGCCACTGCTGTCCCCTCCCCCACAAGCACTCAAAGTTCTCCCTGCCTTGCGGGAAGAACTTGAAGATCCACTGGTTTAGATTCTTGGGGAGCTTACTGAACTCTGATTTCATCCTTTCTGCTTTCTAAATTAATGTCGTTTATATCCAGTCAAGGAAGATTGAATCCACTTTTTATGGAAAAGTGAAGCAAGATAGCCAGAAATTTCCTGCTGCACATATGTAGCTTTTCTGCAGGATAAGAGCCATCTCACCCCCCAAAGGAAGAAGGGTGGTGTGTTGAATGCTTTAAGTTTAGTATATACTTGTTGTCCTTGCCCCATCTGAACCACAGGAGTCCTTGTTATGAACCTAAAATGTGTTTCAGTCATAGATTCAACTAGGTAGTGTTTTAACAAGTGTCACTCAGAGAAAAATTTAAGTACTGTACTTAGCATTTATGTTGTGCTTTAGAGTTTAAGTGCTATACGTTCAATTTCATTTATACTAACCAATGGTCTCTTCATTTATTCAAGGAGCTTAGTGCTCAGCTGAGAAAAGCAAAAATGCAAGAGGGTTGAAGAGATGGAGAATAGAAGATAGCATGTTACTTATGAATGCTACAAATGTGGAGTGAAAGGGACAGTGCAGCTACATGCACATGTTGCTGGCTAGCTAGAGATGTATTAGGAAAGCATTTTCCCTCCCCCTACAGTTCCTGAATGACAGTAAACATTTTTATAAGTACTGTATGTGCATGTAATCTGGACACGCACACCCACCCACCTACCCATGCATGCATGCATGCCCTTTCCTTTGCAGTTTAGAGACTTTTGTAATGAGCTGGAAACTGGAGAACTGCAAACAAACTGGAAGACTGAAGGACAAGGCTACTGTGCTTTTAAAAGCAGCAGAAAGGTGAATATCAGCAGGTGTAGCTTCTACAACTGCAGCTCCAACAGAAATACACTGACCAATAATCTCCTTTCCATACAGCTTTTAAAAAGCACAGGAGTCCACAGCGAGACAATGCTGCTTTAGTGGAAAGCAGAGTCTCTTGTCCACTCATTTCTAACCAATTAGGAATGTACTGGCAGAGCCGACCTTCACAGCACTCGTTAGTGAGCTGTATGGAGGGTGAGTTACGATCATCTGAAGTTAAAAAAAAAAGTTAATCCTCCAAGCAGAAGAAACAGGGATACTGCCACATAGCACACCTGAACTAGCATAACTAGTTCATAACAGTGGACTAGTAACAACAATCCGTCAGATTTAGAAGGTGAGATTCTACATGGGTTCTTCTTAAGGCAAGGAGAGCATACCGTACTACTGACAAATGTGCCATAGCGTCTGTTGCCCAGCATGGCTGTGAGATTCTTTAGCTTTAATATACAAAGCACCTTAAGATCCTTCCTGATTTTCAGTGTGGAATTCTGCACTTTCCCTAGACACAACAGTCAACGGATAGAAACTATGTCAGCAGTAAGCAATAATCCAAGCAATGCGTAAGGCTTCCTATCCAAATGCTGCCTTCTCTCTGCCAGTTCTTGTTCGTAGCAGGCCAGCTAGACTCACACCAGTTTCTGCATAACTATTTGCAGAAATTGCATTTATTGTGCTGTCTTTGTCTAAGCCTTGCTCTTATTTCCCAAACATCTCTCACTGTATCAGACCAGATCCTGTTCTACGCGTCTTGGGCTTGGGGCAGCCAGACTGATTTTGACAATATGAACTCAGAAAGCTTCTTAAACTTCTCTTCCTCCTTGACTGAAGTACAGTACTGCTTGCAGTCTTGCTACCCAGGCCACAATCCAGAGGTGCATTAAGTGGAGTTATTTTTGTGCATTTCCCTTCAGCAGCTGTCGCACCAAGTCAGTCGTGCAGTTGGCAACTGCCCCTGTGTGCTCTAGCAAGAGAGCTGTGCAGAAAGCCACCACGGCACTGGGCTGTGTTTAGCATAGAACCATGTTCTGGACTGAATATGCCACTTGCTGTTTAAGCAGAAAAAGCCAATAGAGCGCCAATCATCCTGATACTAGGAGGAAGAGAAGACTCTGTGCACACGCACAACGTATGAAGCCTCCCTGTTGTGACCTTTTGTTTTGCACAGTCAAGCTGTAGAAGCTGCACTCATACCTCTCTTCCCTTCCCTTCAATAGAACGGGCTGGTGGTGCCCTAGTTTGCTGTGACAGATTCTTGCTGTCTTTGCAAGTACTGTCATGAGAAGCGCTGCCAGTCAGGTATCCCATAGCACTTGCCACTGTGGACCTGGCTGATCACTCACCTAGGTGGAGGGATGATAGAAAAAGGGAGTAAAAGAAACCATCATCCGGCCAGCTCCTTTGTCATCCTCACCAGCAGACAATCTGTAGTTCTGGGCAGTGGAAGAAAGCAGCCCACTGCCTTTCCTGACACTTTGTAGAATAGGATGCCTTGTTACCGTGAGCAGTGTTTTGTGACTGGTGGCTGCTTTGGGCAAGGACGGTCAGCAGATCAGTCAGATACTTGCCACAGAGGAAGTGCCAGATTCTCTGCCACCACTGCTTGTCTAGGGTACAAGGAGATGGCAAAAGACTGACATCACCGAGGCACTGGCAAGGGGTAATTGCTGCTGCCACATTCCTTGTTTGCTGAGAGACGTTAGCCCAGATACCTTCATGTAGTTTGGGCAGCATAGGGACCTCAAACAAGGGTGCTTTAACCAAGACAGCAGTGCCTGGGGATAAGAAGAAGAAGAAAAAAAGATGAACACATCTACTTTTCCCTTCCATATAGCTGTGCTTGCATGTGGTTAACCCCCCATCTCTTTAGATCACTTATGTGCTGAACAGATCCTAGCAGAGGGAGCTACAGATCAAAAGCAGGTGTCTCTTGAAGTCGTTCCCCCCCCCAACTGACTGTTTAATGTTGAGACACGAGTATGTTTAAGCGTATGTATGACGTTCTCTCATGTCTAGAATGAAATGGCTAATAGTCGCTTTAATAATCCCATTTCCTCCCAGCCCACAGGTGTACACATTTAACTCCTGTTGTGTATATACAGCCTTGGGTAAAAATGCCTGTGCTAGGAGACAGGACACTGAACTGAAGGAATGGAGTTGGGGCAGAGCCAAACTTCCAAACTACTATTTACTTCCCGGGCTTGAAAAGCAGTTCAGGGTTTGGATGCATGAGCTCCTGGAAGAGAGACTTGCTGCAATATGCAGGCACAACTATCACCAATCCTTGCACCAAAATACTTTTCAAACCCAGGGAAATTCTTTTATATATTTATGTTTTAAGAAGCGCAGTTCAGGTACTCGTGGGATACCTGCTGAAAGGAAGCCTCACACTCTTCTGGATCAAAGCCCAGACTACAGAGAGAAACCCAGCAATAAAGCCTTCTAAGAATTAGTGCCTATACTCACTCTCTCTCCTGTGCGTACACTGTAGTAAGTTATTAGCTTCTTGATCCTTACATTCATTCACATCTCGGAGCCTTTAAGAGTAGCTCTATCAGTTGCTTATTTGTTTTACAGGTCCAAGCACAAAAAGGTGTGCAGCAAGATACGATGGGAGAATTATTAGCAAGTCTTAATTACTATTTAAGAGGCTAGAGTAGACAGTTCCAGTGCAATCCTATGCATGTCTACTCAGAAGTAAGTCCCATTGAGTTCAATGAAACTTACTCTTAGGTACAGTAAGTGTGTATAGGATTGCAGCCTTCCATCATGGAGTGGTTATAAGGCAGAGGTTCCCTAACTCCTGGGAAGGCCCTACGCTGCTCTAAGTGGCAGCGGGGCCTTCCCAGGGATCGCGCCGTCGCCGCCACTGCCGTGACCAAAATCGTCCTTTTTACCTGCATTGGTGGGCAGTGGATGTCCGGCGGGGCAGCGCTCCGACACGATCGCAACCCACTTCAGTTTTATGTGAAACCGGAAGTGGGTTGCGATTGCGTCGGAGCACTGCTCCGACGCTTGGGGAGGCCTGCGGAGGGGTCCGCAGGCTCCCCACACCCCCCGCCAGACATCCACTGCCCACCAATGCAGGTAAAAAGGACGATTTCGGCCGCGGCGGTGGCGGCGACGGCACAATCCCGGGGGCGGTGACGGCGCGATCCCGGGCGCGCCGTCAACGTCACCGCGGGTTGCCATGCCCCTTAAGGGCATAGCAACCCTTTGTTCCCAGCTGGGGCGTCGCGACGCCCCAGTTAGGGAACCACTGGTTATAAGGGCTTTTTCCCAAACAGCAGAGGTCTGGAGGGCTTTTTCCAAACAACCACTTACTGATTTAATTTGGTATATAAACCACTTTGTTGAAAAGTGGTGTAATAAATAATAATAATAATTAATAATGGGATGTTTCTTCCTTTCTCTCTCCTCCTTGCTTAGAGAGGGGTGCCATCTGGAAACAAAGCAACATAGGGACATGGAAGGCCAACAAGAGATGAATTTTGATTATAGCATTGGGGAGGCACCAATGATCCACTGACGTGTATCTTGGCAATCCCAATACAGGTAACATGTGTATGCAACAGCATTGTTGGCCCCCAGCTGTTTGTTAAAGACAAGTTGGAATTGCTCTTGTCTATATTCACATTGGGAAAATGTCATAAGAGTTGGTACATACTGTATTCCAATAAAGTGAAAAGCTTCCCTGCATTAGCAGGGCCACCAACCACAGTTTTTGAATCAGAGGCTCAGAATTAAAAAATAATCATTTGACTTGGTGGCTGCTGCCTTTGTATTTAACCACTAGGGTACAAATAAGAGTCTCTTCCTGTTCTTTGGTATGGGAAAGTCGATATTTGGTCCCTTTAATCATTTAACAATGTGTGCCTCCTGCGCTTTATAGCTAGATCTCTCAAAGCAGCTTGCAGCAGGATATAATAATAAAATAAAAATTATTAATTGCTTAGATAGATATCTGCCCTACTAGGTTCTGCCTTACACATTAATCTCATTCTTCTTCCCCTTCCGTTTAAGACTGTCCGTTAAACTAAAATATAGCTGATCTGCCATTTAAGATTATATTTAAATAAATCTGCACATTTCCAAAACCTCAGCATAGCAGGGTTTTTGACATTTTGGAATGTACTCCCCCCCCCCATTTGTTATTGTTGTTAAGTCGAACAAATAATTATTTGGCTTACAGTAATACAGTAAGCCAAAGTAGTCTCAGAAAGCAAACAAACAAGTCTGCCTTCAAATCACAGCCCTGGCAATTAGTTTCCCCTCAATTAATTAGCTATAGCTTTACAGTGCAGTCCCATGCTCACATTAAGCCACCAGCCTAGCTACACTGGCTTAACTGTGGTCTGAATCCTTTACTAGGCCAACACAAAAGGGGAGGAGTAAAGACAAGCTTCAAAAAACCCCAGCGAGGTGCAACCCTGTCAGCCACTCCTCGCATCCGTGGCAGCACCTCCAGCATGTGCCAATCATGGGGTGGCATGCTGACATGTCCCCACACGGGCAGGGTATGGAAGGAGCCAGTTGATGCATGGTAACAAGGAGCTGTCCCATGACATCAGGGCATGTGCACATGCACACACCAGGATGCCACAGCACCTCCTACTGTGGTAGAGGCAGCAAGGAGACAAAAGCAGAAAACGAGAAATCTCAGCACTTAGTGTTCAAGTCCCCTTATGCCATTCACACAAACGCACTGCCTTTTTGACTGCAGCAGGCCAAGGGAACGAAGGTGGGTCCCTTGGAAGAAAGCAGGCATGTGGAATACATAAGCCTCCCTAGGGTCCCAGGGGGGTTGGGTCCCCCTGGGAGGAACCCATCAGTGGAAAATAATGTTTTATGCCAAGGGAGGAACTGGGAGAAGCCACAAGGGGATTCCCAAGTGCATTCAGGCAAACAGGAAAGCTGGAAGCTCACTATGCTGGGAACCAGGCAAATCAAGTTTAAAACCAACCAGCAGGAGTGTCATAACCAAAGCCAAACCTACCATTTGCATGACTGCCCAGAAACACTTATAGCAGAGACACAAAGAGGAGGTGGAGGCAGATCTTGAACCCACACTGGCCAATCTACAGGACAGCTCTCTAACCACTCAGCCGCAGCAGGAACACAGAGCAGGGGAAGCTATGGGTTCAAACACGAGACGTACTCTCTCATTAAAATGGGCTTGGTGGAACCACAATTGGACACACCTGACTGGGAGACTATAGCACGTGAACTAATCAGTTCAATTATTTGACTTGCATGTGACCCACACTCCCTTTTGCATCAAGCCACCCTGCTGCCAGGTATACTGTGGGTTTTGCTTGTGGTCTGCATGGCTGGCCATGTGAAGGGTTCTTCCCAAATTGGAAAACTGCCTATGGTGAAGCACAGAGAGCACAGCAAGGAATAGAGAGCAGCCACAGCAACATATGGCCTCTGGGTCAGGATGCATGCTTGGTGTTTGTGAGTGAGAGTGGGGCCACCTGAGTGCACATGCAGTAGTAACCTCTTGGGGGGCCAGTGTACAATATCTGGGGCATTAACGTTCCCTCCCCTGTGGGGAGTTGCAGTGGAACCTTGTGGGCAATGACTGCTCTGCCCCATGTGGCAATGTTGCAATCCAGAAAAACAAAAGGGCTCAGGATCAGCATTTGGCCAGCAGTTGTGATGACTGGAGTGTCTGACATATGCTCACTGCTATTAACTGTTGCAAGAGAAAGGAATGGGTAAGCAACACAGTTCGTAGGAAAGACTCATGTGATCATACTGAAGGGTGCGGTAGAGACATGAGAGATATATGCAGCATTCATATTTTCAGGCTCGGAATTCTGCCCTTCCCCCGTGTGGGATGCATTGTCTTTGCACTACCTGTTGAAGGGTAAGCTCCAGTTGGGTGTTTGTGCATGGAGGCCTCTTGGGGCAGGTCTCTGCAATAAGAGTTCTGAGAAGACAAGTGTACTCTTGAGTGTACTCAAAAGAAAACAATGTATTCTTCCTCTCTCTCTCTCTCTCTCTCTCTCTCTCTCTCTCTCTCTCTCTCTCTCTCTCTCTCTCTCTCTCTGGGCTACAGGCTGTTTGTGCACAGTGCTCCCTTTGTGTGCCCTTTCTCCATAGTTCCCATCATCCGAGTTCCCCTTTGTGTGCCCCTGTGCTATACACCTTGTCACCTGAGTTATCCAGGTCTCCAGGGCAGGGGCTTCCATACTGGTGTGGAAATGCTGTGATTATCTGTGGAGTTTACTCTGTATTCTATGCTCATCATAGTAGAGTGGAACAGGAGTTGTGCTGACATCTAGGGTACATCAGCAGGGGCGGCTCAAGCTTGAGGCAATGTGAAATAGTCGTGTAGAGCGGCACCCTTGGAAGGGCGGTGAATGGACAAGCCCCCTGCCAGTCTCTCTGCCACCCTCTCTAGCCTGCCACTCCAGTCCTCTTCCAATTTGCAGGGAGCAAGTTGGAAGAGGATTGCAGCAGTAGCAGCCGGGGGGGGGGGGGACGGGACAAGTTGCCACAGCTCCAAATTGCTTTGTCCTGCCTACTTGGTACTTCCAAAGCACCAAGTAGGCAGGGCCAGGCGATTTGGAGCCCACCCCTCTTCCCTTTACTCAGAAGACCAGCCATACAGCCTCGCTCTACTCTCTGCCTCTTCTGCTTGCAATGTGCATGAGCAGGGGATGCTGGGAACCCAGCATCCCCTGCTCCTGTTCATTTCAAACAGAAGAAGTGTGGAGTGCAGATGCTGCACAGCACGGTCTTTGTAAGTAAAGGGAAGGGGGAGCTCTTTCGCCCACCCGCATGCCCAGAGGCAGCAGCGGGTGGGGGATTCAGGTGGCACAGAGGCACACACTGCCCCCTGTATGTCAGCATAGAGTTGTGCAAGCAATGGAGTGACGTTTTGACAGTCTAGTCAGAATGAACTTCTGCCAGCATCCAAGGACTTACACTATATCTATGCCAATTTTTGTACAGTACAGTACAGTATAGAACTGCACTATTTATTCTTAAAAAAAATCCTGCATTTTGATCTCTCCTAGGGTCATTTTGATCTCCTAGAGCCAGCGGGTGGCGCAGTGCGTTAAACCACTGAACCATGAGCTGTCGATCGAAAGGTTGGCGGTTCGAATCTGTGCGACGGCTCCTGCCAACCTTGCAGTTCAAAGCAAGAAATTGCAAGTAGATTAATAGGTACCGCGTCAGTGGGACGGTAACAGCGTTCCATGCGCCTCGGTGTTGAGTCACGCCGGCCACATGACCATGGAAACGTCGGACAGCGCTGGCTCTTCGGCTTTGAAACGGAGATGAGCACCGCTCCCTAGAGTCGGACACGACTGGACTTAATTGTCAAGGGATACCTTTACCTTTACCTAGGGTCTCAAGGCAGCTTTCAAACAAACTAGTACAATATACAGCCCATAAAACAAAAATACAGTCCAGATGACATGTTAAAAGTTACAGGTGGGAGAGCAGAAACTAAACCAAAGGCACAGCCAGACAAATGTTTGGGCAGCATGTTGGAACGCCAGTAGAGCAGGGCCAGTCAGGCCTCCCAAGGTAGGGAGCTCCACAATCTGGGCACCACAGCCAAGAAAGGACCAGGCCAGCCAAATCTCTCATAACAGTTGGATGTAGAGAAAACGCATTAACCTGGAGGGCTCTCTGTTGCTAGTCAACCGACAAGTTTTCCCAGAGAAGAAACACCTTCTTGTTGAAAGAGTCAGTTTACTGACTTAGACTTTGTTCATGGAGTTACCATCAGCCTCCCAAACACTTCAGTTTCCCGTTTTCCAAAGGAAAAATAAACACCCAGCCACATTTTGGGAGACCATGAAGGACACTGTACTCCTAAGAATGCCTTTAAATAGAGAGAGGCTATCTACAGGTGAGGGGAATCAAAATTAGTACCATCAAGAAATGGTAAGCTGTGGCACAGTCTCTGCATTTCAGTGAGCAATTGGCTCTTCCTGCAAGAAGGTACCTCTTCTCTGGGAAAGCCAGTCCCTCATCAAAGGCTCCTGAAAAAACTCCATAGTCAGGGAATAAGGGGGCAGGTCCTCTGGATAAGGAACTGGTTGAAGACTAGGAAACAGAGAGTGGGTGTCAATGGGCAATTTTCACAATGGTGAGAGGTGAAAAGCGGTGTGCCCCAAGGATCGGTCTTGGGACCGATGCTTTTCAACTTGTTCATAAATGACCTGGACTTGGGGATAAGCAGCGAGGTGGCCAAGTTTGCAGATGACACGGAACTTTTCTGGGAGGTGAAGACCAGCAGGGATTGTGAAGAGCTCCAGAAGGATCTCTCCAAACTGGGAGAATGGGCAGCAAAATGGCCGATGCGCTTCAATGTAAGTAAGTGTAATGTGATGCACATTGGGGCAAGAAATCAAAACTTCACATACACGCTCATGGGTTCTGAGCTGTCTGTGACGGATCAGGAGAGAGATGGTGGACAGGTCGATGAAAGTGTCGACCCAGTGTGCAACGGCTGTGAAGAAGGCCAATTCCATGCTTGGGATAATTAAAAAAGGGATTGAGAATAAAACGGCCAATATTATTATGCCGTTGTACAAATCGATGGTAAGGCCGCATCTGGAGTATTGCGTCCAGTTCTGGTTGCCACATCTCAAAAAGGATATAGTGGAACTGGAAAAGGTGCAGAAGAGAGCGACCAAAATGATTAGTGGGCTGGGGCATCTACCTTATGAGGAAAGGCTACAGCGTTTGGGGCTCTTCAGTCTAGAAAAAAGGCTGTTGAGGGGGGACATGATTGAAACGTATACAATTATGCCTGGGATGGAGAGAGTGGATAGAGAGAAGTTCTTTTCCCTCTCACACAACACTAGAACTAGGGGACATCCACTCAAATTGAGTGGAGGGAGTATTAAAACAGACAAAAGAAAATATTTCTTTACCCAGCGTGTAATTGGTTTGTGGAACTCCTTGCCACAGGAGGTGGTGATGGCACCTGGCCTGGATGCCTTTAAAAGGGGATTGGACAGATTTATGGAGGAAAATTCCATCATAGCTTACAAGCCCCCACCCCCACCCCCACCCCCAGACATCTCTAGGGACTCTTCTACCTAGTAGAGCCTCACATATCAGCTAAAGAATATAACCAGGGCAAGTGTGAGACTGCATTCATTTGAACCAATTTCTGGTTGATAAGCCCTAAAATAAATGTGTAAAGAAAACTAATTGCAGATAAATCTATTCACTCTCTTAAAAAAAGATATTCTAATGCTATTAACAGTAGAATATAACACACATGCCTACCTTCAACTACCAGCTCTTCTCTCAGTACTAACCTGTAAGGTGGTTATCCCCTTACATCTGAACATACAGGGAACATGCTCAGTAGTTCTGTTTGCTGGTTTGGCACAGAACCAAGCCATGGCAGAATTGAAACTCTATAAATACAGTATAATTCGTCTCTAATTCAGGGAGGTGGGTGGGCAGGGTTTGGCTTTTATAAGGGAGGGGGAGAAGAAGTGCTTTAAATAATATTTGTATGTATTCTCTTTTTCTGAAGATGATTGCTGTTTAAGTTAGTACTAATTCCCCTAGCTTTTGCTTCCCCCCTCCCTTTTCCTGGAGTGCCACATTTTGTCCAGTTTTCGAGTTGGCAAGAAGAATCATTGAGTTAGTTGGTTCAAGTTGTGGTGCCTAAACCTGGTTCTCCTTGGGGCATTTGATTTTCATACCTCGTTCAAGAAACTCTCTTTACAGTCTTGGTCCCCTCTCATGGTAGTAGATCAGTCTTGAATTTACTGTGGGTGGGAGATGTTTGAGTAGGAATGCTTACCTTGGGGTCCAGAACTTACTCCCTGTTGAAAGTGTTTCTGGGCAACTTCACCCTGTGTGTGTGTGTGTGAATCTGTGACTTATTGTCTAAATGCCATGCTGTAAATTGGAGACCTACCTCAGAGTAAATGTGATTATTACAAAGTAGCTTATTTTGTGTCACCTTGATTTTTCGTGCTTAGGGTTGGAGTCTTGTGTAATAGGAGGTGTTGTAAGCCCCATCTAAATTGGGGAAATTGATGTGACTTGAAGATCAGGATGATGAAGTTAGAGATGTGGGTGAAATTTTGGAACTTGATTAGTGTTAAAAGGACAAAGCTGCATTTTCTGAACTTTGTCGGATTTCCTTCTAAGTAAGGATTGCTGATTGTATTGGTGGCAGCAAGCTACTGTAGGTTGTGGGATGACAATGACAAAGTAGCAATGATTAGTTGCAAAGCTTCTTGGATTCTTTTTATGGTCCATAAGTTGTTTATTATTTGGAAGTCTGAAGTACTTTAACCACTCAGATTCCTGGTAGTACCAATAATCTGAATAGTATTTCTGTGTTGCACGAGCATTTCATGGAAGGCCCTGTGCATGGGCTAAGAAACAGAAAGCTTAGAAGGATATTATTTTGTGATTACTCTTGATAGGATCAAATCTTTGTCTACCCTAATTTTGATATCAGTGGTTATCCCCCCCCCCTTGCGATGGATCAGAAAGAAATTGAGTGTAGTGGCTTGGTACCTGACAACACTGAATATACTTGAGTTGAATTGAGCAGGTGAGGAAGCAGGTAGTATTGTATGCGGAATGTTTCTGATGCTGTTAAATTATTAGAGCAGAGATCTTTCCAGGTAAGCAGGGACAATTTTCTCACATATAATAATTGCTTGGTAGAACCTTGAAGAACAAACTGTTGACAATACACATTGCTGAACTCTCAATCAGTAGGGTGAGCATGACCTAATGGGCCTCAGTGATTCATAAGTTATCATAACCAGTGCCTCAGTTGTCAGAATATCGTGAAATCAAGTGTCAGGCCTTCTCTTAGAAAAGTGATTTCCAACTCTGTGATCCCTCACACATAAATGTTAAAAATACCGTTGGACTTTCCTCTTCTAAGGAAACTGTACCATCTCTGCACTCACAGGGGAGGAATTGTGCATGTAAAATCTGTGTTCCCCTAGATTACACATACCTGTGCACATTTTGCTTTCTTAAAAGTGAGACCTATTCTTGGATATATTTGGGGCGCTGATTCCAAAAATGGCATTGGTTTTGCCCTATCTGGTCATGTTTTGGGGGTACGGCATTTCCACCTCATAATGTGAGTCAAGCAGCTTCCTCGTGAGGAGTCCGATGCTATGGCTTCCTCATGAGGAAGTTGCTTGACTCTCATTATGAGATGGTGATACCATATCCCCTAAACAAGACACGATAGGGCAAAAATGACGCCATTTTTGGAATCAGTGCCCCAAATTCATATAAAACCACCATAAATTTTGAAAAATGTTTTTGGACCATGAAATTTGCAGGCCTGTATTATTATTAATAATGTTTATATCCTACCTTTCCCTACAAGGAGCTCAAAGCAGTATACATGGGGCTACCCTGTTTGGTCCTCAATAACTCTAAGGTTGGTCATATTGCAAGAAAGTGATTTACTAAAGTGCATCCACTTTTCAGCTGAGCAGAGATTTGAATCTGGAGCTATGTACAGCCTTGTGTAATTTGTGTGATGAGCTTGCCGGGGGAAAAGCACTCCCTGTGACATGTACAACTTTCCCTTCAGGATCTACTTCAGGGGAGACTAGCTCTTCCTGTGTCTGCAGAAGACAGTCATGAACAGTACTGATTGGCTAATTCCTGTGATATCACTTCCACCTCCCTATCATTGATTCACAGAGCTTTTTTTTAACTTTTCAAATGTTGTTTTAACAAATGAGACACTGAGCAAACGTTAAAGTGACTGACAGCCCAATCCTGCCTAAGTTGCGGCGGCTGGCCTAAAGGGCTGGCCGCCACATCCTAGGCCCATTGCGGGCTACACTGGCACGGTGTGGGCTCGCCTTGGGGGAAGGGCCTTTTTGGATGCACACCAGCTCTCAAGCTGGCATGCATCCGGGGAGGCCGTGAAAGGCTGGCCCGGTCTGCGATGGGGCATAGGATATCGGTGCAACTCAGTGCCGATATCCCTGCCCCCTCAGCCCGGGCTGGCCAATGACCCCCTCCCTCACCGCCCCTGCCTGCCCTCCCCCTGCCTCTGCGCCGACCAATGAGGGAGCTACCTTCGGCAACCGGCACAGGTCCGGGTCCACGGCTGAGTGAGTGATGCCAGCCTCCACACCAGTGCCACTTACTCGCAAGGAACCGCAGACATGCTTTACGGCATGTTTGCGACTCCTTGGGCCGGTGGAGCACATGCCCAAAGTTGCACTAGATTGGGCCGTCAGTGTTCATCAAATTTCAACATAGATAGCTCACCTGAAACAGCGAGGAGCAAGATAGCATGAATCAGCGTTTGATTCACTGCTTAGTATGACTGGCAAAAGAGAGGAAAAAGCTGAGCCTTAGTTGTGTGAGGAAAAAAGAGCAGTGAACCCTGATTTCAAGGGATGTCTGTAGACAGCCTTGAGCTCCCACATCTCAAGACAATATTCTAGCCACTAGAGACTACACTGGGCCACCATCTTTCTATAGAGCAGTGTTTCTCAAACTGTGGGTCGGGACCTGATTTCTGGTAGGTCCCGAAAGTAATTGCCAAAAGCCCTGAGGCTATTCAAAAATCAGATAGCGGCTAATTAGCTTTCAAAGAGCTGAGCTTCTGCAGTTTGCAAGATAACTGCTAATTGCCTTGCAAACAGCTGAGCTCCTGCAGTTTGCAAGCTTGTGTAAATATAGGGAGATAAATGTTTGAGTGTCTTATTATGGTGTTTTTTTTCCCCAAGTCTGTCAATGACAGATAGTGGGGGAAGGTGAAGGCTGGGTCACATAACTAAGCCCCTTAAGCCTTGATGCTATTCATTAGGGCTGCCTCATTACAAGAATTGGATTGAGTTTCTTTCTAGATCACCTTTTTTTTAAAAAGTCTCTGTAAAGCTAGGTGGGTCCCGATGGAGTGTTATTTTAAAAAGTAGGTCCTGGTGCTAAAACGTTTGAGAACCACTGCTATAGAGCAGCAGTTCTCAAACTGTGGGTCGCAACCCACCAGTGGGTCAGGACCTGGTTCTTGGTGGGTCATGAAACTGACAAGCTGATAAGGAAATTGTATTGAGGCCTATGGAAAGCGCAACAGCCGCATGTGCTTGTTGAGTAGGCGACAGTGCCTCAGCTCTTAGCAAAGGTCAGGCGAAGGGGAACGCAAGACCACCAGAATGGTCCCGATCCGATGAATGTGGAGCTCAACAAACGGTGGTCTCCCCCAAAGTGATTTCCAACTGTGTGATGCCTCACACATAAATGTTAAAAATACCGTTGGACTTTTTAGTAAAAAGGATAAAAACAGAGGCTTGAGTGGATGGTGAAGTGACACTTTTTTTTAAGTCTTGTAAAGCTAGGTAAATCCTGATTAAGTGTCGTTTTTAAAAGTGGGTCCCGGTGCTAAAAAGTGTGGAAACCACTGCTATAGAGCATCATTTTCATACAGGGACACTTTCAGATGTGTGACTCCCCATATGAAAACTGAGCTCGAAAGGTCTGTGTCCATCTGGATTAGCTGTAAAGCAAAACTGAAGTCGATTGCTTGACAGGTGGTGATCAACATCATCCACGGCTTGTTAAATTGAAGGGAAGTCTCTGGGTCCGTGAGGCTCCTAATGTTCTTTAGGGGAGTAATATGGTCATAAAAATGCAGGTGGTGGACACAACTACTACTGATAACAAAGAAGGGAGGGACACAGTCCCCCAAATCTGTCTGTAAACCCCCGATCACAAGCCAGGACTAAAGAGCAAGGTACGTCCTAACCGAGTAAAGGCTTTTGAAAGTAGGGCTGGATGGGATCAAAAAGGAGCTCTGCCCTTGCTTCTTGAAGAAGGAAGTCTTGCATGATATTTGCATAGCCCCCAAATAGCAGATATCTGTGGAAACTGAAATGGGGTAGGAGAGGTTCACTGCTAGCCTGTGAGCGACAGCTGATGACAGAGCGTCCTGTATGCTGGGCCTAGGGGTAGCAGCCATGAGTAGAGGGGCTGCATTTCAGTGATCCCAGTAATAGAACCTTTTCTCGTAAGGGTGTGAGACAATTAGCTGACATGAGAGGTCTCCGTGTACATTTACTATAAGGACACCAGAGGTTGTGCAAAGAATGAATGTCATTTCTCAAACAACTTTGGGAGAAATTACTACTGTTCTTCACACTCTGCAGCAGAATTGAAGCCTGTACCAGAAAACGTACAATTTCCAATTAGGTATGGCACTCCCTGTGCTGATGAGGTTGCTTGTGTCGACACACCTCTTGCTTGTGTTGATTCTCCTTTCAGAGGCCCGCTTGTTAGGGTGAAGTCTTAGGGAGCAACACTGGTGATAAGGGACTTGTGTCGGGAACAGCGGTGGGTGCCAGTTCCCAGGAGACATTTGTCTGTCTTGCAGTACAGTATATTCTTTCTCTGTATAATCAACCTCCTGGTTTTAGAAGTGGGTTTTCTCTGTGCCATGTGCAAGGGAGTGTCAATGGGAAACAGGTTATCTTGTTGTCTTGTGCTCCCTGAGGCATCTGGTGGGGCCACTGTGTGATACAGGAAGCTGGACTAGATGGGCTTTTGGCCTGATCCAGCAGGGCTCTTCTTATGTTCTTATGTGATGAAGGCTGATGAGCCTTCAGGATAGGTGTATGTACCTCTTCTCCCCCCCCCCCCCCCGGTGGCAGTGCTTCTTGGTGTTTTCTTGTGGGATGTGGTTGGTGACGCCAGCTCGGGTCATGGCGCGGAGCGTTTCCTTTGTCACTTTGACTGGCCATCCTTGCCCCTGTGCATGCCTGTCCTGCAGTGATTGTGAAAAGAGAAGCCTGATTTCCTTCTGTCTCCTTGGAGTGCACTCGCTGCCCCTTGTGCTTTGTCTCACCTTGGGCCTGAGAGAGACCATCTGCTTTGCAGCAGCAGCTAGATGCACAGCCTATTGTCCTGGGTTTCTCAGTTGGTGGGGAGACAATGTGACCCTGCCCTAACTATTCATGCCTGTTACCATCTCTAAGTGATGCCTCGACCGGCTTCCGCCTTGGAGCCAGGCAGGAAGTCATAGGCTGTGCTTCCTTGTGTGGGAAGAGCAAAAGGAACCGCGAGGAGAGGGTCTCTGCCTTGTATGCTGCAGCTGTTCCTCTGTCTTCAGTCACACAGTGTGGATGCTGTGGGCTCTGCCTGCTGAGCCCACAGGGCCGGCCTTGGGACAGCATTGAAAGTGTTGGGTGGAGGAGTCGCATGACGGGCTGAGGCAGGGCGTGAAAGCTGGGTGATAGCAGGGTGGGGAAAGGGAAGAAGAGCAGGGATAGAAAGCAGGTGTCCTTCTTGTGAACAAGCATCTCTTATGCTACTGGGGTGGTTCTTTTTCTCTTCCCACTCTTATATCTGCCACTGAAGAGGGAAGCGAATAAGGGTTTGACCTTGAGTTGCCTAGTGTGAACTGCACTGTAGTCGCAGAGAGTGAGGGGGCAGAGCTAGGATGGAAAGGCTGGAAAAGCTTCCTAAGAGCATCTGACTGCCTCCTTTGAGTTGTGACTGGATGGCCTGTCAGCACAGTGTGCAAGGACCCAGGAGGATGCTGTGATGGCTCATGCACCATAACCCATCGGGCTGGCAGACACTAATAGTATGCGCACCTTGGCAAGGTGATACACTACTTCCTGCTGCCTGCGTGTGACCAACGTACTATTTGTGTGTGTTTGTGTCCTTCTGCAGGTGCTGCCTACTTCCAACCAGTCGGTGCAGACGTGCTGCTTGCTATGCCACCGGGAACGTAAAGATTGGGGAGGGCCATCCCACAATGGGTTGGTATCCCCGGGTGAACGGTTGCCTCCGGACTTTGTGCCGACACTGGTGCAGAACCTGCTGGGAGAGATGCCGCTGTGGATCTGCCAGAGTTGCAGGCAGAGCGTAGAAGAGGAAGAGAGGAGGGCAGTCCAGGAGCAGGCACTAGCGGTAAGCATTGAACCCCATAGACTGTATTCCAAGGCCTGTTGCTCAGGCCCTGGCAGATGCTCTTTGGTAACCAATGGTTATCTGAAGGTAGCAGTCTACATGAATGGTCTTCCTGGGTTGGCCATGTGCAACACCCCAATTGCCGTCACTCAGTTGGTGACATGTAATTGGGACCTTAACTACTTTGGGCTCCAGGCTGTCAGACTTGCAAACTCTGGCATTGGTGGTGAATGCATTCCCTGTGCATGGGACTGTTGAACTTTTTCTCTTGCCACTGTCTCTACTTGTGCTGGTGGGGGGTAAGAGTGAAGGCAAGTCTAGATAGGCCTGTCTTTCCTCCCCAGTAGTACACATACTCACTCCCCGGGGCAAGACTTTAGGGCCCACCATAATAGGAATCAGTTAGACAATGGTTGGTCAAACAGACTGCTGTCTGCTTGGAAGAGTACAGTAAGTCGTCTCAGCCTGCTTGAATGTTGTTGTCTCAGGTACCAACCTTCTCTTTTCAGGTTTCACTGTCGCATACGGCCTGCAAGTCACAATCCTGCGGGGCAGGCTCCCACTCCTCTTCGTCGTCTTCATCCTCATCCTCGTGCCACGGGAACTCGGGAGACTGGGACCCCAGCTCCTTCCTGTCTGCACACAAGCTCTCGGGGCTCTGGAACTCCCAGCATGCCAATGGGGCAGCCCAAGGGAGTTCCCTCGGGGGAACACCCGTTGTACCAGGTGAGTGCATCTTGGCGCTGAACTGGTGACTGTCTTCTTCCTTCTGGCTGTGGGGGTCTCCCTGCAGCTGCCTCATAGAGGCTGTTCTGATAGTCATCGGGGTGGCAATTGCTCAGCTATGAAGAGGATGCTAGCAGTAGCCAGCCCATGTTAATACATGCTGTCAGAAAAAAAAGAAGGCTGTACACAAGCCCCTGTCTTGCTCTTCTCTTGGGGGCAGGTCTACAATCTCGGTCCTTTTTCTTGGACCCAGATCAGGTGCCAAAAATGGGGAGGCAAGTGAGGGGCCTGGAGAGTAGCCAGCTCCATCTCTGACTCCCATTTCAGGTGACAAGCACCCCGGCCTCCCTCTGGAGTGTGCCAACCAGGCCCCTGCTGTGGGAGGTGGGCTCAAAGCCTGTCCTTACAGCCACGCGCTCTCCCCAGCTCCCAGCGGCACCCCAGGCTCACCTCTGCCTACCTCACTCGACTTCTGCAAAACGCTTCCCAAGCAGTTCAAGAGCATGTGCCGGAGACCCACCCCGCCAGGTCTGTATGTGCGGGGCCTGGGAAAGGCCAACAGCCCAAATCTGCAGGGCAAAGGTGCCACCTTTGTTGGGCTCCTCAGTAAGGGGTCCTGCTTCCCCCTGGATCCCCACAGGGCCTGTCATCGGCCTTGTGTTGTCTTTGGTTGAATGTGGGATCGTAGCATGATAGTCCCAAGCTCAACGGGTCAAGGGTTGCTCCTTTCTCCTGTGGGTGTCCCAGCGGTCTTAGAACTGGAAGCATTTTACTGTATGGCACTGAGCATGACACTTATGTGGGACTGGTCTTCTGAGCATTCTCTGAGGGAATGTGTGTTTTAAGTAATTGTCACTTGTGGAAGGTACCACCGCTACAAGGGGGCTTCTAGTGGGGAACACAATTGCCAGTTTGGGGGTGGCTTGTGTGACTCTAGGTAAAATGGGCTTGGGGTGCTGCGGAAAGTATTACAGGAGCGGGAAATAGTTCAGGGGTTGGGGGAAGTTGGTAGTGTTTGGTGGTGGGCATGTACTGGTGGGCTTTTCAGCTGCAGAGTTTTATGCCCCTCCCAGTAATCTGTGAAGTGTTCTGCTACCAAGAAATAGGTCTAACTTGTCTTTCTCCCTGTCTGGCTGCAGGAGAGGCCTTCCACTCCTCGGAGCACCACCGGCACGTGGACCTCACTGCTCCTCCCAACAGTCCCACAGGCCTCCCCTCGCAGCCACCGGCACTCCTCCCTACCAAGCAGTTGCCTGCCCACACTGGGCCCTTCAGCTCCCCTCCTCACGTCCACCTGAGCTCTTCACCGCAGGCGGCCCCATTCCCTGCACCTGCCCTCAGTCCACACACACCAGCCCCAAAGCCAGGAGCAGAGTCCCCTCCTACTGGATCCTGCAAGAGCCCACACCTACCCACTGCCAATGTGCCATTGCTGAAGATACCACCTCCTGTAGGCTGCACTCATCCATGCAACGGCCATTGCAGTGGCTCCTTGGGTCCACCTACTGCCTCCCATCCACTGCCCAGCACCAACAGGTGAGTGGAGACCTGACCACTGGGAATTCTTGGTGTTACAATGTGGAATGCTTCCAGCATTTCCCTTGCTTGAACTGGCAAATGTCCTTGCTTTCATTGGGTACAGAGTCCTCAGAACATGCATGCTTGGTGTAATGAACCCTTGGAAACACCAAGTAGACTGATGGTTCAGAAGGCACAATGTTAGCCCTCTTCAGCTGTATGGACATTCCTGGGTGCCCTTGGTCTTTCCCCCCTCAGTGTCCTGAGGCTTATCTGTGGCTGCCTGAGTAGACTTGTGTTGATTTCTGCCATCAGGAATTGGAACCAAAAGCAGCCTGTGACTTTTGCATGTGAGGGGATTGTTGTCATAGTAGAAGCGTCTTGAGCATTTCTTCTTCTAGATTTAAGGATGCTCACCATGATGCATTCTGAGATTGGACCTGTAAAATCCACTGCTACCAGTACACTAGGTACCACTTAGCTTAAACTCTTAATCTGAAGTGTCAGCCCTTGTTCACGTACATAATAATCACACCCGCTATGAGTCTTCACCTGCTCGATCAAGAGTGGACTCTTGTGTGATATTTTTCTTCCATGGGAGACTATTCATGGGCAAAAGTGACACCAGAATGCACAATTCCTGTGGATTTGGTAGGAAAGATCTGTAAGGAGTGGGCTAGAATTGAATCTACTCCTGGATCTTTCCTGGATTTTGCACTTTGATGTAACATTATAGTGTTGGTACATTCACTATAAGAGTATCTCTCACCTGCTTGCTTTTTTTTCTCTCCTCTCTCCTAGGGACCCTGCCTGCAAGGGTCACAAATTCCCAAACGGTACAAGCTGTCATGCGCCACAGTCCTGTGAGGCAGACGAGGGGCTCGGTGAGGATGAGGACAGCAGCTCTGAGCGTAGCTCCTGCACTTCATCCTCCACAACCCAGAAAGATGGGAAATTCTGTGACTGCTGCTACTGTGAGTTCTTCGGCCACAATGCGGTAAGTAAGAGCATGGCCTGCAGCCATCCATCACTTGTGGTTGTAGTCTTTTTGTGGATATATGTGGGTGGGGTGCAGTGGGGTGGGGGCTTGGGAGATCATGCTGACAACTCAAGCATGGCATGCATAACTGCTCATCTCCATTGGCCTTTGCAGCCTTGAGACTGGCCTGACTCCTGGGATTCTAGCCTCACAGTTCTGGCAACTCTGTTCTGGCCTGTTGCTCCTGTCCTGTGTTCTTAAATGAAGCCCTGCTGTTGCACCTTGCATCAGCTGTTGCAACTTTAGACTTTTGCAGAACTACCTGTATGGCTGGAACTTGCTGGGGATCTCTGCAAAGCATCTGGTCGGTGGAGGGGAGAGCATGAAAGACCCTGGGAACAGTATCTGTCCAGGGCAGCTGTAGGATGGCAGCTCCCTGGTATACCTGCAGCAATCCAATAGCTCAACTCTGTCCACAGCCTCCAGCTGCCCCAACAAGCCGGAACTATGCTGAGATCCGGGAGAAGCTCCGCTCTCGGCTGACCAAGAGAAAAGAGGAGCTTCCTCAAAAGCTGGGGCACAGCAGCAGCTCAGGGGAGCCAGCCGTGGATCATCGAGATGTAGATGAGCTCTTGGACTATATCAACAGCACAGAGCCGAAGCCCCTCAACAGCGCCAAGGCTGCCAAACGTGCACGCCACAAGCAAAAGAAGAAGGTGGGCTGGTGTGTGTGTGTGTGTATGCGTGTGCACAAACAAGTGTTCATGTGTGAGAGCATGCTGGTCCAGACCTCTGGGGGGAGAAAGGGGTACAGACCCATATGAGAGGCTGGCCCCATAGCTAGGGGACTAACTTGGAGTCATTAAGCCTTGGTCCTGGCTGAGGGTGGGGTTGGGAGAGAACTCGCCTGGATTGTTGTGATATTTTCACCTCTTCTGCATAGGAGTGGAGCAGTTATCCATCAGTTTGCCTGTGGGAGAGAGGGTGTAGGAGGTAGATGGGGCAAAGGGATGAAGGTGGAACGAAAGATTTGAGAAAACTATTTTATCATATTCGTGTGAACATATTTTCTTGATGGATAATAATACCAAATGGTATTTGCGACACTGAGCCTTGAGAATCTTTGGTGATCAGGTGAGAAATGAATAAAAAGAAACCATTCACAAACTTTCTTTTTCAAGTTTCACCTGTTCTCTCCCCCCCCCCCCCACTTCTTCCTGTCCACTATTGCATACAGTAGAACTGCAAAATACCTCAAGGCCTGATCTGAGTCATCATTTTCAATAGGTGACAACATATTTGGTCATGAGAGGGGGTATAGTGTAGCAGCTAAGAGTGTACTGTAGCAGCTGCGAATCTGGACTTCCCCAATTCAGAAGTCTGCCATGAATGTATTTGGTTGCTTTAGGCAAGCCACTCTCAGCCTCCCATCCATGATATGGAATTAATAATACTTTACTGGTAAATACAACAAGATAATACTTGTGAAGTACTTTGAACACTCAGAAATGCTATACAGTCGGCCCTTGGTATCCACAGGGGTTCCGGAAATGGAACCCCTGCAGATACAAAAAACCCGCTTAAACTGGAGTCCAGCCAAAAAAGACACGTACACTTTTTACCTTTTTAAATCCAAACCACTGCGTGTTCTTGTGCTATTCATGTTTAAATCGCGCTCCGGAAGGCTCCTCCGTGTCGCGCGACTCCCCCCTCCCCAGATCGCCCCAGAAACAATCGGGAGGGGGAGTCGCGCAACACGGACGAGCCTTCTGGAGCGCGATTTAAGCATGAATAGCACAAGAACACACAGCAGTTTGGATTTAAAAGGTTAAAAATGCGATTTTTTAAAAAAACTTTTTTAAAAAAAGCATTGAAACAGTGGACCCTCTGGGACCCGCATTGAGTCAAATCCGCAGGGCCCAAGTCCGCGAATAAGAAGGGTCTACTGTACTGATGATGATGATGATGATGATGATACTGAGCAGATATCTTGGGTCCTTTTGGGGAAGGAATTCACCATACAGCTTGTTTATGGAGGTGGGGATGCCTGAGGTTGAACTTATAAAGCTGCCTTGTGCCTAGTCCATCTAGCCCAGGACTGTTACTCTGACTGGCAGTGGCTCTCCAAAGTCTTAGGCAGAAATCTTGCCCGCCCCAGTACCTTTTTATCTGAAGATGCCAAGAAATGAACCTGGGACCTGCTGCATATAGAGCATGTGTTGTACCACAGAGTTAGAGCTATTGAGGTTTTTCAAAGGGTGCTGACTTGGCTGTTAACTTGTATCAACAGCTCATGTCTGCATAATGTGTTTCAGGCATACTATTTTGTCCGATATCTTCCATCGTTCCCAAGTTGCTACGCATTTGCAAGGAACTCTGGCTGTCCCCCCCTCCTCTCTTTTTGCAAACACAAAATAATGATCCTGCTATAAGATCATTTCTGATAGAGCAGTGGTTCTCAAACTTTTTAGCACCGGGACCCAGAATGACACTCTATCGGGATGCACCTAGCTTTACGAGATGCTCAAACATTTATCTCCCAATATTTGCACAAGCTTGCAAACTGCAGGAGCTCAGCTTTTTGCAAATTGTAGGGGCCCAACTGTTTACAGGGCTATGAGCAGCTATCTGATTTTTGAATGGCCTCCGGGCTTATGGCAATTACTTATCTGACCTTTCCATCACCTGGGACCCACCAGAAATCAGGTTGCGACCCACCAAGTGGGTCCTGACCCACTTGGTGGAAGAAATACTGTGATAGAGGGATGAAATGTGACCATAGCTCCTGGTCTTGCCACTGATTCTCTTCCTGTCTTTTTTTCCACCCACTGAAATGTGTAAACACAGGGCTGGCTTTGGGGTGGACCTGTTCGGTCCAATTGGCCCTGTGGGACTGGAGGACCCCTGTGGGGCTGGAGGGGCGTGGGGCTAGGGGGTCACACTTGGCAGGCGGCGAAGCTCCGGGCACACTTCGCTCCACTGTTGCCAGAAGAGCACCCCCTGACTTCTGATTGGTCTGAAACTGGGGCAATCCGGAAGCAATTGGCTGTGACACGATGATGTTGCAACGTAATCACGTCACTGCAAAACACTTCTGGACCTTACATCTGGTAAGGCCGGTTTTGTGTAAACGAATCAGAATTGAACAATTAAACTGGGCGACTAAACAAGCCTTTAGTCACTTTCTCCAGGGCTCCCACTTTGTTGCTGAGTGGCATGAAATTATCCCCATGTTTCTCTGCTCACACCCGTTCTCCTTTTCCCTGTGTTGCAGTGTTGAGGTTGGGGTTGAGTTGAGTTTGGGGCCTGGGAGGTAGTAACCTTGTTGGAGCTTATACACAGGGAAATTGCAGTGGGAAATTGCTGGCAGTGCATCTCTTCCCTAAGGTTGGTTACCATAGCACAGGCTTTGTATATGTCATTTTATTGGTTCCTGGCACAGATTCCCAGGTGTACAGTGTGGCTTGCTGACGAGCCCATGTAGCTGCATAAAAGTAGAGACTGTCAGGGACTGAAGAGCAGGGGCCTCTTCATTCAGCGCAGCCCAAGGTTGGCTGGCTACCTTCCTTCATCCTCGCCACAGGCCTTCCTTTTCTCAGTTGCTAATTGTGGGTGTGGGCTTATGAAAGCAGTGACATGCTAACATTGATATTTTCTGGTGTTGCAGGAGAAGGAGAAAGCCCAGCTGGAGGCAGAGGCCCAGAAGCGAGTGGACCGAACCCCTCCTACTGGTCAGGATCAGGAGCTGGCTGAGGAGAAGCTTCTGGAGTGGCCTCAGCTAGAACTGGAGCGAGTGAACAGCTTCCTGAGCAGCCGACTGCAGGAGATCAAGAACACCATCAAGGATTCCATCCGTGCCAGCTTCAGTGTCTACGACCTCAATCTAGACGTCAACGACTTCCCCAAGAAGGCAGCCGTGCTGGAACAAAAGAACCGGCTTTCCCACCTCAATGGTTCCTCTGAGCTGCAGGAGATTGACCTTGACCTGTCTCCACTTAGCCTGGGTGCGCCACACAATCATACCCTGCTGCGGAATGACGTGGGGCCCCGATGGGCAGAGAGCCCTGCAGAGGTGCCCCCACCGCTGCCCCCACCAGCCTCTGAAAATGGGGTGGTGAAACGGCTCAGTGCTGTCCCCAACCTCTCCCGCATGATTTGGGTTCAGTCACCCAAGCCAACAGACTCTCCCCAGGAGAGTGGGGCTAGCTATGAGTCCAAGGAGGCAGCACCAGGCAGGGGAGTAGAGCTACAGGAGCAAGTGCCCCCTGTAGGAAAGCAGAGGAAAGGCAAGCGGCAGGGCTTCCCAGCAAAGAAGGGGGAAGCTCTTGCTATGCCTAGTGAAAATTCTGCCTCCAAGGGGATGGGACCGAAGAATCCTTCTAAGGGCACAGCTCCCGAAGCCCTGAGAGGAAGCAGCAGCATAGAGCAAGGTGATGGTGCTAGAGGGCTGCGACAGGGCCAGGGATGGGCTTGTAGCAGCTCTAAGGCGGACAAGGAGAAGAGCACTGATGGGAAGAGCCGGAAAGGTGAAGGCAGATCTGATCAGACAGAGCAAGAGCCTGCTGCTTCAGGGACTGGAGACCGGCATCTTCCCCATGCAGCTACGCCAGATGACTTGCCCTTGCCAAAGGGCAAAGGCAAGAAGAGTAGGAACAAAATGGAGAAAGCAAGTCCTTCCATTGGTAAGTCTCAGCAAAGCTTTCCCCATGGAGCAGGAGCCTTTTTGGCTCAGTAATCCTTTATTAAGAACAGCATGGAGGCCATTGAAATTTCTGGGTCCCGTTGTACATTGTCCAGGCCCACCTTCAGGCTACTGTCAAATGCTTGCAGATCCTTGTCAGGCTAGTGAACAAAGACAGCTACCAGCTTGCATCCAGGTGGTTATGTAACAATTTTGTCATAGCCCAGTGGTTCTCAAACTGGTGGGTCGCCACCCACCACAAAAACCAGATGCAGTCGCTACCCCCTAAGGAGCATGGCGACATGCAGCAATGTCAGCGACAGCAGTTTTGAGGTTCCGCCACTGCAGAAAAAAGGTTTTTTTTCACTTACCAGGGGTCACGCTGACCCTCTGGAGCCCTCTATGTGCACACACCCTATCATCTCAGAGGAGCTTCCAATTGCATTTGGGAGCTATTTCCAGTTTTCGCCAAAAACGGGAAGTAGCTTCCAAGCGCGATTAGAAGCTCCTCTGAGGCACAGGGGGGCCATGGGCCCTCGCAACCCCCGGAGGGCCGGTGTGGTAAGTGGAAAAAAAACCTTCTTTTGCACAGTAGCGGTGGGACCCCGAAAGTGCCGTCGCTGACATCGCTGCAGAGTCCACAATGACGTACAGATTCCCTTACTCCCCTGTAGGAGTTTGAGAACCACTGTCATAGCTTATACTCCAGACATGTTTTACACATACACACAAGAAATATACTGTAGTAGGGAGACCCTAATTGTGTACTTGGAATAAATTATGTACATCTTCTGTGGCTTATTAGTATGTATGGGACTTAGAGAATGATTAGGCCAGAAGAGGTAGGAGTGTTGGGAGGGCAGTAGGAATAAAATGTTAAGGGGAGAGACAGGGTACTGTGTAGGTCATGAGAGCCAAGGTCCAGACCAAGCCCCCCTTTAGTTTTGATCTGACTTGGTATCTTCAGGCTTCTCACTTTGTAACTAAAATAGAAATTCACAAGAAGCCAGATCCTGCAGTGTGGAATTTTGTATAGCCTTTGTGGTGCATGCCTGGGTTTCAAATTAACTTCTTTTTGCCCCTCCAGTGGGGCTTTTTGCATCATAGCCACGGGGTAGAGTAATTGCGCTTCCCGACATGCATTCTACTTTCTCTGCTGGGCCTGGAGGCTGCGAACGTAGGCAGGCTGACTGTTGTTGCAGGGCTCAGGCAGTTGTGTTGGAATGGTGTGAGGCATGTACCCGCTGTGGGAGGGAGGAGATCCCGGTCACCAATTCTTTTTTCTGAGACTCTCAGTATGGCCCAGCTAATTATTTTGCTCTGGTGCTTTGCTAGATGATGTGTTCCTGCCCAAAGACGTGGATGGCGTGGAAATGGATGAGACTGACAGAGAAGTGGAGTACTTCAAGAGGTGAGACTTTGTCACAGGCTATGGTGACTTGTGACCTGGACTTTGCACATGGATGGGGGATTCATGCTGCACATGGATGGGACTCCCTCAAGAGGGAGGAAAAAGAGATAATTGTGTCTTTCTATTTTATCTTTCATATTTTTCCAAGTTGCTGGGGTATATAGGTGTATGCATTCCCACACACACAGTGTGAAGTGCCACATCAGGTGATGAATTACAGTGGGCAGAGAAAGTGTCATCTGCCAACATGTTGGGGAAGGGAAACGCTGGTCTACTGTATTGTGGGGAGGTGGGTGTTGGGCAGACCGTTCCCAGTGGTCATGGTAGTGTTTAGAGGGACATGTGTATGAGTGAAGTAGCAATGATGATCCCCACGTGTACATGGGTGCCATGTACATGTACACGGGTGCCATGTACATGTACACCTGAGAGAGGTGCCATGTCAGCGTTTTGTTGAACATGAAAAATCATAAATCCACTTCCACAGCTAGGCATTATCAGCATACTGATGGCACTTCATTCCAGATCCCTGGATGACATCACCCAGTGGTTTCATATAGACAGGGGTGGCCAACCTTTCAACATGAATTATCCTGGCCCTTTAATGGTTGTATAGGTGAGGGCATTTCAGCAGGTACAGCTGCTTTAGCAGCACCATCAGCAACTGCAGCAACTCTTATGAAACTCTACACAACTCTTATGAACGCAGAGGCCCTAACAGTGGTTGGCCACCCCTGAAATAGACAGACTGCTGAAATACCCTGTAGCACAAGTGCCATGGGATGGAGCAGTAGTCCCCCAATTCTGAAATCATCCCACCAAGTAGGAACAGAACCACCAGTGGATGGTGCCCTCAACTTCCATCCTAGACAACTGACCCAGAAGAATGCTTTTGTTGATGGTATCAGAAGTATTAAAAGTTGCATTCTGCAGCAACCACAGTTTCAGTGCAAAAACAAATCCAGAAGCCATGTTGAAATGGGTCGATAATCTGTGTCATCCAGGAATAGCTGGAGTTGTACCACTACCATCATCACTCACTTGTCCAAAAACAGGAGATTGGCAATTGGTCAATTGTTAAAAAACCAACAATTCTTTTTTCTGGTGCTTTGGAAGTTAGGCCTATTCTTGGATATATTTGGGGCACTGATTCCAAAAATGGCATCAGTTCTGCCCTCTCAGCTCTAGATTGGGAAATATGGCATAGCCACCATATATGCTGACTCAAGCAGCTTCCTTGTGAAGAAGCCATGGTGTCGGCTTCCTCACAAGGGAGCTGCTTGAATCAGCATATAAGGTGGCTATGCCATATCTCCTAAACTAGAGCTGAGAGGGCAGAACTGATGCCATTTTTTGAATCAGTGCCCCAAATATACCCAAGATATATGTCTAACCTTTAAGGCACCAAGATGTGTGTTAGGTTGTGTAATCAATGGAGGATTTCTTCAGGAGTGATGGATCAGCCACCTCCTTCAAGGAGCCAGGAACCAGTCCTCTCTCAGCAACATGTTCAGCGCCTCCTGTATCCAGTTGCTCCCCCTTGGCTTTAACCTCCCCTCAAACTACTTCTGTGGGCTACTTGCCCTATAGTTCCCCAGACTTTAAAGCTCTCTTGCCTGCCCCACGTTTTTGCTGCAAATCGCATGCAGCATTTCCTCCAGGTCTCTGCCTTTTCCAACTATGGTTCTCTTCAACAGTGCAGGACCTTAGCATCAGGTAGTGTGAAAATAGTGCACTTCCAGCAACCAGCTTCATATTTCAGATCAAAGTTGTATGCATGTGAAAGTTTGCAAATCACCAGGGAGGAACTGTTTTCTTCACAGCCCAGACAGATCAGGTAAGACTTGCTGAAGTCAATGGGACTGAGTCAGTTTACATAATTGTTTTATTATTTTGTACAGTTGGCCTGTTTTTAGCCACCTTAGGTGGAAAGCAGGATACAGCTTATAATAAATAAATAGCATCTTTGCAGTAACAAGCCCATCAAATTTGAGATATGCCTGAAGCCTACATTTTCAAAGGATCTTTAGTACACAGGCTAGGCAGATGCCATCACTGATGGCATCCCATTGGCATTTTGGACATCCCCATCAAATACAACGTTGCCAACTCTTTTGCCATCCTTGTCTTCACAAAGACCTGGTGTGATTTTCAGTTTATTTCTTTTCATGGCTACAGAGTCAAGCTCTAGAACCGAATGTTCATGAACGAGTTTTGACAATGTGTGGTAGCTTTGAAGGTGGGAACCATAGTGTTAATACAAGTTAACGCCCTGTAGGTAGACAAGCAGTTCAGTGAGAGCCGAGCTGTACACAGTTCATGAAGAACTGTTCTCCATATTTAGTTTTTACCTGTTTTACTCTTCTCATTTCTTTCGGAGACGTCAACATGAAGAGAACCTGCCTAGAAGAACAACTTCTCATATTCATTGTGGGCCTTTGTGAAGACAGAGTTGGCCAAGAGACTGTGCTATGTTCGAAGAGGAGGGCCACAAAGCCATGTGATACCTGTGAAAATAATACAATCAGTGATAGATCTGTCTAGCATGTGAAGCAAAGATTCTTTGGAAATATGTATGTTTGAACATGCCAAGTTTCATGATTCCCTTACCATAAAGCTGCAATTATACAAACTTATTCACAAGTAGTTCCATTGACTGACTCCAGCGAGTCTTATTTTGTCTGGGCTGTGAGTGTGCATTTCCTAATTATTTGCAAACTTCCATATACTGTACATACAACTTCCGTCTGAAATAGGTAGCTGCAATTGTATTTTGCACTGAGTTGCTGTGCTACAAATTTGTCCCATCCCTTTCAGGAGTTCTTGAAATATGGGTCACAAGCAGCTTGGAAGGGGATCACAAAGCACTGAAGAACTAAAAATAAAATATTGTTACATGAGTGAACTGCCTGTTCATCTGGTGGCTGTGCCTGCCTACCTTTGCCCTCTTCCTGTGCCCTGTGAACCACTCAGAGCACACACACCCCTCCTGGGCAGCTAGTCTACTGTGAATTGGTGCAATGGGTGGAGGGGAGTCATGTAAAAGTATGTCATTTTTTGGAGGCTGCTATAACCAAGTTTGAGAATCCTTACCTTAAGCTACCCTACTCTGGGTTCCTTATTCCTTAGCTCCCTTGTCTTTTTTAGGCTGTTTTCTTACTCAATTGGTCTCCTCAGTTTCCCTGCCTGTGTCCCTTTATCCTTCCAATACTACAGCTCTCTTGTCCTGCCCAGTAACTTTTCTGTCCAAGCTGATCTTGTTTCCTCACAACAGTATCACTGTTTACGGGCACTGTGTTACTAACAAATTGCTCTTCAAAAGTTAGATTGCTTGTGGACATGCTGTTTGAGCAGCTCACCTAGGGACTCAGAAGTTCAGTTTTTGTATTATAAATGTGTAAGATAGGCTTCTAGCCCTTTTCCCTCTCACTGTTTCTTCCTGTACTTGCAGGTTTTGCCTGGACTCAGCCAAGCAGACCCGGCAGAAAGTGGCTGTGAACTGGACCAATTTCACCCTGAAGAAAACCACTTCAAGTGCAGCTCAGTGAGGTGTGCGGTGCACCGCTGGTGTATGTGCAGGGCCCCACACCTCGCCTCCCCTTCCCCCAACCCATAGACAGACACTTGACCTCACCGACATTTGCCCCCTCCCCTTATCCATGGGGCTCCTATTCCTAGCTCATAGGCAGGGCCTGGAAAGCCCCTGTGTCCCTCACCTCTCAGTGTTCGACGTGCGGGGAGATGCTGACTGAGCCGCCCCAAGCCCAGGGGCAGCCTTGATCAGCCAAGGCCCAGCGTGGCACAGGGACCAGGCTGCACCCAATAAAGGACTTTTTAATTTTTTATTTTATTTAAAAAACCCAACTTTTCTGTTGTTTGTTCTGGCTTTTCTGGTCCCTGGGGCATGGGTGTGTGTGTGGCTCTTTGTAGTGGGGGCGGGCAGCAGCCCAGCTGCACTCAGCATGGAACCTCTTCCCTTGAAGTCTCACTTAGCAGAATCTTGAGTTGATCTAAACATTGTGGACTAGCGCCAGGCTGATGGTGCTGCCATTATCAGTGAACAGGGATTCCAGGCTCCAGCATGAGAGCCCAGTTGTCTCCTTGCACAATTAGGCTGGCAGGGCATCTGGGTGTGAATCAGCTGCCTCTTCTGGAAACTGCACGTGTCATTAGACTACTGGCTGGCCTCTCCTACCTCTCAGGGAATCTTGTTCTCTCAACTGGAATGTCATGCTGTGCAGTGTCGGTTGTCTCAAAGAGCCTGCTGTCAGAGGAAGGACTGCAGTTTCTTCGCAAGCAGACACCTGTGAACCAATTCTGGCTGTTATGAAAGCCATGTCAGAGAACTCTAGGCAGTTGTCATGGAAGACTGACAACTTTTTTGTACAGATATCACTTTCATGTAAGCAACTGCTTGTACTTTCTGTTTATGCTGTCCATGGATGATGAGTCCATGCCTGTCTTTTTCACCACGTTTACACACAACAGGCCACCACAAATTGGCTATAGGCTTCTACCACAAGGTGTGGTTGTGTTTCTCACACAGGATTATGTACAGTACATGTTATTTCCTATAGGAAAGTGATATCTACCGGTATATGGCAAATTCCTCTTACATAGAAGAGCCCTAGTTACAAGCAACACTGAACATGCTATGCTGGACACATCAAGCATGTATCTTGGATCAAATGGAGATTGTGGCTCCAGTCAAAATGTACCTGTCAGCTTCTACCCTTATGCTGAGCACCTGTTTGCAGATGGAGGATCTGCCCCCAGAGCTTGCTATTCTGCACAATTTGAGCTCCTCCTTAATCCTAATGAGATTAAGGAGTAAAAATCTTGGGCTAAATTCACACCTGAGCCCTAGTATTCCTAAGTATCTGACCCATAGCAAATTAGTTTGTAGCTACTGTTCGTAGATGCTGGGTCTTGCCAGCCCTTAGCAGAACCTTACAGCCTTGTGGCAGAATCAGTTGCTGGTAAAAAGGCTGTAATATAACTAGTGACCCACCCACAAAAGTGCCAGTAGCCAAGCCCTCTTCTATCTTGGGATGAGCAGGATTACAGCAGAAGCCCTAGAAAGCCATCAGCAGAGTGTGTTCCAGCAAAAGGGAGGGAGCAGTGCCAGTGTTCAGTTACCCTTGATGTGCTGTCTTGTAGCTGAGCCCACGAGTCTGACTTGAGGACACATTCCTCTTTCCCTTACAAACCTGGTGAAAGTCAGATCAAATTGTGAACTCTACCAGGCCTAATTGTGCCCTTGAATTTTAATCTGCTACCTACTGGTTCCAGTAGCTCAGTTGGGATGATAATCTTCCCTTACATGGTACTGGCTGTCCAGCTGAAGCACAGATAGGCAAAAATCCCATTACCCTTCTTCTTGTTCCCTTGGCCGAGGCCCTTGCCTGATAACGTTTCAGATGTACTTGATAAGCCTAACAGTGACTGAACTTTGGTGGAGCTGTGACAGTGATTTCTGGTGCTATCCAGACCCTTCCTCTCCCATGCTTCAGAGGCTGGTGCCCATCCTTCTGCCCAGAGGACTTGGGCTGTCATGCCACTAATCACAGGCAGATCAGCTTCTCTGGCTTTCTTTTTAGTTCTTTTTGATACTGTGAAATCTTTCGTGCTGAAAGATAAACTGACATTTGGACACAGAGTGGCTATGTGTGCTATGTAATTGCTGCCTGTGGCTAGCATGAAGGGGCTGGGGACTCTGGCTCTGGGTTAGTCTAGAGAGCCTGACGGACCTACATTGGCTACTGGCACTGAGAGTTTATGTGGAATGTAGTCCATACAGTCTCCCTGGATACTTGACCAAAACTGCCCACCTATTCAGACTTTCATCCCATTTTCATTCTATCAAAAACCCATGAACTACACTGCTGAAACATTGTAGGTACTTTATAGCTTAACACTCCATTCCTAAACATGCAATGGAATTAAGTCCTTTTGGTCTCCAGCCATGGTCCAGAAGGGGCCTCATCTTCTAAGACTGTTTACTTGAGTAAACTGCATAATGAATGGAAGATTATTTGTAATCTGTAGTATTTAGTAGTGTGCAAGTTTAGCACATTCATCCTTACAGTGCCCCAATAGGGCAAGTCATCATTCTTCCAATAAATCCCATGGAAGAAAACTCACTTCTTTAAGGCTATCTACCAAGTATGATATTAGCAAGAACCTGAAGTGCAGGTCTCCTAAGATAACGTTATTGGGTTGTCTTATTGACTTGATAGAAATGGCTGCTGCAACAATACAAACAGTAACAGAAGATGAAAGGGTGGGGACAGATGAGAATCATCCTATTCCTCCTCAGCAGCTGCTAAAACTATGCACCCAGCAAAGTGGGTAGCAAGTGAAAAAGCTAAAATCCCCACACTTTATCTTCTCTGCTTGTATGGACAACTAAATCGAGCAATCCCATGATCATGAGCACCTTATCTAGTTGGTGCTAGTTGCAATGGCATTTTAGTAGGCAAGCAACCAGGTATCTACCTCATGGGTCACTGCATAAGCTTGGCATTAGTGATTCACCGTGGCACAATTGGCTGAAGAAAGCATATATTAAAGCCTGTTTGGTTTCTGCAGTACCAAAGAAAAAGCAACTGATCAAATTCTGCTCAAAGAAAGCAAAAATTGTGTAGCCAGGTTATTCACATTTGCACATTGTATTCTATACCTGTTACCTGAACGTTTGGAGCATCTGGAAATGTTGACAGTGTGGTATAGGAGCTGGAGGAGGGGTATAAGTGGGAGTAAGAGGTGCATGGATCAGGAAACACAGCTGAAGCAGCAGGAAGGTACAAATGGATTTGGAAAGTAGAATTCTCTTGTAGATTTAGATCAAACCTCCATCTGATTGATCATTCTGTTTATAACAGCAGATGCTTGCAGAAAGCTCACAAGCAGGGCATCAAAGCAACAGCCTTGATGTTTTGCCCCTAGAATCTGGTCCTCACACATACGGAGCCATCAACAGACTGACTTGTATGAGTTTCCTCAGTGAGCGGTGGTAGTGATTTTCATAATTATGCTTTGCCTGCTGAAGGCCCCAATCCTTGGTATCTCCATGTAGGAAAGGGGGGGGGAAGGAAGCCACCTTAAAGTTTGGAGGGCGCCTGACCGTCAGTGTAGACAACACTGAGCTAGAACAGTGGTTCTCAAACTTTTTAGCACCAGGACCCACTTTTTAAAATAACACTATCGGGACCCACCTAGCTTTACGAGACTTTAAAAAAGGGTGATCTAGAATATATTTATTTATAAGTAATATTTTATATTTGCAAAAAAAAAAAAACCCCAATGCATTTCTTGTAATGAGGCAACCCTAATGATTTGAATAGCTTCAAGGCTGGCAGGGCTTAATTATGTGACCCAAGCTTCACCTGCCCCCACTACTCGTCATTGACAGACTTAGGAAACACACCCACCCACCAAATTTATCTTCTTATATTAAGCTTGCAAACTGCAGGAGCTCAGCTGTTTGCAGGGTAATTAGCTCTCTGATTTTTGCAACTCAGGACTTGTGGCAATTACTTATCTGATTTTTCCATCACCTGGAACCCACCAGAAATCAGGTAGGGACCCACCAAGTGGGTCCCTACCCACAGTTTGAGAAACACTGAGCTGGAAGGTCCAATGGTCTTTGACTCAGTACAAGGCAGTTGCATGTGTTAAAGTGACCATGTGAAAAACTACTTTCATCTTCTTGCACCTGTTGCCAGTTTTACTGAATGACCTCAGATAGCGATATTGTAAGAGAGATGGAGAAATTTCTCTTCATTCTTTCAATGCTACACATAATCATCTAAACTGGTATCACTTCTCCTTCAAGTTATTTTTCTGAACTAAAAAGCTTCAGGCATTCCCTTAGGGGGGGGGGGAGAAGGTGCTCCAACCCCATTTTGATCATTTCAGTTGCTCTTTTATGAAGCTTTTACAGGTTTACATCCTTTCTGAGATGGAGTGATCAGAGCAGTACAAAAATAGGTATTCCTAATGTTACCAAACCACAGATTTATAATACCACATCAATACTTGTTAATTTTCAGACCCTTTATGTACAATTCTCATATTAGGAATTATTGCCTATTCACTGCCAGAGCACAATGGATTGATCATTTTGGCAAGCTTTTTACCACAGCCCCGATCTCTCTTTCCTGTTTACTACCAGCCAATTTAGAACCTGTCTCCATATACATGGTTAGAATTTTGTGCCTACTTGTGTACTGATTTATACCAACTGTCATCTGCCATTTTGGAGAGCTCCTTTGGGAGCTCTTTATAGACTGCGAGAGAAGAAAACACAGTCCTGAATAATTCAGTTTCTTTTGTAAATCCTAAGCCCTCATGTCGTCTCTGGTCCCTGATGTATTTAAAAAACCTGCAAATTGGTTTTAAAAAGCCCCACTTCCCAGTATCTACTACCTGTGCATCACTTTACACTGCAGAGGGTGCTGCTATATTGCACACCTACCTGGAACATTATCAGCCTTTCCAGTCCTGCCATGCAGACACCGGAACAAAACAAAGAACTAACCCAATCTCTGTGAAATGATTTATGTAATGAAAGTAATTCAAACACAAAAAAAACATTTCTCTCCGAGACCTGAGAGCTGGTTTTTAGAGCCCTGAAGGATATCTTACCCATGCACAAGTTTGTTCTACACTTCAAGCCAAGCAGAACTAGACATAGCAAATTTGCACCAAACTTGTGAAAAACCACAACACGTCAGACCTTCATGTATGATGCACTGCCTTTTGGCCAGCTACGTCACTTAAATATGACAGATGAAGCTCTCAAATACAATGCTTAACCCTAAGGAACTGTGATAAAGATGAGCTTAACCTAACCAGCTTTTCCAATATTAAGCCCCATATCTTCCTTGAAGTCTCTGGTGTGACACAATAAGACATTTCTGAAAATTGCAAGATCCCTCCCAGTTCAGACTGCTGGTCAGTCAGATACCTCAGGGAAGCCTCTCTAAACAGTTTGTGAAGAGTTTATTAGGTTTATTAATACAACCCCACCCAGAACTGGTGAACACGACTTTCACAATCAGGTGAACCACCTACACACAGAACCTCCATCTTCTCTGGATTGAGGCTTTGTTTATTAACCCTTAGGCAGTGCGTTACAGACCCCAATCCTACTCAAGACAACCACTGCCTCACCTGGATCTGACAAAAAGGAGAAGTCAAGTTGGGTGTCATCTACCTATCAAGGACACCTCTCTTCATACTCCTGGAAAATCTTACCCAGTGGTTTCATGTAAATGTTCAACAGCAAAATAGAGTCCTGAAGGATTCCATAGCACAAAGATCATGATGAGTCTAATCAATAATCTCCCAACATTACCTTCCAAGTTTTGCACATCAGGTAGGAGTATAGCCAGCAAAGGACAGTGCCTCCCACTTCCATTCCAGGAGGACTACATGGCAAACTTCACACTAGATGTCTCTCCATTTCAAAAATATGGACCCTAAAATATAACCACTTGGATTGTCAATACGGATGTTCAACTACCATCCTGTAGAATGCTACTAATACTTAAAATGATTCAAACCCAAATAACTCCTCTTGGGTTCCAGGGCTAGCAAAATATGACAGCGGATTTTCAAGAGGCCTGACTTAGGAATTACCTCTGTCTGTAGCTTGTTCTGCATTTCAGAGCTACCTAATTTAGGTGCTAAATGCTTGTGCTAATCTCAAGTTATGAGAAATTACTACATGTCACAACAGGAATAGTGTTTCAGGTGTAAGGTTCTGACATGTATCCATTTTAGGCTGCCCATAAGAATGGCATTTATATGCTCTACATCCGTGATGGCGAACCTATGACATGCACGTCACAGGTGACACACGAGGTCATTTTGGGTGACACGCCAACGTTTCCCCCAGGGCCCCAACACACATTTTCGCAGGTTTGACAGGCTTGTCTTGAACATTTAGGGCAGGGATTTTGGCAGACCTCTTTCAAATTATCATCTAGTAAAACTCAGCAACAAAAAGTCACTAAGGGCACAATCCTATCCTACTTACGCCACCGTTGTAACCAGCGGCACAGCGAAAACAGGAAGCCCCAGAACGGAAAGGGGATTCAAATCTCCTCTGAATTCCCCTTTTGGAGGGGATTTGAATCCCCTTTCTGTTCTGGGGCCTCCCATTCTCGCTGCGCCGCTGGTTACAACTGTGGCATATAGGATAGGATTGCGCCCTCATTGATGTTAAATAAAATGCAATGTGTTCTATAGCTGTGTTCTATAGCTGTTTTCAGTTCAGTTCAATTCAAAATTACTATTAAAAGTAGCAATAGTCAAAGTACTATTAAAAGTTATGGGGGGGGGGGGGAGAGGAGAGAGACACACACCAGCAGAGTCAAGTTAGGCATTTTCAAAATTTTTGACACACCAAGCCCAAATGCTTCGCCATCACTACTCTACATTGTACTGCTTAGCAACGGATATCAATACGATTTACTGGCAGTAAATCCTAGTGCAATGGTTGTTTTTGTTTTTGAAAACTAGTCATTGGTTCAAGGTGACCGGCGAAGTACCGTAGTCCTATTTTCAGGAAACCAAAATGCTATCTGCAGGTAAGCTTTCTAGATCTATGGTGGATTTTGGTAAGATCATCCAGAAGTCTTTCCCAAATCTTTGGGACAAATGCCACAATTCACAGAATGTTCTGATCCTTTCTAGAATTATCAAAATACTAAATATCAAGGCTATTGAATTACACCAACATAGATAGCTCTGTGGTAGTTGAAACAACGTCTTTAAAACTTCCCTGTTCTATCCTACGCTCCTCTGCTTTTGTCTCGCATACTGGTCTGTGTGACATTGTCACATCTGGAAATCATGGGTGCTCCTGATGGCATGGTCGGGTCAACTTACCCAGCTCATCAATGCATTCTCTTGGATCCATTCACAGAGCCAAAACAATGCTACTGAGTTGTGATGTAGTAGCTTGGTAATCTTTAGGTCTCAATCTCATCCTAACTCCAACTTTGCTGGTTCAACCCATATGACAGAGACTTCAACACAAAACTGTTTTGCTGCTCATTAACGCAAGGCAGAAGTAGTAGTTAAATTGGTTTTACCATGTGTCACCTACATTTGTATTTTTCCACAATTATTTGATTTCTATTGAACATACATTTTCTTACCCAAACCAAATCTAATTTTTGTTGACATACTGATACTGTACATGTGTTTTTTATTGACATACTGATACTGTACATGTGTTTTTTATATCACCTACAAAATCTTGCAAGCATCTTGCATCGCATACTTGTATCTAATTATTAAATAGAACAAGATACAATGGATTCAACAGCTACTTTATACAGCACATTTCCAATTACTTTATTTGACGTCCTTTTCTTTAAAAAAAAGCTTTGGGAAAACTGTTACTCTTGCTTCCATTTTGCACTATTATAACACAATTCACTGTATGTGCAAGACTCTCAAGTGAGGACAACTATGCTTGAAAAAATTCACCAGACATAATATTGGCAATGAAGTTATTATGAGACATAAAATAGGTGGAAACAGAACAGTGATAATAAGCCACAAGAATGTAGTTTGTTTAAAAACCAAAAGTAGTAGCAACAACAACAAGAGTGCTGGCTAAGAAGACACAATGGGGATAGAAGGATAGGCTGAAGAGCAAATGGTCTATAAATACGAGGGTCAAACATCCCTGAAGCAAATTGCAGGGCATATTTCTCATAACAATTTACGAACGAAGCCAGGATCGAATCAGGCTCACAGGCGAATATCCCACTTCGCTCGCGGGAGGAGGGACAAGGTCTGAAGCGCGTAACCACGTTCTCTTCGCGCCAACTTCACCTTCTTCCGAATGTGTCCGTCAACCCTTCCCATACTACGCACTTCCTTCCGTTTGTAGTCGACTGTGCAGCGTGTAGGCGGGGCTACAGTTGCTAAGCGACAGAGCCCTTTTACGATACATTTCCTAGTCCTTGACCCTTCTGCTCCCTCTCATTGGCTACGTGCGTGTTATCACGTGGAGAGGGACGGAGCGTTGAAAATATGGAGACCGGAAGCGGCAGGAAGGTAAGACACTGAACCCGACAGGTATTTCCCCCCGTTCCCGCCCACCCCCACATTCCGTTACGCCGGGGGAGGGAAGTATCTTCTTGGCCCCATCAAGTCACGCAGATCGTTAAATTCTTGCAGAGGCAGCGCGAGGCGGAATCGGAGGCGTCGGGCCTCTCCAGCGACGATGATGAAGACTACACTCCCTTCGTGCCCCTCAAGCAGCGCAAGCAGCAGATGGTAAGGACCGGGAGGGCAGGAGGGAAGCCGCTTCCTCCTTTTCCCCCTCTACAACATGTTGTTCAGTCGTTAAGTCGTGTCCGACCCTTCGTGATCCCATGAACCATATCCCGCCAGGCCTTCCTGTCCTCCACTATCTTCCTGAGTTCGCTCATTTTCATGTTTGTTGCATCGGTGATGCTGTCTAACCATCTCATCCTTGGCCTTCCCCTTCTCCTTTTGCCTTCAATCTTTCCTAGCATCAGAGTCTTTTCCAGAGAGTCCTCTCTTTGCATTAGGTGGCCAAAATATTTGAGTTTCAGCCTTAGTACCTGTCCTTCCAGGGAACAGTCAGGCTTGATTTCATTTAGAATTGACTGATTTGATCTCCTAGCAGTCCAAGGGACTCTCAGGAGTCTTCTCCAGCACCACAGTTCAAAAGCATCTATTCTTCGGCGCTCAGCCTTCCTTATGGTCCAACTCTCGCAACCATACATTGCTACTGGGAACACCATCGCCCTGACTATACGAACTTTTGTTGGCATGGTGATATCTCTGCTTTTTATTATGCTGTCTAAGTTTGCCATAGCTTTCCTTCCAAGGAGTAAGCGTCTTTTAATTTCATGGCTGCTGTCTCCGTCTGCAGTGATCTTGGAGCCCAGAAAAGTAAAATCTGTTACTGCTTCCATTTCTGCCCCTTCTATTTGCCAGGAATTGATGGGACCCGATGCCATGATTTTAGTTTTATTAATGTTGAGTTTCAAGCCAACTTTTGCACTCTCCTCTTTCACTCTCATCAAGAGGCTCTTTAGTTCTTCTTCACTTTCTGCCATTAGGGTGGTATCGTCTGCATATCTGAGGTTGTTGATATTTCTCCCGGCAATCTTGATTCCGGCTTGCGATTCATTCAGCCCTGCATTTCTCATAATGTGTTGTTGTTGTTCAGTCGTTAAGTCGTGTCCGACCCTTCGTGATCCCATGAACCATATCCCGCCAGGCCTTCCTGTCCTCCACTATCTTCCTCAGTTCGCTCATTTTCATGTTCGTTGCATCGGTGATGCTGTCTAACCATCTCATCCTTGGCCTTCCCCTTCTCCTTTTGCCTTCAATCTTTCCCAGCATCAGAGTCTTCTCCAGAGAGTCCTCTCTTCGCATTAGGTGGCCAAAATATTTGAGTTTCAGCCTTAGTACCTGTCCTTCCAGGGAACAGTCAGGCTTGATTTCATTTAGAATTGACTGATTTGATCTCCTAGCAGTCCAAGGGACTCTCAGGAGTCTTCTCCAGCACCACAGTTCAAAAGCATCTATTCTTCGGCGCTCAGCCTTCTTTATGGTCCAACTCTCGCAACCATACATTGCTACTGGGAACACCATCGCCCTGACTATACGAACTTTTGTTGGCATGGTGATATCTCTGCTTTTTATTATGCTGTCTAAGTTTGCCATAGCTTTCCTTCCAAGGAGTAAGCGTCTTTTAATTTCATGGCTGCTGTCTCCGTCTGCAGTGATCTTGGAACCCAAAAAAGTAAAATCTGTTACTGCTTCCATTTCTGCCCCTTCTATTTGCCAGGAATTGATGGGACCAGATGCCATGATCTTAGTTTTATTAATGTTGAGTTTCAAGCCAACTTTTGCACTCTCCTCTTTCACTCTCATCAAGAGGCTCTTTAGTTCTTCTTCACTTTCTGCCATTAGGGTGGTATCGTCTGCATATCTGAGGTTGTTGATATTTCTCCCGGCAATCTTGATTCCGGCTTGTGATTCATTCAGCCCTGCATTTCTCATAATGTACTCTGCATATAAGTTAAATAAGCAGGGTGACAATATACAGCCTTGTCGTACTCCCTTCCCAATTTTGAACCAATCAGTTGTTCCATGGCCGGTTCGAACTGTTGCTTCTTGACCCGCATACAGGTTTCTCAGGAGACAGGTAAGGTGGTCTGGTACCCCCATCTCTTTAAGAATTTGCCACAGTTTGTTGTGATCCACACAATCAAAGGCTTTTGCGTAGTCAATGAAGCAGAAGTAGGTGTTTTTTTGGAACTCTCGTGCTTTCTCCATGATCCAGCGCATGTTGGCAATTTGATCTCTAGTTCCTCTGCCTCTTCGAAACCCAGCTTGTACGTCCGGTAGTTCTCGGTCCACGTACTGCTGAAGCCTAGCTTGTAGGATTTTGAGCATAACCTTGCTAGCATGTGAAATGAGTGCAATTGTACGGTAGTTTGAACACTCTTTGGCACTGCCCTTCTTTGGAATTGGAACGTAAACTGACCTTTTCCAATCCTTTGGCCACTGCTGAGTTTTCCAAATTTGTTGGCATATTGAGTGCAGCACTTTCACAGCATCATCATTTAGGATTTTAAGTAGCTCAGCTGGGATATCATCATCTCCACTAGCTTTGTTGTTAGTAATGCTACCTAAGGCCCACTTGACTTCACTCTCTAGGATGTCCGGCTCTGGGTCAGTGACCACACCAGCGTGGTCATCAGGAACATTAAGATCTTTCTTGTATAGTTCTTCTGTGTATTCTTGCCATCTCTTCTTAATCTCTTCTGCTTCTGTTAGGTCTCTGCCTTTTTTGTCCTTTATCATGCCCATCTTTGCACAAAACGTTCCCTTGATATCTCCAATTTTCTTGAAGAGATCTCTAGTCCTCCCCATTCTATTGTTTTCCTCGATTTCCTTGCATTGTTCATTTAAGAAGGCCTTCTTATCTCTCCTTGCTATTCTCTGGAACTCTGCATTCAGTTGTTTATATCTTTCCCTTTCACCCTTGCTTTTTGCGTTCCTTCTTTCCATAGCTATTTGTAAAGCCTCATCTGACAGCCACTTTGCTTTCTTGCATTTCTTTTTCTTTGGGATGGTTTTAGTTGCTGCCTCCTGTACAATGTTACGAACTTCCGTCCATAGTTCTTCAGGCACTCTGTCTACCAGGTCTAATGCCCTAAATCTATTCTTCACCTCCACTGTATACTCATAAGGGATATGGTTTAGGTCATATCTGACTGGTCTAGTGGTGTTTCCTACATTCTTCAGTTTAAGTCTGAATTTTGCAATAAGAAGCTCATGATCTGAGCCACAGTCAGCTCCAGGTCTTGTTTTTACTGATTGTATAGAGCTTCTCCATCTTTGGCTGCAAAGCACATAATCTATCTGGTTTCGGTATTGACCATCTGGTGATGTCCATGTGTAGAGTCGCCTCTTGTGTTGTTGGAAAAGAGTGTTTGCTATGACCAGCGTGTTCTCTTGACAGAACTCCGTTAGCCTTTGCCCTGCTTCATTTTGCGCTCCAAGGCCAAACTTGCCTGTTATTCCGTTTATTTCTTGATTTCCTACTTTAGCATTCCAGTCTCCTATGATGTAAAGGACATCTTTTTTGGGTGCTAGATCTAGAAGGTGTTGTAGGTCTTCATAGAACCGGTCAACTTCATCTTCTTCGGCATCAGTGGTTGGGGCATACACTTGGATTACTGTAATGTTGAATGGTTTGCCTTGGATTCGAACTGAAATCATTCTGTCGTTTTTGAGGTTGCACCCCAGTACTGCCTTTCCCACTCTTTTATTGACTATGAGGGCTACTCCATTTCTTCTAAGGGATTCATGCCCACAGTAGTAGATATGATGGTCACCTGACTTAAATTCGCCCATGCCCGTCCATTTTAGTTCGCTGATTCCCAAGATGTCAATGTTCAATCTTATCATCTCATTTTTGACCACATCCAGCTTGCCTTGATTCATAGACCTCACATTCCATGTTCCTAAGCAGTATTGCTCCTTGCAGCATTGGATTTTCCTTTCAACCTCAGACACATCCACAGCTGGACGTCCTATTGGCTTTGGCCCAGCCGCTTCACTCTTTCTGGGTCTACTTGGAATAGTCCTCCGCTCTTCCTCAGTAGCATATTGGACACCTTCCGACCTGAGGGGCTCATCTTCCGGCGTCATATCTTTTAGCCTTTTGGTACTGTTCATGGGATTTTCTTGGCAAGGTTACTGGAGTGGGTTGCCATTTCCTTCTCCAGTGGATCACTTTTAGTCAGAACTCTCTGCTACGACCTGTCCGTCTTGGGTGTCCCTGCACGGCATAGCTCATGGCTTCATTGAGTTACGCAAGCCCCTTCGCCACGACAAGGCAATGATCCATGAAGGCAATGATCCATGATCTCATAATGTACTCTGCATATAAGTTAAATAAGCAGGGTGACAATATACAGCCTTGCCGTACTCCCTTCCCAATTTTGAACCAATCAGTTGTTCCATGGCCGGTTCGAACTGTTGCTTCTTGACCCGCATACAGGTTTCTCAGGAGACAGGTAAGGTGGTCTGGTACCCCCATCTCTTTAAGAATTTGCCACAGTTTGTTGTGATCCACACAATCAAAGGCTTTTGCGTAGTCAATGAAGCAGAAGTAGGTGTTTTTTTGGAACTCTCGTGCTTTCTCCATGATCCAGCGCATGTTGGCAATTTGATCTCTAGTTCCTCTGCCTCTTCGAAACCCAGCTTGTACGTCCGGTAGTTCTCGGTCCACGTACTGCTGAAGCCTAGCTTGTAGGATTTTGAGCATAACCTTGCTAGCATGTGAAATGAGTGCAATTGTACGGTAGTTTGAACACTCTTTGGCACTGCCCTTCTTTGGAATTGGAACGTAAACTGACCTTTTCCAATCCTTTGGCCACTGCTGAGTTTTCCAAATTTGTTGGCATATTGAGTGCAGCACTTTCACAGCATCATCCTTTAGGATTTTAAGTAGCTCAGCTGGGATATTATCATCTCCACTAGCTTTGTTGTTAGTAATGCTACCTAAGGCCCACTTGACTTCACTCTCTAGGATGTCCGGCTCTGGGTCAGTGACCACACCAGCGTGGTCATCAGGAACATTAAGATCTTTCTTGTATAGTTCTTCTGTGTATTCTTGCCATCTCTTCTTAATCTCTTCTGCTTCTGTTAGGTCCTTGCCTTTTTTGTCCTTTATCATGCCCATCTTTGCACAAAACGTTCCCTTGATATCTCCAATTTTCTTGAAGAGATCTCTAGTCCTCCCCATTCTGTTGTTTTCCTCGATTTCCTTGCATTGTTCATTTAAGAAGGCCTTCTTATCTCTCCTTGCTATTCTCTGGAACTCTGCATTCAGTTGTTTATATCTTTCCCTTTCACCCTTGCTTTTTGCATTCCTTCTTTCCACAGCTATTTGTAAAGCCTCATCTGACAGCCACTTTGCTTTCTTGCATTTCTTTTTCTTTGGGATGGTTTTCGTTGCTGCCTCCTGTACAATGTTACAAACTTCCGTCCATAGTTCTTCAGGCACTCTGTCTACCAGGTCTAATGCCCGAAATCTATTCTTCACCTCCACTGTATACTCATAAGGGATATCGTTTAGGTCATATCTGACTGGTCTAGTGGTGTTCCCTACATTCTTCAGTTTAAGCCTGAATTTTGCAATAAGAAGCTCATGATCTGAGCCACAGTCAGCTCCAGGTCTTGTTTTTACTGATTGTATAGAGCTTCTCCATCTTTGGCTGCAAAGCACATAATCTATCTGGTTTCGGTATTGACCATCTGGTGATGTCCATGTGTAGAGTCGCCTCTTGTGTTGTTGGAAAAGAGTGTTTGCTATGACCAGCGTGTTCTCTTGACAGAACTCCGTTAGCCTTTGCCCTGCTTCATTTTGCGCTCCAAGGCCAAACTTGCCTGTTGTTCCGTTTATTTCTTGATTTCCTACTTTAGCATTCCAGTCTCCTATGATGTAAAGGACATCTTTTTTGGGTGCTAGTTCTAGAAGGTGTTGTAGGTCTTCATAGAACCGGTCAACTTCATCTTCTTCGGCATCAGTGGTTGGGGCATACACTTGGATTACTGTAATGTTGAATGGTTTGCCTTGGATTCGAACTGAAATCATTCTGTCGTTTTTGAGGTTGCACCCCAGTACTGCCTTTCCCACTCTTTTATTGACTATGAGGGCTACTCCATTTCTTCTGAGGGATTCATGCCCACAGTAGTAGATATGATGGTCACCTGACTTAAATTCGCCCATGCCCGTCCATTTTAGTTCGCTGATTCCCAAGATGTCAATGTTCAATCTTATCATCTCATTTTTGACCACATCCAGCTTGCCTTGATTCATAGACCTCACATTCCATGTTCCTAAGCAGTATTGCTCCTTGCAGCATTGGATTTTCCTTTCAACCTCAGACACATCCACAGCTGGACTTCTTTTCGGCTTTGGCCCAGCCGCTTCACTCTTTCTGGGTCTACTTGGAATAGTCCTCCGCTCTTCCTCAGTAGCATATTGGACACCTTCCGACCTGAGGGGCTCATCTTCCGGCGTCATATCTTTTAGCCTTTTGGTACTGTTCATGGGATTTTCTTGGCAAGGTTACTGGAGTGGGTTGCCATTTCCTTCTCCAGTGGATCACTTTTAGTCAGAACTCTCTGCTACGACCTGTCCGTCTTGGGTGTCCCTACACGGCATAGCTCATGGCTTCTTTGAGTTACGCAAGCCCCTTCGCCACGACAAGGCAATGATCCATGAAGGGGATGACCCTCTACAACATGACCCTGTGCATATTTGCTGGGAAGGAAGGTCGACCACAAAATGAATTGCGTTTGATTCCTCAAGCAGCTTGAAAGCTTCTCGCTGGATCCGTTCTCCTTTTGGTCCTCAACTTCAGTCTGCCCCAGCCCCCTGTCAGTGCTTGAGTTCCAAAAGGACAGGTGCACCATGCAGGCTTGATCAATAGGTGCTGCTCTTAAAGCTTTGACCTGTTGAATCAGGATGCAGTTTCTCAAAGTTGAGGAAAAGGAAAAGTTGCACGCGCTTAGAGTTGTATCACTATTATTTCAGTAGCCCTGCTGATAACCACTGGCATTGATAAAAATAGGGTTCTAGGTGGGGCTTTCTTCCCTGTTTTAAAATGTAGTCTAATGGCACAATGCTTTGTAACTTTAGACCGGCAGAGCTCTCACTCTACCGGCCTAAAGCAAAAAGTTCCGTAAAACACTTTTGCGGTGACTTGGGAGTAAATAGGCTCCTATTTAGCCACACATACACTGTACCCTCTGCATCACTGGTGTTGCTAGAGGTGGGGGGAACGGTAAGTCCTGCACAGCGGTATCCGCTCCGTTCCCCACTCGCCGTCGGAACCAGTCCGAGCGGTGAAGGCAACGCGCAGGGGTGTGCATTGCCTTTGCCGCTTGGACTGGTTCTGACGGCGAGTGGGCGGGGCCACCATGGAACGGAGTGGTTACCGCTGTGCAGGACTTACCATTCCGCCCCACCTCTAGCAACACCAGTGCTCTGCGTTGTTGCTGACACCTGCTACACAGTAGTCCTGACATAGCTGTCATTATGCTGCCGCCTTGTTTCTCCTGCAGCTGTGTGCCGCATATACCATGGCACTAGCAATCAGGTGACTCATGATCGACAAGGGCCTACCTTTCCCATTGGAGCCCAAGGAGTCAGAGAGAGAGAGAGAGAGAGAGAGAGGACGATACAGACTCTGAGCCCTAGGAGCAGACAGGCCCTCCCTCCCTGCCCTAGGAGCAGACAGGCCCTCCCTCCCTGCCCTGCTGAGCCCCATTCTGAGGCAAGAAACAACAAGGGTGTGCAAAAGGGATCCCTAGCTACTAATACAGAGACAGCAAATGTGAACAAATCAAAGTTTTTATTGCACAGTCTCTAAAGATGGAACAGCATCTGAAAGGGAAACACACAAGTGAGGTTGCCAGTCATTTCAACCCAGCAGGGCTCTTGTCCTTTTGCACGTTATCCAACAGATAGCCAAGTAGCAGGTGTAAGTGAGGTCTGTCTACACCATCATGGAGTTTGTGGAGCAACAGGGGCCCATGATGTGAAACAAGTAGGCCAGCAGCCCCACAGAGGAACAGCTGGGATCACACTGGTCACTACTGCCAGGCATGCTATAGGCTTCCCTTGTGGTCTGCATCAGGGGTTCTCAACCTTTAGAGGCCTGGGTATGCCCTATCACAGTCCAATTTTCTGAAGTACCTCTGCTAATTAATTGCTAATTAATTTGATTAATCAATCAATTAATTAGCTAATTAATTGTTTAAAAATAAAAAGTATTAAAACTATTTTATATGTGAAAAATGTCTTATTTAACTCTGTGGGTATGGGTGTGGAAGGCCCAACACAAAATCAGAGAGACAGAAGGAGGGGATTGCATTTTCTCAACTACAAAAAATACACTGCACAGATGGGAGAGAAGGAAAAAAACAGACAGCTTGATCTCACATTAGTGCAAAAAGACACATGCCAGGATCTTTTTTTTTTCCTCCAAGACAACTTTTCCCTCTCTCACTTCCCAAAATCAACTCCTCCCACCCCACGCAGTCTCTTATGTGTTAGTATCTGAGAGAAGCAGACACTCCAGAAGTAGGCAATTCTCATCATGTTGCAAGGAACCCTCTGCTCGAGTTCTGCTGCTCTGAAGTGAAAATGAAATTGAAACTGCATAGCAGTTTGATGCAGGGAGATAAGGAGCAGCCTCTCGCATACCCCCCCCCCCCTTCCAGCTGAGCTGGGAGCTTGGGGGTGAGGTAGATTTAAAAAATAAAAAAACCTCTGGTCCCCGACAAGTAGCTGATAAGGGGAAGCCTCTCACTACCCCTGCCTGATGGTCTGCGTACCCTAGAAGTACGCGTACCACAGGTTGAGAACCCCTGGTCTACATGACTGACCATGTGGAAAGTCCTGTGTCTTCTTTCCTGTTGGATAGCTGCCTGTGGAGAGCAAAACAGCAACAACAACACTCAACTGTCTGTGTGTGAGTGAGTGAGAGAAAGAGAGAGAGGGGGGGAGAGGTGCTACTTGGGTGCACATATAGGGATACCCTGTCGGGGGTGAAAGCACAGTGGTTCAGAGCGTTACCTTTTCCTCCCCAGAGGGATGTGTGTGGCTGCAGTGGAACTCTGTGAGAAATGACTGTTCAGCCTTATGTGGCGATGCCCTGCAAAACAAACGCTCCAGAAGCGTGTTTGGCCAGCCATGGCAATGGTTGGAGTACCTGGCATTCACCGAGAGAGCAGACATGCACAGCTATTAGATGTTGCAAAAGGAAGGGATGGTTAGGCAACACTGTTTATGGCAAACACACATTTGACAATACTGAATGGACAGTGTTTGTGGGGGTAGGGAGACATGAGACAGATATGCAGCATCATTGTGTTGTGGCATGGGATTCCCTTCCTGGTGTTGCTTACCTGTACAGTGTCCTTGTTTCCCCTGTTGGGGTGGTGAAGTGGAGGTTCCACTTTGGTGTTTGTGTGTGGAGTCCTCCTGGGGCAGAGTAGCTGTAAAAGAAATTCTGAGAAGATGAGTGTTAACAAAGTACCCTGCCATACATGTTGGGAGGAGCAGCAGCAGGCTGTTTGTGTAAAGTGCCCTTTCTCCATAGTTCCCATCACTACAGTCTGTGTGTGTGCTCTAAGTGTGGACGACATGAGACCAGAGAGGTATAGCTGCATGCCACACACCCTTTCATTTGGGTTCTGGTTTCCCTGGAAGGGGCTTTAGCATTGGGATTCTGTGATTGGCTGCAAAGTGTAGTCTGTATCCTATACTCTATCATAGGAAATTGGGTGGGGCAGAGGTGGGTGGCAGGAGTGGAAATTTCCTGGGGTTTTCCCCTTTCCCATTGTTTCCTATGGCACTTAAAATTCCTACACAAGTTCTGATGTTGGCATAGGGTTTTGTTGATGTTTGGGACGTCTCTGTCATCTGAAAGGGTTTAGGATATGGCAGGAGTTCTCAAAGCAGTGGGTCGCAACACACCACTTTTTCCGGAAGTGGCCGATATACCCTTAAGGGGGTGGCCAGCGAGAATGGCAGCGGTGCCACTCCAGGATTGCGCCCGCACCCGACCCCAAAATGCTTTTTTAAACAGACCTAGTTATCCTGCCAGCTCCCCGACCCTTCAGGGAACTGGTAGGACAACCAGGTCTGTTTAAAAAAGCGCTTTGGGGTTGGGTGTGGGCGCGATCTTGGTGCCTCCAACATCACCCCACCCCCGCAAAGACTTACAGGGGAGCCCTGGAGGACTTTGAGAAACACTGGGACATGGCATATGTTAACTCCGCCTTGTTCCATCTACATCCCACCCAAGGCTCTCCCACCTCTCCACCCTGTTTGGGGTTTTGCACCAGCTGTAACTTTGCCCATGTTGGAGGTACATCAGCATAGTATTGTACCAGCATCCATGGCACATCCATTCGCTAGGCCTATGATGGACCGTAATTGCACCAGAGTAGCTGTTGTTGCACCAACATCCAAGGGCATATGCCAGGGGTGTGAAACATGTTTCATATGGCAGACTGAACAGCATTCATGGTGCCTGCTGATGGCCATAAGTGATGTCATTAAACAAGAAGTGACTTCTTTAAGCAGGTGATGGCCAAAAATAAGCACTTTGTTCTCACCTAGGAACTGGTTAGCTGCAAATGACAGAAGAGAAAATGTGCAAATCTTGATCATATTTTCAAGATGTGGGAGAGCCCAATTATCATGTGGGCTGCCCTTTCAGCAGCGCTGTTTCTACTGAGAGGACACTTCACAGCTCAGCAGCTGTGGTCTGCAAAGTGACTCCTCTGCAGAAGCTGGGCTGCTGAAAGGGCAGCGCTTGGCAAGCCCAATTATCATGTGGGCTGGATAAAGAACTTCTGCGAGCCATATATGGCCCATGGGCCTTATGTTTGACACCCCTGGCATATGTCATATCTTATGCTGCTCAGACTGACTTTTTAGAGCTATGGGACTGCACCCTTAAATTAGTATGGAAATGCGTTAGCAGAGACACAAGTGGCTAAATGCATGGGGTACAGGGTGGTTCAGGAAAGACTTTGTTGAGTGTGCCAGTCTTGCAGATGCTTTGGCAGCAGATGAGAGATGCTTACATCTGCAGAGGGGCTAGCAGTTAAGGGTTTAGTTCCAGTGCGTCGTTTTAAGTTTCTTCTGTTCCTCTCCTACATTCAGCTGCAAAAGTTGCTGCAGATGCGCCGTAAGGGGGTGTTGGAGGATGAACAAAGGGACGGTGGCAGCGACTATCATGGTGACGAAGATGACATTCCCCTGGGTCCGCAGTCCAATGTCAGCCTCCTGGACCAGCACCAGCACCTCAAGGAGAAGGCGGAAGGTAGAATTGGCAAAGTGGGTTGCTCTGTAGGTGAAAGAGGGCTCCAAGATAGAGGGGTGTACCTGACTGCTCTGTGATTCTCTGCAGCACGTAAAGAGTCGGCTAAAGAGAAGCAGCTGAAGGAAGAAGAGAAGATCCTGGAGAGTGTGGCAGAGGGGCGAGGTGAGTGCCAAGGAAATATTCTTCCAGTGACTTTTGAGGTCTGTTAGTATTGGACAAAAAGTGTGTGGGGGGGGGGGGAGGCATAAAAAGCTTCAGCTAGAAAGCAATACTGTATTTAATGATTTTAAATTCAAGCTGTGTGATGGATCCCAGTGCCTCCTAGGTCATCTTGCTATCACAAATATAGCCAATTAATCCTATGAAGTACAGCAGTTTCTTATACATCTCTTGCTCTGACCTTCCCTTTTCTCTGACTACTACTGAAGAGACATGTTCTTGGCCTTGAAAAGGACTCACTGATTATTAGAGAAAATGGAGATTGACCAAGGGGAGTAGTGTCTAGTGGTTAGCGCTTAGCACACCCCTTCCTGCTCTCTGCTTCTCAGATTACTGGGACACCAACTGAATAGGGGGAAAACTCATAGATATCCACTACCACCATCCCAGACTGTTGAAATCAGGCAGGAGGGCGTGTCTAGGAAAGACCTCTCCTCCCAGGTCAGCACAAAACCTAGCAGTTCTTGTTTAAAATCATATTGTGATGGTGAACCCGAGCAGTTCTAGAGACGAAACACCCCACTCAATCACCTGTGAATATGTACTAGGCAGGCAAGAAGACCAAGTATAACCAATTAATTAAAGCCCCAAAGAAAAAGGAATTAAACAAAACAGGGAAGTGATGGACAGGACTACAATAAACAGGCTGATGAAAAATGCCTGGTCTTGGCTGGATGGCTGCAAAGAGAGAGCTTGACAATATTGGATGCAGTAACTGGTAATGCCCAGCAGGGAGAGCATGGAAGCTACTTAGGAGAAATGTACATGACATTCCCCCAGTGTTGCTACACATGGGAAGTTTGGCAGACTGGCTTGAAGTGGAAAAAGCAAGCAAAACAAAAGTAATTCCTTAAACGTATCTAGTTAGAAATACAGTCCCTATTGCTAGCTACTAATGTTGTCCTAGGGTTGCTGGCCTCCTGCCCTTTCTAGAAATAAGTGGGTGTGCCTTTTGCAAACCAGTAGTTGTTCCAGTTGCAGACCTGGTAAACTAGAAGGGTGGGGGCTATCCAGTGTTTTGCACTGAGTGTCACATGTATAACTATCTGCCTCTTGGGCAGAAGTCATGGGTTTGTGCTCGGTGCAAAGAGCTCCAGGCTCTCAGGGAACGGGTTCACTCCCTTGAAGCCACGGTTGCTGACCTGGAGAAGCAGAGACAGGTAGAGAGGTACCAGGGTGAGACTTCTAGGGACGTGGAGGCATCGTCCTACCCTCAGTTGGCCAGCGCCTCAGCTGCCAGGAAAGGGAGTCTCAGGGCTGGAGGACATTGCTCTGGAAAAGAGGGAAACAATCCCCCAGTGGGGACCCCTTCTTCAGGTGATGGGCCCGTATCCAGTCGCACTATGGATACTCCTCTGGGGAGGGGGGGAAGGGGGCTTCTTGTAGTGGGTGACTCTATAATCAGGAACATAGAAAGGGGGGTCTGTGACGGATGTGAGGACCGCACGGTGACTTGCCTACCTGGTGCGAAGGTTGCGGACATCACCTCTCGTCTAGATAGGCTGGTAGAGAGTGCTGGGGAGGAGGTAGCGGTTGTGGTGCATGTTGGCACCAACGACGTGGGGAAATGTAGCCGGGCGGTCCTGGAGGCCAAATTTAGGTTGCTAGGTAGGAAGCTCAAATCCAGGACCCCAAAGGTAGCGTTCTCAGAAGTGCTACCTGTTCCACGCGCAGGGCCAGCTAGGCAGGCGGAGCTCAGGGGTCTCAATGCGTGGATGAGACACTGGTGCCAGGAGGAGGGGTTTAAGTTTGTTAGGCACTGGGGAACGTTTTGGGACAAGCCAGGCCTGTACAAGAGGGACGGGCTTCACTTGAACCAAAACGGAACCAGACTGCTGGCGCGTAACATTAAGAAGGTGGCAGAGCAGCTTTTAAACTGACTCCTGGGGGAAAGCCGACAGGAGCCGAGGGGCATCCGGTTCGGGACTCCTCATCCCTCGGGAATGAGGGTGCAGAGGATGGGGAACAGTCAAGTAATAACAGAGTAAGAATTGGGAGTGGTAGCGTGATGGGACATGACAGCCAGTCTAGCAAGACAGAAGGCTGCAGGAATAAGGGGGCAAACATGCAGCCCTTCTTGGGGGACCAGGTTTATAAGTGCTTTTATGCAAATGCCCGAAGTCTACGGGCAAAGATGGGAGAACTGGAATGTTTGGTGGCTAGGGAAAACATTGACATAGTAGGTATAACAGAAACCTGGTGGAATGCGGAGAACCAGTGGGATACTGCAATTCCAGGATATAAACTCTATAGGAGGGACAGAGAGGGGCGTGTTGGAGGTGGGGTGGCCATCTATGTCAAAGAGGGGGTAAAATCCACCAGAGTAGAGCTGGAGGGGGGCTCTGACTCCTCCGTAGAATCACTGTGGGTTAGATTACCAGGCTCAAAGAGTGATGTAATAGTAGGGGCATGCTACCGTCCTCCAGATCAAAAACCTGAAGGGGATCTTGAAATGAGGAAGCAAATCAGGGAGGTGTCAACGAGAGACAGGGTTGTAGTCATGGGGGACTTCAATTATCCTCACATCGACTGGGTCAATTCATGCTCAGGTCATGAAAGAGAGACTGGATTTCTAGATATGTTAAATGACTGTGCCTTAGAGCAGCTTGTCACGGAACCGACCAGAGGACAGGTGACTCTGGACTTGATATTGTGTGGCACTCAAGATCTGGTCAGGGAGGTAAATGTTACCGAACCGTTGGGGAACAGTGACCATGCTGCGATCCGTTTCGCCATGCATGTCGGAGGGAGAGTGCCGAGCAAATCTGACACGAAAACCCTTGACTTCCGAAGGGCAGACTTCCCCAAAATGAGAAGACTAGTTAAGAAAAAGCTGAAAGGGAAGGTAAAAAGAGTCCAATCGCTCCAGAGTGCATGGAGGCTGTTTAAAACAACAGTCATAGAGGCCCAGCGGGAGTGTATCCCACAAAGGAGGAAGGGCTCGACCAAGTCCAGGAGGATGCCGGCATGGCTAACAAGCACAGTTAAGGAGGCTATAAAAGGCAAGGAAGCTTCCTTCCGTAAATGGAAGTCTTGCCCTAATGAGGAAAATAAACAGGAGCACAAACTGTGGCAAAAGAAATGTAAAAAGATGATACGGGAGGCCAAGCAAGACTTTGAGGAACGTATGGCAGGCAACATAAAAGGGAATAATAAAAGCTTCTTCAAATATGTTAGAAGCAGGAAACCTGCCAGGGAAACGGTGGGTCCGCTGGATGGTGAGGGAGAGAAAGGGGTGATAAAAGGGGACTTGGAGACTGCAGAGAAATTAAATGAGTTCTTTGCATCTGTCTTCACGGCAGAAGACCTCGGGCAAATACCGCTGCCGGAACGGTCTCCCCTGACTAAAGAATTAAGTCAAATAGAGGTTAAAAGAGAAGATGTCTCAGACTTAATTGACAAAATAAAGATCAATAAATCACCAGGCCCGGATGGCATCCACCCAAGAGTTCTGAAGGAACTCAAGAATGAAGTTGCTGACCTCTTGACCAAAATATGCAACTTGTCCCTTAAAACGGCCAATGTGCCAGAGGATTGGAGGATAGCTAATGTCACACCAATCTTTAAAAAAGGAAGGAGGGGGGACCCGGGAAACTACAGGCCGGTCAGCCTAACATCTGTTCCAGGGAAGATGGTGGAAAGTCTCATGAAGGATAAAATCTTAAAATACATAGAAGAACAAGCTCTGCTGAGGGAGAGTCAGCATGGCTTCTGCAAGGGGAAGTCTTGCCTCACAAACCTGTTAGAATTTTTTGAAAAGGTCAACAGGCATGTGGATGCGAGCGAACCCGTGGATATTATATATCTGGATTTTCAGAAGGCGTTTGACACGGTCCCTCATGAAAGGCTCCTGCGAAAACTCCACAGTCAGGGAATAAGAGGGCAGGTCCTCTTGTGGATTAGGAACTGGTTGAAGACCAGGAAACAGCGAGTGGGAGTCAATGGGCAATTTTCACAATGGCGAGAGGTGAAAAGCGGTGTGCCCCAAGGATCGGTCTTGGGACCGGTGCTTTTCAACTTATTCATAAATGACCTGGAGTTGGGGATAGGCAGTGAGGTGGCCAAGTTTGCGGATGACACTAAACTTTTCCGGGTGGTAAAGACCAGCAGGGATTGTGAAGAGCTCCAGAAGGATCTCTCCAAACTGGGAGAATGGGCAGCAAAATGGCAGATGCGCTTCAATGTAAGTAAGTGCAAAGTGATGCACATTGGGGCAAGAAACCAAAATTTCACATATACGCTGATGGGTTCTGAGTTGTCTGTGACGGATCAAGAGAGAGATCTTGGGGTCCTGGTGGACAGGTCAATGAAAGTGTCGACCCAGTGTGCGGCGGCTGTGAAGAAGGCCAATTCCATGCTCGGGATCATTAAAAAGGGGATTGAGAATAAAACGGCCAATATCATTATGCCTTTGTACAAATCGATGGTAAGGCCACATCTGGAGTATTGTGTCCAGTTCTGGTCACCATACCTCAAAAAGGATATAATTGAATTGGAAAAGGTGCAGAAAAGAGCGACCAGAATGATTCGTGGGCTGGAGCACCTCCCTTACGAGGAAAGGCTACAGCGTCTGGGGCTTTTCAGCCTAGAAGAAAGGCGCCTGAGGGGGGACATGATTGAGACTTATAAAATTATGCATGGGATGGAGAGAGTGGATAGAGGGAAATTCTTTTCCCTCTCGCACAACACCAGAACCAGGGGACACACACTAAAATTGAGTGGAGGGAGAGTTAGAACAGACAAAAGAAAATATTTCTTTACCCAGCGTGTGATTCATCTGTGGAACTCCTTGCCACAGGATGTGGTGATGGCACCTGGCCTAGATGCCTTTAAAAGGGGTTTGGACAAATTCATGGAGGAAAAGACCATCACAGGTTACAAGCCATAAGCAACCTCCTGGTTTTTTTTTAGAAGTGGGTTTTCTCTGTGCCAGGTGCAAGGGAGTGGTGACTGGACACAGGTATCTTGTTGTCTCGTGTGCTCCCTGAGGCATCTGGTGGGGCCACTGTGTGACACAGGAAGCTGGACTAGATGGGCTTTTGGCCTGATCCAGCAGGGCTCTTCTTATGTTCTTATGTTATGTTCTTATGCACCTCTCTAGCTGTGTGCAGAAGCTTATATCGCCAAGGTTTGATAATATCCTAGGTCATGCAACTGGATAAGGGGAAACGACCTGGCCACCATCCCACCCCTTTACCTAGACAAGTGGGCTTCGCTCCCCAATCACTGGGTACATGTCGGTCTCAGCAGAAGGTTGGCCACAATCATTTGTCCCTGGGGACACTCCAGCCATGATGACAGTGAATACCTATAGTACCTGTCTGGAATGCCATGTGGTCCCTCCATAAATGTCCTGAATTAAAAAAAGATAGGTCTTGCTGTAGGCAGATGACCTCTTAGGATGCTGATGTATCACAGAAGCCTCCCGGGGAGTTAAAGGTCTAAAAATGGAGAAAAATGTGCAGAATGTAGGGGGGAATTCGGGTTTTTTTTTTGGTCACATTGACTGTTTTTCTTTTGTGTAGCTCTGATGTCTGTGAAAGAAATGGCAAAAGGCATCACCTATGACGATCCCATTAAAACCAGGTACATCTTGCATATTCTTAGTACAAATTAAATGGAGCTTTAGCATACATGGGACTCTTTCTGGAGATATAGGCCAGGAACTCTTATGGTGCAATCCTATGTATATCTACTCAGAAGTAAGTTTCATCACCCCACCGGACTAGAATGAAGATGAAGACTGGTGTGTTGTGCATAAATATGGTGTGCAGTAGCCATGATGCTGACATGGAAGAAGAGAGAAAATTAGACAAGCAATTGATGTCTATGTTTACAAAAGTTGTGCTCCATGTTGCTTTGTCAAATGAATCTACTTACAGTCTGTCAATATTGGCTTAGTAGGAAAACAGACATCTAAATCTTTTAATATATACCTGGCAGCAGGTTAACCTATAACCATTGTTCCCTTTAAGCTGCGCAGCCACGCAGCTCAAAGTCCACTGAACCCAAGCTCCGCGCAGCTTGGAGCTGGGCATTCTCAGAAGACCACTTATGTCATTTGACGTCATTGCTGTGTATCTGGAAACGCTGAGGAACTGCCGTGCAACAAGCAAAGGGATCCGCAGAGGGAATATTGCCTATAACATTTCAGTATGAGGTAGAATGAAAACTAAATGGCATTAGTTATCCTAAAAACCGCTTTTCTTGCCATTGCAGAGAGGCAGGCAATGTGCTGCTATTAGAATGGCTATTTTGGGGTCGCGTCGAGGCAAGCAACCCCATCCCTTGGCCCTGGCGTGCTGAAGAATGCAACGTGGAAGTGATTAAATGCTTCTGTGTTGCATTCTGGGGTGGCCAAGAGAGTGGGTCGTGACCTTGGCGCGACCCGGAAATAGCCGTTGTAATCACAGCAGACTGCCTGCCTCCCTGTGCCTCTACAATGGTAAGAAAAGCAGCTTTTAAACCGCGATTTAAAGGGAAGCTTAAAAAAAAAAAACTTTCAACAGGGTCCGTCTTGTCTATGGCGGCCATCCGCATTGAGTCAAATCCGCGGATGGATAATCTGCAAATGAGAAGGGCCCAGTGTACTTGTATCATCTACTTGAAAGCCTTTTAGGGTCTGGTGCTTCCAGAAAGACTGTATCCAGATTTTTCTTTCTCCTAATATTGCCAATAAGTAGCTGTTGGGGGGTATACCTGGCATTTGGGGGGTATACCTGGCATTATCTTCACTAATACAAGAAAGTTCCAAGGAACTCATGCAATACACTCAAAACTGGCAAACTCTGATTTTTAAGTGGTATGTGAAAATGAATGAATATACTATTTGCACAGTGTTCAGTCACACCCATTATGAGTGGAATCAAAAGAGGTAATGATTTTCTGAAGAGAGGGGGACTTAGCATTTGCACTTGTGCCAAAAAGGAAAATGAGCAACCTTTTAAAGAATCCCACTTAAAAGAAGGCTGTGTCTTTTATGTTTTGAGCATCCGAGCTATACCTTGGAATAACAATTATTTTTATTATTTTATTTAAAAGATTTATATACTGCTTTTCTAAAAAAATTCAAAGCAGTGTACAACATACAAACAAAACTCTAATACAATTAAAACCCATTTTAAAAAATCCACAATTAAAATTAAATATTAAAATAAAATTACAATTAAAAATAATAATACAGAGCTGCATTAACAGTAAAAACAGGCATACAGCAGCAACAGGGAAAGAAAAATAAATAAATAAAAGGGTCCCAGGTAGCTCCTAGGTGGTTCCTCCCTCCTCAAATGCCAGATGAAACATATAGGTCTTTAACCCCCGCCGAAAGCCATGAAGCAAGGGGGCTGTCCTCAATTCCGCTGGCAACCGATTCCAGAGGTGTGGTGCCACAACCGAGAAGGCCCTACATCTTGCTGCCATCCCGCCAAGGATGCATCAAAATGATTAACTGTTGGTGCACTCTCCAGCTTCAAGTTAAGCAAACACATATTTCAGTGTCCGCCATCTGCAAGCAAAAATAAATAAATAAATCCTTCAAGACTGCTGTGCATCACAATTCTGTTTTGTTTTGCAGTTGCTAAGTAGGAATGTGGATTCAACATGAAACGGGTTATGCCATTGAGGTGCAATATCATTGTTAGAATCTCTTTGGGAGACCTTGTTTAGGAAGTGTCCAGCTTAGCTATCCTTGAATAATAACTGTATTCTGTTTTCTGTCATCCCATTTTGGTGTGAATGGCCTCAGCCTAGTAGCCTTGTTCCCTGCTGATAGTTCTCTGTATTCTCTTACCAGCTGGAAGGCTCCAAGGTACATCTTGGCTATGTCAGAGGCACGGCATGACCGCGTGCGCAAGAAATACCACATCCTGGTGGAAGGGGACAGCATTCCACCACCCATCAAAAGCTTTAAAGAGATGAAGTTCCCACCAGGTAAGTGGCTCCAGTGGTGATCTCCGAGGAGTTTCCTTTAACATGGAGGAGTCAAGGGACTGATTGCCTTGAGTTTGGGACCAAAGACTCCAGGTTGTCTAGCTTCTCTCTCTGCCCAGCTAGCATATTGTAAGGGTTACACTACAGTTTGTACTTGCGTACACATATAAAACATTCAAAATGCACAGAGGTCACATTAAATATGAATGGTGAATGTATGTATTATGCGACTGTCTCCTTCAGCGTGGCTGGGCCGCTACTGCAAATGGTGGTCGACTGCACACCAGCTTCCCGCCAAGGAGCCCCAGTGTTGGAAAGTCAGCGCAGAGGGTGGGTGGGAGGCGAGGGGTGGGGAGGAGGCAGAATGGGGCAGAGCCCAGGGTGGGAAGGGGGCACCACCATCCTATCCCCCTTCCCAGCTTTGATCCAGCTTCTCAGGTCCACTAAGAACTAGTGAAGAACCACCTAACTGGCCTAAATGATTTAAACTAAGTCAGGCATTCCCAACCTGTGGTATGCGAACCGACTGGCGGGGGTACGCGGCTTGCTGTGCCTTATCAGCTGCGTCCGCGTCCACTTTTAGTTTTTTAAACTCCCGACATCGACTCACAGCTGATAAGGCACAGCCCGGCTAACTCAACAGCGCGGCTAACTGACTCACAGGGCTCCCATACAAAAACAAAAACACTCTGTCAAATCTCTATATAAACCTCTCTCTAGCATTTGCATCCAAGTTAGGGTGACACTAACAGAGTAAGTTCTCTCTGACTAAATATAGTCCCTAATTTCTTACTGAAATGAGAAACATCATTGACAGTGAACAGAAGAGATTCTTGTGCAACAAAACCACCCCTTCTCTCCCCCAGACTGTGTTCCCAAAAGGCTTTGAGTGGAATGCAAACTAAGTGCTTTCCTACTGGCTGGTTCAATTTATATGCTGGGTTTTATGTGCTGGGGCTGCAGCTAGCTGCTCTCCTGACTTTCGATTTTACTTTCCCCCTATCAGCTGTTGAGCTGCAAGTCTGGGCTGTTTTTAGTTCTATTTTCTTTTGGATCTGCTCATGGGCTCCTGGCTGCTCTTCGTACCCAACTATGACATTCCTGGGGTTGTTTGGAGAGTCCTTGTCCTGGCACTGTGCTAGGGTTGGGTCACTTGGTAAGCTGAATTAGGTTGGTGTCTGCTTGCTCCGACTGTACACTGAGACTGGATCCACTCCCAAATACCAAAAGAATCAATAGCTGCCACCGCTTACTGAGTTAAAGAGCCTTTTACTTAGTTAAAGGTTTGTTAAATATTATTGGGGAGAACTCAGTCTAACTGGGATAACAAGTGTGCTAATTTCTGCCCATCCAGGTCCCCAACGGGTGAGCATGCACCCTTGCTGTCATTTGGCTGTGACAGCCAAGGTTTAGTTATAGTTATAGGAAGAAAAAATGTTTGTTAAAATCCTTTCAGATTATACCAAGTTGATTAACTAAAAAGTTAGGTTTATTAACAAGCACTAAGAACACAGAAGTGCAGTCAAGAAAATAAACAGAGAAAATGTTATAGAATTTACAATTAAGAAAATGTTGAAAATGTTGGTTCTAACTTGTAATATTTGTCTCAGCTGATAAAATAGCAATAGGCTATATTTTGCGTTGCTGCACATGATCCATAACAAGAAACCAAAAATCTCTCTCTGATCTCTTAGCAGAAAAACCATCCTGGAATCTGGGAAGCAAAACTTTTGCTAACTCCACTTGAAGACCCTTAACTAAATGTTTACTTGCATATTTTTAGACCCTTGCCTGTGCAATTGATACGGTGGCATAACCTTCTTTAGGATTCCGAATTGGGGGGGGGGGGAATGAAACAAAGGTCAGCCAGTGTTCGCAACATACACTTTTGTGCAGATTGGGTGTCTGAGTGATACAAAGATCAAATACAGATTACCATATATGTGTATGGTAGAATAACTATGGTATATGGTAGGGTTTGCATCCCTAACTCTGTGACACCATCTCGTTCCACAGCAATCCTGCGAGGTTTGAAGAAGAAGGGGATTCAGCAACCTACTCCCATCCAGATTCAGGGCATTCCCACCATGTGAGTGCTAACGTATCGACCGTCTCCCCTTCATAGCTCTTGGTCAACATTATGTTCTATTAAAGGGACCTTCAGTTTTGTGCTATAAATACTCCACCCCCTCAATTAACTACAGTGGTAAAACAGCAGAGGATCCTGTGGCACCTGGAAGGTATTGTGGCATAACCTGTTACGAGCCACAGCCTGGTGCATTATAAGATCAGTGCTGATAACGACTGCTCTGGCCCACCAAGCATGTGCCACAATACCTTTAAGGTGTCTCAGGACCCTTTACTGTTTAAAAACGATTTAAAATTTTCATGGCCAGCAATGATTTTTGAATGTCCAGAAGTTAACGGGTAAAAGGCCATGACATATGCAATAAAAGCTGATGTAAAATAATAGAATCAGGCTAAAATGGCCAATACAGTGTTTTTTTCACGTTTTGACCATTTTAGCCTGATTTTAATATTTTACATTGCATCTGTCATGGCCCTTTACCCGTTAACTTCTGAACATTCAAAAAAAACTTTACTGTTTCTCCTGCAACAGACTTGCACAGCTCTGAAATATTGTCGCTATCATGGTAGTAGCTTAGACCAGTTTGGTTTTGCACAGTTCAGTTTGATTGCGTATCTTTATTCTAGTGGAATTATTCGTTATTTTGGGTAAAAGCAGGGACTTTCTGAGAGACAGGCAGAGGGTCCGGGCTCTTTGCAGAGTAAAGACCCCCATGGTGAGACTACTGGAAACTCCATCCTGACCCTGTACCATTTCTACATTGCCCATACGCTTGAAGGCTTTTCTTGTTGCTGTGAAGGTTAGAAATACGCTTTCTCTCCAACAAAAGCTCATGTTCTCTGAGTGTTGCTGCAGTCTGCAATTCATGACCACTCAGATTCCTACTGCGCAATCCTAGGCATGTCTACTCAGAAGTAAGCCCTGTTGTGTTCAGCGGGTCTTAGTCCCAGGAAAGTGTGCATAACATTACAGCCCTAGACTCTCTGCTTTGCTGATTTTCCTTTAAGTGGCCAAACGCTACTGTCTCTAACTGGCAGTAATGGATTCCTCTCCTCCCATGCAGCCTAGATGGATGCCCTCACTTGTTCCTTTCTTTTCCCTGTAGACTTTCTGGCAGAGACATGATTGGCATTGCGTTCACTGGCTCTGGCAAGACTCTTGTGTTCACCCTTCCTGTTATCATGTTCTGCCTGGAGCAGGAGAAGCGGTTGCCATTTTCCAAGAGAGAGGGGCCCTATGGGCTCACCATCTGCCCCTCGGTAAGTTGCCTGGCCTCTGCCTTGTGCTTAACTGACCTTGTGCACATGCTCGGATATGCAGGGGAAGGGTTGTGACCAAAGTAATAGTAATGTTAAGGTGTGAGTAGTACACAGCGAACAACGTAGTTGCTGGCTAAGCGACCCCTTGTTTCTGCAGAGGGAGTTGGCTCGCCAAACACATGGTATCCTTGAGTACTACTGCCGCCTGCTGCATGAGGATGGGATGCCTGCTCTGCGCTGTGCCCTTTGCATTGGAGGCATGTCTGTCAAGGAGCAGATGGAGACCATCAAACAGTAAGACCAGCGTTCGGGGGGGGGGGGGGCAGGAGGTTGGCGTTCCAGCTGCTGCTTCTCTCTTGCATGACTATTAGGCCCTGCTTTCTTATGTTCATCTCCTGATCCTCATTAGTCTCCTCCTCTTTATTCAAGTCATAGCCACATATATAGCAGCTGTTCCTGTTGCTTATTTCAGTTCTGTAGTACATAGTGGATGGTACATAGTGGATGACTCTTTTCTGAGGCACTACAACTCCAGGATATCCCTTTTTAACAAGTTTTTGATGGGACAGTTTTACTGAATTTCTCTGCATCACTTCCTTGCTGTATAAAGTATGGAACATGGGTGATATTCAGGAGTGTTTTCCTTTAGCCTGCCCTAAGTAGTCCTGAAAACAGATGACGTTCTGTTTTGCTCTCTCCGAGAGAAGAGTTCCAAAGTGAGGAGCTCACCAGGTAGGGACGCTTAAAAGGGGGGCTAGCCATGCTCCTACTTCTGAACTACTTGTTCTTGTGAATGTGACCAGAACAGGGCCCATGCCAGCCTCCTCTAGAGTGCCGTGGGCTTCTGTTTTTGGTGGGCTTCCTACCTGTCTTGAAAGCAAGGCAGAGGAGAGCTCTAGAATCTGGATAGCCTTTCATGGTTTTGCTCGGCATCTGTGGGGAATGTATTCTTACAGGGGGGAAAAGAATGTGTGTGCAGTACATAAGACAGTAAGTCAGTCATGCCTTCTTGAATAACTTGTAAGAGTACTTATCCCTGCTTGTATTGAGTCATGTGAATACAACCTGGGGGGGGGGAGGCAGGGAAGAGAAGGAGAGAGTGTCTTGCCCTTGTATGCAGCAAATCGGGATAAATGGTGTCCTGCCCCTCTACCTAGATTGCCAGATCAGGGATCCCCCTGCCACTCTGACTCCTTCTCTCCTCACAGTGGTGTGCACATGATGGTGGCAACCCCAGGTCGCCTGATGGATCTTTTGCAGAAGAAGATGGTCAGCCTGGACATCTGCCGCTACCTGGCACTGGATGAAGCCGACAGGATGATTGACATGGGCTTTGAAGGGGACATCCGCACCATCTTTTCCTACTTCAAGGTACCAGGCAGTGCCAGCTGTGCTCCAGACTTTGTCCCAATGGATTTGGCATTTCAGCGACTGTCTTCCCCTCTGAGTCATGTTCCTTCCTGGTGCCAGAGGCACGGCCACTCTGCTTGCTCTCCTGGGCAGGGCACACTCCTCTGGCTTGCTTGAACTTTTTCCTTGCTTTTTCCAGGCTCTCTAGTTTCTGGCAACTGCAGCATTCTCCCTGCCTAGATGAAAATATGCAAGCTGGTGCTGGGGACAGGATTTGATTTGTTTTCAGAGTCGGGGATCTATGCTAGAATATGTGAAGGGGAAAGAATGTTGACTCTCCTTCACCACGAAGTAACCACAATTGGCCTCACATCTGAGATTAAGGGGAAACGTTTCCTAGTCAGATGGTGTGATTTCTAGGCAGATCTGAGGCTTGACAAATGTCTCCTTTTCAGAAATTAAGCACTGACTGAGGAATGGTGTAGACTGTGTGGTCATAAAGGGCTGTGCCTCAAAAATAACTTCCCTTGTGAGCTCTACTTCTTCCCTCTAAGTTCTAGGTGCAGCTTCTTGTGCAGCTGATTAGCTCAGTCATAGTCAGGACTATGTATCCTCCTTCAAGGTGATACATAGTCCGAAGCCCCTGGAAGTCCTAGCCTCCCCCGCCAGGGCTTCTGAGTTGTCAGGCATTCCCTGTCCCTCTTAAACCTGACTTCACCAGCCATAAGGGCTAGAAACTTGCATTTTGGAAATGAAAGCTGAGGTTCTCAGAATGCAGCATTCTGTGCTGACTTGATTCAGATTTGCACACAGTGCTGCTCAGCTAGTAAACCTGTCTTACATGTACAGTTTCATTGCCCCACTTCTTGGTACTCCCAGTAACTGCATGCAAGCAGGCTTCTTGTGGACATTTCAATGCACAAGGTAAAGCGACTACCCCCTAGTTTCCCACTTCCTCCTCTGGGCCTTGTCTTCCTTAGGGCCAGAGACAAACCCTTCTCTTCAGCGCCACCATGCCCAAGAAGATCCAGAATTTTGCTAAGAGTGCTCTGGTAAAACCCATCACCATCAACGTGGGACGTGCAGGAGCTGCAAGCCTGGATGTCATACAGGTGTGTCACTGGCTTATGGAGCCTTTCCTTGGTCTGATTATGACTGTGTGCAAGTTGTGTAGGTGGCCCAAATGATGGTTTGGATTTCATTTCATGCATCTGATGGACTGTAGTCCACAAAAGCTTAGGCTGAAATCAACAGGCCCCTGTTGATTTCAGCAACAGACTAACTCTGCAAGTTGTTAATAAAGTGGTTAATGTAGATGTTCTTTATAAGTGTCGTTTCCCACATCCAAACTGCACTGCTCTGGCCCTTCTGCTTTGGTTCTCCTCCCTTTTTTCATACCAAAAAAGCACTGTTGCTATCTATGGCTCTCACCTTTTCTCTCTGGTTGTACCTAGGAAGTGGAGTATGTGAAAGAGGAAGCCAAGATGGTGTATTTGCTTGAGTGTCTACAGAAGACCCCACCACCTGTGAGTGCCAACCCAGCCACCCGTCTTTGCTCCTGAGTCTCACTGTTCCAGTTCTCTGTGCAAGGAAGGAAGCAAACTGCACAATTTTTCTGCTAAAGCAGAAGCTGTGAATTGCCTGCTTCAGCATTTTGTATTGCATCGTACTTCCAGGATCAGGAAGGGGAACCCTGCTTAGGTTGAGAGTTTGAAGCATGATCCTGTAAAACACCACTTCTATATTGATTCCTTTTATCTTCTTTGACAGGTTCTTATTTTTGCTGAGAAAAAAGCAGATGTAGATGCAATCCATGAATACTTGCTACTCAAGGGCGTGGAGGCTGTGGCCATACATGGCGGCAAAGGTCAGAAGAGTCTGTCTTTGAGTGGGCTTCCTTTTATCTAGGATGAACAAATCTAGGCCACAATCACATGGTGGTGTGTTGCATTCTGTAAGAGGAGAAAAAAAGGGGGGGTGTCTGTGACAGAGGCACAGGCTTACCATAGTTAGATTTGGGCTGCAATCCTATACAAACTTCCTGAAAGTAAATCCCATTGAACACAATGGGACTTACTTCTGGGTAACCTGTATCAGATTGCGCTATTATTCTCCCTCCTTCCTCATTCATTAATACCTGGAGTTTGTTAGTGAAACAGAAAGATGCCCAGAATTTGCAGCCATTGTGTATTGAGGAGGCCAAAGATGAGAAGAATCTAAAACAGGGGAATCAAATGGGAAACCCCAGATCCTTATCACGCCTTATAGCATTTCTTGTATGCCTTGTGGCACTCCATTAAACTCAGTAGTGGCCTGTGCCCTCACACCTCACGCGGCGGCTCCTTTTTGCACTTTTTTCCCCTCTGGGCGGCGAGCCTTGCCGCACCGCTACGGAGGCTTCTGGAGGCCGGGGAGGTGTTCCCTGCCCTCCCAACCCTGCCCCCTGGGGCCGTTTTTAGCCAGTTACAGGCTGCATGATGTCACCCCTGGGGGCGTGGCTTCCGGGTGATGTCACCCCCCAAGGGGCGTGGCTTCTGAGAGGGGGTATCATCTCAGCCTTCGGGGGGGGCCCCGGAGGTGCCATTCCTATAAGGGGGGAAAGCTGCTGCAAGCTCCAAATCACTTTTCCCTGCCCACTGACACTTACTGCTCCTGTTTCAAATAAACAGAAGCAGTGCACACTGGGAACCCAGCATGCATCACTTCTGCTCATTGGAAACAGAAGCAGTGCAGAGCAGGGAGGCTGCATGCTGCACTTCTCTGGTAAGTAAAGGAAGGGGAGGGAGCAGAATTCCAACTCGCCTTTCCCTGCCCACTTGCTGCTTCCTGGGTGGGGAGAAGCGATTTGGAGTTGCAGCAGCAGCAGCTTTCTTTTCTTTTTTTTTCCCCCTTCTTCCCAAAAGCGTCAGGCCACCTGGGGTGGGGCGGACGGTTTGCCCCTGGGCGACAAGTGGGGGGGGGGACAACCGCGCAGTATCGGTGGCGGCGGGAGCAGTGGGCAGGGGGTAGCAAAGAAACAGGCGAGCAGTTTGGCCTGCCCTGCACCTTGGAAACCGTTTGCAGTGGTGACGGCGACAGCACGTCAGATGGTGACGTCACGGCAGGTGGCACTTTGTATGCTGCCGTCGCCCCCACCGCACGCAGGTGCCACGACACTGCTGCTTCTTCCTCCAGCAGTGCTGGAGGGAGAAAAGACAACCACAATCCTCTTCTGATTTGCTCTTGGCAAGTCAGAAGAGGATTAGAGCCCCCAGTGGAGCAGCAGGCTGAAGAGGACAGTAGCCAGACAGGCTGGGGGTGTCCAGATCCATTCGCTACCCCTCCAAAAGTGCTGCTCCATGTGACTGTTTCAGGTTGCTTCATGGCCAGGGTGACCTGATTACATGCCATTTGAATGAATGAGTGAACTAGCTTCAGAGCTAGGAAGTCAGCACCCTAGCAGTGCATCTTTCAGTGAGTATGCTGAGAATGGAAGTAGAAAGTGAAAAACAATGGGCTTGGCCTTGGACATCTGTTCTGTGGGGAATTTCACCCTTCATCCATGGTCTACTCTAGAAGCATGCTTAACATTGGGACCAAACCCCTCTAGCTTTTCAGTTTAAAATCCTTTAAGGGGAAGCTTTCCTAGGGCACAATATCCTGCATCAGCCAGCTTCACACACTTTCCCTTTTTCATGCACTTTAGACATACTACCACTGTACTGAAAATAAGGGATGGGGTTGGGGGTCTCTTGAGCTCTGGCAGTTCATATATGTGACTGTGAGGACAACGGTGCTTTGTCTTGGGACTATGAATTATTCTTGGCAGAGCGTTTGAATGAAAGCTTTTGTAACCTTTTGGATTATAAGATTGTTGCTGCTGCTGCTGTCACTGCTAATGTCCTGTTTTGTCCTGCAGACCAAGAGGAGCGGACTAAGGCCATTGAAGCCTTCCGGGATGGCAAGAAGGATGTTCTCGTTGCCACCGATGTTGCCTCCAAAGGCTTGGACTTCCCAGCCATTCAGCATGTCATCAATTACGACATGCCTGAGGAAATAGAAAACTATGGTATGGAAGAGAGAAGCCAGCTCTCTATATTTCCTAGGATACTCACCTGTGCCCAGAGCTTCTCCTTTGAAGGAGCTACCCTGATGCATATTCAAAAGCCCCTGGAGGGTAGAATAGACCCATAGGACTGGGCTGACTGTTCTGTAGCATTTGTGTCTGTGCCATATATTATTTCTGAAATGAGCTTAACTAACTTAGGATTTCTTCTCCTTAGTAAATAGGATAAGGAACTGCTGCTTCTTTTCTTGATTTTGTTGTCTGTCTTTTGTGTTAATTTCCCCCCTAGTTCATCGAATTGGTCGTACAGGCCGCTCAGGGAATACTGGCATTGCAACCACCTTCATCAACAAAGCTTGCAGTAAGGAATTAGCTGCTGGAGAGGCTGGGCTGCAGGGGGGTGTTGGGAGCATAGAATTGGGGGTGCAGACTGGCAGGACTGTGCCGTAGTCTCCCCCCCCCGGGGGGGGGCTTGGGCAACAACTGCTGGGAATTCAGAGGCATGCTTCCTTATGAGTTATTACTGAAAATAGTCTGCTCCAGGGAACCAGCTTATAGTCCATGGGTGGCAGCGGGCTTTGGTGAGTGCCTCCCTTATGGAGTCAGTCAGCCACTCATTTCTGCATAGGCATTCTCCTCTTCCTTTCTGTAATTGAAGTCCCTTGTGCTTTGCCTGGGAACTGGCCTGTGCCCGTTCTAACTTACCACTTGATCCCCAGATGAGTCCGTGCTTATGGACCTGAAGGCGCTGTTGCTGGAGGCCAAGCAGAAGGTGCCCCCTGTGCTTCAAGTGCTGCACTGTGGAGACGAGTCCATGTTGGATATTGAAGGTAAGCGGCTCCTTAGGAGTGGAACGCAAGGCAACAGTGTTGATGCAACGGATGGGGATGTCATGGAAGAGGCAACTCTGCCTCGGCCAGCACTGCAGTGGGCATTGGGCAAAGGCTCCTGAATGAAGCTCTGGTCATATAATCCATCTTAAAGTCTTGAAAGGTCTTGTCTGCTTAGTGCCCTCAGGAAGGAAAGGAACAAAGAACCACCTTGCAGACAGTAAAACCTGGCAGATTCCATGTGTTGCAAGTTGTGAGTTTCCAAGTTAAATTTTGCGGAGCTTCTCAGAAATGTGCAGAGTGCTTTATTGCCCAATCTGTGTCTGAGTGCTGCAGTGACACCTCTCTGCTTCACCGCTTCACCCACCTTCTCCCCCCCCCCCATTGAGGACTGGAACCTTGTCTGATGCTATGCTTTTTCTGTTCTAGATGAGAGGGGCTGTGCCTTTTGTGGAGGTTTGGGCCATCGGATCACAGACTGCCCCAAGCTGGAAGCCATGCAGACCAAGCAAGTCAGCAACATTGGGCGCAAGGACTACCTGGCACACAGCTCCATGGACTTCTAGATGCTCACTACCTTTTGGCAGCCAGGCCAGCAAAAGACCTTCTTGCTCTGGCTGGACAACTCCTCTTCTCAAATGCTACTTCCGGTCTAGCTTACTGGAGAGAACATTGTCAGTTGGAGGAGGACGTGGGACCTCAAAGGACTAACTCCCTTTGGGGAGGTCATTGTTTGTTTGTTCCTTGCCGTAGCATTTGCTAATCCTTCCCAGTGTGAAGTGCTAAGCATGATCATTTGCCTGCCTCTCTAGCTCCCACAGATTGGACACTGTATAAAATGTGCTGCTTGTCCTGCAGTTGTTGCTTTGTCCCCACAAGACGAGGCAGGCACATGTGGGTTGCTCCGTTCTACTCTCTTTGACACCTTGTGTAAATCTCCTCAGCACTCCTTTCTAGAAACGAGCAAGCCAGTGCTGCAATAACCCATTGCATCAGTGACTGTGGCTGTGTGGGTGTTGGGCAAGCATAGCACCCCTCAGCAGGTGGCGGAGGTGGGAGTAGATCATAAGTCTTTCTCTGCTTTGTCCTGCGACTCCAGGAACTGGTTCACAGTTTTATGTACCACCACTCAACTATGACGGTCAGATCCGCTCTTGTGGCCCCATCTGGCTGTCCCTAGACATTTCTGTGCCTTGTAGCAGCCTTGCTCTGCAGTTGCAGGCAGACAGCTCTGTTTGCCTCCCAGGGCTCAGTGAGTCAAACGTCCCCTGGGACCATCTGCGAGTCCTGGGACTCCTCTGCCTGTTGCAACTCCCTATGTGCATGCAGGCCCAAAAGAGGAAGTTAGCAGGCAGAGGAAGTCAGCATTGCTATCATACATACTGACTCATCCCTGTGGCAGCCACAACGGCTCGCTATCTCAGCCGTCTCTGCCTCGCTCCTCCCTGTGTTGCTTGTTGGGAGCCTGTCCCATGGAGTGCCCTGTGAAGGATGGAATCCTATATGTCCAGCATCTCAAATTTGGGAAGGTAAATGGGGGTTCTGCGGTTGCTGGGGGGGGGGCTGGTCCTTAGGGGAGCCTTCATGGTGTGTGAGGGTGGATTTCTTTGTATCTAGGGAACTCTGACCTCTGCTTGACTTTCTTTGCAGTGCAAGATTCTATGGAATAGCTGTGCTTACCCTTTACTTGTGTCTTTTTCACCCTTTACTTTTTCATATTACTGAACTGTGAGTTTACCAGCAAAATGTATGTCACATTGTCATGTCATCAACACATTAAAATTAAGAAGTGTATAAACAAAATGAAGAATGGATTGGGGTTGGGGTGGACAGAGAGTGTTGTTTGCTCTTCCCTCCCTGTGGAGATCTGCCTAACTCTGCTATATTCTGCTTTGAATATGGGAGCCCTAGAGTCTGGTCTTTCTATTGCTGTAGGAGGACTCTGTAAAACTGAGACACTTGTTCTCTGGCATCAGGGGAGACGGCCAGGTTGCTGTGCCTTGTCTCTTGGAGCTGGGATCTGCGTTGGGTCTCTCTGTTTCTGGTCAACTGTAGTGCTGCAGGTGCCAACTTGGGCCCCCCCCCTAGGGTGAAATGGGACTGTGAAGTCAGAGTTCACCATGCTGCCTGCCTACGTGGAACGGATATGGCATGATCGTTAAGAAGAAATGGCTCAGTGGCTCTCATTTTCGATCACCTGTTTTAGATGCGGGGTAGCAAATGTGACATTTTGTCACTTGTGCCCAAAGGGGGTGCCACACTAAGGCATTAAAATTTAGCATTTACATAGCACATTGCAAGGCTCCCAATAGCTCCACTTGATCTTGGTAAACTTTCCAACAGCCCTGTAAGGTGGACCAGTTTCTTTTCCCCGTATAACCTAAAGCCAGCTAGTGAACTTGCAGCTGAGGTGAGGTTTTGAACCAGGGATGTCTTGACTCGCAGTTTGTGCTTTTAGCCCCTATGTTACGTTGGCTACACATGCTAGGAAACTGGATTCCAAAACTCTGTGTCTGCCTTAAAGACTTTGGCAAGTGTTCATAAAAGGCTACTGGGAAATGAAGAATTAAAGTGTTTGCACTTGATGTATATGAAGCTGTAAGTGTTCAGGGTGTATTGCTGGCCTGTTTGTTATGGGCTACTCAGGAAACCTGACTTTACGGAAGTGGCTCTGGCCTGCAGTTCTGGGAAGGTATCCTTCCTCCCCCTCCCTGAAATTCATGCTTCATGGGCATGGGAGGGAGCAGAAAAGTGACCTAGTGGGCTTGTTTGGTACTTGGTGCTGCACTCATTCCAACCCCCTTTTATCACTGGAATAGGTGGGGGACAGTTGGCGCATCAACCCCGATATCTTCTTGCGGTCCCCAATACTGCTTAAAATGCTCTTCTTCACATGACTCTGTACCAAATCTGCACCAAAAAATCACCAGGGGAGTATAACCTTTGGCTGTGCTTGTAGCCAACTTTAGTTTCTAGGAGTTATTGATGGTTTCCTACTTTGCTCCGCAGAGGCAAAATACATCCATTTTGCTACTGCTGCTCTTTGAGTTGGTTTTACAGGACACTGGCAGATGGTGGTATGTATGGGTGTGTGCAAGTGTCTTGTAGCACCTACTCCCCTCCAGCACATGACACTGATGATGTGAACAGCTAGAGATGTAAAAGTTCTGGAAATGTTGAAATCATGGAAACCATCAACATTGTGGTAAACAAAAGGAAGTTTTTAAAACGTTATCTGGATGTAAAAACTATCTTCTCCCAATACTGTACTGAAGAATGTCAGCCTTATCTAGAAACAAAATGCAAAAACCTACAACATCTGTTTGCTAGAAGCATCAGAGGAATGAGTGTCCATTGTACAAGGGAAAAAATCCTGTCCTTCAAACTGCTTCCATATTGCGAGGGGAAAAAATCAAAACCAAAATCTACCTCCATCTACAGATTAAACAGTGTTAAAGGCCATCAATAAATCTTGATGTTCAGGGCCAAATGTATATTTCCAAACACAGACCAGATTCTTTAACATACTTCAGAAGGTGGAGGAATCTGAAGCAGGTTATATGATTTTAAGAATTATATATGCCTACAGTATATAGGAATTTCAGGGGTGTCAAACATAAGGCCTGTGGGCCAGATACGTCCTGTGGAAGCTTATCTGGCCTGCATGATAATTGGGCTATCCCAGCGCCACTATCAGCTGCTGAGCTATGAAATGACGCATCGACAGAAGCAGAACTTCTGAAAGGGCGGCGCTGGAAGCACCCAATTATCATGTGGATCCCCCTCTAGCAGCACCGCCACTTCCGACAAAGGGGTGGCCCACATGATAATTGGGCTCTCCCAACGCCACCTTTGCTCACCTCTGCTGAGCCGCTAGGAGGGAAGAGATGGAAGGAAGCCTCAGAAGGCTAGAAATTGGGGGGGGGGGAGGCAGACCAAGAGGAATGAGAAAGGGAGAAGCTGCTGAGGAGCCCAGTTATCAGGTGGGCCACCCTTTCAGGAGCGCTGCTTTTGCTGAGGTGTCGCTTTGCAGAAAAATCTCTCTGGGGCTGAGCTGTGAAGTGATTGATGCCTTGGCTTGGCAGAAGTGGCGCAGCTGAAAGGGCAGCCCACCTGATAATTGGGTTCTCCCACGGGCGTCACTGGGGCGTGGCGGGGGGGGCGGGCCGCCAGGGGGTGATGCGCGTCATGGGGTGACGCGCGCACCCCCTCGCGCGTCATGGGGTGACGCGCGCACCCCCTCGCGCGTCATGGGGTGACGCGCGCACCCCCTCGCGCGTCATGGGGTGACGCGCGCACCCCCTCGCGCGTCACATCCGTGACGCGCGTCGCCCTCCGGACGCTCCGAGGCCGGCCCGGGAGCCGGCCTCGGAGCGTCCGACCCCGTCGGCGCTCCAGGGCCTTCTGAACGAAGGCCCAGGCAGCGCGTCAATCCGGGTATTTCCCGGATTTTCACGCATGCCCAGACCCGTTTTGAGGGCAAAAAGCCCTCAAAAAGGGTCTGCGCATGCGCGAAAATCCGGAAAATGCCCGGATTGATGCGCTGCTTGGGCCTTCGTTCAGAAGGCCCTGGAGCGCCGACGGGGTCGGACGCTCCAAGGCCGGCTCCCGGGCCGGCCTCGGAGCGTCCGGAGGGGGGCGACACGATGCGGGGGGGGGGAGCCGGGTGGCCCCCTCCCCCAGCGCCCATAACGTCGCGCCCCTAGGGGGGGTGACGCGCATCCCCACACCAGGGTGACGCGCGTCTAGTGACGCCAGTGGGTTCTCCCATATCTTGAAAGTACTGTATTATCAAGATTTGGATATTTTCTCTTCTGTCATTTGCAGCTAATGAGTTTCTAAGAGGAAAAAATGCTTATTTCTGGTCATCACTTGCTTAATGATGTCACTTCCGGACCTCAGCAGGTGCCATGAATGCTATTTGGCCCGTTTGTATAAAATGGGTTTGACACCACTGCTGAAGATGGTCTCTCACAGTAATTAGAAAACATTCTGAAGATATAAAACATTTCAGATACAACAGGGCAGATAGAAAACATTTCACTCATCATTTTAAGAGAAAATATTCCATACAAAGATTTTTCCCCTCTCCCAGAGTTTCCCAACATCTCCAATTCTTCTACTGGAAAAATGGGGAAACGCGCTGGGGGGGGGGGGAACTGCCCCCCCCCTTCCATTTTTCTAATATATTTTTTTCTGGACCTTCACATCTGCAGCCCCATCCCTCATTTGAAAAAGGTACACTCTGCCTCCCTGTGTTGGTGCCAGTTTTTAAAATGTTCACTACTTCCATGGTTGGCTATGCAGGAAGCTTTCTCTGCTGGTCATCAGAATTAAATTTCTGGGCTCCCTTGACAACCTGGTGCCTGTATTAGTGGATTGTGATGTACATCAAACTAGTACATTTGAATGGCTTGTATTACCTTGCTTCATTTATTCTGCTACTAAGTTCCAGTTGTGAAACAAATCTGAATGCGTTGACAAATTATGGAAAGAGGGAAGAAGGCTGAAACTGAAGATACAGGGCCAGCAAAGAGTAGCTTATGGCTCTCGAGCCACCATCTCATGGCAGCTTTGCATTTGTCCTTTCTGCCTTCTGAGGATTTTACCAGACACTGCCCACCCATTTTCAGGCTCTGTTCTGAATTCATGAGAACTAGAAACCTGCTTTTTTAATGTGTGGAATGGTAGGGAGGGGGAGGATGCCAGGTTCTTGTACTAGTGTGACAGTCCTGCAAACACTGGAAATGCATGCAGACCCATGGCTGTATATAGTGAAGTGTCTCAGAGGGGCCTTGGTATAATCCCAAAATATGGTGGCTTCTCTCATTCCTGGGGCTTGAGCTATCCTAAGGAGCAGGATGATTGCATTTCAGTCTGGCTAGCCTAGCTAATGTCAGCAAGAATGCTGTGTGGACAGATACAAAATGCTACATTCCTATAGTATACAATATGTAATGTCTGTATGGGAATTTCCCCAGCATGAACTGTTGAGAACCTGTGCAAGTCCCTAACTGCGTGCTTTCACCCTTTGCCCTCCCTCACAGAAAACCTGGCGGAAAGTGTGGGCCCAGCTCTTTGCTGACAGCCCTTCTGGCGTTGCACGACTTGAGTACTTTGAAATGCGAGAAGGTGTTGCAGCAGAAAAGGCAACTCTGCGGAAGAGTGAACGCAAAGTGATCCGCCTCTCGGACTGTGTCTCTGTGGAACGGGCAGGTGAACACAGCTCGCCCAAGGACACAGCCCCCTTCTACTTGAGCATGATGAAGCACAGCATCCTACTGGCAGCAGATCAACCAAATGACTGGATAGAATCTGTTTGCCAGCTGGCTTTCCAGGTATTGGCCTCTTCTTAGCACCTTCCTTCAGTAGAACTACCCTGGGGCAAACTGAACCACAGGGAGGTGTCTCTTGTCCACAGGACAGCCAGGCAAGGACAAACTAAGCTGCTTCCTCCAAAGCTTTCCTATTATCCCCAGGGATTTTTGTGGCACTGTTTTGGATCCAATTGCTATGGTGACAAATGTTCCTAGTTAAATGATGTGATTTTGATTGGTTTTGTGGGTTTTTTGGTACTGGGTGTGAGGATTTATCTAATCTTGCAAGCATCTTAAGAAGTGATTATCTCGATAATGATGAAGCCTGGGGGCGTTCTGGGTGTGGTCTCTTAGATATATTTCTTAAGGCATTTGCAGCTTGTTCCTAAACCATAATTTTCAGAAGTTAAGCCCAGTAATTTTAAGGGGCTTAATTGTCAGGGGTCACCTTTACCTTTATAGAAATGCCAGCCTGCAGCACAATTCTATTCATGTTTACTCAGAAGTAAGTCTCACTGCATGTAATAAGAGTATTAAGATTGCAGGCTTAATGTGCAATGGGTTTTACAAGTGCTTTTTCTCTCTTTTTAATTAGCTTTGATTATTATTGGGCATTTCTACTTATTCCCATATAAAATGAAGGTTAATAGCAACTCACATACCAAAGTTGTTGGATGATAACATTGTGATGCTTAATGCACATCAAGGACACTCTTTTGATGCTGCTACTTTACTGATGGTACAACTGGGGCTGCAAGAATAGAAAGTGACCAGGATTGGTCTCTCTCACACTCGCGCTCTCTCTCTCTCTCTCTCTCTCTCTCTCTCTCTCACACACACACACACACACACACACACACACACACACACACACACACACACACACACACACACACACACACACACACACACACAAGGTGTTTATAAAAAAAATTAAATAGGTTCCTGTCTTGCAGGCGAGACTCAAGGAAAAGAGAAGTTGCTTAAGTTAGATGGGATGATAATTAGGTTTAGTTATAAGAATTATAAGGTTTAGAACAGTGACATGTGGTGAGGTCCAAGGCTGGGGAGGCAAAACACACACACAGGGAGAGACCGAGTGTAGAGAAACCAGCTTGCAAAATCTTCTTCGTGTGTGTGTGTGCATTCTCACACTCCCTCTCTCTCTCTCCAGAACCAGAAATAAATTCAAAAATGGCTTCCTGCTGTTTCACGGCTTTCATTGAGGCAAATCTGCCTGATGCCTCCTCAGCGCTTGCTGATGCAGGCACCCTGCCTTGTTTTCATTGGAAGACAACAGCCCTGCCTTTTTTGCAGCCATGATTGCAACCAAGGGACTGAGGCTGCTCTGCTAGCGCCTTCCTGTGTGTGTGTGTGTGTGCGTGCGTGCGTGTGCGCGCCTAACCCTGACTGCACGTCCCTGGTGTAGCGGAATTTTTAATGGAGGACCAGGAAGACTGGTGAACAAGGAAAAAGTATGGGTTTATTGTTATGCAGCGCAGTGGACAGCCCCCAGGAGGAGGGGATGCTGACCCCTTGCTACAAGTGAGCACACTTTTTATACACAATGGAACAGTACATCACATGGTTTCTGTGTACTGCATGGTCATGGTGGCATATAAGAAAAACAAGCACTCTTCTGATTTACATTTCTAAAAGACAATAGGGAACCATAGTGGAATGATTGAATCAGACGACTCTTGATGGTCCTCGTTGCCAGGGCAGGGAGCCTTAATTGAGTTAAGGCGGAAATACACTACAGGCAGAGACTCTGCTGCCGTCTCTGCCTCCGCCTCCGCGCTTGGAACGGGGGAGTGTCTTTTTCCCTCCTGTTGTCCCGCCTTCTGAAAACAAGCGTGCAACGATTGGCCGAAACCTTACAGCCTTGTCTGTGAACCTCCTACGATTGGTGGGCTGCAGTAGCTCTGCGAACCGCCCCCTAGCTCTGCGCGCACGCCCCCCCAAAAATAGGATTCCAGTTTGAGGTACGCGCCGGCCGTGCGGAGGTCGCAGCGGCTCCGCCTGCTCAAAAATCAGGTCAGAAGCTCTGCAACGCGTGTAATGTAGCTCCGGCTTTAGGCAAATGGAGCCCCCACCCCACCCTCTGGAGGCAGCTGAATGTGTGTGGGTGAATTTCCAGAGAGGGAGAAATGTGAAGTTGCAAAACCAGAGATTCCCTCTGGAGAACAGAATAAGGCAGATATGAATAAAAAACCAAATTTTCTGCATCACTGGTTTAGAATAAACACATGTATTTTGCTCACACAGAAGAATGGAGGCGAAAGGATTCATGAGTCTGTCCCTCCCTATGCTATGGGAAATGACCTTGTGTAGAGGTTGTGGGTCAGGGCAGGGCATAATCCATGTTGATAGAAGTCCCACATCTTTCTTGCTTTCTATGATGTTTTAGTTTTAATGTCTGAAATGTTCTTCTTGCCTCCTCTTCTCTATCTCTTTGCCCTGGTGCGTGCAGAGGACATCTTCCACACTGATCACAGTTGGAAACACTCCCAGCCCACAGCCCCAGATGGAGGAGAATACCATCTATTCATCCTGGCAGGAAAGTATGTGCATTGGGCTCAGTGTGGGTGTGAGGTAAAGGGCCTGGAGAGGTCCAGGGGCCCAAGGGTGTAGAACTAGTTTTTCATGGGACTAGAGTTGGGTGCAAGTGGCAGCTGGCTGTCGAGTGGCCCTTCTGGGAAATCCAGCCTCGTGAGGAGAATGCTGCGTGTTGCTTATTATAGCAGCGTAGTGCTGTGTAAAGAGCCTTACAACCTATTAGACAGTGAACGTTCTTCCCCCCCCCCCCAAAAAAAAAGCTCTGCGAATTGTTCTGGGTTGAGACCCAGAGGGATACTTGTACATTCTTCCTGCATGTCCTGTTCCACCCCACACCCAAGTTTCTCTTTCAGAAAGTGCGTCTCCAAAATTCCAACAGCAATTTGGGGATTTGGCATGAGAGATCTTGAAAGGGAAAACTGGGGTGGGGTGGGGTTACACACAGCTCGTGATCTCACACCAGACCTCAAAATAGCTTTTTGAAGGTGGGGAAATAAAAGAGCAGCTTTAATAAGCAACGTAAGTAGTAGTAGTAGTAGTAGTAGTAGTAGTAGTAGTAGTAGTAGTAGTAGTAATTATAATAATATTAATATTAATATTAATATTAATATTAATATTATTATTATTAATATACCTTAGGATTTATGTAGCACACTTCAAGTGGTCAAAGCATTTCCCATACATTATATCAGTAATCAGTACAACAGTTCTGTAAAGTAGGTCAGTGTTGTGGTCCACATAATGCAGATGCTCAGGTTGAGACTAAGAGCCTAAGCCACCCAGCAGGTTGGGGCTAAGGTGAGTTGTGAACCAAGGAGCTTCCCACTTCACAAGCTAGACCAGCTCTTGGTTTGAAGGAGAACTTTCTGAAAAGCAAACTCAGGGCAGGGAGGAATCAGACGTACTTGCACAGTTTGTTTGTGTACCCCTCTGGATCCTGACCCTAATGTTGAGAAGTGCAGTTTGGGCTAAGAGGTTGTAATTTAACCAATGCACTCCCTTGAATTCCTTGCTGAAATAAGGATTTGAAACTGGGTCTTCAAATTCAGCAGTTGAATGATTGGACTTGCCCACACACACTTCAAGGGTGCTACGCATAGCTGTCAACAACTTGGCTTCAGTATGAGTGACAGAAGTCTTCTAAAAGAGGGATGATCCGTCAACCGAGACAAAACACTTTGACAGGAAGGATGCAGACTTGCTATTAAAAGAACACAAAAAAATAACTGATACTTCATGAAGAGACATGTGATCTTGTATAAGGTGGGAGTCGCATCTGGAAGGTCACAAATGTTTCGGGCACAAGTGGATGTTCCAGCAGAGCTCTTCACATCCCCATGGGTGGGAAATGCTTGTTCAAAGGAACAGAGTGGCTCTGAAATAAAAGCACATCTTTAAACACTTGTGCATTTTACAAATAAGATAGGATAGTAGAGTGCAGACAGATGGAGAAATCAAACCTAGGTGAAATTTCAGCTGAAGGTTCACTAAACGTCAGCCCAATCCTATGCATGTTTACTTAGAAGTAAGAGTGATTGTGTTCAGTGGAGCCTTACTCAAACAAAAGTATGCATACAACTGCATCGTCCATTTGATTTAATAGCGCAGTGGGTTAAACCACTGAACCATGAGCTGTCGATCGAAAGGTCGGCAGTTCGAATCCGTGCGACGGCTCCTGCCAACCTAGTAGTTCGAAAGCAAGAAATTGCAAGTAGATTAATAGGTACCGCGTCAGCGGGACGGTAACAGCGTTAAATGCGCCTCGGTGTTGAGTCATGCTGGCCACATGACCATGGAGACGTCTTTGGACAGCGCTGGCTCTTCGGCTTTGAAACGGAGATGAGCACCGCTCCCTAGAGTCTGACACGACTGAACTTAATTGTCAAGGGATACCTTTACCTTTACCTTATAGTTGTCTCTAGAGGAAAATATGGGTGAGATTTTCTAGGATGAGAGAGCCAGGATGGTGTAGGTTAGAGCATCAAACTAGGAATGGGAAGACCTGGGTTTGAATCTCCAATCAGCCATGAAGCTCACTGGTGAGCTAGGGCCAGTTGATAACTTTCAGCTTAATCTACCTCACAGGGTTGTTGTGAGGGTAAAAATTTGGAAAGCGGGAGAACCACACCATGTACACCACCGTTAGTTCCTTGGAAAAAGGGTGGGATAAAATGAAATAAGTTTTGCAAGAGTAACAAGGGAGTAAGAAAGCCAAGGGCTGTGTAGAACCTGCACAAGAACAGCAAAAATATGGGATTCTATGAAGAATTTTGAACAGGGTTTTCCATGGGGCTGAGGTGCTCTACATATTAGTTTTCCCTTCCCCATGACTAGCTGAAGCAGAATTAATGTTACAAAACTAGTAAATATATATATATAAACTTTGGCTTTCTCCAGTTTCTGTAACCTGCATAAATTGTGCAGTTTTTCTTGGTGCAGAATTTTGGTTATGGATGGTGATGCACAGTTTTGATTTTTGTTCATTAACGCTGGAGGAATAAATTATAAGCATACTGCAATGGACACCCATGCACTTGAGAGATGTGGTGACTTCTCCCAATGTCTTTTCAACAGCCTGTGACGTCCCAGTGGTGGTGTTTCAGACAGAGGCTTCTACTAGGTGTCGCTTGAAAGGGAACTACCTGCTGGTACCTTTACCGGAGCAGCTGGTGCTGAAGGACTCGCAGTCTGGTCAAGCCCTCTATACCTGGCCTTATGCCTTCCTCCGAAGATACGGCCAGGAAAAGGTACGCAGCTGCTTCCTTCTCAATGCTGCCCATGCCCCCAGTACTTATAGGGCAACTTGCTGCTAGAGATATTCCCTAGGCCAGAAAAACACCCCACCCCCTCTGCCATGTTTTCATAGTCCTCTACTGACTGCTCTTGGGAGCAGTAGCAACCGCAGAGGACATTCTGTGTTGTCCTGAAACCTGTGGATAGAGAGTGCCACCACTCCCAGTGGGTGTTGCTAGCAGGCCCCAGGCACACCTTGAACACACAGGCAAGCCCCAAAATAACCATCTTAGGACATTGGCAGAAGGCAGGGCTATGTGGCCCTTTGGATCATGCTTCTTGCAGTGGGAGAGGGGCCTTGCTGAGGAAACAGAGCTAACTGCTAGGAGAAGGGTGAGTTTTTTTTCTGCTAAATTCTCCCATACCAGTTTCTGACTGCATTGGCAGAGCTTCAGAGTTGAAATGCTCACTCTTCCATTTTTCCCCAGTCAGAGGAATACAGAAATTAAGTCCGTCACCCTATCCCCATTCTTTTGATGTGGCTGATGTATTTTTTCCCTTCTCTGCCACCTCTTCCTGGGACCTTCAAACGTATGGATTAGACCCAAGTGGAACTACTCCATGCATAGTGGGAAGAAGAGCTCAGTTGTTGAAGATGGGCTTTGCGCGAAGAAGGTGCCAGGTTCAGTCTCAGCCATCGCCAGTAATAAGGCCTCTAAGTGAGATTCTGAAGAGTCCTGGGTTGGAGTGACTGGTGGAAGACAGCTGCTTATAACTCTTATCAATAATAATAATAATAATAAATGCCACCTATGTACATGGTGCTTTACAAACAGCGAGGGGACATTGGGGCTTACAATCTTGAAAACTGATACATCAAAGAAAACAGAGGAAGGGAAATAGAGACGAGGTAAACGGAAAAATATGTAACAAACAATCGCACGTACATAAGCTTAGTTGCAGTAGAGGAGATGGAGGGTTGTGTCAAATCCTTCTTGGGAAAGGAGGGATTTAAGAAGGGATATGAATGGAAGCAAGAGAGAAAAAAGGCATCACACAGGTGTTCTGGGAGGATTCTTAGACAAATATGAGTACCTTGAATCTGGTCATTGATGGGAATGAGCTGCACTAAACAAGGTCTGGCGAACAGAGAGGTTGATAATTAGAGTTAAAAATCTTTTCCAGGTTTTGTTGTTGTTGTTCAGTCGTTAAGTCTTGTCTGACCCTTCGTGATCCCATGAACCACATCCCGCCAGGCCTTCCTGTCCTCCACTATCTTCCTGAGTTCACTCATTTTCATGTTCGTTGCATCAGTGATGCTGTCTAACCATCTCATCCTTTGCCTTCCCCTTCTCCTTTTGCCTTCAATCTTTCCCAGCATCAGAGTCTTCTCCAGAGACTCCTCTCTTCGCATTAGATGGCCAAAATATTTGAGCTTCAGCCTCAGTACCTGTCCTTCCAGGGAACAGTCAGGGTTGATTTCATTTAGGATTGACTGATTTGATTGTTGTTTATTAGATGAACAAGTTAAAAACCTGGAAAAACAAGTGAACCTGGAAAAGATTTTTAACTCTAAGATTTGTACTGGTCGTGAGAATCTGAGAACTTGCATAGAGAGGTTGATGATGACTAAGCATAAGAATGCTTGCCCTAAGAGAATCCCTTTTGGTCCTTCCCCCCCCCCCTCCCCAGACTGTGTTCTCTTTTGAGGCAGGGCGCCGCTGTGAGTCGGGAGAGGGCCTCTTTACATTTAACACTGCACGGGCTGCAGAGATCTGCAGAGCTGTTTCAGCTGCCATAAAACGCCAAAAAGTGACTCTTCTGGAGACGGACAAGAAACTGGAGGTTTCCCCAGTCCAAGACTGTATGCAGAAGGCAGGGGCCTGGTCGTGGCCCAGCAGCGCAGAGAACTTGGAGGAGACGCAACCGCTGTATGTTAAACCCCCCAGGGAGGCTGTAGAAATGGGAGTCCCAAGGGTGCCTATTAATGATAGCTGCTCAGTTTGCCCCGAGAGCGGGGCTCCTGAAACACCCATCATCTATGCATCCATTGGCAACAGCTCACCAGCCCTGTTCCAGCCCTGGGGTAAGATGGAGGCAGAACCCGACAAGGACAAGGAGCAAGGAGGGCAAGTCTCTGACCATCTCTACGAGAACCTGCGTGCTCTGGAGCAGAATGCTCTCAACTACAGACACACCCCTGATGGCGGCAGCACGGAGCCATCGCCCATCTATGACAACAGTCCTGTAGTGGCCAAACGCGCCAGTAGTCATCCTGGCTTAAACCCCAGTGTGGGGGCTGACTCCTCCCCAGAAAGTCAGCGCCATCACCTGCTGGATACCCAAGGGACAGAGAGCGGAGGTGAAGGGAATGCCAGATCATCTAAAACGAGAGGGGCTGGTGCTTTCAAGCATAAATTGGTCAGCATGTTGAGCAGAGAAGGACCCCCTAAGACATCCAGCAAGAACACTAGTCCTGTGGACAAGCCTTAGTGGGAGCCCTCCAGCTGCGGGGACTAGTCCCAGGGCCTGGAGTTTTCCCCATCCATTTTTTCCCCTTCTGTGTGTATGCTTACATCCTTGAAGTTTGATAGAGTTGTTTTTTTCATTTCATGACCTGGCACAGGTACAAACTTTCCTATTAGATGAGCCAACTAGACCTACCCCCGCTGACCCACCGCCACTGAATTGGTCTTGGATAATAAGAGGTGGGAGTGGAGATTGCTCTTCTTAAAAAAAAAAAAAAAACCCACCACATCATTGGGTATAAAGGACTCTAGGAAGCCAGATTACTATGTACAGTTGTGGTTTTCTTCTTGCTTTTGTGTGTCAATAAATGGAGTTCCTCAGATGATCAGGTGTGACTTTGGTTCTGTACACCTTCTGGAAAATACATCTGGAATCTTCCTTGGTTCTATTCTTGATTTTTTTCCCTCTTAAGAAATGTTTCTACAGTGGCCTTTTCGTGGCACTGCCATGGGCATATGTGTACACGACTGCACATATCATGAGAGGCCATAGCTCAGTGGTAGAACACGTACTTTGTATGTCGATAACCCCAGCTGCAATTTCTGGCATCTCCAGAGGGACTGGAAAAATCTGAGACTCTCAAGAGCTGCTACCAACTGGGGAAGACAATACTGGGCTAGATGGACCAATGGCAGCTTGATTTGTGCATATACATTTGCATTCCCCACTAGTACTGACTGACCATTTACAGCTGCTGTGTATAGTATGGGGAACTTGCTTTGTCCTCACCCTTTTTTCCCCACTAGAGGGCAATCTACCCCTTACTTTCAACCATTAACAGGCTTGCTTCAGCAAAGAACCTCCTGTAGTGATGGAAAAAAACACACCAGGGTTTTCATCTTCTGCTGACTGGCCAGTGAGCTATGAACTGTTGTGGATGGGGACAGATTGCGGGCCATGCTAGGAGGGGTTATTATATCCTAGTGTGGTCATTTCTGCTTCAACCCTGCTGTCAAGAGATCATTGCACTGTTTTAACACAGTGTTTTGCACAGTGTGGAATGAGAGACAATAGAATCTGATTCCAGCCTCCATTTTCCCTCATCTCTTCTTCAGTGGCATCTCTGCAATCTGGGCACATTGATCAGATACCAAAGTATCAAGTGTGTTGTTCAGTCTGTTTCTCCTTCATGATGGAGATGCTACAATATTATTTCAGACCTGCAAGACTTTTTATGGAGCTGATGGTGCTGCTCTGTGCTGTTCAGGGTTGTCTCATATATTGTTCAGATAGGTCATGAGCCTCAGGACGCAGACATGACCTGGGAAGGCTATAACACTGTCTAGATCAGAACTTTTGTGGACCAGTGTGAGAGGAAAGAACAGCCATGCCTTACTGAGTGGCTAGCTGGGACCAGTTCCAGGGAGCTCTATGTATTTCTTATATACTGACTTCCTTCTACCATGGAACTCAAGATAATACAGTATAGTACAGGGGTGGCCAAACTTGCTTAATGTAAGAGCCACAGTTTGAGAGCCGTAAGAGAGATGGTTGAGAGACACAATATTTAAGAAGCATTTAAATTCTTAAATATATTTACTCACCATGAACATTAAACTTATGTTTTAATCCACTGGACTCTCAGCTTATACCTGGTAAATAATTATAAAGCTTGAAAATTTCTTATTTACCTTTTATATTAATTGTGATGCAAAAAGGAGCTCAGCCAACATATTTCTAATTATACGTCGGCCACATGTGGCTCAGGACAGGAGCCACACTTTTGGACACCCCTGGAATAGTATATACGGGGCAACTAGTATAGCATAGCAGCTAAGAAACTGAGTTGCAAATCTTGCCTCTTTTGCAAACTCACTAACAGCGCAATCCTGTGTAACCTTGCACTGGTGTAACAGTAGATGCATCGCTGTAAGTGCACTTATGCCAGTGTAAGTGCACTTACACCGGTGCATCTGCTGTTACACTGGTGCATCTATTGTTACACCGGTGCAAGGTTACACAGGATTGCGCTCCATATTACCTTAGGCTGCAATCCTATAACAGTTTCCCCATTGAATACAGTGGGACATCTCAGTAGGCATGCACAGGATTGCATTGTTGGGCAAGCTACTTCCTATCTGCAAAATGGAGATGACAATACTTCCTTACCACCTCACAAGGTTGCTATAAGGATTATATCAAAGCAAGACACATGAATGATGCACTTTGCATAGTCAGAAAGCACTCTACAAATGTTAAGTGTTGTTCCCTGGTAATCTCCAGTCCAGGCACTGAGCAGCCCCAGGCCTGCCTGCTTATCTTCATGAGCTGCATCACGTGCCCTCATGAAGAGTTCTGTACAGGGTTCTAGTCTATAACGGTAAGCCACATTTGATAGGGTTCTGTGACACCTAAAAGATGAACAAACTGAACATGACATAAACATTTGTGGCACGGAGTCCACTTCACTAAATGCTTGGGGGGGGGGTTTTTCCTAAGTTGGCAGGTGTATGTATGTACTATAAAGGAAGACGTTTGTAAGCAGTAGGGCCAGAAGGCCCTTAAATGCAGGGCTGTCACATTTCTATGCAGGGCCCTAATGTATACAAGATAGAAGCGCACTGCATGCACATATATATATAATTGTAATGCTGTGAATTCCTTTGGATAGATGTAAATGAAAGACATGAAAATACGGAACAGTTGCATTATGAAACATGGCTGAAACCTTAAACTATAACTTGTGACATCCGGCAGCAGCTCTGCAATGGAGGGGGTCTCTTTCACAATGAGGGAGTTCTGTTAACAGGCTGTGCTGAACACATGGGGTGGAAGAAGGATTTCCCTTTGTTGGCGCCATCTGGGGATAATAACGCAGCCACTTCCTGCTTTGCATCACTAAGCAAATCCAGATGTGTTGCTCAGGCAGCTTGCTGTAAACAACTCCAGGCCTCTGTCAGAAGGCGACAGGCCCAGCTCTGCCAATGTAGTAGCATAACCCTGTGGCTCAAGGGGAGGCTCTGCCTCAAGAACCAATCTCAAAACAAGAATTGGCCTTATCCAAGCTCCCCAATGGAATTTGTGTGAGATAGGAGGAGAAGGGTGAGAGCTGTGAGGATTTCTGACCTTGGTATGACCTTTAGGCATGTAGTAGGGGGAAGCCAGTCACTTCTTTGGATTCCGATCCAACCATTGAGTTCAACTACAAATATTGTTGTTAGCAGGATGGTTTTCATTTGGATGACTCTCAAGCATAAAAAGGGGGCAAGCTCACGTGGCTGTTGAAGTACCAGCTGCTATCCAGCAGAGGGAGTCAACTGACCAATTTCTCCTTTTAATATTGTACTGCTGGGTGCGGATTGCAGAGCTGAAGGTCGGCTTTCATTAACTGCTTGCATTTTAGGATAGCTTTTTAACAAAGGCAACAAACAAAATCCTGGCATCCAGTCGCCACTGGCGCCAAAGTTGCTGGACAGGGCAGGAAGGAAGATTCATCCCCATGGACCCTTGAAGAGGGATGGCAGGATGGACCCTTTCTGAGACTTGGCTGGTAGTAGTGGAATGAGGCTGAGCTCTCCCTCTCCCCCCCCCCCTCCATTATCGGGCAAAAGAAGCCCAAGGTTGCTGTTGTAGAGGAAGAGGTTAAACTGCCCTGCTGCCTCCAGGCACTACCAGCGGGCCAAGCCAGTGTTCTGACTATTCCAGCCATCTTGGAAGAGGCCAGGCAGGTAGAAGAAGCAGGCACATCTGTGTGCACAACAACAACAACACGTGCTTGTGCATTTGGTGGGCAAGTAGAGCGACCGTGTGCGTTGTGCTGAAGCTTCTGGCCAAAGCTTGGCTGGTGGTGGCGCTGCAGCTTCACAGCGAGAAGATGGAACATCATACATGTCCTCCACCACCACCACCCCAGGAGTGGGCTCTTGTTTACTTCATTTCGTTGGGCAAGATGAGACACCTCCCACCAGGAAACTTAGGCCTACCTCTCCCCCTTCTCCTTTCTGTGGAAGGAGGATGAGATAGTTTTGGCAAAAATGAATCCCCCCCCCCCAAGTGCCATTTCCAGGAGGTCTGGAGAATACAGAGGATATGGAGTATCCGTTTCTGGGGTGATCCAAACCTATCTACTGCCTAAACAACCCTGATCTGCCACCTCCATCTACCAGCAGCAGCCCCCCCCCCCAGAATGAACCTCACCATCCTCCTCCACTTGTTGTAAAGTGACTGGTGGGCCAGAGGAGACGGCGGGTGGGTGCCACCTATCCCAGTCTGCAGCCTGAAGCAAGGGCTTCAGCTGGCCTCATGGCTGGGCTGCCATGCCCCTCCCCCATTTGTCCATTGCCTTCAGATCTGTATTGGGGCATTTCTTCCTGCTCAAAAGAGATTTCTTCCTTCATTTAAAGGAGAGCATAATTTGTTTAATAATATGCCAAATGGCCCCCTACACAATCAGCATAGCAATCAACTGTTCAGAAAACAGCTCCAAACAGCAGTCCAGATGTGGTCAATAATACCAAAGTTATATTAGAACACAGTCTTATGCAGATTTACTTAGAAGTAAGTCCTACTGAGTTCAGTGGGTGTTTAGCAGTGCAGCCTTAGACAATTAACCATGGCAGATAAAACCTCAGTCCCATAATGCTTAATCTTCAATACTTTTAAGAAGTCTAAGAGATGCTCTAACTTTGGAGAGTTTGGCAGAATGGACTTCGCCTCAGAGAAATGGTGATTTTTCTTTTTGTTTCGTTACTTTTCTTGTTTGCATTCTGTCTGTGCTCTGGAGCTAGTTTTTCTCAACATTTTCAGTGAGGACGATTGATATGAAGGTGGCCTCTTCTCTGCCAGAAGCAGACACAGGAAGACCATGGTCTTGGGAAAGACCGTGGCCACCTGGGAGACAGTAACGTGCTCGTGTTACTTTAAAGTTGCAGTCCTGTGCAAATGCAGCTGGGAGCAAATCTTGTTGAACACAGTGGGACTTGGGGTTTCTGTTTTGTTTTAAAGCAAACAAATCTTGCACTTGTGTTATTATTTCTATTTTGTTTTGTTTTGAATGCTTAATCAGTTGTGCATGCCATCACGAGTTTAAAATGCAAGCAATTTGTGACTTTTTTCAAAACTCCCTAGAGTTTCAGAGAGGAATTTTTTCTCTCCTCTACCTCGAGATATCATGGATTAAACCTGGGACCTTCTGCATACAACTAGTGTGCTAATATTGAGCCACAACTTCCCCCATATAACTGAGGGCACAATCCTATGCATGTCTACTCAGAAGTCAGTCCCATTGTGTTCAATGGAGTTTACGTCCAGGAAAGTGTGTATAGGATTGCAGCCCTAGTCTCACTGATTTTTGATACAAACCACTGATGGCTAGGGGTGTTTGCTTTTGTTGATAACCGCATAAAAACACAAAACACCACCTTTTGAAACTGAATAAAAACACAAAACACCACCTTTTGAAACTGAATAAAAACACAAAACACCACCTTTTCAAACAGAATTGGAACCAAATTACCAACTCTCTAGTGGTTGTGAAATGCATCTAGTTGAAACAGATTACTTTTCCAGTTAGAAATAATTGAATAATTTGTTTTTGCTTTGAATACTGCAATGTAATGAAATTAAACCTGATAATCATATTGATGCTTAAGAACCTGTGAATAAAAACACAAAAACACCTCATTTTGCATTTTAATTCAACATTAAAAAAAAAAACACCACCATTTTCACACCTCTACTGATGGCACACTGACAGTCTCTCATCTTCGTGTGATCCTATAGTTTTAGGAAGTATTCATGAATCCATGGATTCCTAAAATATCACTGTAAGTCAGCCAGTAAGAACGCTGGGCCTCAGCTGGTGCAGGACAGATTATGCTGTGTGCAACACAGGCTCCAAAACGCACGCTCACTTTTTCAAATTCAACTGTATGTATGATTCTGATAAACACCTTTTAGCAAAACTGAATGTGAAAGGTTTATTTATTCACAACACAATCCTATGCATGTCTACTCAGAAGTAAGTCCCACTGTGTTCAATGAGACTTACTCACAGGAAAGTGTGTGTATAGCATTGTAGCCTCAGTCAATTAAATACTCTGATGTAAAAAATACACCTGCAAAGTAGACAACGCTCGTCACGTCCTGACTCCTCCTTGTCTTGAGCTTCCACCATAGAAACACTTCTGGGTTCCTCTTCTTCCCCACCCATGTGTTTGTACAAGCTTCCCCCATTTCCTTCTTCTCTCCCTCATTTTTAGCCTTTTCAACTTTGCTTTTTCCCTCTCCAATCGTCCCTTTCCCTGGAAGGCGGAATTAATCTGAGTCAGAGCTTTTCAGAGTATAAGTCTAGAATTTCCTTCACTGGTAGGACATAACCTCTGGAGCAGCAGCAGCAGCAGCAAGAGCTGGAGGAGGGAGGGCTGTAGGTCAGTGATAGGCTGCATGCTTCACGTGTAGAATCCCTTCTCTCTTTGGGCAGAGAACAAATTCCTATCTGTGGACCCCCCCCGAGGAGCTACTACTGCCATGAGCTAGTGGTCCAGCTTTGTACAAGGCAACTTTTTATGTAACCTTTGCAACAGTGTGCTGGAGCATATGCAGAAGATCAAACCAGCCTTTTGGGGGAATTGGAGCGTGCTCCCCATGACTGTGAGGATACAATCTGGCATAGTTTTCTCCTAGTCCCTGTGCGGCTATGAGTTTGTCTAATAGTACAATACTATGGTGCGATGGTGTTCCCAGTAGCAATGTATGGTTGCGAGAGTTGGACCATAAGGAAGGCTGAGCGCCGAAGAATAGATGCTTTCGAACTGTGGTGCTGGAGAAGACTCCTGAGAGTCCCTTGGACTGCTAGGAGATCAAATCAGTCAATCCGAAATGAAATCAACCCTGACTGTTCCCTGGAAGGACAGGTACTAAGGCTGAAACTCAAATATTTTGGCCACCTAATGCGAAGAGAGGACTCTCTGGAGAAGACTCTGATGCTGGGAAAGATTGAAGGCAAAAGGAGAAGGAGAAGGCAAAGGATAAGATGGTTAGACAGCATCACCGATGCAACAAACATGAAAATGAGCGAACTCAGGAAGATAGTGGAGGACAGGAAGGCCTGGCGGGATGTGGTTCATGGGATCACGAAGGGTTGGACATGACTTAACGACTGAACAACAACATGCATGTCTATGCAGAAGTCCCATGTTGTTCAATAGGGCTTACTCCCAGGAAACTGTGTATAGGATTGCAGCCTCAGTGATTTAGATGTAGTGGAGGGGTTCTCAACCTTTGGAGGCCCGGGTACCCCCTATCATGGCCCAATTTTCTGAAGTACCCCCTGCTAATTAACTGCTAATTAATTGGATTAATCAATTAATTAGGTAATTAATCATTAAGAAGTTCTAAAACAATTTTAAATGTGAAAAAATGTCTTATTAACTGTGTGTGTGTGTGTGTGTGTGTGTGTGTGTGTGTGTGTGAGAGAGAGAGAGAGTGAGAGAGAGACATGTAAGTATCTTTTTTTCTCTCCAAATCACACTTCCCAAAATCAGCTCTTCCCTCCCTCCCCACCAAAGTACATTTTCCAAGGTACAAAAATAAGCCCAAAACCAAAATCAGAGAGACAGAAGGGCTCCGAAAATAATTACAATTTAAAATCCATGTTAATTAACACTTAATTAGCTGCTGATGGGGCAGATAAGGGGCAGGGCTTGGCGTACCCCCAGCAAGAGGTCCGCGTACCCCTAGGGGTACCCATACCACAGCTTGAGAACCCCTGATGTAGTGCTCACATCAGCCCTCAGCCCATCTTTGGCCACTCCGTCCCATCCACTTCCTGTTCTAACAAGAAGAAACAACTTGGCCGGGCTCAGAGGCTCCAAGCCCAGCCAACTTGCTTCTTTGTGTCCCGCATCACCTGGTGACCTGGAAGTAACTGGCGGTGACATTGTGTCACCGCCAATTAATTTCAGGTCACCAAGTGATGGATGGCAGGTGACACCAAGATAAGTGACGCCATTGCATAGGACAACATACCGGTAAGTAGCTAGCAATAGGTTCTGTATTTCTAGCTAGATACATTAGGGAAATTAGATACATTTAGGAAGTCCAGGCAGTTTTCATCAGCCTGTTTATTGCACTTCTCTCTATCCCTTCCCCATTCCATTTACTATACTTTAATTCCTTTTCTGTTGCATTTTCAATAAACTGGTTATATTTTGACCTCTTACCTACCCTCTCCATGTAAATTATGGGTGATGCAGTGGCTTGTCCTGTCTGATTGCTTGCAGGTACTCCCTTTGGTCAGCCTCTGGCTTCTCTAACATGGTCTATGATGGCCCATTCACAAGTGCTAGTCATCAAGTGATGAAAGTTTACATATGACTGAGGCATTTGTTCCTGAGCTCTTCATTAGGGGTTGAGAATAACTTATTCTGGCACAAAAATTGTTAGCCATGTGAAACAGACTTCTTGCCATGGAGTAAGCAATAATTTACTATTTAGCAAGAGCTGGATTCCTGGAAGAGGTAAGAATCTTAAGTACAGCCTTGGCTACTACTCTGTCATCATATTTATTTAGAAATAATTCCCTTTGAACTTAATAGAACCTACTCCCTAGTAAGGAAACTTACCTAGCACTTGTATAGGGTAAAGGTAAAGGTATCTCTTGACAATTAAGTCCAGTCGTGTCCGACTCTAGGGAGCGGTGCTCATCTCCGTTTCAAAGCCGAAGAGCCAGCGCTGTCCAAAGACATTTCCATGGTCATGTGGCCGGCGTGACTCAACACCGAGGCGCATGGAACGCTGTTACCGTCCCGCTGACACGGTACCTATTAATCTACTTGCAATTTCTTGCTTTCGAACTGCTAGGTTGGCAGGAGCTGTCGCACGGATTCGAACTGCCAACCTTTCGATCGACAGCTCATGGTTCAGCACTTTCTAAATGGACAATGTGCTTCACAAGTATGGTCTTAATGTTGTCTTGACAACAACCCAGTACGGCGAGTAAGCTTTATACCGGTAATCAAGATTCAGGGGAGATACAGTCTTCCAAGGCAGATACTTTAAAAGAAAATGTCAGAAACATCATGGAATTATCGAGGGGGGGGGGAAGAGTCAAAATTGTACCATCAAACAATGTGAAGGAATCACTTTGGGCTATCTGTGTTAACACTTGACACCCTCTACCCTGCTATGTTTATGTCTGCAGCCCTTTCTGTCCCTTCCCTTTGAGGGAGGAACATGGACTACAACACTGGACACCAGAGGTTTTTGTGGAGCAGTGGGAGGGGCTGTCGGCTGGCACCTTTGACATCAGTCAGCCCATGTCCATCTGAGGCTCCTTTAAAGCAACTCAACTAAATATATTCTACCTTTTTGATCATGTAAATGGTAAGCCACTTTGGGTAGGCTTACCAGATCTCCAACCGGGACAGAGTGCTAGACCTTTAGGAGAAGGAATGTGGGCAGGTGTAGCTTATTAAACCTTAGAGCACAATCTTAGGCATGTCTACTCAAAAGCAAGCCCCACTGTGTTCAGGAGTTCCTCACTGACCTCAAGGAGTTCCTGAGGGGGAACTCACTGACCTCAAGGTGAGGGATCTGCCTCCGTGAGTTGATGTATGCAGGTGCCAGAGAACATATGTGGTTGCCATGAATACTGTAATGTTCGGGGCATCTGGAAGATCTGCACCCATACAGTTGCGCTGCTGGCATTGGTACACATTTCTTGGGGATGCACAGTCAAATTGATAAATTCTCCATATCTGTCAGCAATTGAAACTTCAAAAGAGTTAGCTTTAAATTCCACTGTCTTACCTAGAAGTGTCTGTGTGCAATGTCTACAGTGTTTGGTTCTTGACCCATGTTGAATCTAGGTATTTTTAAATATTTGCATTCATTTAGACCAGCTAGTCTCCAAACCAGACTGACGCAGAGGCTGAGCTCCAATAGTGCCACTGTTGGGGGACCCAACAGACTTAAAAACTGCTATCCCCACTTCACCAATCTTCACCTCACCTCTTCAAAAAGAAACCAAGCCAGTCTGGGACTTTTCAGAAGCTTTTGCTTTTCACACAGAAAAAAAAATCACAACATAGCATTTTTTATCTGGCTTAAAAGAATGTAAACTTAGGAGGAGGAAAGCAGGGAGGCAGATCATTGCCAATAGTGGTTAGAGTGCTGCACTAGGACCCAGGGTCCCGATCTCCACTCACTCAGCCAAGAAGCTCACTGGGTAACCCAAAGCCAATCACTATCTCACAGGCTAACCAACTCCACAGGGTCATTTTGAGGATGAAGGTGTGTCTGTGAGTGGGAAGCCTGGATGCCACACTAGCTTCCTTTGGGGAAGGGCGGGATAAAAATGCAACAAACAACTGATTCTGGTAGTTTACCTCCCAAAGAGAAAAACCTGGCAGTATCATCTGACAGAGGCATTAAAGTAAAACATACTTATTACCATCTCTATCGTATTCCTTTCACTTTTGTAATATTGGATGGAGCAGCAGATGCATCGGGGAACTGGGGACTCTTTCCTTCCCTGGGTGCCAAAGACCTTATAAAAATAACAATGCTAGGCTAGGCACTGACAACACATTTGGAGATCTTACTGTGGAAAACCTAGATTATTTCCAGATTCAAATCCTAGCATTCTTTGTTTTTACATGTTATGAAACTCTCATGGGTTTGAGATTTGTCAGCTTCCTTCTAACGTGGATTAGGAACTGTTTATTCCAGGGATCGCTGCATTCTGCCATAAATAGAAGAGAAAGTGACTAGAGATTTCCAGAGAGAAAGAGAGTTGAGAAGTTGCCTTATTCAGTTACAGAGTTGCTTGGCCCAGAGGCGTCTCCTGCAGTTTGGGTATCCCCTGCATTTTGCTGAACTTTATTAGTTATCCTAAAGAGGCAACGCCTGGGACATTTGCACTGATGTCATCTGGTGAAGAGGGAACTCGTGTGTGTACTAGCTGGTTCCATGCAAAGATCTGTTGCTCAGCTCACGTAATTCTATACGGTGGAGTTTTCATTTTTCAGCTTTGAGTACCAACAAACAGAGATGTTGAAAACATGCAGCAGAATGCTTGGGTGACCAGAATGCTTTTTTTTCCCAGTTGCAGATTAAAAATTACTTTTCAAAGTATAAAAAAGTATAAAAAAAATGCAACAGTTTCTCCACCATAAAGACATTGCTAAAGAAATACACTTTTCCCTCACAAAACCAGTAACTTACAGTGCAATCCTTTGAAGGGGATTTGAATCCCCTTTCCGTTCTGGGGCCTCCCGTTCTCGCTGCACCGCTGGTTACATCGGTGGTGTAAGTTGGATAGGATTGTGCTGTTAGGATGGTTCAGTTTTGGGGGACTCTTGAGATGAGGGCAGCCAGGGCACCTTCCTCTCCCTTGCTATATGCAATATTTCTCTATACATATTTGTATTTTGGTTTTTCTAGAGCTTTGGAAAGGGCAACAACTAACTGGGTAAGGACTTTAGCAAGCAGTATAATTTATTTTGTTATCAGACACTGAGCAGTTTTGTGAAGAAAAAACAAACAACATACAGGCACATAAGTCTGTAACAGTGCAAAGACATTGGTGTTTCTTGAAATTTCAACCAAAATCATTTTTTTCCCTTTAAGAAAAATATTTCTTATGGATGACTGCCCTCAGAGTATGAGCGTAGGAAGAAAGAGTTGGCACAAAACATGGATCATGGTGAGCTTCGTAGGCAGGGCAGTGTATGATATTCAGAAGCCAACAAAAAGAAAGAGACTTGAGGCACACCTCCATGACAAATCTGAATCTGTAGGAATCTGCTAGGGCTCCTAAAATGAAATCCAGGCATTGTAGTTTTCAGAGGTTGCTGAAAATTATTTCTTAGAAAGGAAAGCCTTGTTTGCTTCACACAGCTAAGAAGTCCAGGGGGTTCCTTGGCTGGCAGCCATGGTTTGACAGAGGTTTGAAGCTACTTTGTAGGACAGACATCCACGACGTCATATAGGCTTCAAGGCAGCTCAAGACTCCCCCTCTCTCGCCTACATATCTGTAGGCATAAGAACAGGATACTCTACTGCTTGGGGGCAAAGCCAGCTTCCTGTACATATTGAAAGTGGGCTCCAGAAGTCTATGTGAGTTTATTTGTGTGGGAAACTGGCCATAGTGGAAATTGTGTATGAGACTGGGCTTGCTCCCTGCTTTCAGCAGGACAGTGAGCGCCCCTTCAGGTGTACTACCTTGTCATCCTGCACGTAACTGCACTGGGCTCTGTGTAAACAACAGCTTCTTCAGGCCTCTGGTGCATAATGGTTCTGTCCTCACCAATCCAATTATTTAGAACATTCTTAAATTTTACAAGGAAGGATAGCTCATTACCTGATGTTAAACCTTTTAAACTTGAGTCCGAGACCAATGGATAAAAACACCAGTAGTCATCTTATCTCTGTGTGGTAATCGTGCGGCAGCTCAGGCCAGTAATATTCTCTTCAAGGACACTTAGATGGAAGAAGAGTTTTCTGTATTTGCATATTTATTTAAAGCATTAGTATCCACCCCTTCAGCCAACAAGGCTCCTAGAGCACCTTACATAAAATCAATCATTGGGAAATCCTTACAACAGAAAAGGTGCATGGTGGGAGGTTATGCCTCACTGTCTCCTCCTCACAGGGCAGTACTTTGGCTGCTGGGAGGGAGGAGGGGCCTAGCCAGCTTGAAAAGAGCAATGGACGGAGGTGGTATTACTGGAGACTCTTTGCCTTGTTGGGTTTTTCTCCTCTTTCCACCACTCACGGCTCGCCCTCCTAACCCAGTGGCGGGTAGCCAGTCACAGTTCACCCTGCTGCTCCATGCAAAGGGGCGAGCCACAAGTCGCTCTCTCCTACACAAGGAGATGAGCAACAGCCTCCCAGCAATCTCAGGAGTGCTGGAGGCAACCCACGTTGCGGTCACCCAGAAGCCCCCAAAGCCAAGCCAGCTGAGACTGATGGGCTCTGGGGTGCCTGAGGGAGCACACCACCTGCCCCACACAACACAAAGGTAGGCCTTGCTTGCCTCCAAACCCTGGACAATATGCCATCTGAACAATGCTACACCTGCTTGCACATACCACCAGAGAAGGACTGACATACACCATCTCTTGGTTTATTCTCTCCTCCTTCACCCCTCTTATGAACTATTATACTGTATGTCACCTTGCGCTCTGGTTCTGTGCCTCATAGCCGTAATGCATGCCTAAACTAAACCCAACCAGTAGCCAGACATGCCAACAACGACCGTGGAGACTATCCATGGAGGACCCACTGGATCCAGAGAAGAAGCCCCCTGCCATCAAGGATCCACAACCAGAGGCTGTCATTGGCGGAAGAAGGTTAGCCTGGCAGAGCTGGACACGTGCAAGGTGAGACTGGGCATAGCCAGCTCTTTAGGCTTGGACTTAGTTACCTGTGGACTTTAAATCCACTGCTATCTCACCCCCTAAAACAGATTTGCATACTATGCCTGAATGCTCTGTACTTGTGATCACCAATATATTCCCAATGTATGTAACCGTGTTTCGGGGCCTTATATTTGCTACTGTGCTGTTTCCTTATTTATAAACTTGAAACATTCTCTAATAAAAAGTTAATCTGCTCGTTCACCTTCCACTTGCTGACCTGCCTGGATAACATGGTCAAAACTGTCACTCATGGTGCCCCCTACACCGTAGTCCAAAGGAAATTAGCCAGGGAGCCCTCCAGAGAGGACCTGGCCACCTACCTCAGCTGGATCCCTACAGGAGGAGGAGACTTTGCCTCTTTGTGGACCCATGCCACCCACCACCTGAACAAGTAGATCAGCTGCCAGTGAGCCTGGCAAGGAAAGGGAGAGCTTGGCATGATACTTATCCATGGAGACCTCCCCACAATCAGCCCTGGTCACAGTAGGAGCCAGGAGGATCCCGGAGGTCACCCTGGAAACCACCATCCAAGACACATACAGCTACAACCTCAGGAGTAAATCAGACCAAGGTAAGGTGTTCGAAGTCACCTTCCATTAGGATGCCAGCAGCTGCTCCATGCCCTGAGGTGACTTCACGTGCTTCACTGACTGGCAATTCGTGCACCCAGCCCACCTCAACATGGTCTCCCTCAACAGGCAGTCAAGTTCAGAAGTGCTGCTGTTGCAGCGGTGATCCCAACGATCACCCTGCCCCATGTACTCTGCAGCTGCCAGCACCACTCAACAACCTGGTACACTGGCATGACGTAGTGATGATGGGACAGCTCCCCAACGCCATTCCAGCCTCAGAGGGAACCATCTCCCTGAGCTGGGCTGCGGCCAGGACAGGGAGCCAACTGAAACCAGACATCATCATCTGTGATGAGGACAGGAAGAAAATTGTCATAGTCGATGTCACCACCCTCTTTGAGAACCAGAGAGAAGCCATGACGGAGGCCAGAGAATGCAAACGCCAAAAATATGGCCTCTGGCAGATGTGCTGGGGCAGAGAGGATGCAAGGTCTCTGTCCAGACACCCCTCATTGGGGCTCTCAGTGGCTGAGTCCCCAAGAAAGAGCCCGTGCTGAGAGAGCGTGGTGTGGGCAGATGCTACCAAGCTCATGCATAAGCTGATGGTGTCTGACACTATCCAATGGTCCTGAGACATCTACATCAAGCACATCTTGGGCCCAAACCTGAGGGTGAGGAAATGGCAACTGACCCGCTCCCTTAACCCCAGATGGACAGGGCCATCAAGTGCGCAGGAAACTGACTTGCCCTCCTAACCCAGTGGAGGGAAGCCTGACCCACGACTTGCCCTACTCCATGCAAAAGGGGCAAGTCACAAGCTACTCTCTCCCACAAGAGGAGATGAGCCTCAGTCTTCCATCAATCTCAGAAGCGTTGGGGGAAACCTGTGATGTGGATAAGCCCACATGTTTCTCTCAGATGTGGGACTTCCCAGAAGTTCCTGAACTAGCTGAGAGTCCAGAAGACACAAGGGCACTCAAGAGGACACGTCTCCTGCTCCACACAGCACTGAAGTGGGCCTGCTCTCCAACTCTGGACTGTGCCAACTGAACGTTCCTACATCTGCCGGCACATAACACTGGAGAAGGACTTACTTACATTATCTTTTGCTTTGTTCTCTCACCCTCACTGTTTTCCTTACAAAAGCTTCTACTCTGTATGTAACCTTGTGCTCTGGAACTGTGCCGCAAGCCTACCCAGAGGCTGGACATGCCAGTGACAACCATGGAGATCAGAACACCCAGGAACCCCCCGGACTCAGAGGAAACAGCTTACCCTCAGAGATCCACACCTGGAGGCTCAGCTGCCCTCAGTGGAAGAAGATTGGCCTGGCACAGCTGGTCATACACAAGACAAGACACCCCGCTCTCTAAACTTGGACTTATCTTCTAAATGGCCCCTATAGCCACCACTGTCCTACCCCTGAAATGGACTTGCATGCCATGCTTTTGAATACAGTACTCTGATTTTATGATCAACACACCATTACCTCCATGTATGTAACCACCCTTTCAGGATCTTGTAGTTGCCACTATTTCATTACCATAACTGTAAATGGAAACATTCTCTAATAAAAAAGTTATTCTGCTCCTGAGCCAAGGAAATGGTGTTGGCATCACCCCATCCAAGAGGCGCCATGCCCAATCCCTGTCCATTCCTCTGAGTATATGTAAAAGTCGTCCTCCAAAGTGACTGACCACAATTAACCCTCATATCAGGCAGCAGGGATTAGAGCTCTCAGGTTTTAGAGCGTATGATTTCTGTTGCAACTGTATACACCGTTACATCAATGTAATAATAATAAGGCCCATCGGATTCTGCCGGATTTACTTCCCAGTCGACATGGTTAGGATCCGTGTGGGCTGTTATTAGAACTTTAGCACTACAAACCCTGTTTCCCAATCCCACCCGAAACGCCTTTCTGCTTTCTCCTGCGTCTCCAGGCTGGCCCATGGTTGCTACTCATCTTCTCTGGCCGCAGCAACACCAAAGACACCCCCAGCCTAAGCGAAGAGCTAACTCTTCTCTTCTCTCTTCTTCTCTTCTCTCGCGGTATTAACGCTCCACCCCCTCCCCTCGTCAGAGGGGCTTGCGCTGCACGACGAGGACGCAACCAAGGCAGCGCATGCGTTTCTAGCAGGCGGTGCGATTGTTGAAGGGGGGGGCTTGTACTGAGTAGGCGGAGCCGCTCAGCGACCCGATATATAAGGCGCTCTCCCGGCAGCGCTGCGGCTGAGACAGTGCGGTGACGGCTTAGCAACCTTTCCTTGCAGGTCTCGGAGGGGAGGGTCGCCCGGGCCCTGCAGCAGGTATGTAGCTTACCCCCTGCGGTGTGGTAGTAAATGAATGTGGCTTTTCTAGAGAGGCTCAGTCTAGTGCTTCTGCAGGCAGGCAGACAGTAGTAGCTGGCCAATGGACTGTGTGCTTTTAGGCAGCTCTGGGGCAGGCGTCTAGCTGACATGTGTCTCCTCTCTCTTTCTCTTCCCTACCCCCCCCCCCATTCGCTTGTGCCCTTTCAAAGCAGGCTGGGTGAGGTATGGTTCTCCCAGTCCTTGGGCAAGAGTGTGGCGGTCTTGTGCCCAGTGCCCTCTCTTCTTGCGCCTACTCGTGAGTCCGTCCGTCTACCCCGCCCGCAGCACCGAAGTAAACCCTCTGGGTGACTAGTCGTACCCCCCCTCCCCGTGATGTCACCATCTCGCTGCTTGGCGAGGCAGCGAGAGTGTCAAGCAACTGCCTCTCTTTCCGAGTACCGTATTGCCATGAGACTGGGGTGTGCCGCTGCCCCACTGTTGCTACTGTGCGACTGGCATGTTGTACGTGGCCAGGAGGGAGCCGGTGATCTTGGCTTCCTGTGACGGGTCAGAACAGGAATGTTGTATTTCGTGGGTGTCTCGGCTACACGCAAGATCAGTACTCTTTCCAGAAAGGGAAGGGGCTGCTGGTGCTATGAGAGGTTTGTATCTGTGGGGGCATCAAGGTCTGGACCTATATATGCATGCTCTTGGACACCTACTGCTCAGCAAACGTGCCTTTCTGTCCGTCTGTTCTTGAAGTTCATTTAAAAAACTGCCTTGGAGCTGTAACCTAATATTGCAACATTCAAGAGTTCTAAATTCCAGAAGGACTGTGTGCAGCTTTTCTCCTGTGGCTGGGTCTGCCCTGGTCCCTTTCAAGCGAGAAAGGCATGCCTGATTCTTCAATGGGTTCTGTGGCACTTGGACTTAAATGTCATGTTCTTAATAGGCTTCTCTGAGAATTGTTGCTTCACTGAGGGCGTAGCAGCAGATGCAGTTGTCCTGCAAAGCACCCCTTGATACCCATCCCCTTGAATTTGTGAACGTGCATGGAGCAGCTGCCATGACTTGAGCTGGTTAGATTTGATAGCTAGATGAGATTTATATTGCCTCTGAACATGGATCTGAATATCAGATGCCTAAGTGCAAATTGAGGCTGTTGAGGGCTTGCTGGAAAGCTTGTGGGCTTTCCAGGGGTGTCTGTGCGGCGCAGACCACTGTTGCAAATAGGATGCTGGATTAGATGGATCATTGGTCTGATCCAGCAAGACTTCTTTTATGGCCTCCTAATGAACTTGTGAGGTTTGTGAGTATTTTGTTTGATACTGGGCTGCACCCATCATTGCTTGGAATGTGTCTTCTTTCCCTCAAGGGCAGTATGGCTTGGGCAGGGCTCTTGGGTTAGTTTCTTTGCAAAAGACGCAGCAGCAGGAGTGAGGTCCAAGGAGTTTGGGAGAAGAAATAGCCCAGCAGGAAAATGCTGCACTATTTATTGCTCACCCAGCTTTTTCCTTCCTTGAGGGCTGCCAGCTGAATCCACAAAACAAAAAATAAACTTGGTCGTCATCATCATCATCGGGAGACATGCAGGCAAGAGTCAAGGGGAGGGAGAGATGGAGCCTGGCCATTCTCCATCACTTTTTTCCCCCTCAGTAGTCCAAGTGCCCTTATTCAGACAGTGTGGGCAGAGATCTCTTGGGTCTTGCCAACCATTGCAGATATACTGTGGCAGCTCCCGTGGGGGGTGAACTGGCTTTCTTGGAGTTCAGGGAGAGCTGTTGTGTAAAGTGAGAAACTTTCCACTGGATGACTCTCAGCTTTGTAATCAGTGGAGGGATGAGTAGCACTTCTGGTTTCTGTTGTGTCAGTGGGTATCTAGGGTTAGGGTTTCTTTATCTTTTGAAAAAGCTGTTTGCTTGTGGATGAGTGTTCTTTGTGTGTTTCAGCCTTGCAAAGGGGTTGGTGAGTGCTCATCAAAAAAGAGAAGTCAACAGACTTGGCTTTGGTGCAGAGAGAGAGGGGGGGGCTGCCTCAGGCCCTAGCTAGGCTTTCTTGTGCTACTTTATTTGCAGTACAGTATCCATTTCAGTCTTCAGAGATTCTTGTCACTCTGAGTTTAGTTCAGTCATCCTGCTCTTGATTCCCCTTTCTTCCTGTGTTCCAGGTAAACCATCTTGCTTCTGCCTAGCTACCACTTCTGGTATTCCTGTCCTCCTTTCTACCATTTCTAGCTCTTCTACCAGTGTCTACTAGTGCACTTGAACTTTTGATCCTGCTAGGTTTTCTCCTTGCTCTCTAGCGTGGTCCCTAAGTTGCACTTGGCAGGGAATAGTAAGGCAGGAGCCTGCTTCTGTGGCACAAGGTTGCCTCTTGGCTCACTAGCACTCCGGCCTAATCTCTGTTGCAGCTTTTCAGTGCTTGCCTTCCAAATGCAGCTTACTTTCCAGAGTCAGCTGGCATGGGAGGGGCAGTGTTGCCCCATTCCTGTAGTTGCTTAAGGGCCCGGTGTAGCCTGAGAATAGTATGCTATGTAACACACTAGTGTGCCACCCATGTCCACACTAGTCCTGCTTGATTAAAGATGCCACAGTTATGTGGATGCAGTAGAAACTTTCAGTCAAGCAAAGTAACTCCTTCCAAGTGAGCTCTTGCTGAGAGAGTGGAGGCCCAAGGCACTCCTTTTGCTGCCTGTGGCATATAGGGCCCCCGTCCAGGCATGTTTTGCAGACTCAGCCTTGGGAGGAGGCGGGAGAAATCAAAGCTTCTAGCCTCTTCCTAGCTGAGCACATTCCTCTGCCATTCCCATGGAGAGAAGGTATTAAGCTGCTACTGAAATCCTCCAGACTGAGGTGTCCCAGCCTGCCAGTGAAGAATGGTACAAGCTGGTATGCTTGGGGGGGGCGTTTCCTGCTGTGGGGTCACTACACCTCTTCTGCCAGTTCAGAACTACACCTCTTCCCTCCAGTTCTCTTGTTCTCTCATCTACACTGGATGGGGAGGGGTGTTCTAGATCTCAGCACCAAAGGGAAAATGTGTGTGGGGGGGGGGGCTTCCCTCTTCACTTCTGGTCTGTCCCAACTCCTCTAGTAGACCTAGCCTGAAAGTATTTGACTTTTGCAACAGTAATTTGCATCTCTCCCAATCCTGATGAGCAACCAGTGGACTATGACAGTATCATCTTGCATACCTTATATAGACAATAAACTGTCGGGGGCAAGAAAAAAGAGTGCTTTGCTTCAAGTCTTGGTCTTGCTGGCTTACAGTATATTGAGAGTGGGTGTGTTTTGTCTGGCACGCCCTAAAAGTATCACAGTGTTATGCTTGTGTTGAATGGAGGGCATCTCTTTTTTGATAACTAGGAGGACCAGATCTAAGCCTCTGCCAACTACAGGTGGGCCCCCATATCCACTGATTCGCTATCCACGGTTTCAGTTATCCACGGATTGTGGGGACCCCCCAGGCTTTTACTTTTTTGCCAGTAAGCTTCGTTTCTTCCTTAAAGAAACAGGAGAAGCAGCCTCTAGCTGCTTATTACAGGCAAGTAGAACGAGACTAAGTTCTAGAGAGGCTCTGCAAGGTTAACAGAAACCTTGCAGAGCTTCTCTAGGACTTAGTCTCGTTCTACTTGCCTGCAATGGAGGCTGCTTCTCTGTTTGTTTTAAGGAAGAAACAAAGCTTGCTGAAAGGAAAAATAAGAGCGGGGGGGGGGCAAGCATGCCTGCCTGCAGGGGAGGCAGGGTGGGGGGCCCTAAGGAAACCATGGAGGGGGTGTTTGCTCTTATCCACGGTTTCAAGTATCCACGGAGGGGCCTGGAACATATCCCCAGCGGATATGGGGGCCCACCTGTACTGTTGTGATACGTCAAGAGCTGCGTATACTAGGCAGTGGGAACAGAGCAATTATTTTGTGTTTCCTCCCCAATCCTGGGATCCTTCTTTCCTTGTACGAGCATGCTCCTGTTTCCAAATCATCAGCTGTGGGAATGCAGTCCATTGCAAATGGCATTTGCCTGACTTTATTATCTCTCTGTGACTTGGTGGTGGCTGGCCTGTGTCGAAATTGTTTTTTTAAACTGGACACTGCCACTTCTTGACAGCCTCCGATCTTGGGGGTTAATTCATACAGTCTCTGTGGAGTGGGCAGGGGGAAGCTTAAACAGGATTGGCTTTTGGGGGGGGCACTGACAGTCAGAATTAACACTGACTCACCCATTGGTTGTATGAATAGAAGTGCCATTGATGACTACCATGGGCATCTAGACATCTGGCAAACCTATTCGCACAACTACTCCGTCTGTGTTTATGGACTTGAGCCAAGCTGATTAGGGAGGGGAAAACAGTCAAGCAGGTTTAAAATAAGCTCCAAGTCATACGAACCTGCCCGAAATATGCATTTGGTCTGGGCTACTCAGCAGGGATACAGTGGTTTGGCAGATGTTGTTGGAATTGGCGAAGATTAACGTTGCTGTGATATTTATTGGTTAGTTGAATTTTAGGACAATGCTCAGTCACCCCCTCAGTGTCTTTGGTGGTGCTTACTGGTATGTTGCTGCGCCAGGTCAACCTCGGGGGGGGGGTTACTGTAAAGATGAGGGAAGAAAAAGCTGGAGGCATCGCTATGTAGAGAATTAAGGAAGCACTTACAGAGCAAGGATTAGGGGCAGCATTTGAGCCCTGGTGCACATGCAGATTGTGCTGGGAGAAGTGCCATTGCTTGCCTCACACATTCGAACATGCCTTGTATTGGAGGCACCTTCTGTTCTTCAGTGGTTGCTCTTTTTACTGACCTGCCCTTAGTCCTTCTCATTTTTAACCCGAGACTCTTCTTCTCCACAGAAATGAGTGACATGGACTCATACAAGGTGGTGCTGGATGGACCAGCACCATGGGGATTCAGGCTGCAGGGTGGCAAGGACTTCAACATGCCACTATCCATCTCCAGGGTAAGTAGCACCATCTGAAGCCCCTGGGCAGAAGGAAGCCTTCTCCTCCTCCTCCTAGATGAGCCCTCGGTTCCCAGGATGGTGGGCAGTTCATGGAGCTCTGTAATGCCACCTGTTCCGTTGCAGGTATTTCCTGGGCTGACATGATCACACTTAAAGTGTGTGCCCCCAGGGTTCTTGTCGTCAAGGCCAAGCCCTGCCGCAAGGATCTGCCAGTCTTTGCTGCTGTCATGATGTCATGGGAGAGCCCTGAACATTCAAACTGCTACTTGATCTCAGGCTCTTGAGACTCCTTGTGCTCTATTTTTAACTCTTGCCTATGGCTCAGTAGAGATAACTCCACAGGAAGAGGTTGTGGTAATATGGGTACAAGCTCTTGCTGTTCCAAAGGGGATGCCAAGGAGTGTAACTTAAAGCTTAATGCTAGCTTTCAGAGTGTAGCAGTCTGGTTTTGGTTCCTCCTTGACAGCTGTTGGTACCAATTGATTAGTGACTCTGTCAAGGATGCTTTCTTTAGACTTCTTCTTATTGAGGTGCTGTTCATGAGCCTCCTGTCTAGGAGAAGTGGCACTGACATCTAAAGGGCTGGAGATGAGACACTTTGCCTCTCTTGCTTTGGCTGACGTCTCTGGATCCTGATCTTGGGTGTAGCAGTTGCTGGGAAATGGAGCCACAGTCTGTGTGCTGGGGCAGACGGGGAGGAAGCTCAGGTTTCCAACCAGGCAGCAAGGACTGTCCACATTCTCTCTCTGTGTGTGTTCACCTTCTTGGTGCCTTAACTACCAGAAGGCCAATTTTTGTGTGCTTCATATTGGCAAGACAGCACTTGAGACTCCTTTTCCCCCTGGTCTAGATAAGGTAGAAAGTCATATACTAGACCATAGTCTGGGGGCCCCTGGTTCAAATCTCAGGTCAGCTTTAAGGCTTGCTCTATATCTGCTTTAGTGTCCCGTCTGTATTTTAGGTATCACAGTAGCCTACCTCACAGGGTGGAGCAATTAGGAAAAGCGCTACACGTGAATTATTGTTGCTGTTATTCAAACTGGCAACTTCCTGCCCCAGGGTGTTTGTCAAACCATCAAGGAAGACTCTTGTATCCTGTGTTGATATACCCTGGCTTGCTCTCTGGGCATGAAGGAGCCTCCTAACCTGCCTCTCTACAAGAGTCGTTTTTGACCTGATAGTGCCCCTCTAGGTTTGTTGGGTGCTCGTGAAGCTGTCACTGGATGGCTTGCAGACAACTCCCTCCTCTGCTTGGAATTGCCTTATAAGCCTTGGAATGCTGAGCGCAGCCCCGCTGCTGACGCTTGTGGCCGCTTGGCAAAGTGGAATGTTTCTCTCTAAACGAGAAGCCCTGAGGGCTGGAGAAAGGCACCACAAAGCCCCCACACTCCCAAACCACACATCTCCTGCCCACTCAGGCTCTCTTCTGGTACTCCATGTGTCTTGCGCCTCTCACTCGAGCAAGTCTTCTTGGTTTTTCCATCCAGCTCGTTGCTGTGAAGAAGGGTCTATTTGTGCACTCTGCTGCTTCATTCTTAACAAAGCTGTTCTTCCAACTCCTCTCTGGGGATGATCTGCTTTCCTGCTTGGAGGACGTTGTGCTGAGACAGCCTGTACTGCTTTTTTGCTGGTGGTTCTGTTTTTTTAAGTTTCTCTTGGCTTGAGGCCAACTCTTAACAAAGCCCCTGCCTAGACAGGGTAGAGCCTTTCTGTGAAGAGACCCCAGCTAGCGCCTCCCATAAACATACCAGACTAGACTAGCAGCCCCTTTCCCCTTGCACTAGCATGCCACAGCCTATCTTTCTTGCAAATTGTGAGTGTTGATTTGTGGTCAGGCCTTGAGGAATCATTCCTTCTTACGCTGTTGGAGTAGGAATTTTGTTGCATTTGCCAGTAGGCATCATGGCTGAGGATGACCAGTGTGTGTTGCTCAGTCCAATGCACTGTTTCTAGAGCAGCTACAGGTGGCTAAACCCCAGCCCATACTTCTGCGGTTTGGCTCTGTACGCATTGACAAATCTGTTGGTGTCAGTAACGGCCCAGTGTGAGTGTTGTGCAACACTTCCCACTGTGCTGAGAAGTGTATGGGAGCCTAGGTGCTCAGTGCTGTTGTAATGGCAGCATATAAGGTAAATCTATTGCAGTTGCACTTCACCTTACTCTATTTCTGATCTTTTCTATTGCCCCAGAACAGATCTTTGGATATTTCCCTTATGTTATGCACTTTCTCTTCCCAAGATTGCAGACAGGATTTTACTTTCCCTTTAATAAGTACGGAACCTGTGCAAATGCCCCTCCTGATGAATTTGATCCAATGTTCTAAAAAGGGGTAGATGGGTGTGAGGAGAAGTCTGGGCATTTGTGAAGTGTCAGGAGTCATAAAGCAGCAGACACAAACTAACAAGGCATATGGGGTACAGTGATGTAAGGCTGAGAGTAGAGAGAAATAAGGTAGCGAGAAGGAAAAAGCTCTGGCAGGGTAGAGCAAATGGGTGGGAAGGGGAGCCATGTGGGACTTCTGTGCAGATCCAGGTGTGTTTCCCTTTAATTAGGTAAAAGGTCTGGCATGGGAAAACAGGAAGTAGAGTGCAAACAGATCCTGCATGTAGATCCCCCAGTGCAAATATTCGTAGCAGACCATGCGAGACTGAACACACCCTTAGTCCATATGTAAGGGTGCTTAACTGTGTGCCATTTTCAGAGCTCCCAAGAGAATTGGTGTTTAATGGTATCTAATGTAGGGTTTTAGAAGTTCTTGCACAATCAGAAATAGTGGCTTTAATCTTCTTAAAAATAAAATATGCTTCAACATGAAGACTACTGTACATCAAAATCCCTGGAAAATATATAGGAAGTAGCTAGTAAATAGAAACCAGCTATGGGTCTGAGTAGGGAGTCCAGTGATGGGGCAAGGCTCCCATGTCATTTCATTTCTGTCCTGCTGACCTTGTTGTCTCAATATTGCATGAATGTTGCAACTTTCCCTTCCTAGGTCCTACTTCAGTTTGACAAAACATGTGAAAAGAAAAATGCCCCATGCTATACCCTCACAATCTTACAACCTGAACAATGCCTAATATGTGTAGCTTTTAAAAATTTATTTACAAAATGTGTTTTTCCCTCTCACTTGCGCCGCAATCCTATCCAACTTACACCACCGGTGTAACCAGTGGGGGAGGGCAGGGCGGGAGGCTTTGGAAGGGAGGGGAGAAGAGATTAAATCCCCTTTGAATCCTCCTTTGGAGGGGATTTGAATCCGCTTTCCGTTCTGGGGCCTCCCGTTCTTGCTGCACCACTGGTTACACCGGTGGTGTAAGTTGGATAGGATTGCGTTGTTGGTATGGGGTTTTTTTTTTTGTGCCAGGACAGAAATGTAAGCTTTAAACTAAGGTGTTTGTCCTCTGCTGGGACAGTAGAATCATCGAGGGATATAGAAAGCTGAACTCACTTCATTCTTTGTAGGGAGACCCAATTCTTTATTTCAGGTTTGACTTGAAAAGGGTGCTGTGTGGCACACCAAAGAATCTCCCTTTTTGTTTTTAGTTTAAGCCCAAACATTATGGCCTGTGCAGGGTTTTCCTCTGTTGAATGTCTTAATCTTAGACCAAGAGTAGGATTAGTACATTCCTCAGACTGGGCTGGGCGACTCTTTGTAACCCACTCCAGTCTTTTCTCAGCTGTGGAGGCTGCTCTGTGTGCCTGTAGAGCCCTGTGGCATCCCCAGAGGCCAGGGTACACTCCAGAGCAGTGGCCACTTTGATCTGAGACATCCTGCAGTGATGCCATCACTGGGCACCATGGGAGAGGAGACGTTGGCCAGCCTTTGTAGTTAGAGGGGGTGGGACTTCCTGGGTCTGGGGAATTAAAGGAAGGGGGGTGGATCAGCAGGTGGGGAGGGTGGAGAGAGGGAGAGAGCCGAAGGGAGGGGGAAATAAAGGAAGCTGGGGCGGGGGGAAGAGAGGAGAAGTCAGCTGAATGGCCAGGGCAACGGGAAAGCCAGAGGAGAGGGTCTTAAGAGAGAGATGATGACAAAGTGGGAGGCATGGAAAGAAAGAAGAGGGAGTTCTCCAAGCCATCCTGGCAGAGCCGAAAGCCTGGGTCCTTCTTCCCTGGCTACAGTTGGTTGGCAGGCCAGGGCCACTGAACCGTTGCCCAGCTGTTGTGTCCCAGGGCTGCAAGGGTGAGACGGGGGCAAAGGGACCCAGCCTGGCATCTGGGGCCTTCATTGAGAAGGAGTTCTTGGCGTGTGCGTCCAAAGAATAATCTGGGACCTCACCATAGCTCAAATTGCCAATGTAAGTATGTAAATAAAAGGAACTGTTAATAGAAACACCATCTCCCATCCTGTGTTCGCCTCCTGGGACCGGGTGAAATACCCTTCCCCTCACCATGGAACGTAGAGCTCCTTCCTGGCCTGGGAAGAGAGCAAGGGGCAGAGGCCCCTACAGTGCCATAGCAGTTTTGAGGCTACAGTGCAGAGAGAGCCCCCTGATCGGCCTCTGATGTGTGGGAAGACTGAGAGTGGAGCTCTATCTGCTGTGTGGTCTGAGGCTGGAACAGAAAGAGCTTGTGTGGGCACTGCTCTGAGTTGAACATGTCTGTGCTGTGGAAACTGAGCTCTGGTGCCTCATTGGCTGAATGCAAATAGCTCCTTTACCGTGAGGCAACTTACTGTGGTGGGCAACATACAACCATGTGGGGGAGCTGGCTGACTGTATCATCTGTTCACGTGGTGGGGAAACCAGTACTGTACTATTAATACCTATTCAGAAATCCAGGGATGCAAGGAAATGTTCTTAATATAAGGCTGAGTGACTCATATTGTATGTACTGTACATGATAATCTATTACTGCTTTGTAAAAACAGTTGCATGTATTTTTCCTTTTTGTTTGCCTTCCACACTTAATGAACCAATGGCCTTTAAGGTTGGAAGGAAGAACCACAGGCCAGTTTGTTCTATTTGATCTTCTGAAGTGTATTGTAATCCATGCAAAAAGGCACCCCTTACTCTGGTCTCTCCCCGGTGAGAGTTCTGAGTGAACTTTTCTGTCTGTCATGCCTCTATCTCAAGACAGGCAAAAAGGTAATGACCAGGTTTAGGCAGGAGCAAGGAATGTGCTATGCAGAGATGTTAAAGGCTTTTTCTGTTCTTGGTGACTTTCCAGACATTATGGGCTAGCTACAGATGTGCAAACTTCATAGATGTGGTGCTTCAGAACTCGCCAACAGGTCAAGACTATGTTTCCTGGAGTGACTGATGGGCTACAGGGAAGATACACCGGAGGTGTGGACCTAAACAGTTTCCCCTGCCAGTATGGAATGGTATTCTGAAATCAGTAGGCCTATTTTGTTGCTTATTCTCCTATGCTGTATGTCTTTTTGAGGCTTTTAATTTCATGGGTTTAAGGCCTCAAAAAGTCATATATTATATTATATTAAAGTATAGTGGCAGACACAACAAAACAATACACCCCCTGACTTCAAAATACCATTGCCTGTGTGTGTTTTAGCTCCCTTACGCCTGCCTTTTTGTGAAAGAATTGAATTCCTTGTACTCTGAAAGGTGCACAGGATGCAATTGCACCACCATCACTTCTAGACAATATGACAAAGATCAACAATTGGAGGCTTCTGGGCTAAATCTGACCCTTTTGAGTAGGGGTACCTTGGATGAACCTACTACCGCACTGTGGTTCTTTAGCCAGAGTCAAGTGCAAAATAGAGGGTTGGGCAGGGGCAGACGCAGGGGCAGACATGCCCTTAGAACTAAGGAACTAGGCTCAGTTTCAGTTTGTTTTCAGTGCCAGAACTGAGCTCATACAATCCTTTCCTGCACAAAGCCACTCTTGGTTTTTCCCCCCAAGTGTTCTTTGCTTCAACAACAAACATTTAATCTAGCAAAAAGCCTTTTTGCTGCTATTGTTAAACAGTTTGACATTGGAAACCTTTTGTAGATCTACCACAGATCACCCAGAAGAAATCTACCTGCAGATTCTGATTCCCCCCTGTCTGCCCATACCCATTCTAGAAAGATCCCCTTGAATTGATGGGGTAGAGATGAAAGAAGCTGTGGGACAGGAATAGGGAGCTTAAGCTTGTCTGAGGATCACTTAGCACCTCAGGGTAAGTGCTAAATAAATGTTGACCAGTTGTAGTAGGGAAGAAGCTCCTGGCTCATTATCTCAATGCCTCCTAATTAACAGTTCATAGACAGTGTGACTGCTGTGCTGCCAGGCTTCCTTTAGCTCATTGTGAACTTGTGACTTCTCCATGGCTCATGCCAAAAGATGGTATGTAACTCACATTCTGGCAAGTAGGTGAAGAGGGTAGGTGGGGATGCTGCTGCTGCTGCTGCCTACCTGAATGTATCGGAGTGATCCTGGAGCTTGTCTGCTGCCTGAGGAGCCCAGTTCTTTGATTTATTTCCGCATAGCAGGGAAGGAACACACTGTTAGAGCTAGAGCACAGGGACTGGTAGTACTGAGGAAATAATCTTGCTCTGGTTCTTGTCTCTATCCAGTCCTCCTGCCAGTTGACTTGCTCCATTTCTGTCTAGTGCCCAGCGTCCTTGTAGGCTGGTTGTATTATTGGAAGGTCTTTGAGAACCCACCCGGAGAAAGGGGCTAGAGGAGGATATTGCAAGGCACAGATGTCAGGTGTCTGCCCTTGTACAAGGATGAGACCATGAAGGGTGATGGAAAAGAGCAGGTGGGAGTGATTTATGCCTGGCTGATTCAGCTGTCTTAAGGCTGAGTTCTAAAAACCAAGGAGAACTGCTGAGGTCAGGAGAACAGGATAAAAATACACTCCTTGCTGTTAAACGCCGGGGATGGAGAAAGGTGGGCATTGTCCAAGGAAGCCCATTGGCCAGGTCAAAGGGGCGTCTTCCCCCATAGGCTGGTGGCCTGGGAATTGGGTTCAGAGCTGCCATTCATTGGACTTGGGATTATTGACATTTTACCTAAAGTCCTAATGCTGCAATGGATTCCTAACTCTCCTGTTTAGGGCTTGTTTTCAGCATGACTATAAAAAGCATGATAGGTTTCCGGAATAACTTCTAAATTAGTGCATATTTTGTGCTCAGACACATTGGAAATCTATGCTAAGAAATCTCCTGTGGCTTGTTAGCAAAATGGAAGAACGTTTGCCAATTTCATACGTTAATCATGGTGAAAGGTAAAGAACTAAAGTAAGTCCGTTTTGACCTTGGAAACCAACTCTGTCGTCCTCTAACTTCTACGATTTCACTATGGATCTTCATTCATTTGAACATATGAGAGGCTGCCTTTGGCCCCGTGTGTGTGTGTCTCAATATTGCCTATGCTAACTGGAAGCAGTTCTCCGGGTTCCAGAGATGCGTCTTTCCCAGCTCTGCCTAGAGATGTTGTGATTTGGGACCTTCTGCATGCAAAGCAGATGCTCTGCCACTGAGCTATGGCCCTGCTTCCTGTTCAGCTGCTATGCTCTACCTCTCTTCCGTTATATGTGGGTAATGGATTATCACCTTTGAATAGGCACGTGGGGTGGGGCATACACTTACTGATCAAACCTGAGACTTTCTGCCTGCAAAGTAGGTTCTTCACCGCTTAGATTTACTGGTATTTATTTGTTATATTTATACCCCAGTCTTCAGCCAGGACAGGCTTGCAATATGACTAATATAAAAATATACTAGATAGGGGTGTTCATGAGGGTCTAGGGAGGAGGCAGAAGAAACTACAGGTGACATTACGGGGCTGTAACCTGTCTGAAGACAGACTTGAAGGACACTCTTTCAAGTCTGTCTGTGTAGCCATGAGGACTAGAAACGGGTCTTTTTAAAATGAATGATGGTGAATTCTGCATCGAAATCACAATTTCTCTGGCATGAATGCAGAACATCTACAATGCTGTCTAAAGTGATATCAAGATTTTTTCCCCCTCCCTAACATTAAAACAACTTTTATTGCCTCTCCCTGCTTAGAGTTGGTAACACTGTGGTAGGTAGATCTCTGACTTGTACCCAGTTCCGTTGCTGTGAAGAGTTGGCTCAGGTTACTGTCCCATGTCTCCAACTGAGCTGCAGCAAGCAGGTGTGGAACTCTGCTGCGATGACGGTCACATTGAGGAAGGTCAAGGAAGGAACAGCGTGAAATGTGAAAGGTTACAAAAGGGAGGCCTGAGGGGTGGAGAGTGAAGGAAGGAAACTGCTTTCCTCCCTGGTTGAAAACCAGACTGTTTGATGTTGTTGGCTTCAGGACTGAAAAAAACCCCACCACAGGCAGGAAGTGGGAAAGTGCTTGTTCCCAGGAGGAACATTGACCCTCTTGCTTTTTCTGAGCTGGAGATAACAGGCCTCAGCAAAGCTACAAGGCTGGGAATAGATTGGCTGTCCATAGGGCAGGGAACTGGAGCCCTGAACTTCCTGCCCAGCCTGGCTAAATACACAACCCCAAGGAGATGATAGTTTTAAAACTTGCTCAATGTGTAATAAGAAGGAAGGAAGTGGGGAGGAGGGAGTGGAATTGACTCTGCCAGAAAACGAAGGCATGGTGCGCCCCTCGGTTTCCTCCGCTGCCCAACCCGTTATGTTATGCTTCTGCTGCGTGTCAGCCCTTGGATGATGGAATTGTATAAATTGCCCTGTTTGCAGGATGTGCCCTCTGTCTTTATAACATGTCTGGTGTGGAAATGAGTGAATCTCTGATTCAGCATTGAAATAGTACAGGGGTTGTCTGAGTTTATTGTGGACTATGGAATTTTTTTTTTCAACCTACATATGTTACCAGCTTATGACTGGAGGAGGCTATGTTGGTGCCACACGGTGGCGTAGCTACACCCTACTGGGGGGGGTCGCACCCCCCTGTGACACCCCCTGTGATGTTGCTTCTAGAAGTGACATCACTCGTCTGCCCCCCCCAATCATGTCACTGTGGCAAAAACGTACCTGGAGGGGACGGGTGGGTGGGAGCATCCTTTCTCACCGCCACCTGCCCGCAAGGACGCTCCAAAGCCCTCCACCGCTGAATTGCTGCCGATGTGGCAGGTTTGACACACACACATCCCACTTGTCGCCCGGGGTGGTGGTGGACCTCCCCATCCCCTAGCTACTCCTCTGGTGCCACATGATGCCCAGTGAGCAGGGCCTGCTTGGTGTAACCTGAATAGGTGGGAGAGACTATAACTCTGTCCTCTCAACTTCTTGGCTTTCCCTATCTGAAGAATTAAAAACTTCTGATCTGACTGGTCTGCCCTTCAGGAGCCCATAAATTCCAGCAGTGTTTCATACTTTCCCTTTCTGTGTAGATGTCTCTGAAGGTGTATTTCTATGAAGAACAGTTGCCTGGAGAAGTAATCCTGAGAATATAACTCTTTGGCTATAGCAAGTCTGTTGGAAGCAAATGTGCAATCCAAATTTCTCCAGAGGGATTTATCCTGTATTGTTGTCCCGTGTATTATGGGAGCGCGCACACATACATTTCTCTTAGTATTTTCCTTTTCATTGCTGTCGATGAGAGCTGACAGTGAATCTCTGTCTTGCTGAGAAAAATGATCAGCCCTGAAGGATGCTGCTACTGCTGCATGAGGGGAAGCAGCATCTTGGCAGAATTCCTTTTTAGCTTTGCCCTTATTAGGGATGCTATTCTTATTTTTCTGGCACTGCTAGAGCATTCTGTCCTCAGTATTTCAAATGGGTATCTTGTAGTGTGTTGTCATGGTGTTAACTGTGAATACAAAGCCTGGATTTTCCATGTGTTGAGAAGCAAGGGTTTGCTGCTGGGCTCTGCATAAGGATGTTCCAAGTCGACAACTGCCCTGAGATTTGACAGCATATGTTCAGCCCTTTTTATATTCATGTTGAACTGGATTTGGAGCATTGGATTTGGAGCACTATTTGGGCTTTCTCCAAGTGCCAGAAGACCTTCACCCCCCCAAAAGCAAGGATGACTGCAAGCTGCTTATCACTCCTTATTGCAGCTAGGGTAAGAGCACGGTTGGGAGACTTTTCTGGCCCTCCAGGTATGTGAGAGGGTAGCTACAGTCATGCTTGAGATCCAGTGGTGTGGACATGTGCCTGGTTCTTATGATGAAAGGACTCTCCCCAAATAGTTAAGGGCACTTTTGCTTTCATGCTCCAGGGAAAGGGGTAGGAGGAAGACTGTTACTAGGCATGTCCTGATACTACTGTATCTCTGTGCTCCCTGAGGCATCTGGTGGGGCCACTGTGTGATACAGGAAACTGGACTAGATGGGCCTTTGGCCTGATCCAGCAGGGCTCTTCTTATGTTCTTATGTTTTCTGGAATAACTAGTCCTGGAGCTGTTGATGATGCCATCTTTAATTAGGCTTACCATCCGTCCTGGAAAACACGGTACTGCCCTGGTTTTCCGGGCTCCGGTCCTAGGCTTTCCGGGCCCCGATGAAGCCGCCGCCACCGCTGCTTCAAAAAGGTAAAGTACCCTTTTTCTGGGCACTGCCATCTTGGATGTCGCGAAACCTCGCAAGATCCAAGATGGCAGCACCCAAATCTCGTGAGGGCACATGAGGCCAATAATTATTTTGGGGTGGTGGTGGTCCCAGTTTAGAACCCGGAAAATCTGGTAAGCCTATCTTTAATAATTTGTTGGTTGCCCAGTGCAAGCTTGACAAAAAGCACACTGCTTTGAAGTAAGCAACTTGGTTATGTACAGGACCAGCTCCAGGGTTTTATATATTTTTTTTGGGGGGGGATCAAAAGAGCAGGAGGTTTATGATGGGTCTCATGCTTTGAAGTGAGTACTGTCGGTCAGTGCTGGTGGGGCCAAACGTTCCTTCCTCCTAGCACCCCTACCAGTGGGAAGTTGCTAGGGCCTCTGGGACAATTCCCCATTGCCTTGCAGAGGGGCAGCTCACAGGTAGTAGTGAGAACTAACTAAGGACTATCTCTTGCACTCCCTCTGACCCCACCAGCTGTGGTTCATGTCTCTCCTCAGTCATTGGGCTTTAACATGTGTCCAACTGTGGTGATGCCAGACCTGGTCCTGAAAACCAGTTGTTCCTAAACAAAACTAACTTTCTCTGTGCTGGCACAAGTGGTCTTAAGAATATGCCTCTAAAAGTACAGAAGAAACCACTAGTTCATCCCCCTTCTGATTGTCTGTCTGTGTTAGACTGCTGTACGCAGGACTCGAGCATAGCCTTATGATGACCCTGGGCTGGAGGGTTTGGGTTTCTAACTCTCTCGTGGGCGCTGGAAACCACTCAGTGCTGGCAGTATGATGCAATAACCCTCCTCTAGCTGTTTGGGGCCAGCTGAGTAGGAAGGCTCTGGGTTAATGCCTCACTGCCCCCAGGGTGGGTATTGCATTGCTGCTGATGAGCTAATGTCTCTGTCTGACAGAGGGAGATGAATGAGATGGCTGGGAGAGGTGAGCCTGCTGAGAGGTGGGCTGGCTGCTACCCGCATCCCTCTCCAAGCAGACATGAAGACTAGAGATTCCTGTGGCTTTCTAGGTCTGACAAGCATGAGTGTGACACATGGATTGTGTTATGGCAAAGGCGTTGCTTCACTCCAGGCTCCCTTCTGCAGAGCCTTGCTCTACTAATGTTTGGTGAAATTGTGAGAGTGCTGAACCCAGTCCTCCTCCTCCTTTCCCTCTCTGCTTTTTAGAGGGGCCCAGGGTTGGAGGATGAGGCAAAGAAGAAGACACAGACTTGTGGGAAAGAAATTGATTTATTGAAATCACTTGTATGTTTTCTGCAAAGCTCTGCATGCTGTTTCTGCAAAGCTCTGCATGCTGTTTCTTTGCTAGCAGACTTGCATCTTTTGTCAGTATCCTTCTGCTCCTAGGTGTCTGGGCTTCTATTTGCCTAAACATGCTATTGGTGCCAAATGGAAGGGGCTTGGTGTGTGTGTGTGTGTGTGTGTGTGTGTGTGTGTGTGTGTGTGTGTGTGTGTGTGTCGCACGCACACACATGGTGGCACACGCAGCTCTCTGACTTCTCAGTGTGTATCTGAATTAGCTTCCTTCTAACCTCTTATTCCTTCACCACAGTATTTTCCTATAGCTGAAAGCAGCAAGCTGGCCTAGTGCCACTTTTGGAGGTCACATGACTCCTTTAAAAATACAAGATGATTGAATGGTAGGCGGGTATGGGCAATTTATTCCACAGAACTCCAGAGTCAACTTGGATCAGCTGATCGCCATTTTAGCAGCATGTGTAGGATTAATATGTCATTACATCTACTTGTGTGTTGGAGTTGACGTACAGCTGTATGCAAAAGATGCAGAAAAGTTGGAAGTGATGCATCTTGATCCCTCTCTGGTTGTGGTACCTGGCATTTCCCTTTCAGGGCCAGCAGCACCGAGTTGCTGGAGGCCCTGCAGTGGGCCCCCATGGTGTCTCCCGGATGGTGTATTGGACATTGCCCCTGATACTGAGGGTTCAGGGGTTGGCCTGGGAAGGTGGGCCCTCTGAGAAGCTCTCCGAAATAAACCTGCCCAAGCCCTTAGATTGATATTAGAGACCCTGTTATCTGGCCTGCTGCTTTCTGAGAGTCATCTGGACTTTTTGGCGATAGATAGTGCCTCACTCAGAGACCCTTTTTTCCCCCCAGGGAGGTTTTTCAGAAACTTTCTGTTCTGTGTAAAAACAAAAACAAATAAAGCATTGTGTTTTAATCAGAGAAACTAAACTGCTGCCTTTAACATTTTCTTTTGATTGTGTTGAGTTGTGGACTGATTGTTAATTGAGGAAAGGAGTTGTAGAAGAATAAAATAGTGGAGAATGATTTGCAAAAGGACACAAACCATGTGTTGGTCAGAATTCCCATCAGCAGTAATTCTGTATTCAGTAGTGCTTGTGAAGCTTCTACAGCCATATTCCTCACAGCCACTTGCAGTGTTTTTTAGAATACTTAATAAACAGCCCATTGGCACAGAGCACATATTAAAATAACAACGATAAATCACAGTTCAATAGAAACAGCATGGAGCACTAGCCACACTATTGGTAAAATAGAATGGTATAACTGTAGTTAAAATCAGCTACACTATGTGCTGGAGTTGCTGGGTGAATAAAGGAAAACGTTTTCATGGTGCTGAAAAGACATCAGGAGTGGTACCAGTCAAGCATTGGGGGGGGGGGAATTAGTCCACATGTGAAATTCCACAATCAAGAAAGCCCTCTCTCTGATCACCTCCGGCCTAGTCTTGGATGGTGGGGAGACGTGGAAGAGGGCATCCAGTGATCCATGCAAGGTTTGGGCAGTCGCATGTAATGGGAGGCAGTTGAGAGCCAGGAAAAGGCAAGATTCCTGCTCAAGAAGCACAACCTTGATGATAGAAGATATTGCCCTGCAATTTGAGGCCTTTTGGGGTGGTGCTGAGGGAGTGTTACTGTCTGAAAGATCTGCAGCTTTATAGTGATTGCCTCCTCCTCACACAGCTTCAGGTGATGGGCAATTAGTTCTAGTTTCTATCTTTTTATCTCTAATCTACAGTTTTTCAGATTACTTGAAACTGCACATGAATTACAGCGCAATCCCGCGCAAATAAAAGCCGGCGGCCTAGGGTGTCACGGAAGTGCCGTAAAGCACTTTTGCGGCATCCTGGGAGTAAGTGGTGCTGGCGCCAAGGCCTGTGCTGCTCACTCCACTGCTGGCCCTGACCACCAGACGCAGGTAAGTGTTGCAGTGGGAGGGCGAGCCAGGGTGGCGGGGGAAGGGGTGATTGGTCAACTAAGCCAGGGAGGGGATATTGGTGGCGCATTCCGCCATATCCTTGCCCCCTTCCCAGGCGTGTGGCACGCATCTGAGGAGGCCCATAAGGACCACCAAGACTTATACCAGGGGAAGGAACAAACGTCCCTTTCCCCCAAGGTGTGCCCCGGCTCCGCCGGCATGGGCTGCATCCTACACAGGATTGGGCTGCCCATGTAGTGCAACAATGTTGGCGTGATGATGAGATTTACTGCTTTGCTAAGAAAGATGTGTAATAACTATGGGATGACCAACTGGCAACTTATGGGGCCAGGGTTAAACCCCAAAGCAGTTTGTCTTTGAAGATTTTGATAGACCAACAAAGCAAAACAAGATGTCATAATTTTAACCAGTTAATATAACCTTTTTTTTGAAAATCATTAAACACTTCCACTCCCAACGCCATTGTCTGGAAGATAGAGACTTGAGAGTACATACAGAGAAGTCCATTTCAGCTGTCCCTAAGCAAGAAGACTACCTAGAAGCAGCAAGTCTGACTCATGCTAGGACTTCAGAAAATATTATTGTTATTGATTGATTGATTGAATTTATATCCTGCTTTTCCCCCCATAGGCGGGACCCAAACCATATAGCTGACTTCGTGCCTTTTGGGTAGAACTTTAGCAATCTTTATAACAAATATTTCTGATGAGAGAGGTCTGCAGATGACTGTATGAATAATTGTGTTTAGTCTGCTTTCTGTGGTGTATGAAGGAGACTAAAACACCTTGGTCTACTCTTATCTGCAAGTGCTTTGGTTCAAGGGCTGTAAATATTTGATCAAGTGATACTTTTTCTGAATGTGCCAGTCTACAAGTTCAGTATCCAAGCACCATTTGCATTAATGCAGTCTGATGGTTAGGTTGACTCTCAGCCCTGACTTAGCCACCATAAATCATTAAATGCTATTCATTGTAGTTTTTGTGTTGTTGGGTTTTTTTTTTTCCAAATAGGGCATGGTAGCTTTTCTATTGCATTGCACAGCAATCTAATTTGAAAAAATAGAAATTGCCCCATGGCATCTAACATATTAACTTACAGCAGGATGAGCTTTTGTAGGATGCTTCATCATCAAACTCATGAAGATGATGGCCAAGTGCAGACATGATGCTATTCAGGGTTTAAGAGACCAAGATAAAGCTGCTAGATCTTGAACATACCTTCCTCTTGTTCCTTTTACCTGTGTGTGTTGTGTTGGTCCATTAGTAACCCTGTTGAACTTGGGAGAGCTCCTTCTCACAACCCTTGATCTCAAAACCCCATAAACTGTTGACAACAAAACTTGGTCCCTTAGCCCTCTTCTGGTCTCTTGAGTGGCATTTTGCATAATGACTGAGCCTATGAAATAGACCTGCTTTGCATATTGCAGAGGAAAAAGTGATATTTCCAAATACATTTGTTCCAGGCATATGTGTTGTACAGTGGGGGTGGTGTAGTGACGTTAGTTTAATGGATTGCCTACTAGTCCTATAGATATGTAGCATAACGTTCACTTTTGTATAGGGCAGACATCTTTGCTCTAGCAGGACTCCTGGGCTTTCTTTAAACAGCATGGTATATCCAGAATCTCAGCAGGTAAATCAGTTCCTGCTGCAGAGGACAGGTTTAACAGCTGTATTTCTGCTTGTCAGGCAACTATTAAAGGTACAGAAGTCCTGTGGGGGGGGGGAGCAAGCAGATGGTAACTCTGCTTATGAATGAATATGGCCCTTTTCTGGCATTTCTAGTTTTTTTTTTCATAGAGGCTTCCAAGCCTGGGGATAGGGAGGGCCTTGATTCCTCTGTCAGGGTTCCAGTGCTTATTATGCCTGTCTGCCATTGCTCTAAGCACAATTGCTCTTTAAAGCATCCCTTGTATCTTTTCTGAGATACTCCTGATAGTTTTGATGTTCTGTGGCTTGTGCATGCATGCAGTTGCTTTCTAAAGACTATTGCTAGTTGCAGACCAGAGAGGGTTTTTTTTAAAAGAGATAAGTACAGTACTGTGTACAACTGAGGCAGGGAAAGAGTAGTGGACTGATGCAAGTCACTGCTTGTGTTGCATTTGTACAGTATATTGTGGCAGAAGTAATAAATAGTGGGGTTAAGATTGATACTGTAGTTTGTGTCCTTTTGAAGAACTTGATTTTTCATATATGGTAATCTAAAATTGAGATCTTGGACAGAATGTGTTCATTCTGACTGTTTACCAAAGGGTGATACTGTATGTGTGCTGAGAGGGGAGAATGCAGTGCAAATACTGTATAGATACAAGTACAAAGTTATACCACTTTCTGGGGTGCTAGGTTAGATGGTTCACTTCCTGCTTTTAATAGCTGGGCGACAAGGAGAAGATCAGCAGGGGCAGCATCTCTTTGACCAGTGCAATGCTGCTGCTGCTGCTGTGAGAATTACTGTGTGCTAATTAAAGGCCCAAGGAGTGCATTTCAGGTCGGCAGCTGGCAACCGAAAAGCTATGTTTAGGCTACTGCATGGTCTGCTGCATTCATCAGCACGTCTAAACTCTCCCATAGGCCTTGGGCTCTTCCAGAGAATGGTTTTTATTGCACAATAAATATGCAGTTGTTGCTCAACTTTTTGCAGTGGATCCAAATAAGGTGACCAGAAGCAAAGGCAGGCAAGGCTCCTGTCCCACTAGCAGATGCAGCTAAGAGCAGTGGTACCTGCTGAAATTCCCACTTCTGTTCAACTGCTAAAGGTCCTGTAGCCCAGTCCCCCCTTCTGTATCTGGTCACCCTTTGTTCATTCCTTTCTCTCCCTATCCAGGCCATCATTTATGAAAGGGGAAGGTGGCTACAACTCGCACATGAAAAAAGTTGATCCAAAATGCTAACACATGTGTGAGTGTTTTCACTTTAAGATGCTAGAGTAGCTGTAGGGAGTTGTGTGGAGAGGAAAACTGGGTCTATGGTAGGAGTTATCCTTGCCTTAGGCTTGCCAGAGAACTAACAGAAGACCAAGTTGTGTCATCCTGTGAGCTAGCTGTAAGAACCTCCTTGGGGCCCAGCATTTGTGCTGCTGGTGCACAGCTGTGTCCTGTAATGGCTGTGGGTACAGGTAATCCAAAATTCATGCAGCAAAAGTATGCTTCTTTGTAAATGTGTATTTTTGTCCTTCTCTTCCTCTGAACTGGGAGGCATTTTACAGCACAATCTTAACCAACTTTTCAGCACCTGTGTAGCCATGCCAACAGGGCACACACTGCATTTTGCAGTGCAGGGGCAGTCATGGAGGCCTCTTCAAGGTGAGGGAATATTTGTTCCCTTACCTTGGGGCTGCACTGCGGCTGCACCGGCGCTGGAAAGTTGGGTTAGGATTGTGCTGTCAGTTTTGTATCAGTCCTGTGAGGTAGGTCAGGTTGAAAGATGGCGACTTGCCCAAGGTTGACCAGTGAGCTTCATGACTAAGCAGGATTTGAATGCACGTTCCCCATGATCAAGCCCAACACTCCAACCACTACAGTACATTCTCTCCAAGGGCTGTTATCTGGCCTGGAAGTGCTCTGATGTAACTGATATGCTCAGCCAATAACTGAGTGCACAGCTTTGTACTAGATAGCTTTGCACAAACTACAGGGGAGTTTATTGAAGACAGGATTTTAAGACCAGATTCTACTTCTCTGGATCTTGTTCTGCGGGGGTGGGGTGGGTGGGGGTGGTTTCCTGCTTGTCTGTGCCTTTTCTTGTTGGGAACTACACTGGCTTACATGCTCTTCTTTTTCCTCTTGGCAGCTCACCCCTGGGGGCAAGGCAGTCCAGGCAGGCGTGGGAGTAGGTGACTGGGTGCTAAGCATTGATGGGGAGAACACCAGCACTTTGACCCACATAGAAGCACAGAACAAGATCCGTGCCTGTGGGGACAAGCTTTCTCTCAGCCTGAGCAGGTAAGGGGCTTTTTTTTAGTTCAGCCACTGGGTGTATACAGTGTGTTGTTGAACCAAGAGGTGGCCTAATCCAACCAGCATGCTTCTCTCATTCTGACACACTCGTTTGGGATATATTTTAACTGCAAACCTAGCAGTGGGCGCAAACCACCTTTCCCATAACTGAAGGTAACTAGCATCATTTTACTGTGCATGTATACCCAGGTCAGTAAAGGTACCTAGCTAACACCAACGGGAGTACTTTGGGACAGATGTAAAGTGTGAGCATCTTTCTGTAGCAATGCAAACGTTTCCGGACAACCTGGACATGACTAAGATTGCAATTCTATGCACACTTATCTGGGATTAAGCCCCACTGAACATCAATAGGACTTTGAGTAAACCTGCATGGCTGGACTCACTGCTGTCCTCGCAGAAGCATCTTCTCTTGCCTTCCTAATGCCTCATGGCATAAGACCTGTTTGCTTTGTCTAGGACTGCACCAGCACATAACTACGCGCACTTTTATACAAGGGCTGTCTCTACAGCAGGGCAAGTCTGTTGCAGCAAGCGTTTTGATTTGCAGCCGTCTTGTCTATAATTCTGTGCCAAAACAGTTCTGCCCGAATCCTTGTCTTTCTACTAATGGCAGTCTTTCTCTTCTCTTTCAGAGTCAAAAACATCCTAGGCAAACCCCAGAAGGTACGTGCTCAACCGCTTCTTCTGGGTGGCTCTTCTCAGTGACCTAATTGGACGACAGCCCTGCCATGTTTCTAGGGGGAACTGTGGATTAGATGGGGTAACAGGAGTGGGTGGGATGTTCTAGTGTGTTGGATTCTCCTAGCACTAGGTACAAAAAAGGAGATTGTAATGGGTGTACAGAAAAATGTATTTGGAAACAAAGGCTGCATTTCAGGCCACACTCAATCCCAATGCATTATAGCCCTTCTTCGGGGAAATATTTATCCCCAGGTGTGGTGCATAAAGAAAGCTGGATGGGTATGTCTTCCTCAGTCTTAAAAGGCTCACAGTGACCCCTCTTTTGAGCCCGGTAGTCTTTCCTATTCAGTTAAATACTGTATTTCTCTGAATAAGTGATGATACACCTTGAAACACATTACCATCTTGAGTATTTTCAATTTCTGAATGACAAATTCTATAGACACCTGCTTATCTTCTTCTTTGCATCTGATTTTGGCAGTGTCTTTCTTGTGTCAAGTTGGCTCTAGGAAAAAACCCACCTTAGCTGGGACTAGGTGGGCTGTCACCCTGTTTCTGGTCTAGAGCGAAAGGAAATGTTGGTGCTGTACTTTTCCCATCCCTCCTAAGGGTCTGGTGACTTGTTCTGGCCTCTGCTCTTGACGGCCGGGTAGAATATTTGTAATGAGGCTGTGAGTAGTTACTGGAAGGCAGGCTTGGGATCTTGAAACTGTGTGCCTCTTGCTGGGTTGGAGCAGCAAGCTGACCTTCTTGCTACCTAGCCTGTGCTTTCTCTGTATGGTCTATAACTGCTTGCTATGGATTTGAAGCTTTGCCTCGCTAAGGAGGCAAGAAACCTCCAGATGGTCAAACTGTGCAGGAGAAGAGTGTCTCTAAGATTGTGACAGGACTGTCTCCACATTTCACTGTTTACTCTCTGGTTGACAGTATCTCTGCTAATGATACTCTCAATGGAGGAGGGGAGCTAGCTGGGCAGAGTGATGGGTAGAAGAATGGATTTGCATGGCTTGGTTTTGCTGTTAACGTCACAGCATGTGCCCCAATAAACTGTGTTGCCTACCCTCCTGCCGAGGGTGGAGGGAGTGTCCTGTGTCCCTCCCACCCCACCCCAAACCCTCTGGTTGTACTAGGGTGGTAATTTCTGCTTTTCTTTTTGGTGGGGGGGGGCAAACAAAGGGTGGCAGAGACAGTACCTGCCTTGGGATTAGGCATTGGACACACATGTGGCATTGGCTTATGTCTCTGCTACAGCCTGCTGGAAGCATTGATGGCTGTGCATATTGTCCTGAAGTTCCTAGAATAAGCAATCTGGGTTCCACCTTGGATACTTCAGCATCTGGCATTGCCTGGCACTCAGGTGCTTTTTGCATGCTGCCTGCTGTGTCAGCTTGGGTGTTTGTGTGTTTTGTCTTCTGCTCAGGATTCACTCCCTTCCTCTGAGCCCCTGAAATATAACTTCGCTCCCAGCTCCGCCCTCAACAAAACAGCCCGGCCCTTTGGGGTCACTTCTGCTCCTAACTCTCAGCCTGGGCTGGTGACGAAACCTGTGCCGTACACTCCCCCAGCGTCCATCTGCACCACACAGCACAATGGGTATGTTGCTGTGCATCTAGCCATCCTGGGTAATGGGGTGGGGTGGGGGGTGGGGCGGGGTAGAGTGACTTCACTGCAGACCTCTGCCACAGTATCCTGCCCACCTGTCTGCCCACACTCTGCATGTCAAGCTCTGCATGTGTGGTTTTCCATGGGTGGGCAGTGGGTGAGTATTGGCAACAGCTAATCATCCCCATGTCTCAGAATCTGTGGTAGAACTTAAAAATGCTGATGTTGCAGTGACCTCTGTTGGCTGGAGCTAACATTGCAATGCCTAAACTCCACAGTCCTGCAATGTAATGTTCAGTGCACAGTGTCTGGAAAAACCAAATCTATTGGCTTGTTTGGTTTTTTTTATCATGTTTCCACTTCTTATGCGTCTCCCCTCGTATCTCCTAGGCAAATGCATAGGCAGAAGTTGGGAACCTGGGTGCTATGTCCCAGGAGCCTAGCCCGTCCTTCTTTGCCCACCAACACAAAGCAGCCACATGTTGTGGCAAGTGTGTGTAATGTTCCTGCCTGTGGTTTGTAGGTAGCTGACTTGCTATGGAAGGAGTGAATGGTGGTGCCTTTATAGATCCAACTGTGTCATCCTCCTCCCTGGCTAGTAAGTCTGAGGTACTATAGTCTCGAAACTGACCTACAGAAGTTTTTGATCAGTTCCCTGACTTCAGCACCACTAGGCACAAAGCTGGCTGTTCCAGACAGCTGCTGAGTGATGGATCGAAGCCCTTTGGGTCCTTTTCTGGGCTAAGCAGCCCTAGAAAACAAATCCCATACTTTTGCCTGAAGAGCTAAGGTACTTCATCTTTTTCTCAGGCCAGCATGTGGTGGTTGTGATAACCCTGGATTTATAGTTTATTCAGGAAAAGATTGGGAATTCAAAGTTAGTGTGAGAGCATCTATTGCTTCCAGAGAGAACAAATGTAAAACACCAACTGCTGCTATTTGAGTCATGATCACTCTTGTTCCCTGAACCTTAAGCTCAAGCTTTGTACCCACTTGGGTAGTGGTGGGTTTCTTTGTCCCTGCCCCCAAGGCTGTCTTTGGCTGTCTGCCACTTGCAGGCATGTGTGTAAGGGAGCCTTCCTGAGGAAGGCTTTGGTAGGCAATCTGGGGAAAATCCAGATTTATCTCTGCAAAATTGGACTACTGGAGTGTGTGAGGAGTGATGACTTGTGAACAGACTACTACACAGCTTTCTGATTGCTAATGCTGCGTATGGAAGAGGTCAGTTCTTGCCACATCAGATGCTCTGGTGGTGGAACAGAGCACCCCTTTGCTGTAGGGGATTGGGGATGCATTGCAGGTAGGCAGAATTGTTCCAGTTTTGCTTCACTAATGCTGGTGAGCAGATAAGCTTCAGAAAGAGAAGGGAGGCTATGCTTTGGATTGGTAGCACTGACCATTGCTTTCTGCCAAAATGGACTTCTCATATCTAACAGGCAGCCCCCCAAATATCATGAACAACATGAAAGTTGTTACCAGTCCCTGAGCTTGGGATGTGGTTGAAAATGTTGCCGCTTTGGGGTCACTCCTTTAATTTGGTGCCTCAAAGCTGCCCTAATTTGAGATATAAGTGAGGCACTTATATCTGTGCAAGGTGTACTCCAATGCAACTTTCACCCTGCAGCATACACTGTGTCTTCCGTCTATATTGGGCCCCCTTCCAGTCAGATACTACAGATGGGACAGTGGTGGGAGCCTGGACACTGGCAGATGGTGATGGTGCTTGGTTCTCCCATACACACTACTTCATTCTTGGTCCCAGAGGGGCAATTTTTTATGTTAAAATGCATACTGAATGGGGAAAGCTCAGTGTGAATGTGCACTTCTTTGCAAAAGTTTCAGCAAAAGACTTCCATGAGCTTCCTGTAGACTATTACCTGTGTGTGGGGGGAGGGGGGAGGAGGTTCAGTTAGTTTACAATGGGAGTTCTTGCCTTTGTTTGGGAAAGATGTCTCCTTTCCTTGAGCCTCACTGAAGCATTACAGTGCATGGCTGGGAAACTTTGGGGCTGGAACTTCAGGCACTTGAAATATTTTTCCAGCATTGTTCCTCTGGTACTGGTATAGTGGAAAGGTTTACTTGAAGGGCATTCTGCCCCCCGCCCCCCATGATATGGAAACATCTTTATTGTCTAGGGTCACTATTGTCTAGGGTCTCTAATCTATCCTTGTATTTCCTGTTTTCCTTCCTGTTTTCCTGTCTTCTCCCCATCTCTCTCTCTCTCTCTCTCTCTCTCTCTCTCTCTCTCTCTCTCTCTCTCTCTCTCTCTCTCTCTCTCTCTCAGGTGCAGAATCCTGACAAGTCAGTATGCTTTTTGTTTCTTTAACTTGTATATAAGTCTTACTGCTAATCTATGTGACCTAAACCTACCGGTAGTTCCCTTATACACCTAAAAACTTCTAATTCCCTCTTGTGCCTCTGGCTTTGCTAATTTCACACTATACATAGAGAGTGATATTTATGGGTTTTTCAGCCATGTGATAACAGCTCTTAATTTGAAGAAATAAAAGAGTTCTTATACTTGGTCCGTTTGAGATTCCTGTTTCTTTGATCCTACCGATGTTTGAAAGCGGGCGATCAGAGCGGATTCTCCAGGTCAGACGAAGCGGTAAAAAAGTCTTTGGTATTTCCTTGCTTGACGTTTCATCCAGACACTTCGGATTTTCTCAAAAGCAGATATGAGAACTCAGCCATACAGCGCAGGCTGAGTTCTCACATCTGCTTTTGAGAAAATCCGAAGTGTCTGGATGAAACGTCAAGCAAGGAAATACCAAAGACTTTTGTACCGCTTCGTCTGACCTGGAGAATCCGCTCTGATCGCCCGCTTTCAAACATCGGTAGGATCAAAGAAACAGGAATCTCAACGGACCAAGTGTAAGAACTCTTTAATTTGAAGAAATAAAGAGCTGTTAATCACATGGCTGAAAAACCCATAAATATCACTTCTCTATGTATAGCAACTAGCCATGAAAATCTGCATGTGTATCTAATTTCACACTCCCCATTTTGACATACCTAAAGATTATGCTATTGTGGAGGGTGGCAGCAAATGGTTTTTTTCCAAAGCAAATGTGATTTGGAGTGCATATTTTGGATGAAAGGATTAGACAACTTCAGTGCCCAAGAGGGACTTGGACATGGAGGTCGGGTCTCCCATAGTAAGCAGGACAGCCATTTGCATCCCTTTGACTCTGCCCTCTTAAGCCAGAGCTACACTGTCCGCGTTTGCGTCACGTTTGCGTTCCGTGTGCATCTGGTGTCTCGCCCCCAGGTCAAACAACGGGTTCTGATTTGCCAGACGTAGCGCGGATGCAGCAAAAGTCGAGGCGGCCTTGACTTTTGCTGCGTCCGCGCTACGTCCGGCCAGTCAGAACCCGTTGTTTGCCCTGGGGGCGAGACACCAGACGCACACGGAATGCAAACGTGGACAGTGTAGTTCTGGCTTTAGCCTGTCTTGAATGGTACAGTGGGTGTGGTATCCTTGGGGTTAGGCTGAGGTGAAGAGGCCTCTCCATGTAGGAGGAGCCAGTTGGGAGCATAGCTGCTGCACTGAGGGCTAAGGGTTGTAGTCTGGTGGCTATGGAACTTCTCTGGCATTTTCACACATGAGTGATAATCCAACAACACTGGCTCTTCAGAGGATGTGGTTGTCTGTAACTGTGACTGCCTGATCCAAATAAAAGTGGTGCTAATTGGCAAGGAGTGTGTAAGCTTCATTCTGGGATGTGTTGGGGGGGGGCGGGGGAACGAGCAGAATTTCTGACCTGACCTATACTTTCCTTTTCTCTTGTTTTCTCACTGTTCCTGGTGTCAGGGTTAATGCTCAGCCCCCTGAGGTGAAGGCTTCACCCCAAAGCAATCCCATACCTGATTATGGTGATTACTACCTTGAGGACAAGTAAGACTTGGGAGAGTGGGGAGGAGGGGTAGCAATATTAGGTACATCTTGTTGTGATTCTTGCATGCTCTGCTACCACTGTACCATTATAGTGTGTGAATATCCCCTTCCATCAGGTTGCCCTGAAAGCTTTAGGGAGCAGTCAGTAGAACTCCCTCAGCTAGTGTTCAGCTTTGTAGGTGTCTTTAAAAAAAACTCAATTGTGAGGGAATGTCACTAAAGCACTGAGAAACAGAGGGTACATACTGCAGCTTGACACAGGAGGCCTGAAGACTTAAGGGTCTATGAAGGTGCCTCATAGCCTGGTGCCCTGGTCAATGGTCCACCAAGCTCTGCTACTCTAGGGGAATGATGTTGGCTATTGGCCATGATAGCTAAATTGATTTTCCATTTTCAGATTTAGTGTAAACTGTATATACGAGTACCAGATGCTGGGGGCAAGCAGGCAGTGGCTGTTGCTGTGCTCCCTCTTTGAGCTTTCCAGCAGCATCTGGCTGGCCACTGTTGGAAACAGAATGCTAGGCTAGATGGACCTTTTTTATCTGCTGCAGCAGAACAGCTTTTATGTTCTAAATGGCAACCTCAACTAAACAGACTAATCGGCCTAGAGAAGGGAGTGATAGGGAGGAATTTGAGAATCTCTCCACTACAGTACTTCTGTAGGGCAAAGTTACTCATTTTATTTACAGTTATTTAGTCTGACCTTCAGAACTATGGAACTCTCGCCATGTCCTGATTGTGACTGGCTTGAGGGTGCTGACACATATTAGGCTTTTGGGGATATGTATGAGTGAGAGAACTGCATGCCTGGCAGTAGTCCTTTTTATTGCCAATCTGGCTGAGTGTCCTTGTCTGTTTGTAGGCACTCTCTGAGGCTGGTGACCCTGCCGGCCTTCTTACCCAATGACTCCAGCAAACGGAGACTTATTGAGGACACAGAGGACTGGCGACCGCGGACTGGCACCACCCAGTCTCGCTCTTTCCGTATCCTGGCCCATCTCACAGGCACAGAATTCAGTAAGTGCCTCCCCCTGGGAACCACTTGGGTGCATAACTCCACGATCCCCATCTGTGGCTGGCTCCAGCCATAGGAGGTCTAGGAAGTGACAAGCATTCAATACCACAATCTTCAGGGCTATGTTGCGGCGCTATCTGGGCTGCTGGATCAGAGCTGCTCTCCCCTTCCTTGAGCATTCGGCACTCTGGTCCAGTCAGCACTGGCCAATTTGTGAGTGCTCTGCAGTCGGGTTGTCTTGCAGCCAGAAGTGTGCTCTCTTTGACGTTCTCTTGGCCTCATTCAGTCTGCATGCTGCTAACAGCTCTGCAGGCATCTCAGTCTGCCTCCCTCTAGGCATTGCTGATGCCCAGGCCCTGTACTCTCTGGGGAATGTTCTTCCTCTGTGCCTAGGGCTTCCTTTCCATTTCTCTGTTCGGAAACCTAAAATAACTTGGCTGGCTCATGCTGTAATATTCTCTCTCTCTCTCTCTCCCTCCCTCCCTCCTTCCCTCTCTCCTTTCTGCTGCTGCCACCAGTGCAAGACCCAGATGATGAACATATTAGGAAAGCCAGGTAAGAAGAGCCTGTATAGGACTAGGAAAGTGTGGGTTGTTGCTCAAGCAAGCTGTGGCTTCTCCTTCCTATTAGTGCTAGGGCTGGTTGGCAGACCTGTTTCTAATCTAAGCTGTTGTGGATGCCCCTGTCCTTGATTAGGGCCATTCAGCTGTTGCTTCCTGCAGGGGTGGAAATGTGGAAGGAATGAAAACATTTTTTTCCAGCTTTAACCTTTGTGTGTGTTGCTATTTCAGTAGCTTGAGCAATGCATGGAACTGCAGTGCATTCCTGTTTTCTCTCTCCAACTTTCTCTTCTCTTTCTACCTGTCTGCCCTTTTTATTTCCCCTTTCAGAGAAAAGTTTGTCACAGAGCTTCAGAGCCCCCGCTACACTCATCTACGTGACTGGCACCACCAGCGATCAGCTACCTCTCTGAATGTGCTCTCCTAGGCAGGAGGATGATCCTGTCTTGCTCTTCCAACTCTGCTCCTCTCTGTTGCATGCAGATGTTGTGGGGAGGGTACACTTTGGTCTGTCTCCTTCTCTGCTGAACGAAATCGAATACTAGGAATCCAGCGCAACTCCTGAAATGTCACGATTGATCTGTCTTGGTGGAATGACTTGAGAGGAAACTGGAAATGGATGGGAGGATGCTGCTCTAATGGCATCTCATTTTGAGCTTCATTCAACACCTCCTGTCGGACATGGGAAGGGGGATGTATGCTCCAACCTTGCTCCTGGGCAGGAGAGCTGGCTTTCCAACTCTTTAAGATGTTCTGGCATTAAGAAGCTGTGGCTACAGCCCTGTTGCCTGAATAAAGAAAAAAAAATGGCTCTGAAAGTGGCTGTGGAGACCTTTGCTTCATATATGATTGAGGGAACTCGACCCATGTCAGATTGCATTGCTCAGAGAAGAGGCCTGCCTGCTGCCCTCTTAGATTGGTGGGACTTGCCTCCTTTCATGAGCTGCCATTACTTTACTTCCTTGTTGAGCATTTCAGAGAAAGGGGAGGCTTTCACAGCCCTGTGTTTTTATGGAACTGTCCCTTCAACCCCTCTTGGGTTGCATGGTTTTCTTTGTACACTGTCCTTGGCAGTAGTGCTATCTGCTGGTTTTGCCTTTGCCCGCTGTTTGATATGGTTTCTCAGCAGGCAAAAGCACTGAAATGAATAAAGCTTCCATCCTTCCAGTCTTATCCTCTGTGCATGTGACTAGTTAGTGCACTTTAACAGCCTTTCCCCCTGGTTTTTCCTTCTACCCTTCCATGGTCTATCCGTTTTCCACTTTGCTTTAGTGGCCATGAGTTGTTTGTGACCTCCTTCAGGAAACTGAGAGCATTGCTTTTTGAAGGGATGATAGTTTTACAGGTTGTCATGATGTATCTTGCCACCCATAATGAGATAAGTCTGATAAAGCAATTCTCTACATACACGCCACACCCAGCCACCCTGGGGAAGAGCTTAGCCTCCTTTTGTTTTAATTTTTTGGGGTATTTGGAACATAGTCTTCTTGTGCTTGAGTGACACCGGTGTGCCTCAGTTTTTACAAAAGGCTCTCTGATTTGGGTGACACTCTTTTCCATACCTAGTATGTCCCATTGCCCATCAAAGGATTTCACATGCCCCTTTCTATAGAAAGGTTTAGAATATCATTGTTTTGACTACAAACATGGCACAAAAATGTACCTGCTACCTGTACAGTGCTGTAATCCACCCATCCCCAAGCTGCCTGAAACCTAATGCCCGCCAAGAGTTTGCAGACTGGATGGAGACAGGTTTACTACCTTCTATTTTGTAGTAAAATTAATTGTTCCTATTCTCATAACTGGCTCATGTCTCTTATTTCACAGGCTACCAGATGTGGGAAGCTTGGGGGGGGGGGAATTGTTCTCCAGTGGGATATGAGCCTCTCTGTAGGGTCACTTGGCCCAGAGCCAATACCTTGCCCACCTATGACTTTCATGTGTTGTTGTGGTTCCGGGTTTCTTTTGAGAGCAGGAACCTCTTACAGTTTAGTGAAAAACTGTCTGCCCTTTTCATTCTTAGGCACAAATGTGGGGAATCCTAAAGCTCTCAATACCAGACTCACACATGGTAGTTGGCAAGGAGCAAGGTGGTGGGTTTTCCTTCTACAGCTATCATATAATATTTACAGCATTGTTGGTTTGACTGCATCTTGTGTGTGGGGGAAAATCTGTGGGTGGTCGGGTGAGAGGCAGTCTGCAAAGTAGAATATTTATTAGTTTCTCAGGCTACAACAAGCCTATTGCCTTGGTCTTTGTAGCATAGCCTTGTTCCAACTTGGGAGAACTGCATGATGTTTGAACTTATACAACGTCTGATTGCAGATGGGGGGGGGGGATGACCATACGTTTAAATATTTCTCCTATGGAAAAACCTCCCGACATACAGGGTTAAAAAAAAAGTGGGGTCGAGAAAAGGAGTTCTTGGCTCATCCTTTTCCTTGACACAGTTTCCTATGGAAAAGAGATCTTTGTTACAGGGACAAGTTTCGAATGCTTGATCCAACACAGTTCAGGAAAAAATGGAGTTCTCTGGTGGGTGGGAGTGATGTGCCTCAGTATTTGGTGGGATCTTCCTCCCAGCCAGTTTGCTCAAGGCCTTAAAAGAATGGTGCTATGCAGATGCCTATGCAGATGCCTATCATCTCCTTGTCTTCAGGCTTGCTCTGGAAGCAGTTTGGGGAACCTTATCTCCTTTGTAGATGGCTCTCAAGATGTACCCATTTCCTAGTCTGTTCTCTAACCTCCTACTTGTGAGTAGTTGCTGCTTCTGTCTGGTGGAGTGTTTGGGGGCTAGTTGCCTCATGCTCTGTTCTTACTGGATCATCTGCTGGAAAGACACAAGGGCTACTTGCCACCTTCACAACTGCAATTTTCTTTCTCGTTCATTTCCCAAATCTACCTCCTTCCTCTTCCCCAGGCATGGACCCCATTCCTGCGTCTAATAGCTCAGTGCTGTGGAGATTCACCTGAACACCCACACTTGTGGTACATGTTTCAACTCTTCCTGCCTAATGAGTCATGGACAGGCCAGGAAGCCCTTTTCAGTCAGAAGGCTCCAAGGTGTGGGAAAAATTGCACTGAGTCCAGGTGGCTTTTGGTGATGGGGTTCCATAGGATTGAGCTGAGATGCCATTTGCAGAGAAATGTGAAAGGGAATCTGGACAGGTAGTTGGATATTCTCTGCAATCCCACTTCAAAATACTTGAAAGGGTATTGGAGAATGTGTTCATATCCTCCTCAGGAGTGGACAAGAAATAAAATGTCACAAGAGGACAGGTTAGGTTAAGCTTGAGACACCTTCTGAAGCTTTAAGAATTTAGTATAGTTTAGCCTATAGTTTATAGTTTAGTATAGTTAGACATTACAAAATGTCTAGGGAGCTGATGATGCATCCTCCTTGGCGGCTTTCAAGCAAAGTTTGGACAGGCCTGTGACAGGAATGCTTTGTGCAGGTAGGGATCACCTATAGGCTCTGATGAAACACACTACAGCCCTCCATCTGTTTCGGACTAGGAGGTGGAATTTGAGTCTTGTCTGTGTTGATCTGCAGTCATATGCAAGTCTTAAGCCTGGGCTACATTGTCCACGGCTGCGTCGGAGGCTGCGTTCCGTGTCCTGCCCCCAGGTCAAACAAAGGCTCTGATTGGCCCGGCTCGACTTTTGCCGCATTCGCGCTACGTCCGGCCAATCAGAGCCTTTGTTTGACCTGGGGGCGGGGACACGGAACGCAGCCGCTGACGCAGCCGTGGACAATGTAGCCCAGGCTTTATGCTTCTGATGAACACCAAGCCCGCTCCCATTTAAATGACTGCCAACAGCTAGTGCTGAACCATGTCTGGCTGAAAAGCAGATGTGTGATCAGGCACTGTAACTACCTGGTCTCAACATCTGAAAACATCCTATTCCTTGCTTATCGTGCATGGAACCAACCCACTGTCCTATCAAACAGCATGTAGGCCTATCCTACTGCTTGGGGTAGAGACCTTGGAGAGTATGCTTTCCCTTTCATGCTAATGTTATCACAATACCTGTTTTTTGTACCGGTGTTCTCTTTGGTGACAGGTAGGAACTGTCCAGTAGCATTTGAAATGTAACTGCTGGTTGTGTGCTGCTATAGGGGGAAAAAAACCCTATATACACAAATCCATCACGTTCCCATCCTCCCAAGCTTACACTCATTTTTATTTTTATTTCTTAAGTCTGCCTCTGTTCAGATCTGCAGTATAGTTGGAGAACAAAGGTTTGGGTTTTCAGGTAGTACAGCAAGCTCTGCATAGGATCACTTTCTTTCCTTTTGAGTAAGCAAACAGAGATGAGGAGCTGGGGGTGTGTCTTGTTCTCTAGCTAAACTGTACATGGCAACTTCTGCTCTTGTGCTGAAGGGAGGCCAGTATTTGAGGAGTCTTTTTCTTTTGGCTTTGTTGTTCATCTGGTCACTTTTTCTAATCCTATGGAGAAGGGAACATGAATGCCCTCCACTGCACATTAATCTCCAAGTCAAATACTGTATAAATAGGCAGTTATGTTTGGCCTTTTGACCCCAAAAGACATCCCCCCCGCCCATAGTTTACAGGACAGAAAATAATATGTTAGAACAGTTAAAGTTAGAAGAATACACAATAACAAATTAAGAGACATTGAGCAGCAAGAAAAAATGACTTGGTGGTGGAACAAAAAAGCCAGATGCTGAAAAACTAGTAGTGAGGGGGGCCACACAGGCCTCCAGGAGCTGGGAGTTTAGTAGCCTGGGGGCTGCAACATAAAAGGGTCATCTTGCATTGCCCCAACCAAAGCTCTGATGATGGCAGAATGAGGAGCAGAGCCCTGGGCAGAGTTATATGGGAGGAGGCAGTCCCTTGGTAACCTGGCCCCAAGCCCTGAAGAGGTTTAAAGATAAAAACCTAGGCCTTGAATTGAACCTTAGTAACTGGTAACCCGTGCAGGTAATAAGAATGGGAATGCACACTCATAAGCATGGGTCCCAACAAGAACCCATGTGGCCACAGTCTGGATCAGTTGACATTTTTGAACACTTTTTGAGGGCAGCTCATACAGAATGTATTACAGTAGTCTAATCTCAATGTGACTTGGACATGTTGTAGATACTCATGTATATGTCTAGAAATTTTTGACTTAAAATTAACCCTGAAAACCTGGGTCAACATCCACAGGTCAATGGATCCAAGCTCCAAGCTTTCTTCCAGCTCTTATGTCCTACGATTCTAAGGTTGCTTTAGATCTCTCCGCACCGGCCCCACCCACCTCCTGAGCAGGAGCGAGCCAAGCACTAGCCAGCACAGCGCAAGGCCTGCTGGGGTACTCCCCAGCTGGTACAGATGCTGAGGAGGCTGGCCACGCCGTGCCGCTGTGACCCCTGATGCCAGGCGCCCATTTCCCTGGTGCTCGTTGCAACACTTCTCTGTACTAAACATCACTCCAGTTAAATATCATTATCAACTTATCCACGAGTCATAGCAAGTTACAAAACTTGCCCTTGAATAATACAAGAACAACTAAAAGACAAGTGTCTACGTTGCGCTAGCCAAACCCCCTTTCATCAGAGAGGGGCACAGCTGGTGCACCAGCTGAAGTGATGCAAAGGCACTCCTGACCATGACTGCTACCTGATGGTCTAGGATTAAAACTGGATCCAAGAGCATCCCCAACGTGCAGAACCTTCTTGTATATTCTGTCTCTCAATCTGGTTTTGTCCTTGCATCCTCTGCCACACAGGATTGTAATGCGGGTTTAATGAGCCTCAGTTTTAAATAATACTGATCTCCCTCAGTAGCCAAACCAGCCAATGGAGGTCACTGCTGCTCAGTGGGCAAGGGTATATCGCTGCACATGTGGGCTCCAATGATGCTCTGTTCTCCCTGCTTTGGACTTTGTTCCTGCTGCAGGCCTTGTGGCCTGGGAATGTATTTAGGTCTGATATCCCTCTTGGGTTGACCTGCCAGTCTCTGCTTGGGTGTGAGTAAAAGACCCAGGAGGTTCTTGGAACTAATTGGTTATTCTGTAGCCAGGTTTCCATGCCGGATCTGTCTTCTGCGCCATCCTTCAAAGTGGAGCCTGGATATGGTAAGCTCAGGGTGCTGTGGCGGGGGCTGAAGGGGCTGGTAGTGGTGATCTTTGAGCAGGTTGCTTGCTCGGGAAAGCCTTGAAGTGCCAGTATCTGGCTTGCCTATTATTTATTTACTTTATTAAGAATGTTTCTATACTACTTTTCAACATAAAGTAGTTCACAGAGCAGTTTACGTAACAAAATATATTTAGAGCAGCCTGTTTTGAGTGTTTTCTTGCCTTGCTTGTGAAGCAACTGGCAAAAACATCTCGTTATATGGCGCACACAAGGTTTACACAGTAAAACTAAATACTGAGATGCCCCCATGTCACTGTTCCAGGCTCTGCTGCTCCAAAGCCTGCTCCGATCTCGGGACCTGCTAGTCGTCCACCCTGGGCAGTGGATCCTTCCTTTGCTGAGCGATACGCCCCAGATAAAACCAGCACAGTGCTGAGCAAGCACAGTCAGCCGGCCACGCCAACACCTATGCAGAACCGCAACTCCATCGTCCAGGCTGCACAGCAAGCACCTGAAAGTGCCAGCAAAACACCCATCTGTTGTCAGTGTAACAAAATAATCAGGTGAGCAATACAGCTGTGTTGATGTAGTCTCAACTCCCCCCCCCCCCCGGTATTCCTGAAGTCATGTCACATTGGAACTGGTTCACACATGCACGCATCCATCCTCACTTGATTCCTGTACATTTGATGAATGGTAGCCAAATGTGGGAACTGACTGTTTGAAAAGCATTGTGTTTCAGATGACGTGAATGCATTTTTTTTGTTTGTGGTTTTGTATCTGCAGTGGATAATTCACCTATGCAAATAATAATAATATACAGTATTTATATACCGCCTTCCTTGGTCATTGGATTTCTCCTCCAACTTTAATTCAAGGCGGTGTACATGGGTAGGCTGTCCTAACCCCCCTTGGTTTTTTTTTTTTTTTTTTACAATATATAAATGTCCAATCTTTCGTGTACAGCTACATTCCAGGTGGTATCCTTTTGTAGTCTGACTTTTCTGCTGGCTGGCACCTCCCACACTGGACACACAGCTGGCAGCTCTTATCTCTCCTCCCGGAGGCAATTATCACCTGATGATGTAGTAAACAAATGATGTGTGAACCAGGCCTCAAATTCTTGCCTGTGCTTACTGTACAGTGTAGACTCAAAATCAGCTTGTCTCATTGCAGCAGGCGAAGTTGGCCTTTGGCAATTTTGCAGGGGGGGGGGGGCTTCCATAGTTCTCTGTGTTTCCCAAATGGTTCCAATTTTTACTGGTCTTCAGGACAAGACTGGCTCCTTCCTCATTGCCAGCTCAAAGCTAACCCTTTCTCTTTACTTTCCCCAGAGGACGTTACCTGGTGGCACTGGGACGATACTACCACCCTGAGGAGTTCACCTGCTCACAGTGCAGAAAGGTGCTAGATGAAGGTGGCTTTTTTGAGGAGAAAGGCTCCATCTTCTGCCCCAAGTGTTATGACATGCGCTATGCCCCTAACTGTGCCAAATGCAAGAAGAAGATCACAGGGGTGAGTTCAACTGGAACATAGCCTTCAGGGCACCAGGTCATTCTCTCAAGCATATTGGAAGCATAGATGAGACTGCTGTTGCTATGATCCCTCTCAGCTGTGTGGCAGCCAGAAGGACCTTGCTGAGCCTTTCTAGTTCATTGTGGTGACTTAAGGACTGATATCCTAAGCTCTTGCCCAAGGAAACTGTATGGGACAGGCCTTGCCTTGTGACAAGGATCTGGGGACTGTCTCCTTCTGGTCTGCACCAGGGAGCTTACATAGCAATGGTGATGAAGAGCATGGAGCTGGAACTCTTGGGTTCACATCTTTCCTCTGCCATAAGCTCACAGGGAGGCCATAGCAATCCACTCTGTCTGTATTCTGGCCTCATTCCCTTCCCCATATTAATATTATATGGGGATAGTACTACTGGCTCTCCCTATATGACTGTTAGAATTGCTAAGCTGTTGAGATAATGCATCTACAATGCTCTGAATACTTTAGTACCTTAGCACTTTTTTCTAAACATCCTTCAGCGCTAGCTTGGAAAGTGCAGCCTTACAGTAGACTGACGTATGTTCTTGTGTTGCTTTAGGAAATTATGCATGCCTTGAAAATGACTTGGCATGTTCAGTGTTTTATCTGCGCTGCCTGCAAAACACCCATCCGCAATCGTGCCTTCTACATGGAAGAAGGGCAGCCTTACTGTGAGAGAGGTATGGAGGAATTTGGATTTAACACCTCTAGAGGAATGGGGTCTCTTCGAAGAGTCTTCTGTGTAAACTTTAATTACTGTTCCAGTATTATTATGATTGGGTATATACTAGAAAGGCAATAGCCAGCACTGAAACAGCCTTCTCTGTAATAGGGGTGGGGTGAGGAACAGCTGTTCTTTGTACACCACAGAAAGAGGTTTTAGCACAGTTTCCTATTCTGGGCAACAGGGGAGAGCTTGGGAGAGAGACCCATGTAATGGCATCCTTCTCTGACCCCAGTCTAGTTACTTCTTGGTAATGGTTGCTGGGCAGTGTCAGTTCTGCTAGGTTGCTATGGAGATGATAGAGTAGTACCTGCATCATGTAGCACGTTGTAGAGCATGCTGGGAATTGTTGTTCGTTTCCCTTCATTCCTGTTCTGACAGCCACTGCCCATTTTCTGGAATATTCCATTGGGAGACTTGTGGGGGAGAGAGAGTTCACAAATGCAATAGCCTCCCTCTCCACCCCTTCGTTAACTGATGCAGTGAAAAGATCTGGAATTCTCCCAGATGAATGAACAGCTGCCTTGCATCATATGCAGAGTGGGGTGGGGAAGGGTACACAGGATTTATAGCAGCATGTGCAACTTTGGTTGACATGTCTATGAGGATTGTCTGCCATCCCCTCACAAATCCTTTGGTCTTCTAGTACAACAGTCTTCAGAGCAGCATTGGCGCATCTGAAGTTTAGCCCAGGAAGGGCCCAGATTTAAAAAATGGATACATGGGGGGGGGGGAACAGGGTTGTAGAGGCATGGGGGAACCTAGGACTGTAATACAACAACCGTAGATCAGGATGAAAGGTGTCAGTGGGATTGGTATATTGAGCAGGATGGAACCAGGCCTAAATGGGGCATTGGCAGTTGAAGTATTTGCAGAAACCTAGGCAAAACTTCTAGGAAATAATTTGAAAAGTTGCCATGCTAACTTGTCTTTTGCCGCGGTCCTGGCTGCCTCTTAAAAACCACAGCAGAATTGTGTTGTAGGGATACCAGTGCAAGCAGACACTTCCTTCTTAGCTTGACCTCCACCAAACCGATGATGCTTGGGCCAAGGCATTAAAAAATCTTCTCTTCCGTCCCTCCCTCCCTCCCCCATTTCTTGGTCAAGATTATGAGAAGATGTTCGGAACCAAATGCCGTGGCTGTGATTTCAAGATAGATGCTGGAGACCGATTCCTAGAGGCGCTGGGCTTTAGCTGGCATGACACTTGCTTCGTCTGTGCGGTGAGCATATCTCCTCTTGCCTCCCTCCCCCTCTCCTCCCCCCAACAAAGTCCAGGCCAATTTAGCCTCACTCGGAAGTCTTGCCCTGGAAAACTGGAAGTATAATTCATGCCAAAGTGGTCTGAGATGTCTCTCCCAGGCAAGGGCAGATTTTGCTACCATAAAGCTTGTTATTGGATGTGGATTCTGAACTTTAGCCAATGCAGGACTCTTTGTTGCCTTGTGCTAAGCACTGTCCATACTTTCTCATGTTTGGCAGCATTTGGATCTACCGTAGCAGTTCACAAACGTCTACTAGAGTTTCACGACACTGTGCTGTTTCTATAGCACCCTCCATCTTTGTCCCTGTGATTGAGCTGGGATGGGGTGTGAGTGGCGAACTGGTGCTTGCCTCACTGAGTTTATATTACCTCTTTCCTCAGATCTGCCAGATCAACTTGGAAGGAAAGACATTCTACTCTAAAAAGGATAAACCCCTGTGCAAGAGCCATGCTTTCTCCCATGTGTGAGGGCAGGAGGGGGAGAGAAGACTTGACTGCCAAAGCTGCTGCCCTAGTCCTGCATTTTTCTTTTCCCACATTTTTTTGTCCTGTCCTGAGAGCTGAGCCCATTCACTTGACAATCATTCCCAGTTTGGGGGTGCAGTGCTCAGGGTCCTCTTCAGTACCCTCAGAAGATTCAGGTACATCGATTCAGGTCATTGCCTTTTCGATAGAATTCGGTTCTACAAGTTCAGGAGAATAAGCAGAAACATCACTGCTTTTCCCATCACTAGCCATAGTGCCATTGGTCAGAAGGACATGCCCTGTTACTTGTGCCAGTTGCAACCAAAGTCCCTGGCATGCAACTCCCACCCTAGCTGAAGGATTCCATGTATTCATGCTGTTGCAAAGTAGGCACATCAGCTGTGATCTGGCCCTTCCTAGAGGTCGTCATCATCTGATGCATGAGAACACTCCCTGTCTTGGGACAGCAACCTTTCCTAAATCCTGACTCTGGATGGGGCTCATTCTCAGTACTCCCCTGCCTGCCTCCCTTGCAATGCACTACCATGTTCACCACCTCTTTCCCCATCTTCCCTGATATAAGGCATTGCAAGGGATTTCTACAATCCGGGCTGGCTCTGCTGCACCTATCCACTTGGCTTTTGTTCATTAGCCAAAATTACCACATTTAGTGGCAGAAGCAATATTGCTCTGGTGAAGTTGCTTCCCCTAAAGCCAAGCCCCTCAAAAAGCAGTTGCAAAAAGCATTAGAAGAGAGGGAAGACACCCCCTCCCTCAATTACCAGAAGTGGCTATCTCTAGGGTAGAGCAATATTCTGTAAGCTGCAGCAGAACAAGTAAAAACATTAATTGAGAATGCTATGGAGGTGTTGTAGAATCCAGCCTCTTCTCCACACCAGCAAAAGCTGCTTCTCCCACCCCATGAAATGAACACACCATTCACTCCCCAATACACATTGCTGCATTTTGCTTGTAGCTCCACAGCCTTGAGCTAGATGTGGCCCCAGAGCTTCCCTACCAAAGAGTTGTTGTTTCTATTTTGCTCTTATGTATGTTTTCCAGAACCTTGCTGTCCAGCTGGGAGTCTGATTCTTTGCCACCTCAGTGGTGCCTTCAATGCCTAATAAAATGTTTTTTGTCACCCATGTGGGCTGCAGTTATTTCTGAGCTTGCACAGAGCAGTGTCTGGGCTATTAAAAGGAAGAAATGGGGTAAATACTATGGCTGGGGTAGGAGGCAGGAGAGACATCCAAAAGTAAGAGTTGTCCTGTTCGTTGCTTTCCACCCCGAGCTGTCCATCATGCTTGCTTGGAGGGGAAAAGCATAAGGGAATGGTTTCATTAAACCTCAGATCTGTGGCTGGGGAACTTGGTATCTCTGTAAGATAGAGTTCTCTTTATTTTGGAAAGTGACAGCTGCAGAACATCTTTGGGTGGAGTGGTGGTATTTCAGTTCATAAAATGCTGGGACTGATGGTGCTCCTGTCTTGGCAGAATGTGCCTGGGATGCGTAACTGTCAAAAGTGCCCAAGAGTTCCAGGCTTCATACCTACATTGCTGCTGGGAATGTTTAATGGAAAAAACAACCTGCCTTGAGGAACTGTGATCAGCCTGAATAAGAGAAGGTCCTTGTCCTTCTAGTCTAGTGCCTATCCTCAGGGTTATGGGAGGGTGCGGTTAAATCGAGGATGGTTTTGGTGTTGACAGGACCTTTTGTGTGCTAGTGTTCTGTCAGGGTTATGATGGGCTCCTAAGGTGAAGACATCTGCAAAGAAGAGGGCCTGCAATTGCCCCACGAGTTATTGGTGGTGATGGGTTCCAAACCTTGGTGGTATTATGAATTTAGGAATGCTATTTGCTTGTCCCCTGAAACTGGGGTGAACACACTGCTGCTTCCCTCCCCTTTTCCCTGGATTCAGGCACTGTTCCTCCCTTTCTGTTTTTTAATGAATCATCCCTTGAGCAGTTCCTGACAACTTGAAGAAGTCTTTCATGCACTTCCTTATTTGAGGCGGTGATATCACATCATGTTTGCTGTAGTCACTTCTGTTTTGCAGACTCCTTGGTGGTTCTCTTTGGTGCCTGCTAAAGCTTTTGTGCCTTCAATCTAACTTCTGCTTTGAGTTGGTGCTTACTGATCCTGATCCTATATTTGGTGACACACTGCTGTTTTGCAGTTCTTGCTGTGGTGAGCTAGTTGACTTGTGCAACAATGGGTATACATATATCAAACTAGCTTCTTGCTGACTTTGACTTGTCTGGCAGTTGCCGTGTGTGCGCGCGTGTGCGCGCTGTTGTATCTTCAGGATTGCATGCTTGGCTCCATTCAGGGAGAACAATTTTGTTCTGCTGAAGATAGTTTGAAAAAAGAAGCGGATCTTTCCAGGGAGGCAAAGCATCACCTTTGCATCACAGACTAGATGATGTTTTGAGGCCATAATTGCAAGGAAAGTAATTAGTTGATGATCTATAAGCAGAGTTTAGGAGAGGTGGAAGCCCCAGCCAGGCTCCATTCATAAACTGCTTCCTAGATATAGAGAGGCTTTATTATGGCATGTCACTACCAGGACTTCTGTTGAGGCAGATCTGTTGACGATTTTGCAGAAGCATGTCCTGAGAGGTATGTGTTGGGCTTTGCCCATTGGGTTTTGGAAGCCCTAAGCAAGAGGTGGTGGGCTGTATCAGAAGCAGCAGATGTCTTATTTCACCTGATGAGGCTTCTCTACCACCTAGGACATGTAATCTCCAAAGCTCTGTAAGTTTAAGAGTGCATTTCTGCTAGAAACCACATAGGCTGTGGTTGGAGGATCCAGGTGACTGAGAAAAGAAATGCAGTGCTAAGAAGAAAAAAAAACCTCACACTTGAAGAAACTGCATGTTGGCACCTACTTTGAGAGGTGCCATGACAGGCCAGCTGCTGCCCACACTGTATGGGAGTGAGACTGTGTCTGACTTCAAAGTCTCTCTGAAAACAACTGGAAAGAATAAAGCAGGAGGCAGAAATTCTTCAAGATATGCCCTATTTCCTGTAATAGGGAGATGACTAGCAGCAAACAGTGTGTGACTCTGCTTATAGATCATACATTATATAGGTGATGTATGATCCTGGGTTTGAAAGAAGATCAGTAGGGATTCCCAACTTCTTGGTTTGGGTCATTCAAACAAGCCCAGTCCAGATTAGTTATGTACCCTGCAAAAGAGTGTTAGTGACAAGCTGAGATGGTAGACAACACCACTTGGCTTATTTTATGTGCTGCATACTAACATGCAAGTTTTCAAAGATAGAAAGAACAAAAGGCTCCCTGATTGTCAATACATGCACTTGGAATGAAATTGCATTGAATGAAGTGGGACTTTATTCAGAAATCAGTATCGGACTAGAGCTAGACTGTGTTTTTTTCTATACCCTCTGGGAAACTGACTGAAGCTATAAATAAAATCTTGTCAGTATTGCTGTAGTTGGAGTTGTGTAAATCCTGAAGCAGAGTTCGGTTTGGTGTGTCCCCTCAAGTCAACCTGCACTATACTGTAAGCACCTTGGTCATTCCTGTTTTAGGCTTCTGGGACACTGATCTATTCTGGACTGAAGGAGATTGATATATGGAAAAGCAGACTGGGCTAGGATTTGCTAGACTAGTATAATTAAAGAATGATATTGGGTAGAGTTTAGCCATCATGAACCATGTGAAATTATTGCATTTCAATGATAGTGCATTTGAGCATGCACAGAGTACCCCATCACGCCCTCCTGCGTGAGGTCGTCACTTCAAACTCTATAATTCTGCTTGATTTAACCCCTTTTGCCCCAAGGCCATATTTCCCCAGAACTTCCAAATGCCAGTTGTCACATGTTTAAGGTACCCCCAAATAGAGAACCACCTGCAAAAAAATTCCCAGGTGTGCCATATACCTGTAGCATGGGTGTTGCAAACGCCACTCATTGGAGTTTAAGGCATAACAAATTTGTCCATTCATTCCTATGTAAAGCATAGACCTGACAACACAAGATCTCAAACACACACATAGTTGTGTTGTGCACACAGCTTCTGTGCTTTAGGATTGTGTAGGGGGATGTTGCAGCACAGTGTACCCCAAGTTACAAGTCACTACCTGCCAGGGTTTTTTTATGGCAATTTGAACTCTTTAATTGCTGCAGCTGAAGTTGTGAGTTCACCAATACAATGCTCGAAAAACATAGTTGTGTTCTGCACACAACTTCTGTGCTTCAGTGTTCTTTAGGGGTATGTCTCAGCACAATGTACCCCAAGTTACAAGTCCCTGCCTTCCAGGTTTTTTTAATGACCCTTCAAACCCTGTAAGTGCTGCAGCTTTAGTTGTGAGTTCAGCACAAAAACGCTCAAAAAAACGTAGTTGTGTTGAACACACAACTTCTGTGCTTCAGGGTTCTTTAGGGGCATGTTTCAGCACAGTGTGTACGAAGTTACAAGTCCATGTCTGCAAGAGTTTTGTTATAGCTCTTAAGAGTTTGTTTTTGCAAGATGTCTTGCAAAGATAGTTTTTGATGGGTATTTAAAAATTAAATGCCCGGCTCGCCTTTTGTTATACAGCCAGCCTTATAACAAAGGCTGTTATTCCACCCACCCCCACATAGCTGGAGGTTAGTTCCTGACCCTTGTATCATACTTGTTACTGGCACTTGTTACTGGAAAAATACCATGTCACCAGGCTGGGCTCAGCCTGGGGGGGAGGGAAAGAACCCCCCTCCCCAAGAAATAAACAGCTAAACTGAGCTCCCTTGCAAGAATCCATCCACCTATAATGATAACTGCCTGCAAGGTACTTGCAATCACTCAGTTGAGGCTGGAGACATAATTCTGAGTAGCCCAGCCTTCAACCCTGTTGTGATAGGCTCAGCCTGATGAGGGGGGAAAGAAAAAAATATCCTAGAGATAAACATCTACATTGAGCTGCCTGCAACAATCCTGCTGAAAATCAGTATAACACAGCAACCTGGCAGATCTCTGCAAACAGTCAGTTTGAAGCTGGAGACAGAATTCTTAGTACCCCAACCTTCACCCCCTCCTAGGTTCAGCCTGAGGGGGGAATAGAAAAAAAAACCCCAGAAACAAACAGCCAACTTACAGAAATAGCATTAGATTACCCTCTAAGGCCCAGTGAGTTGTTGTTTTAAAAAAATAGTTTCACGTGTGTAATTTCCACAAAAAAATCCAGAACAATTGGGGGAAGCCCCTTTTTAAAAAAAAACTATTTTCTTTCAGGCATTGCTCAAAGCACCCAATGGGGCAAAATGGGTTGCAGGGTATGATTGGAAGTTTTCTCCAGAGCCGTGGGTCTTTGGCCGTGGCATGTATCGTTTTTAAAACTAAACCTTGCAGCGCACATAATTCTGGTTTTCTCCTCTAGCAGAACGTGGGTCCTCCACCACCCTACTTCCCAAAGTGCCTTAAGTAATTCGCTTCAAGATGGCTGAACCCGGGCACCCACATGTGGACAAATCAGGAGGCGGGTCCTGGAGAGATGGCCAAGGATGGGAGGGGGAGGCTGAGTCCCAACCGGCGCTAGGACCGGGTGCGCTAGCAGGCGGAGCCTCCGCTCCTCGCCCGCCCGGCTCCCTCACTCGCTGCTACTGCTGCAGTGTCTCGCAGGCAGGCGGCCTGTCTCTATCCGAGCGCGGTTCTGTTGCTGCTCCCCGGCTAGTCTCCGAAGCAGCATCCCCCATCGCCGCCGGCATGGCTGGCGTGAGCTTCAGCGTGAACCGCCTGGAGCTGCTGGCCTCCTATCAGGACGTGATCGGGGAAGACAGCCCCACCGACTGGTAAGCGCCCTGGGGAGCGGGGGAGATCCCGTTCTTTGTCCCCGTGGTGGGGAGGGGGGCGGTGGCTACAGTCGCTTTGTGCAGGGGGGCGTGGGCGGTGTCTGTCCGCCTGCTTTCCCCAGGGAATCTCAACAAGCCCCCGCCCGCCCTGACATACACACGGGGGCTAATCAAGTGGATTCCGCGCCTCCCACCGGCAAAATGCCCCTGAGCCTGGGCTAGAGTTGTGGGGAGGGAGGGAGGCAGCCCAGGGGAAGAAGCCATTAACCCAAAATGGTGCATTGGCAACGCGGCCAGGCCGGTCGCTGGGGCGAGGCCCCTTTGTGGAGCGCACGGAAAGCACCGGCTGAGGATGCTCTGGCAGGCTTTCATAGTCCGGGGCGGGGGCGGAAAAGACAGTAGAGCGACATCCCGCCCAGAAGTCCCGTTGCTCTTTTGGGAGGGAGCAGTCCATAAGGCCCCCCTAGTGTGACCCTCTCGTTTTGGGGTTTGAAGGCGCGCCCTGCCCGTGGGGAAGCTGCAACTGTCCCAAGGCAACCCCTTCCTCCCCCGTCGGGTCTCCCCCGTCGACTCCAAGCACAACGTTTCGGATGCGGTGGAGGCGGGTCCCGGAGCCCCTTCCACCTGCTCTTCTGCCTGCAGAGCTGTCCCGAGCTCCGTGATGTCCTAGCAAGCCAGTCTCAGGTCACCCAGCTTGGTACTTGGCCGCAATATGCGTTTATCCCGAGGCCCCGGGTTCCAGTCTTCCCTCCCTCCCTTTTGGGGTGAAAGTTATCTGATAGAGACACGCTACACAAAGGAAGGTGGGGCTGGACGAGAAGGGAGGCGGGGGTCTGAAGGCTTGAGGGGAGGGGCTGGTCGGCTGTGAGTAGGATGGGAAGGAGGGGTGAAGAGGGGGGGTCTGTGAGACGAGTAAAGGGGCCCCCTCCACTGGCAGCCATCCCAGCTCAGCTAGGAAAGGCAGGAGGACCCATAAGTGTCGCATCCTTTCATTGTCGCCACCAAGGCCTGGATGTGTAGAAAGCTGCTATCTCTTTGGCAAGGGGCGCTCCTCCTTCCTCAGTGGAGATTCTTGCTAAGGCCTGTCTTTTTTTCCACTGATTTCTTTGAACTGAAGCTCTTCACAGAAGCAGCTTCAGAGGTTTCAGCCTGACCCTTCCTTGTCATCCCTGCCATCCATACCTTCCGCTGCACAAGGAAACCTTGATTTGAAGGCTGCCATAGGGATGAAACAGGAGCCATCTCTACAAAGCCCCCAAACAATAGGCATGTGCTCCATTTTTTTCAGCCACCTAAGTGGGTTTTCATAAGGCCTGCATGTTCGTATTTCCAGGCAAGGGATGTTCGCACTCAAGAGGCAGAAGGTGCTGAGAGTCACCATGTTCTTTCCTTGTCTTGATAACGCCTCAAGGCTTGTGGCAAGTGATGCGTCTGCCTCTGTTTGACGCCTGGCAGAGGAACCGCAGGGTTATTCTCAGGTAGCCCAGTATGTGTAGCCTTTTGAAGCAGAATTATGGAGAGAGGTTCAGGTGATGACCTGAACCAAGGTAATAGCATCTGAGTTGCCAGAAAGTACTTTCCACCTTGTGTTTTTGAGATGAATTCACTATGCCATTAAAGAGCTATTAACTGGGTATTAGTATGCACCCTAACTTAAGGGAAACCTTAAGGCCTGTTTAGGCCTGGATTCAAATCAGTGGCTACCTATAGGCTCAGTGGACGGTTTTGAATAAGTCACTTTCAACATCCGGTTTCCGTATGTAAAATGAGAATCAAAGGTTTTGTTAAGCGGACAAGCAAGTTGAAGAAGCATGCAGTACAGTATGTGTGCTATATAAAATTACTAACGATAATTAGAACTGCTTTAGAGTCCTTGGTATGTTCTGGGGCATCATTTTTGGAGCTTTGTATAATTTTTAAAGCCCTAACTGACCAGTGCCTTGCATACTTTAGAGACCAAATTTAATATATTTGCTTGACTTTTTCTCTCTTTAGAGTAACCAACTTAGAATCTGAAACTTGGAGATGATTAATAATAACGTGAAGGGTTTTTTTACCCTGAATTCCTGATCCTCCCTCACTCTTCCCTAACATGATGTTCCTTCCCAGTAAACAGTATCTTGAATCTCCAGGGTCCCTTTCATACTTTTCCTTACCACACCCTGCCCTTCATACTATTCCTCGCTGTCTGCCAGGAGCTCTGCTTTCTCTGTCTCTGTTGTGGTTTTCTCTTTCCACTCAGGTTGCTGAAAGCTCTTTGTCTACGGAAGGCCAAATCCCTGTGAAAGTGTTGTGCACTTAATGATGTACTGTACTGCCATTTTAGGGGCCACTTCTCTGACTCCTTCTTCCTGACCTGGGATGGGGCAAATATGTGGCATTCTTCCAGGACAAGTATTTTTCTATATTCTAGTCGCCCCCATTGGCAGCTGTGATGAAAATCCCCAGATGTCTCAAAATGGGTTGATGAATACTTTAGGATTGCTACCATTAAGGGCCAGCATGTGGTCAATTGTTTAGGGATTAAGCACCGTCCCAGACGCACCCGTTTAGCACTCCTCTCCTACTGGAGCTGGCCTATGTCCAGATTGGTCACCCATGCCCACCTGGCCAGGGATCAAAGACAGGTAAGGATGCCCAGATGACCATACCTTGAGTAATGTGGTGAAACGGTGATACTATCCAACAAAGAGCATATAAGATTAAGCCAAACAATGCTCTTGGCAACACTAACCCTGACTTTGACTGAGTGACGGATGCATTGTCGGGATCCAGCTCGCCTGTCAGGGTGAGAGGTGCCATGGCAGATGGGAACTGTCGTCTGGAGTAAGTAAGATCCAAGACTAAGGGCCCAATCCTATCCAACTTTCCAGCGTTGATGCAGCCCCGAGGAAAAGGAACAAACATTATCTTACCTTGAGGAAGCCTCCATGACTGCACCCCCACTGCAGGATGCAGCACTTGGCCCATTGGCACAACTGCATCAGCGCAGGAAATTTGAATAGGATTGGGCCCTAACTTTAGGAAGTTGTGTCAAATTCCTGATTGTTTTCATGCTTGCCTTTTTACCTAGCTGCCTTTGCATTGCAAAAACTGTGCCTAGGCCTTCCATCGCCTTTTTTAAATATGCCTGTTAAATATAATCTTTTACCCGTTTAATAAACTTTCCTCTCATTTTGATCTTTGAGCTGCCTGATCTGGTTGATGCAATAGAGAGCATGTTGCCTTGTCCCTATGACTACTAACGCTTTGCTACTGTATCCAGTTTTGAAATTGCCCCTGAGAATCTGGGGCTTCCATCGCATGCATCTGGGAGGGAGGATCACCAAAGTGGCTCCCCTCTGTCTGGTTTTAGCCTGGGTGGTGACAGCGATGATTACTCTTTTATTCCAAAATAAGAGTGAGTTGGGAGGAGGACGGCATGTGCCAGGTGCACCCTCAAATATCACAGAGGGGACATCTTTTGTTTCACGTGTTGAAACATACAGACATGCTGTCTTTTCACCTGTAGAGCCACTCCATGCCTTCTGCCACCACATTATCCCTGGAGCTGCCCACATCAGCAGCAGATGGGATCACTGAGGGGCAGAACAATAGATAGCTCTTATCAGCCCCTGCTGTGCCATTGGCTTGTAGCAAGCCACCCAGGTGGCCAGGGTTAGTTGGGTATTGGAGAGCAGCTTCATCAATGCCTCACCCCACTCAAACTCAACAGTTATACTGTTGTTCCCTTCCCAGAACAAATGGCGCAAATTCTATCCTGCTATCTCCTTTCCTCTCCACAGTGCTTCGTAGTACAGAGGAGGTCTCCTGCTTCTTTGTAGCCCACCCCCTCTTCCCTCTAAAGCAGAAGGTCTCCAGCTGCTCTTCTGCTCCTACTTCCTTCCCTTTCAAGGCTCGGGCACTTTAGAAACCCCTCTCTGTTTCCAGCTGGAAACCAGGGCCTCGCCGCCTGCTCAGCCAGAGAGGCATCCCACAAATCACATATGCACACGTGCTAACAGTAAGGGAGGGGCTGGCTAGAGCACAGTGTATGCATGGAGTTTATGTTGGGAAGTAGGAGGCACAAATGAGGAATGGAGGCAGCACTGGACAGGGATGACAGTTCTGTGGTCCGAAAGGCATAAACCTGAGAGAGAAGGAAAGATCACCACCCACAAATTAAGGGACAGTTAAGGGGATGTAGGGAATGAAGATTTTGTGCTATATCCCCTCCCCCTGTTCAAATAAAGGTCGGTGGAGCATCCGAGGAGGATGCATAAAATAGCTGGTGCGCATCCGAGGAGGCCCACTGGGGCCGACGCCAGGGAAAAGGGACAAATGTCCCTTTCCCCCGAATTGTGCCCTGGCTCCGCCGGTGTGGGCTGCATCCTGTGTAGGATGCAACGGCCGGCCGTTTAGGCCGGCTGGTGTACCTTATGCAGGATTGGGCTGAAAGACTGTCAGATCCTTGGGGCAGGCACCTGTCCTCCTAACCCTACCGCACACACTGAAAATGCCATGTTCCACTTTGATAGTGCTCTATAAATATTTAAAAACATAATAAGGAGTTACTGAGAGAAAGAGCAGCCAAGCTAAGTAATTCATGACGACTGACCTCTTCTGAGTCAACCAAATATCTGGGATGATGGGTCATTACTGTGGGATGCTGGATAGCAGCAGATCTGGTCCATGAGCAGTTAGAGAGGAATCAATATTGCCGTCAAGGGCTCAAAGAGCTTAAGGAGCGGGGGAAGAAAATAGGAGGAAACAGCCAATGAGGAAGAAAATCTCTTCAATAGAAAATGGGGTCATTTCTGGGGCCGTCTCTTGCTATAGGTGGGTTAAAAAGCTCTGGGTGTTATGGATTTGTTTCCAAGGCAATCTTGCTTGTCTTAGGGGAAAAAGGAGCACTGAGGGAATCCAGCTTGCGTAAAACCCAGTGCCCCCTTGATGAACTGTTCTCGGGGATGCCCCTGACTCACCCTGATTCTGATCCTTCCAGAATATGGTGTTTTGTCTGGCACTTGTCAAGGTGATGCTGCAGCCAGTAAGATTGCAAAGATTAGGTATCCCTGGTGGCTTGTGACTGGTCTACTGGCCCTTTAAGAAATATTTAGAGTGAGCAGTTTTGGAGCAGCTTGTAAAGAAGATCTTTCAAATAAGCAGACAAGGCTAAGTTTAGCATATCTTGAATCAAATGAAAAAATCTCTGCTATTCCAGAACTTAGTCTCAGGAGTAATTTTGATTTTGGAGCTAGCCTCTGCCCTTTTTCAGTCTGAAGAAGGAGCTTTATCCCTCTTCAGAGGCCAAATATAAAGTCCTGTGATGTTGCCTTGAAAGTAGCTGAGCATATAAACTGTCTAGCCTCTGACCTTGCCTGTCCAATCCTGCTGGCCTTGCACATTCTGAGGCTCTAGTCAAAATATTAAAATCTTGCACAACACTCCTACATTGCGTCCTGGAATTGCCCACACCATTATCTTGCATTTCTCTATTGACTGCTCTTAATTTCCATGGCGGTACTAGCCAATGTGCCTGTTTACTGGCATCTCCCCACCTTCCCTCTCTCCTCCCTTTCTTCCTACATTTTTTTTTCAACTCCACCATCCTTGTTTCCCATTCCGCTGGACATGTCTGCCCCTACCACAGGGATCCCTTGGCTGGCCTTTCTTTGGCTCCCTGTTGCACACTCTGGGCCTTCCTTTGTCCCTTCCTGTTTCCTGAACACCAAGTTGGCCTTCAGAAAAAGGAAGTCCCTTCCATCTGGTGCTGTAGCAAAAGTGTTTTCCCCTGCAACCTGCTGTGCCAAGCAGCTGCCTTAGGTTGCTTGTTGCTGCCCCCACTTGTAGCCCAGGATAGACCTCTGCCCAGTTAGTTGTGCCTGAATCTTCAAGACACAAATGATGGGAAGAGGGGGACAAGTGCAGCTAAGGCTAGAGAATGTAGAAGAATACTGAGGTGGCAGCTGGCAAAGCTTTGGGTTAGAAACAGTGGGAAATAGGAAATGAATTGTGGAGGCTGGGATGGCTTTGCAACAGATGAGGTTGGCGGGTGGGGCGTGAGATGCCACATGGCGCAGGGAAAGTGGTAATTTAGAGACCACAGGACTCTGAGAGGGGAGGGAGAGTCGCTTGCAAAGGTCATAAAGGTCAAGGTAGAAGTTGCATTTCTTTGCAACTTCTATTATCATGCAGAACTGATAGAGCCCCCAGTACCTGACTCTAAAGCTGTTGTGGAAGTTCCCAGTTCCCTTCTTCATTTCTGACTGTATTCTGAAGGTCTTCCCCAGTTCCAGGAGAGTTCTCGGTGCCTGTGTGTTATTGATGCTTCAGTAGCTTAAGTGGCAAGGCTCTGTAACACCAGGGAGCATTCTGCCGGGGAGGGGGGTAGGTGTATATATTTGCAAATATTTGTTGGCTCAAGATAGCCAATAGTGAACAAACGCAACAAAGATGTAGCCTTAAAACACAGTAACTTTGTGGGCTTTGTGATCACCTTGTGACCTGCAGTGCTTATTTCAAATGGCTCATACCTGCCAGGAAACCATGCTCCTAAATGTATTGAGACAGGCTGTGGTTACTCGGTGGTGAAGGAAAAATCACTCAGCACATGCTTAGAGGCCTATTCTGGGATTCAACCTTGGGACTAAACGCATTTGTCTGGGACATTCCTCTGGGACTGAATCCTGGCACACATTTAAGCCCCAAATTTAAGATAATAGGGGTAGGAAAGGCTGCTCTTCCATTCTGCTGGGTCAATTTCCCTGGGAGATTCTGTACAAGCCAACTGGGGTTGGGTGGAGTGGGGCAGAACAATAACTTCTTTGTGGAATGAACCCCACCCTGGTGGGCCAGCAGCTGTCAATGCACCACGACATGTGGTCTGAGCAATTCTGTTCCAGAGGGGGGTGGGATTGGGAAAGTGGGGGAAGGGCACCTGACCAGCTCCTCTAGCTCAAGGTCATGGAGGTGAGACTGTCTACTTTGGGAGGAGGCTGTAAATCCCCAAGCAGTGCTTGCTTACTGGGCTGTGGGGCATCAGTTCAATTACCTGGCAGGAGTGACTCCTGATTGAGAACCACAAAACTGCTGAACGTGGCAGAAACTGCTGCAGGTTGAGAAAGAGAGAACGGACAAAGACGCAGCTGCCTCTTTGCTGGGTGGGGTGAAAAGTGCTGGCTCTGCTTTGGGGATATCTCCTATATCCACCTGTGACCGTCTACAGAATAAGCCCACCTGGGTGGTCCTGGAGAACTGCAGGACCAGTAGTCGTTGCGGGGCTCAGTTAGAATTATGCTTTCTGAAACAGCCAGCAGTCACCTCACACAGCTGCGTGTATGTTAGAGCCTGAATAGGAGGGCTGAAATTGGGCAGCCTCTGATTTTCTGTTGATTTGGGATTATCCTAGACATTCCCCCCCCCCCCCCGGTAATGTTGTGCACAGCATGCTTAATATTGTGATATCAGTACAATGTGGGGTGAGTGGGTGGGACCTGAGTGCCTCTTCTGGAGCAAAGGACTGCAAGACAGTTTTGGAGAAAGCGGCAGCAGAGTGTGTTGAAGGAGAGGAAGGATCCAGGAGATGCAATAAACTGCTGGATTTAGCCTTGTGGTGTTTCCTTGCAGCAGTTCCCTTAAGTCTTGCCCCTTCCACAAAAGGGGAGGTTTGGTTTGGTGTTTTGCCGCCTCCTCCTGCCCAGAGTCTGGCAGCCCAAGCTGCCCCTCCCCCATGCAGAGGCTGCTGGGGCCCATTACTTGATCAGAAAGGAATTTGGTGCCGGCTCCCTGGGGCTCACGGTGCATTAGAAACACATGTGCATGGACCAGGGGCTGCACAATGGCGGCGGGGGGGGGGGCTGCTGCTGCTCTCCTTTTCCACTGTGGTGGGGGCAGGGATTTGTGTCCTGTTCTTATTCCGTCTACAGAAACTTAGAGCAACTCCTGTGCAGTGCAAAATATGCATGTGTTCAGTGGCTCTGGCTGCAGAGGGCTAGTCTAAAATATGTCTGTGGCCCAGTAATTCAACCCCCTCTCCTAATCCTAGCTAACAGCAGCTGGGAGAAACCAGGCCTGTGTGTAAGGCTTTCCTTTGGAAAATGGGGGCCTAGTGGGAGGGTTGCAATGACATGTCATGCATAGTTTGTATTTAAAGAGAAATTAGGAATACTGGGGCACTTGGATATAGAGGGTGCATATGGGTGACCTTTGTAGAGCAGATGATGGGGAGCAACCAGTGTTGTGTTAGTCTCCATTAAAAAGATATACAGTATTACCCATTAGGCACATATCATGCACCCTTCCGCACCCACATAGGCATTCAAAACTGCCTGAGTCAGCAAGAACCCAGCTGCTCTTGAGTGGGGTCGTGGTGAGAGCTCTTGCCTGTCTGTGGAAGCATATCATTTTCCTCCTCCTGGAGATTCCTGGTCTAGAGCTGGTACTTAGGCCTGCAGCTTTAGTCAGACTTAGTACACTAGGAAATTTGCATCCCAGAGCTGGAGATGAGGGTTGAAAGAGGGCACCTGTTACCTGTATGTTTGTATAAGACCCTATCACAGCTGCAGTGCTAGTTGGGAATGAGGGTAGTAGGAGGGCAGGCAGTCCTAGTGTGCTATCCACCCACCCACGGCATTGCCTGCTGCAGGGGCTGGTCATTGCTGTGCAGCTGGGAAGACCTTGGTGTGACTGTGCTTACTGGAAAGCAGCTGCTGCTGCTGGTCTCCGTCCATCCCCACCCATGGGGAGCAATTATACTCCAGGGCTGAGTTGCATACAGCCCGGCCAGCAGCCTAATTGCTTAGTTCAGAGGCCTGAGGGCTGGCCTGTCCCACGTCCCCTGGTGGTACTGTCTGACATCCCTGCCATTTGTGGAGAAGGCTGCTACCCCTTCCTTTTCGCTCCTTTTGTACAAGTTCAGATGCTGCAAATGCCCATAGCAGCTTTGACTCTTGCACTGGTAGCTTAAGGCCAGGCTAACAACAAAAAGCTGTGGCTGGAGACTAAAATTAGCTATCCATTGTTTGAATGAAGGGACATCTGGGTAGCTGTGCCCGGCTGGGCTGCTTCACAAGGTCACCTGCAAGAAGGACATACAGTATAGCCACTGCTCTCTGGATTCACAAAATAGCCAAGCCTCCTCTGATATTTATTAGTGGTCCCATTCAGCTTGAGGTACAGCAACGTTGCTTGTATCAAAGTACTTCTTATGAACTGTTCCATGACTTTTAATGAATCTGAGCCCTTCCCAAGATTAGCGTGGTATAAGGGATGGTGTGCCAGACTAGGATGGGGAAGACCCACATTAAAATCTTCACTGAGCCATGGTGCTCTCTGGGTGACCTTGGGCCAGGCATTGTCTCAGCCCAATATACCTTACAGGGTTATAAAGGTCAAAGGTGGAGGAGACTCATGTATGCTCCTAGGAAGAGTATAAAAAATGTATTGACTATAAATATATCACTGCATGTATCAAATCTGAGAGATGAAGTATCATTCTCTCTTTGCTCCACCCCCAGCTGCTTTTTTCAAGAGTTTTTTCCCCTACCAATTAAAAAACCAACATCAAGCATTTGTTCTTAGTGGGAACACTGTGGTGGTCCTGGATTGAGCACTCACCCACCCCAATAATCTACCCAGTTCTCACAGGGAGAGGGTAGGTAGCCTTCCTGAAGTGGGATTATAGATAATAGACACCATGAAATTGTCAAAATTGCCTTTTTGTGGCTGTTTTCTTTTTCCTTTTGCTTTACAAAATTCTATATATGTACTTCAGAGCAATAGACAGGAGCAGCTTGTGGTTTTAACTTGGGGGGTGGCAAGAAGGGGGGACGATAAGGAGAGAGAGAGAGAGAGAGAGAGAGAGAGAGAGAGAGAGAGAGAGAGAGAGATGTGTGTGTGTGTGTGTGTGTGTGTGTGTGTGTGTGTGTGTGTGTGTGTGGTGAAAGGTAAGGAGAGCTCTTCCTCCTGCATTCGGTATAGCAGGACACTCAGTCAGTAAAACATAAATGTCACATTTAAAAAGTAGTTTAACAATAGAAAAAAAACATACTCCTTCCCCTTGCTAGCACCACTGTCTGTGTCACACAGCCCTTCTTTGGCAGCCAGGGTTACAGTGAACACTACCCTGAGCAAGGTTACACTTTCCCTTCCCTGGGTGTCAGGACCCTGCCACGAGCTATGCAGAAGGGCAAGCGAACTCCTTGTAGGCCTTGGCTTCCCTAGAGTATTGTAGCAAGGCCTGGCCCAGGTCCAGAGTGTCAAGGCTGTGACACACCGGCCGTCGCACACTGCAGCGCAGTGCATAGAACAGCGTTGGCAAGCGGCGTGAAGATCTTGGTCTGTCTTGTGTTTTCTAACTTTGCGCGGCATTGCAGGAGAGCTGCGTTGCCGTGCAAGCAAATTTTGACAAATTGAACTTCGGCCAATAAGAGGCTGTGTTCAGTGCAGTGGGGGCGGGACCATGAATCAAAGCATTGGCCAATCAGAATCGAGTCTGAAAAGTCTATCAGAGAGTGTGGGCGGGGCAGGACATCTTATACTTCTCCATGAGGCTTCCTTCAGTGTAGACAGGAAGAGGCGCAATGCGAAGCAAAGACCAGCTTCGCCTTGCGCCGCACCGTGCCACAGGCAGTGTGTCATAACCTTAAGAAGACTTGATCTAGGTACACCAGCTCAGTAGGCAGAAAGACAACCCCCCCCCCCCAAGATGACTAGCCCATGTTGGTTATTAACCCCTTATCTATGCAAGATACTTCAAGCCCGATTATAACCAAAGTTTATTTTAAAAGGAGAAGTTACATAGAAAAGGAGAAATAGCAAGTTGCAAGATAAAAAGAGAATGAAAAGCTGCTGCTAAAGTAACCTGGAATGCTAAGTTAAGATATCGGCGGCTCATAAATTTGCTTCTGTGCAGCTGTTACAACTGCATCCTAGATGAAAAATATGAAGAATCTGCTCCAATTCTTTGGGTTTTTTAACTCCAGCTCCAGTCCATTGATGTCCTGACCTGTCCCCTGGATGGTGGTTCCTTTTTTTTAAATTAAATTTTAGCCATAAAGCTGTTTGAGTCATTGTATGCCAATATTCCACTTGCTTTTTCTGCAATACACATTTCAGCTGTCAGCAAGCTGAAACCAGGCAGGTTGTTAGCACAGTCTCTGGAAATGCATGTGCTGGTAGGGAGGTTTCTTAGGTGGGGAGAGAACTAAATTAACCCGGCCATTGGGAACCATCTTTGTATTGGTGGTTTTTGGTGTGACAGGTACACTGCAGGAGTCCACCAGAGCATGTCATAGTTGATGGGATGGACAGTAGCCAGTCGCTGCCTCTGATACTCCTGCAACTGTCTTCACCCCAGTGCTCACAAAGGCAGTGGGCTTGCTTCCTGGGAAAAGAATTTCAAATTTCCAGCAATTGCATTCAGTGGGTTGAGTGTTGGAAAACTACGATTCTTCCCCCTCAACAAGGGACGCATTTGCTGGGCGACATCATCTGGCAATTGCCCAGCAAATTAGTAAGCAGAACTCATTATTCCCCTGAAAACCACATTGTCTGGAAAGCCCCTAAATCCTCTTGTGTTCTGATGTGCCCACATTCCCAACTGCCCTGCTAGTCCACAATCTGTTGTTTCTTCATTTTGGGCAATGCTGCATGCCTTTTGTTTGCGGGTGTTTGACTGTGAGTGTTTTCGTTCAGTCCCACTGTTACACCACAACTCCAGTGACCCCAAGTCTGTGAGGACACACCAGCCCACTAATCCATGGCTTTTGTTGTATGTTTGTATGTGTATTATATATAAATCTTTTACAGGCTGCATGGCTATGCAAAACCAAAGCTGAAATCGGGATAGAGGTTGTCCTGGCTACAGATTAACTGTGTGAACATGAGAATGAGAGGGAGCAACCCCAGGATTGCAGCAGATGTGAATGGTGCTGGATCTTCTAGGAGCTGTGGGCACAGTGGACCCATAAGTGGTGGCAGAGGCTCCTCCAGGGAGGACTGTGACTCGTAAAGACCTCCTCACTTGGTACTATGGCCAATGAATGTCACTTGGGGTTGCCATTGGATTTTCAGAGCTTCTGGGCATGAGACCATCAGTGGACCTGCTTACCTAGCAAAGTGCAACTAAAGCAGAGCTTCTCTAAATAAAGGCACCATGTCATCTTTGCTGTGCTGAATGGTTTCTTCCCTCCAGCTTCCGCTGGCTCTTGTTGGCCTCAGAGCTCTTGACGTCTGTCCCTCCATGTCGCCCTCTGCAGCTAGCCATGACTGCCCTGGCATGTTTGCTAGCTCTGCCTCAGCTTCTGCATGGGCTGGGCCAATCTGGACTCAACCCATTAAGGACACCTGAGTTCAGGCCATGTTTCCCTCTGTGGCCCTTGCAGCTGGAGCCAGAGGTGTGTCCCAGTGCGGTCTTCTCTGACAGCAGCTGTATTTCAGGAAAAGAGCCTTGTCCTGAGTAGCCAATTAGGGGATTTGGCTTTTTGGATTAAAGTCAATCTCGTTTGTGCCATTATCTCTGCCTGGCTCCCTGCAGTGTGGCTGCTGCCTTGCCCAGTCTTGTCTTGGGAATGGTGCGACGACCTTTGCATAGCATTACCAGGCCCTGTATTCTGGGCGGCTAGTTGGGAGTGTGGTGTGGGGAAAGGTGGGTGCCAAAGCCTTGCAGTGCAAACTGGGGGGGGGGGGGCATATGACACAGATGCTTAGCAGCCCACCATTATGCTGCCGCCTTTGACACTTCTTCAATCCTCTGTTCTTCCCACCCTCACAGACAGCTTTGTTGATACCTTTCAGTGCCAATATCTGTCCCTGCTCTGCCCTCCTCCTCCTCCTCTCTCTCTCTCACTCACTCACTCACCCTTCCAGGGAGGCAAGAGCTTGCAGAGGCTGTGGTGTGGGTAGATTCTCTTTCATCCATGGGTAACTCGGGACCCCGGGCTGAATCCTTCTGCCTGCATATGATTGCTCAGAAGGAGTTGCCCCTAGCTTCTGCCTGGCCTGGGTTCAGTGCAACACCCACCTATCCTGAAATGCTTAGCTGGCGCATTCTCTGCACAGTGAGCCTGGTGGTGGTGTTGCTGTTCCTGCAGCTTTTCTGGAGTATTCCCTGGAGGTGGGGAGCAAAGCAGAGAAAGGGCTCTTGCACCATTTCCAGCAGCACTAATTATTGGGGGTGCCTGTCCATGCTTGACATGCTTGTGCTCAAATGAAAAAATAGGAAGACCCCAGTCCTTAAGGCTTTGAGGACATGTGCTTGGCATGTAAAAGGAGGAGTGTCTCTCTGCTTCTTACAGTGGGGATGGGAAGATTTCATTGTGACAGCTTTGGGTGGGATCTCCTATAAACCTCTCTGAGCTGCGTAAGTAGTGGGTGGGAGCTTTCCTGGGAAAAAGCAGGTATGAATCTAGATAAGAGGTTCTCATGGAGAAATCTCACATTACCTCAACATATGCCTGTTTCCAAACCCACATTTACCAAGGTGGAATGGGGGGCATTTGTGGCAGAGAATTGACAGGCTCAGGACAGGCTGGTTTTTTTCTATCAGCTGGGCTCGTTTCCACTTTTGGAGCTTGATTATGGGAAAAACATGGGTTAAAACCAACTGTGGAGGTGAAACCAGCTTGTGTCAAGTTGGCATCAAAGCTCCAGTTTGCAGGACAGAATCTGTGTGTACGGGAAGGGTTAAGCATCCACCAGTTTCCCTCTGAAAATAGCCCCCACTCCCCGTTTGCTGTCATGCGGCAAGCATAAGACTAGGAGCCCTGTTTAGGTCTTGTAATGTGTAGTCTTCTCCCCCTGCCCCCATTCCTGCCCTGTGTGTTTGTTGGTGCTTGTGGTACAGTGTCCTTGATAACACAGAAGTGAAAATTGGAATGAGCTATTATGAGTTATTATGCAAATTAAGTTATTTCCAGCACAATCTGGTACATGTCTACTCAAAAGCAAGCCCCATTGTGTTCAATGGGTCTTACTCCCAGGAAAGTGTTATAGGATTGTCGTCTTCCATCCCTTAATTTTTCTCAATTCTGCTTCTAGAGTTGTTAGGTAATCAAAAGGAATTGGAGTCCTTAGGCAAGTGCTGGCATGGCAGAGAACAAAGAAGGGAAGGAAATTAGGAAAAAGAAAAGGGCCTGGGAATAGTAGCCATGGGGAAGTCAGTGGTGTGTGCAGGATACCAAAACCCTATCAGTCACCAGAAGCCCTTTCTGAGTGTGAACATATCCTTTCATCAAACTGCCGACATGGTTCCAAACTCATCAGCATATCCATGAGGGCTAGAACCTTGGTTTAAAATAAAGCAAAAAAAAAAAATTATGTGATTCTCAGGAGGAGGCCAAATGCTGTGCTAGATGGCTTATTCTGCACTTGTGTAGAATACAGATAACATATGCTGTTTTGCCCATAGTTTACATATTGCTCTTTGTGAGCATGCTTTATATAAAAATGAAGATGGTCAAGCCTGAGGGCTACAGGATTTGGTTCCTGGTCTTTTCTACAGTCAAGATCTCAATTGCCCCAAAGAAGAGACAGACACAAGATACATAGACGAAAGCATTTGAAGTAGGCTGGAGGAAGCCAGAAGAAATAAGCTGAGACACCATCACAGAAACTAAGGAATCTATCACTGGAAGAGAAGAATTCCATCCTATCCATACAACTCAAAGAAAGGAATATAGTAGAAAGGGCACTGAAGGTCAGCAGATGATCAGAGCTTTAGCATAGATTCCATACAAAGGAAAACCTTAAAAATCAGGGCACTTTCTGAATATAACTAGGAGAGAGATTTTTGCTGATAGTTGAATAGTTTATATTTGATTTACTTTATCATACATGTGTCGTCTAAGCAGATCGGTGAAGTGTACATAGAATTATCCTATTTTATCTTCTCGACCTTCCTTTGTGTTAGATCAGGCTAAAGGACAGTGACTAGCTGAAGACCATTCAGTATACTGTATAAGATAATGATGTATACTGTAGAACCACCAGTGTCTAAACCCCCATTATCGAGGTCATCTGAAGCTCAAAATTGAGAGCCCGTGTGGAATAGTAAATAAAATTTGGGGCTTGGACCAAGGAAATCCAAGTTCAAATCCTGTCCAGCCACGAAGCTCATTGGGTAGCTCTTGGGCTAGTCATAATCTCTCGGCTCTAATGTACCTCCACAAATCCATTGTAAGGTTAAATGGGATAGCCCCCATATGTACGGTCTGAGCTCCTTGGAGGACGGGTAGGGTATAAATGTAATAGCTAAATAAATAAATTTCAGTGTATGCCTCATGTCAGTATATAAACAATGGTTATTTGATGTCCTTGGTTTCAGACAGTGACCTTTATATCAGAACATCATAGCTCTGTTGAATACCATTGAATGTATGCCACCATCCCCATTCGCCTTCCTGCCCCCGCTTCTGAAAATTTTCCTCTAGCAAATCTCATGCAATACTGTTTTTAACCATCATTCTCAGTTAATCTCATCCAAACATTTTGAGTGTCCCTCTAGGTCGTTTGGCTAAAAATATGCTGTCTGAAGAACCAACAGGCAGCGAGCTTACAACTGAGAGAGTTGCTTTCTGGAGTTAGAAGAACCACTTGCTATATGGAGAGTTGTGATCATCAGTAATATAATTAGTTTAATAATGTTACCACTTGCCTGTGGTTTTGGAATGGTTAGGAGTATCTTTATGCACGTATCTGCTTTCCCAATTTTGCAAAGTCCATGGATGCCCTTTGTATCAGGTTTCATATACAAGAACAATTAACCCAGATTAATTCTTTCCTCTAATATACAACATTTGGGTACTTTAAGGATAGCATTTTTTTTCCATCAATGCCTGTGAAGGAGTAGCCAGTCAACATATATCAGGGTTTCTCAGCTGTTATCTTGACTTCCTGAGTCAAGAAACAAATGTGCTGAGCAGCCCTCAGTATTACTGTGACAAAAGGAAGACAAACTAGCTGATAACCTTGTCCCAGTCACAAGACCAGGTAAATCAGTGGAAAAAACTGTCTCCCTGATTATTTTGATTGCTCTCTTTGGCACTTTTTCCAGCTGTGCAATTTCATTTTTGAAATGCAACAACCAGAACTAGAAAGACATACTGGTCGTCTTCCCCCCCCCCCCCCCCCTGCGTTTTAGCCTTACATCAACCTCATGAGGAAAAACTGGCTTACACAGCAAGCATTATGGCTGAGCAGAGATTTGAACTCTGGTCTATCCTGTCAATGTCCAACACTGTAGCCACTTCATCTCTGAATACCAGCTGCAGGTGAGCAACAGTGGAAGAAGGGTATGCCTTCAACTCCTGCTTGTGGGCTTCCCAAAGGCATGCGACTGACCCCTATGAAAAATGGGATGCTGGACCCAATCCAGCAGGGCTCTTTTTATGCATTTATGCACCATACTGGCTTTTTGTCATCAGTCAGCATGTGGACAATCTGGGCAGCCGAATCCTGTGTAAAGGGCCTAAAGGGCCAACCACGGTATCCTATCCAGGTCCCAGGATGCCCTGGGGCAGCCCAGGTGCACCCCGAGGGAAGGGGACGATTGTCCCCTTCCCCAGGTGTAAGCGGCTGGAGGCCCTACGGGCCTACTCAAAAGTACACGAGCTCTGGAGCTTGCGTACATTCTAGCCCTCCGTGTAAGGCCACGATGGACCTGGAGAGGGCTTTGGATATCGGTGTATCTTGCCGCCGATATCCCTGCCCTCTTCAGGCCTGCCGTGGCCTATGGCCGCCCTCCCTCACCACCCGGTCCACCCTGCCCCGGCCGGTGTAGGGCTTACCTGCTTCGGTGGGTACAGGGCCGGGTAGGAGCCAAGGTAAGTGCCGCCGGCCGCTGCGCTGGCGGCCCTTACTCGCTGGGTGCCGTGAAAGTGCTTTATGGCACTTTCACAACACCCTGCACTGGGGGAGCGCGCGTTCCCCTGGCGCACTCCTACACAGGATTGTGCCGTAGAGCTGTTTTTGTTGCACTGATTAGCAAATAGGTCTATAGCTTCCAAACAAGATGTACACAGTCTTTAGATGGGGCAATTCAAGAAGAAGATGCTCAAGCTTCCCCTGCCCAAGCTTCCTCTGTAGAAAGGACAGTCTTACACTTTGATGAGAGTCCTGGGTATGATGATGAGGCAGGGAGAAGGAGGAAGGTTATTGCAGACTGGTCTAGTTTCAGCTGCCTGATGTGCACAACCAGGGGGCACCTAGCTTGCCAGATCAGTGCAAGAGTCTGGGTTCTCATGTTCCTTCTGGCTTTGTAAGCTGAGATTGTGACCCACAAACTTCTGCAGTATTGCGTGGTGGTTCTAGAGTACACAATTCCCCTGAGGTGCTTTTGCCTGCTTTGTCTAAACTGAGTAAAATCCCTGGTTGGTTGCCTGGGGAGGGACAAAATGTTTGTGGCTTTGAGTGTCTTTTTGTTGATTCTTAGGCTTGTAATATTTCTTCCTCCAGTAGCCAAGGAGTAGACTTACCACTGCAATCTAGAAGTAGAGGGTTGGCTATAGATAACTGATGGTGCAAACAATCTCTGGCAAAGTTGAGGTGTTCATGAGATGTGCGTATGCAGGGAATGGGGTCATGGAAAAAGCATATTCAGGCTGTGCTGAAGTTCTTCCCTGACTCTTAACAAGGCTGGACCAAGGAACTGAGGGCAGATGGAGCCCCAATCCATCAGCAGAAGTGTTGGGTAATTCAGAAAACGGAGCACCTGATATGCAGAAGGAGATACAACTCAGCAAACTCCCACAGTAGGCTTGGAAATGCATGGTAGAGAGGGTGCCTTCCAACCTGTGATGTGATGATGGTGGAGCACATGGTAGGAACAGCATATGGCCAGCTGCCAGTGAAGCACGCACACACACCACTCCCCTGCAGATCACCTCCTTTTCACCATATGAACTGTGTCCCAGCTGGATGGCAGTGTGGTTGCTATGGTGACAGAGGGATGCTGGTTGCCTCGATAAGCTGAAATTTCAGGCTTTCCGCCCACACATCCTGGACCAATTCTCCTTGCTCTTTCCTCCCTCTTTACAGGAGGTCTCAAAATGAGGTTGCAAAGAGAACAGAACCCTGTGCGCTTTGAAGAGTATGAAAGCATTAGGATCTAAGCCCTGCTGGTCAGTTGGCAAGAGTGGAGGGAGTGGACCGATATGAAAGTGAGCAGATATGGAAGAGAGGGTGGTATCTTAGAGACTGTCTCCATGGAGGTCCTTTCACACAAACTGTGATGGCTGATTAACATACTGCTGCTGTTTTAATTTCACGACGGTATTTTCTTTCTCCTCCTCCCCTGCCCTTATGGTGCAGGCAGGTCATTGCTGGAAACATGCGTGGGTCTTCTCCTCCAGGTGGGCAACCATTGCACCGTCTCGGAGGGGGGAGGCTTCTCACCATCATTAATTTGTACCTGATCAGTGGAAGCCAGCTCTCCTCCTCTGCCATCTCCCTGGCCTGCTAAATCATTCCTGGTACCAGTTAAGGTCATGGGGGTTGGTTTTACTTTGCAGTGAGGTGACTGCTCTCACCTCTGTGAGGTGACACAGCATCATATGCAGAGCTAATGTCTTTGTTGTCCCTCTTCGTTGTCCCTTGGTTGCTCATGTGGAGGAGACGTTAGGGAGAATATGCTGTAACAAGTGGGTTCTGGTCTCTGAAATCTTGGGGAACCCTTTTTCCCTCCCCCACAGCATTGCCAGATCAAAAATGTTAAAATGAGGGAAACATTCTGGGAAGCTTAAAAGACCTGTGGTATGGTATTCTGAATGCATTGTTTTCTACTGGTGCAATGCTATGTTGGTCAGGAGCCTGGAGGGGGCATCTGTGGCAATATCCCCAATGAGGCTCCTGTCAGTGAAGGAGAAATTCTGTCTAGAGACTGGCAGAGCGCTGCTCTGCTGGTTTAGGGTGTTGCAAATGTGCTGTAAAGCATGTTTGCAGTACCCTGGGAGTAAGCGGCGCCAGCGAAGAGGCCAGCGCCGCTCCTCTTACCCCAGATCAATTGGAGCACCCGCTAGGGAAGGGAAGCTCCCCACTGGGTGGTGGAGGGGTGGGGAAACGGTAGAACCTATACGGCCTGGGGCCAGGATATCTGAGAGACCGCCTACTTCCATATATTCCGGCTCGTCTCCTTAGGTCATCAGAGAAGGCCCTTTTGCGGGTAACGTCGCCCAGGGAGGTGTGAGGGGGTGGTGGCCAGAAATAGGGCCTTCTCAGTAGTGGCACCAACCCTATGGAATTCCCTCCCTCTTGACTTACGTACTGCTCCCTCCCTGGAGACCTTCCGGCGAGGCCTGAAAACTTTCCTGTTTAAGGAAGCCTTCTGAGTCCTTGCCTTTTTTAACATCCTGCTGGTACAGGTGGAGTGCTGCTGTTTTTTTATGCTCTTGTTTTTAATAATTGTAATTTGATCTGTGTTTATTAATTTTTAGATGATGTTTTTTACTAGTTTTTGTGAATTGTTTTTATTGTTTTAAATGTGATTATTTTTTGTATTGTATTGTATTCCTTTCCCATGTTGTAAGCCGCCTTGGGTCCCTTCGGGGAGAAAGGCGGGGTAAAAATACTGTAAATAAAATAAATAAATAAACGGGGCGTCCTGGGAGGGGGGATTGGTCTGCCGGGCCCAAGAAGGGGGAGGAATTGGCGGTGGTGGCTCCACCGAAATCCTGTCTCCCTTCCCAGGCCTGGCTGCTGTTACATGGCCCGCTCAAATGTGCACCAGCAAAATAGCTGGCGCACATTCAAGTGTAGACTCATTGAGGCGGCAGGGGCTCTACTCGGGGTAAGAGGATGGATGTCCCTTCCCCCAAGGAGTGCTCCAGCCATGCCGGTGCTGAGTCCTATCTGGATAGGACGCCAGGCAGACTCTATGCCCGTGCTGCAGCCTAGCTAGACAGGATTGGGCTACAATCCTATGCACACTTTTATGAGAGTAAGGCCCATTGGACACAGTGGGACTTACTTCTGAGTAAATAAATCTAGGCTTGCACTATGAGCCACCCAGTGCCAGTACCAATACCTTTCTTGACTATATCCCAAATTGCAGCTTGCATACTTTGTCCCATAGAACCCAGAGAGAGCCATTGAGAACCAAGCCAGCCCCCATCAGCGTGATGATAATGATGAATATTTATATACTGCTTTTGAACAAAAATAGCTCACAAAGTGGTTTATAGAACAAAAGAAATGAGAAAATTGAATAGTCCCAACCTCGGTTCTTTCTAGCAACTGACACTCAATTGCTCTAAAATAAGAGGCATTCTTTTGACAATATATTGCTGTCCTTTAAATTCTCCCAAATGACCTCTGGCCTTCTGACTCAAGACTGTTTGTGCAATGCATCTTGTGCAAGCAGCACACAAATGTAGAATTCAGTATGGAGGACAGAATTTAACATCCTGAGATACTCAACTTCGATTTTTAAACATTCGAATCTCTAGCCCTTGTGGGCTGTGAGATCAGTGCTTGAAAGTGGATAATTCCTGTTGAGATCTGTGAAGCTGGGTTGGGGAGAGGTGGGACCTGCGTCAGGTTTCAGTGTCCTGCACAGCACCTCACAAGCAGAATACTTGTGCAAAAAGAGCCAAGAGATGCAAATCTGCACTACAAAATTCATACAGATCCTAAAATGCAGCTTTTCTTGGCTTCCCTTTGTGCAGAATTTAGATAGCACCAAATAATACACAGCTTTCTCCTTACTATACCTGCTACTCCTCACCTGCTTGCATGGTTCTGTTTTCCAGGGCTTTGTACACCTATGAAGATGACTCTGACAACCTGAAACTGGCTTCCTCGGGAAGTGAGTATTTCTCCCCCTGCCCTTTGCTCCCTCCTCTTAGGCAAATTATGTTGCTTTGCCTCTTCAGACCTAGCAGTTTTCAGTGCCCTCTCCATCGTCCCTCTGAAAAAAATTAAAAAATGTCTGCCTGTTTTCAACAGGGCAGGGTCAAATTAATGTGGGGTTTCCTTGGGGATTTAGCAGACACTATCCAGAAGACTGAGGGAGCTTTGTCACTTTTAGCTTCTCTTTGGAAGGGGTTGGGGTAATTGTCTGTCTCCCATGAGCGTGTTGCTTTCTTTTCCCAGCTGGTGGCCTGCAAGAGCTCTCCAGCCATTTTGAGAATCAGAAGGTGATGTACGGATTCTGCAGTGTCAAAGACCCCCAGGCCACCCTACCTAAATACGTTCTTGTTAACTGGGTAAGGCTTGCTTCCAAAGAGACTGGGGGACAGCTTGCCCCGTGCTCAAAGAATCTCTTTATCATCTATGTGCAATATATGAGTTGAGTGGCCAAGGCCCTGAGAGGGCTTCTGTATCCTGAAGAGTTGTACAGGAAAGGACAAGGTGCAGCTTTTCCTGCCACTGCAATCTGGTGATGGGAAAAGCCACACCAGATTCAATTCCACCTTCGATGCAATTCTTAAAGGTAAGGAAGGCAACTTGTGGTCCAGACTCGGCAGCCTTATACAGACTCAGGTGCAAAAACACTTTTGGGTTTGAAATCATTGAAGTTGTTATGTAATGGTGAAGACTGGTGGTAGAACCCTAGAACTTGAGAGCCAAATCACACATGACCTTTTTCCATATGAAGATAAGCTCTCTGTAGGAAAGAATGTCTACGCCATCAGTGGTGAGGGGTAGTACAAGCAGGGCTAGCCCATGACCTCCCCAGTAGTGGAGTCAGTGATGGGGCAAAGGGACGGTGGGCCCCCGGGCAGTAGGTGGGGGGGGGACAAAGCGGCCGGCGGGGGCATTAATCGCGCTATGGAGGCGGCCCAAAAAACAGCTGTGCCACACGGCAGATTGGCCCACCCGGACTCCTTCGCTGTCTAAAACAGCAAAAAACACCGGGGGGGGGTGTTTTGCCACAACGCGGCGGGGATGGAACCGGCGGGGGTGGGGCTTCTGCCGTTCCACGCAGGGGACAGAACGGAGAGGCTAACTATGCCTCTGGACCTCCCAGCACCTGAGGCAGCGTGTCACATGCTGCCACCCCCATCTGGTGATGTGCCAGTCTCTGTTCTTTCCACTCCCTGGATTAGAAAGGAAGAGAGAGACAGAAAGGAAGAAGAAGTGTGGAGGAGAGGAATGTGGTGGACTAGAGTGTCTCCGATGCTGTCGTCTGATCTTCTCCATATTTCCTTTTCTGCTCCTTCCCTCTCTTCCTTTTCCAATCCAGGGAGTAGGGGGAGGAGGAACATGAACAGTGAAGGCAAGTGGGTGGCTGGAGGTGGACGCCCTTCCATCACTTGTGACCACTTCAGTCAGTCTTGTGGATGGTCCCGACCTGAGCACAATTGTACAAGGGCATTATACAGTGGCCCTGGATGGTGGAGGTTGAGAGCCAGGATGGTGAAGTGGTTCAGGAGTCAGACTTAGACCTGGAAGGATCCAGGTTCAGATCTCCACTCAGCCATGAAGCTTCCTGGGTGACCTTGGGCCAGTCACTATCTCTCAGCCTCACCTACCTCACAGAGGCTGTTGTGAGGACAAAAGGAGGGAAGGAACCATAACTCCTTGGAGGAAGGGCGGTATAAAAATATGAAAAATAAAAATCTTTCTAACGGAACTCTTGCTGACTGCTGGACTTCAATTCATTTGCTTGTACTGCCCTCTAGCGGAAATAATTTGGTTCCAGGCACTGTGGATCTTTCCTAACACATCTGCACAGGGTGAATGCTCTCGCACATTCTGCTACCCCCTCCCCTTCCACCAATATCTAAAAAGAAGAAATTCACCAAAATACTCTACAGCAACTATAAAAATGAGCAGCAGAAATGGGCAAAAAACGCAGAATAAAAGTGCAGCACTAATATCTAAAAATTCCGCAAGGGTCTGGGATTCTGACCGATTGCCATGGCTAGGCTCAGTTGGGTTAGATTTTGGCCAAACTATATATTAGGCATCTCATTAGAGCTGACCTATTTTTCTTCTTCTTCTTCTCTAAATAGGAATAATGGTGTGTGTTTTTTCTTGATCTGGGTTGGGAGATGTGGCACCCTCCATGGCCGTTTAGGGGGAAAAAGTACATCAGCTCTAACAATGCCTTTAACATAATGTATAGTTTGGTCCCCAAAGTGGATTCCAGTGTTGGCAGTGGTGACCACCTATAAACTAGGTTCAGAGTGGCTACAACCATGTGGAAAGTCAGCTGGAAGCCCATCCATGTGTTGGACTTTATTTTGCCATTACCTTGCCATTGTTGTCATCCCACATTGCCTGAGCTTGATAACATTAGCCTGGATATTCCATGCATAGATGCCGGTGACAGCTGACTCTCCCCATTGATGCAGCTACTCTGCAGTGAGTTCATTAGTGGCCAGCGTGCCACAAATAGGCATCCCAAATGAACACACCCCCTGCCACTAAGCAGAAAGTGGGAAAGCTAGTGGTTCTAGGAAGAGTCCCTTCACTCCCCCATGACACCAGGAGCTACTGCGAAAAAGGACTTGAAGATGTGCTTGGAGTGCCATGTCCCTGTTCTAGCAAAAGCTGCTAGGAATCCTGAATCTGATTCTGCCAGATTGGGCATTGATGCACTAGACTTCAGAGAAGCAGTGAGAGCAGGGGGGATGCTTCCCTACACTGTTGGCATAGTGTGCCATTGTTGGCTTTTTCTCTGCATCTCACTCCAAATCATAGGGATGGGCCCACTTGGAGGGCAAACAGTTTTTGGGCTTGCTCTCGGTTTTGAGGTCCAGAGAAAAACATTGGATTTCTTGTGTGCTGGTGCCACCATTGTGTTGATGCTGCTGAGCTACCCAGATGTTCTTTCTGTGGGGGTGCGTGTGTATGTACATTAAGAAAATGCCTGCCACTGTTGTTGCATGGTGTGGCATCTCCCCAGCACTAACATTTCCCATCACTATGTATTCTGATACTTGATAGGTGGGAGAGGATGTTGCTGACGCCCGCAAGTGTGCCTGTGCTAGCCATGTGGCCAAGGTTGCAGAGTTCTTCCAGGTCAGTGACAAGTGTGGAGGAGAGATGTACAGATGGGAGTGGGGGTGCTGCTGCTGCTGCTGCTGCTGCTGTTACACCCAAGAGCTTCCTGAAAGAGGGGGAACTATTTCATGGAAGATGAATTGAGGGTGAGCTGGTGGGAGGGGACCTGTGCTTATCGCTGGGTCTGAGTAGCCTCCTTTGTGGGTAGCTGCATCAATTTCTTGTGTCAGAAGACATGACTCTTGGGTTTTCCTGTGTGATTTGAACGTCTGTCCCAACAGGGCGTGGATGTAATTGTTAATGCCAGCAGTGTGGAAGACATTGACCCAGGAGCCATTGGTCAGCGGCTCTCCAACGGCCTGGCCCGTATTGCCAGCCCAGTGCTGCACCGTCTTCGCCTGCGTGAGGACGAGAACGCCCAACCCGTGGTAATGCTCTCTCTTCACTAAGCCTACCTCATGTGTTCGTTTCCCTGGAAAAGAGACAGAAACTGCAGGACGCCAGCTATTTCTGGGCTTGGGGGATACTTTGTGATAAATGCAGTGTGATGGTACAGAGGAGTGATGATGTACATGTTGCTGCATGGTCACATGTGGGCCACAAGCCCACCAGAGGAACTTGCAATTTGCCCTGCATAATTTTTGTGGGAGTTTCTGGCCAGTTACCATGGCCAGAAATATTATTATTATTATCATCATCATCATCATCATCATCATCATCATCATCTTCATTGCAGGGCACAACCTATCAGAAAACCGATGCAGCTGTGGAGATGAAACGACTCAACCGGGAGCAGTTTTGGGAGCAGGCCAAGGTAGGTGGTAAGCGAGGGAGCCCCAAGGCAGGCCAGGCACAGAGATACACACAAAATACTCCCGCCTTCCTCTGCCTGTCAAGTCCTGCACTGTGAGGCTGGCATCTCCAGTTCATCTTCTGTCTCTCGCAGAAAGAGGAGGAGCTGCGTAAAGAGGAGGAGAGAAAGAAAGCCCTGGATGAGCGGCTGCGCTTTGAGCAAGAGCGCATGGAGCAAGAGAGGCAGGAGCAGGAGGAGCGTGAGAAGCGCTACCGGGAGCGTGAGGAGCAGATTGAGGAACACAGGCAAGGAGCACTTTGGTGTCTGGTGGGGGTAAAGGCGACCCGGTGGGGGGGGGAGAGAACATCAGGACTGAATCCAATTCAGTGGCAAGCCATTAAACCATTTCTTGGCAAGCCAAGCTAGACCACGGTTACGTCATCATCTCACATATCAGTGGCAGCAGCAGTGGGTATAATTGTCCTCTACTCTCTGACAGTGTCACAGGTGGAGTTTGGAACATCCTCATCCTCATCATTATGAACTCCTGTGGCTTTTTGCCACTCATGACTGGGTAGCAGGGTGTATTTTGCCTGGATATTACCCCATCTCCTAGGTCAGGCATAGTTTTCTTCCCCATCACTTGCTGGAGACGTGCAGTGACACTACCTGGTGATGTAGGGTATCTCTTTCATGTGCTTCCTCACTGAAAAAGAAAGAGGTCGTATTTCAATGGCTACCCGATTGCTCTTCTGTTTGGACTGTCCTGTGTGCCTCCCAATTTCTACTGCATTTGAGTCTGATTTCTTGCCCAAGGATCCTTTTTTGTTTGTTTGTCTTATCTATTATATTTGTGATTAATGCTTTCTCCAAGGAGTTCATCCGCATAACGTTCCTGTGAGGTAGGTTAGGCTGAAAGACAGTGACTGTAAGGTCACCCAGTGAACTTCATGGCTGAACAGGAATTTGAACCCAGGTCTCCCCAATTCCAGTCCAACATGGTATCCTCTGTATTATGAAGGGAGGGTTGATCATTATTTTGATTAAGGCAGCTCCAGCTGGCAAGAATCCTGACAGAGTGAGCTGAAGGTATGTCAGAAGAACAGACTTTTACCACTTCCTTCATTTATTTAGGAGAAGCATCTGCTAGCAGCTACTGAAGCTTTCGTTAATTTGAATTCCATCTGCGTAATAAACAGTCCATGTTTGATGATTTCCTAGGACAAAAAGGAGCGTTACAGCTCATTGGAGGGCTGTGTTTGTGTAGGATGGCAATTCTGTTTCATAACTGCTAACAGATGACTATGTCTCTTAAGTAAACCACAAAATAAATAGGGGAGTGTTTGTATGGGTGGTGGTTGTGAAATGGATGAGTGCGCACTTGTACATTCTCATTTACATGTGTGCATTCTCATTTTCTGGTAAGTGTCTTCGAGGCTGAGGTAGAATAGATTAAAAGAAAGAAAAAAACCATCTTTGAATGCAACAGTGGATCCTCATTAGATCTTCAGTAAACATTAGGTAAGAACCAAATGCCAATACTTGAATGGCAGGAAATTGGAAACAGCCTTTGCGAACCAGACATAATTGATTTGCAAGTAACAAGGTAAGAACTGTAAAAGACTGATGTGTCAAAAACATAGTATCTAGGAAAGGAAGATTAACCATAATAGTTGAAAAATGAAAAAAACAAACACAGAAATTGGATGTGATTTGAAATGGGATGTTCTTGCAAACCATGCAGAGAGTTTGGGGACATTTTAGCAGAGTGACATGTAAAACACAAAAGGTAACAGTTCCTTTTGCTTGTAGGTTAGGCTGCAGCAGGAATGTTGCTCCATTTGGGTACCCTCACCATGAAAATAGATGCAGAGCAAGTTTTAGAGAGGACTTCAAGAGACCAGTGAAAATGGTCAAGAAATAAAAGCTATAGGGGGGAAAAATGGAGCAACGTACATTTAGATTTGATAATGAAACTGAAAGAGGATGCAATAGCAACTTTCAGGTATATAAAAGTTAGGCATCAAGAAGCTAATGGTCAGATTGTGCTCTGTGGTCCTGAATGCATAAGAAGATTGAGTTATAGGTGGAACATTAAATGAAATGTCAGAATGACAAGCCATCCTGCAGGTCTTCCCATGCTTCCAGTGTTGGGATGTCTCAAATCCTCTTCTTTCCATCCCCACTAGGCGAAAGCAGCAGAGCCTGGAGGCAGAGGAGGCCAAACAGCGGTTGAAGGAGCAATCCATCTTTGTAAGTGATGCTTCGAGAGCTGGGGGAGGGTTGTCCAGTTGTGCTACTGGCTCCCCCAGGATTTTTGCAGAGGTAGGACTTAAGCACCCAGGCTGACTGGTGACATTGGGGACCCCACTCTGCAGCCAGGGTGAGGGCATCACTGCCCAAGAGCTCTTCCTTGCTGCAGGTTTGTGCTAGGTCAGGGAAAAATAGGGTCTTCTGGTGTGGTTGAGGTGCCCTGGGGCTGACGCTGACCTCTCTCCCTAGGGGGAGCAGGAGGACGACGAAGACAGGCAGCAGCCCAAAAAGTCTGAGTCAGAGGTGGAGGTGAGTGCGGCCCCGGGGCACAGCATGCATTGTGTAGGCAGCTGACCACCATGCACCCTACAGGGCTATTACTGCATGAGGATTGTTGTCGTGCAGAGTTTTGACGGGGGAGGGCTTCAGTTTGGTTTCTGTTGTCATGTGGATGAGCTGGAGTGTGGTGTTAAGCGGAAGTCTGTGCTGAAGCAGGGTTGGGGATCAGTTGTATCTCAGGGGAGCAAGGTGGGGCCCCGGCCATGTTGTCTTTTCTCCTTTGCTGTGTGTTCATTTTGTCAGAAGCCAGTTTGTGCTGCTGTCACCATTTTGTGTATACCATGTGCTGTTGTTGCTAATGGGTGGGAGGGGGGGTACACAGTATGTGTCTTGCAAGTATTGTATTTTGTCACTGTTGCCCTGGCAACTGCATGGGGGGGGAAGCGTTGGGCTGTGTTTACAACTGGATCTGTGTATGCTGAGCGCACCAGGCTGTGCCTGACCCCTGCTCTCTCACCTCTCCCTTGCACATCCTGGCAGGAGGCGGCTGCCATCATTGCTCAGCGGCCCGAGAACCCCCGCGAGTTCTTCAGGCAGCAAGAGCGAGTGGCTTCAGCCAGTTCAGAGACACCCCCGCCCATCAACAGAACAGGTAGGGAGCACCCACCGTTGCATGCTGGGGAAGAACGAGGAAGCATTCTCACTGGAGGCAGGGAAAGTGTGGAGGGTTTATTTAGGAGAGTAAATGCCAACAGTATATATAAAGACGTGACTTTTGAGATGGGAGGTGAGTGGGTGTGTTTCTGGGGGCAAGACTATGGAAAACCTAGAGAATCTTAAACTTCTGCTAAAGAGAAAGCATGGGTAGATTAGAACAGTTTGTCTTAAAAAGAGAAGGCAGCAAAAGAAAACCAGTTTGGTCTGAAGTCACACAGAATGGGGCAGAGAAGACAGTTTTGGTGCAACTGCTTCTTTTGGTGCGTCTTTCGTTACAAGGCAAACAGCCACCATCCAGTGAAACCTGAGTGGCGGCAAATACCTAAACAATGACAGATCTTGTCCTTCCATATAGAACATTCCAAACTTTAGGGGTTCATGGCTACGGGATGAGCCTTAGGACAAGAATTAGGCTAGGTTCTTTTAAAGTGCTTTCAAATTTTGGAAAGATTTAAGCAGAGTCATTCCCCAACTAGCGTGGGTTAGAGTGAGGCTTCCATGGAGCTGATTAATCCTGTCCTACTCTTGGAGAAGGGTCCCGTTTTACTCCTGTATCATTAGGTGCTGCTGATGCTGGTGCAGGAGAGTTGGTTGTCTGAGGCAGAGTGTGTATGGATCAAACGTAACAAAGTCTGAGATAGCATGTGAAGAAGTGTCTGTCTTCAGGGATGATGAGAAGGTTACTGCACTGGGGGCCAAACCAACATGGTATCAGAAGATCTATGATTGGACTTCCTGTGGTTTTTTGAGAATAAAAGCAGCTGTAGGGACAAATATGTTTTTCACCATGGGGCAAATACCAGCTTCTGAAGGAGGATTCAAATCAAGAAAATAGTGTGGGAGGAAAAGGCTAAACCCTCTTCTGCAATTCACCCCCAACAGCTGCTTTTACCTTTTGGGGGGGAAAAAACTGCAGGAGATCTGCACTCACAGATCTCCCTGTGTCATATCTCGCTTGGTCTTGTATCTCACCATTTGAGAATGTGGGTGAAAGCCCATGACCATTTGTGACTGAAAATGTTCCGCTGTGGGTCATAACTGTATAGAGAGCCAGCCTCTGTTTTGTGATGGCTGAGCCTGCAAACAAAAGGCTAAGTAGCCTGCTGATGGCTGGAGCCTGCAAACATTCCCTAAGTAGAGTGCTTCCAAGTGGTGATCGCACAACAACTCTGTCTTTGCTCTCAGTTAACATAAGAGCCCTGCTGGATCAGGCCAAAGGCCCACCTAGTCCAGCTTCCTATATCTCACAGTGGCCCACCAGATGCCTCAGGGAGCACACAAGACAACAAGATACCCGTATCCTGTTGCCAATACCCATATCCTGTTGCATCCCAGTATGAGGGTGGCTCTCTGCTACTTTCGCAGTGGGAGCCCTCCACATTCTTTTGTTTGGAGGCTTTTCCAACCAGGCCCTGCTCCTGTGCTTTTAAGAGACTGTGTGACCCCCCACTGCCATGCGCGAAGGAGCAGCTTCCCCTTGCAGGGCCACCCACAGGCATGCAAAAGGCAGAGGAGTGAGGTCAGTTGGCAACCTTCGCTCCTCTGTGAGGCTGCCTGGTGGGGGTGGGGAAGGGTGGCAGCGTCTGGAAGACCCACACACACACACTCCCCCCCCCCCCAGAGACCCAGGCAGGTAGACTGACTGCAGCTCACCAGGAGTAGGGGGCAGCTTTGGGAAGGAAGTGATGTAACTGTTGGGCAGCAGGGTGTGCGTGCAAAAGGGCGGTAGGAAAAAGCCAGTGTAAGTAGGGCGAGGGGTCCAGACATACTGCCGGAGATTGATTTGTGTCAAGTGGGCCTGTAACTCTAGGAGGCTTTGTATCAAACAGGAACAGAAGGCTGAGGCGACTGTGGGTGGGATCTTCCCAGAGCTTCTGGTTACTGCCCAAGGGGAAGCACTTGCTTGCTGCCTTTGGCATCAGGAGCTAGAGCCAAGTTTTGATACTGTCCACCTGCTTAGATAACTGAGGAGAATGAGGCATGCCACAGGCCAGCAAGGAATTACGTCTGCAAGAACTGGGGCAGGGGGCAGTAGAGCGCCTATGGCAGCCACCACAACCTCCTACTGGAGAACTCTTGGGACTTATTCTGATTCCCTGGGATGCTCATTTCAGAGGGCCGAGCAGCCACTCCTCTTCCTGCCTAGGACAGACCAAGGGCTTACCCTCTGGAGTCCTGTGTATTACGGCTTTGGGCTTGGGTTTCTGTATTGTAGCTTGAGCCAGCTCTTTTGGGGACCAGGTTGTCATAATGCAGAAACCTTGGCATGAGCCCATTTCCCAGCTCCACTTGTGTCTCCTGCCTCGTGCTTCCTCTTTTCCCTCACACCTCTTGCACTCCCCAGCTTTCCTTGAGCCATACAAACCCTTGGCATTGCTCCACCCTGGCCCTCACATTCCTAAACACTGCCTTTGCTTTCCCAATACTCCTGCACTGCCCCTTGCAGTGTCCTGCCTGTTATTTTTGCCTTTCCAAGAACCTGCCTCCTTCAAATCTTTCCCTGCCTCCCAGCCCCTAAAATGGGCACTAATTGCCCAGTGGCATGAGAGGGGGGGGCGGGTGATGGAGTGGGCAGCTGGAGGGGAGACTGACCGTTCTCTTCTGCTTTCTCTGTCTCCGTCCGTCTGTCTTGTCTTTTTCTCAGCAGGTCGTCTGCACTGTCCTTTCATAAAGACACCTGACAGTGGACTGCCTTCCTCCTCCTCTTCCTCCTCCTCCCCTCCGCGGACTCCCTTCCCCTATATCACTTGCCACCGCACACCAAACCTCTCCTCCTTCTTCCCATGTAGGTAGCCAGGCCCAGGCCGGGCTGTGGGGAGTTGGTTTGGGGAGGCAGCTGCTTAAGGGGCCTCGCCCCACCCCATGCCTTTTGACCATATCCTGCCCCATCTCGCCTTGCAGACACCTCTGAAAGGAGGAGCTAGGCGAGGCCCATTGCTTGTCCAAGGAGGTGACTCCCGAGACTGGACCAGGGAAGACCCAAGGCTGGGCAGCTCTTTCATGCATTTTGCATGTTGGGTTGGTGCCATATATCGCAGAGTGTAGCCCCAGATGAGCACAGTCAAGCTGGCAAGAGAGGGCTCTTGCATTATGTTTCAGCAGTGACAATCCTCAGTGGGTTGTCTTTGTAGAATAAGGTTCCACCCTATTAAAAAAAATCCCGGCAGGTGGGCCAGTACAGGAACATGTCTTCAACAGCAGCCTTACCCTGAATCTGAGCACCCCCTTGCAGGCTAGTGCTGCACATGTGGGAGCCCAGCCCCCAATATAAGCCACAGTTAGACTGGCTGCACCTTTTTAGGGGTGTGTCTATTGCCCCCAATTAGACAAAGGGGCCTGGATCTAAGCAAGCAGAAGGTTAACAACATATAAATACACCAAGTCACTGGGGGCATTGTCTCTGCCTTGCCATGTAGAGGGGGATAACCCTGAATTGGGCCATACTGGCATGGGGTGTGGCATTGCAGGTATGTGATGGGGTATATGGAGCAGAGGCACCTAGCAAACTTGCCTCTTAAGCCTGGTGTTTGCATTAGTGGTTATTGTCTCAGTGTGCTGTGGTTTGAAGGGAAGCAAAAAGGGGAGGGGTTGGATAGTGCCACCTGACATAAGGGAGACAGCTGCCTGCTTGCATTTTCCACTCCTTGGTTCTTGGGTTGAGGATCCCAAGGACACTACACAATGCTAGATCTCTCTCTCTCTCTCTCTCTCTCTCCCCCCCCCCCCAATTCTCACATCCCCAGAAGTGGCACAGAAGCAATTGCCTACTTAAGTTTCCAGTCTATTTGTCAGTGAAAATGGGGGGGGGGGAGCCTTAGCAGCACAAATTGCTGTGGGGGGGGGGAGCCTTAGCAGCACAAATTGCTGAAGAGTAGCTTTTGATTAGCTGGACTAATTCTGATGACCAGGTAAGTTGGGGAATGTCATGCAGCGGAGCAGTGGATATTAACATTTTGTTTTCAAAGGAAGCTGCTGTGTCTTTTGTGTATAGTCAGTGGGCCTTTTGGCTCCGGGGTTATGGCATTCATCTTCTCAACTCCCTCTTGAGTGCCTGTATGGCTCGTTCACAGGCAGCCAGACGGAAACACACAGAAAGGTGTCTGCCTCTGCCAGCAGCCCCTGTGATTCCAGTACAGCCTCAACGCCTGTTGGTGAGCAGATTGAGCGTGCCCTGGATGAGGTAACGCAGCAGGGTATATTAAAAGGTAGGTGCAGCTCCCCCCCACCGCCATTCTCAAACCCCGTGCTGCCCTATCCCCAGACACCCAAGCTGAGTGCTCAAACTGCCTGATTCACCCCTGCGCTCTCTTAGTGCCTCAAGTCAAAGGGTCCTTTGCCTGTGTGAACCCAAACACCCACTCTCCCTTCCTCCCTACTGCAGAGTCCTCCAGCCCAAGCAGTGAGGAGACAGCAATGGCATCTGCTGTGAACTGGGCTCCTCCCAGTGCAGAGCAACCAGTGGAGAAAGCAGAAGAGCCTCTTGGGGCATCGGCCTGGCAGGGAGCTGAGTGGACAGAACCACAGCAAGCTGGGACTGGCCCCACTGAGGACCTGGTCTTCTCAGGGGCCAAGGAGGAGCCCCTGTTCCCAGAAGCCCCACCTCCCAAAGAAGAGTCCTTGTTCCCAGCAGCCCCGCTGCCCATGCAGAGTGAAGGTGCACTGGATCTGGGAGAGGCCTTTGGGTTTTCTCAGCCACCTGCTCCCCCAGCAGAGAACATCCTTGACCTGTGGCAGAATGACAGCACTGTTGTAGAACCCACCCCTCCTGATGCCTGGGAGCTCCAGGGTGGGCCTCCCACTCCCGCCCCGTGGGACCTTCATGATGGGCCTCCTGCCCCTGCTCCCATGCTGGTTGAGGTGGATGTCCCCCCAGGGGCACCAGAGCCCCCATCCTCTGTAGGTCTCACTGAAGATAACCTGCTGAACTTCAACGACCTGCCTGAACCCCCCGCTACCTTCTGTGATGCTGAGCAGGATGAAGAGCCAGCAAGTATCATTGCTATCGAGGGGCTGCATCAGATGACACTGAGCTATCAGCATGCCCTGCAGGAAGCCTCCGGAGTCCCCCAGGAGCCCCAACTGCTCACCAATGGGGAGACCGCCCAAAAGGAAAGCACGCAGGTAAGAATGACTCAGGCTCACCTGGCTCCAGAATTCTCCATGCCTTTGCCTTCAAAAGTAGAATCAGGCCCAATGTGGCTTACCACCAAGTCCCTTTATTCCTTACCCTGCCCACTGGAGCAGTAAAAACTGAGCTGCTATCCTTAGCTGAACATTTTTTTTAAATCAAAAAGGACTTGATATAGCTCAGAATGCCCCACTACAGTCTTAAGCTGTGCGTATTCAATGTATGTGGATTTGGTTACATGTATACATTTTACCCACCCTTTTGTACAGAAAGTTTTGGTTGAAAGGGTGGCATTTTCATTGCATGTTTATGGAATGTTGTGGGCAGTCTACTCTGCATTGATTGATTGATTGATTGATTGATTGATTGATTGTGATTACAAGCGTAGGAGTGATCTTTTACTCTGGGTATGCAAGGCTGCGGCCATCTTCCAAAGCACAGCACATGCAATGGCTTGATTTTCTCTTCTAGACCAGTGAGGGTTATTTCAGCCAGTCACAAGATGAAGACTTCAACCAATCAGAAGAACCATCTGCTAAAGCCCCTCCTCCAGTGTTCTACAACAAGCCCCCAGGTGAGGCTCAGGGATCGGTGGGGTGGGGTGAGAGGAGCTCCAGTTTTACCATGCTGTCAAAAATGCCTCCCTTGGCTTTTCTGGGTAGCCCTCTGGAAGAGGAAGTGTTTGTGATTTCCCTTTTAAGAGGGCTGGCCCAGGCAAACTTCCACCCTCACTCATAGCTAACACATTTGATGTCACCCCTTAGAGATCGATATCACCTGTTGGGATGCTGACCCAGTGCCAGAAGATGAGGAGACCTTCGGGGGCAGCGTTTAAGGCCTGCTCCCAGTCCAACTCCTGTATCCTGCACCCAGCAAGCCCAGCGTGTGCAAGCCTGGAGCAACCGCAGTGAGGGCCTGGTGCCTGCTTGCTCTGTATTGTAGCCTTGCGGTCCAAGGCCTCTGATTGTACCCCAGCCAGATAGGATGTTCTCCGTGGTACTCTGGGGTAACTTTTCCAGCGCGCGCTCTCTCTCTCTCTCTCTTTCTCTCTCTCTTTTTCTAATGTTGTCAAATAGGAAACGTGTAAATCTGCCTGGTCCCCTCTTTGTTAGTAGCTTCTCTGCAGACCCCTTCCCTGTTGCCTCTGCCCATTGGGTTTTTCTGACCCTCTCCCCAATGCCATTTATGCCATCTGAGTTTATCTCCTGCGTGTGCTGCTCTTTGGGGGTGGATGGGGAGGGGCCCTTCCTCTTCTCAGACTCTGCCCAGAGTTTGAGTATTTTGCACGAATTTAAAATAAAATAAAATATGGCAATAAAAATGGCCCTGTGTGGGCAAGGCTCTGGCTCCCATCCCCCACCTTCTTCATTTGGTCCCCAACACACCCACTAGCCAGGGAAGTGACAAGAGCCCTGCCCAGCTCTGGGCTCCAGCAGGAGTTAGCAGCAAGGAACGTTTCCCACCACAGTTCAGCTCCATGGCCCTGTGTTTGAGAGCAAAGCCCATTCCAGACCCTTCTTCTTAGGCCTTTATTTGCCCTGGGAGCCTGGGACAAGGGGAGACTCTGGGTGGGCTTCCTCCCCACTGTCCTCTTTCCCCACCTTCTTTCCTCTTCCATTCCATGCTTGGTTTCCTTTCTGTCATGTACACAGTACTTGTTTTTTTGAAAGCACAAATTCTGTAACAGCAATGTGCTTATGTATGTTAATAAATAACTTGATTCCAAGCAGGGCAGCTGACTTTGCAACACAGGGTGATTTCTTAAAGGGGAAAGTAGTGAAGGAACACAAGGGGGCTGGCCAGAGTCCAAAGAAAATTGTCAGACTCATTTCCCGCCTGCCTCTTGCTTTGGCTTTTTTTGGTAAGAGCCTTCTGCTCTGCAGCCATAAAAGGTCAGAAATGTATTTTCTAATGAAAAAAAAAGAAAGCTGAGATTAATTTAGATTTTAGAATTGATGTGGCAAGCACAGAAAGGAATACGTGCCCATAACTGTGAATATCAGAATGCAGTCAGTGACTTGGCTCAGATGAAATTATAACCTGTGGTGGAGAAAGCACCACTAGGGGGAGCTGGTAACAAAGGAATGCATTCCTGGAACATGCTGCCTTTCAAGAGGCAATGGGGAATTCAGTCCCATCATCATTCTGTAGGACTAAGTATGAAGTTATGTACCTCACTTCCCAGCACAGTAGATGTGGCATTCTTAAAAAGCACAGCACGCTCTCCCTTCTTGTACACACAGATACACCACCTAGTACCAGGTTTGTAATAAATCAGGTTCCACAAACTTTATTATTGTCAAAATGTAACAAACAAAAATAGGAAACAAAGTTTAGGCCAAGCCAGAGGCCCCCTTGCAGTCAGCACCAACAGAGCCGGTAGAGGGCCCAGAAAAAGGGGAGTGGGCGAGACAGGGAGACCAGCCCCTATCTCAACCTGGCCAGGAGGTCAATAGCAACTGGGATCTTTGCACTGTGAAGGCCTGTGGCCCAGACATGGCTGGAAGTCTTGGACAAAGGGGCTTGGCGTCTCCCCTAGCCCAAGAGAAGAGGCTGCTAGGATCCAGCTTCTGTGCTGCAGCCACAGTCCCACCCAGGCTGTGGCATGGCATACTAAACTGCCGTAGTCCTGCCAAACAAAGGCATTGAGACAGGCAGGTGCCAGGGCCCAGGCTCGTAGCTGTCTCTGGTGCTGAGTTCTGAATCTGTCCAGCTTGGGAAGATGCGTTGCGAGTGCTCCGCCTCCAGGTAGAGGTTGGTGCAAGTGGGGCCCCGGTTGGCAGAGCTTGGCAGGTGAAGGGCTGAGCCATATCCCCGGTCCAGGAAGAGAGGCTTATAGCTGGGTGGCTGCTCCTGCTTCTCTGGCTGCTCGTGGCTCAGAAAAGGGGTATTGATCTTGCGGTACAAGCCACGTGTGTCTGTCAGTACTTCGCTGTAAGGTGGTGGGGGCTCAGCCATCAGCACGGCTTCCTCATAGCAAGGAGGCTTGGATGGATCCGGTTCTGCAAGTAAAGCAATTGTAGCTATTGAGTGTATTAAACCAACATAGACATTGTGATGTTCTCGCTAGACCAGGGCTGGGTGGCCAACCTTCTAGCATTAGGGCTACTGTGTTCTTAAGAGTTGTGTAGAAGACAGAATTTTGGCAGCTGCAAGTGCTGATGGTGCTGCTAAAGCAGCTGCAGCTGCTGAAATGCCCTCAGTTATGCAACCATTTAAAGGGCCAGCATTCATGTTGAAAGGTTGGCCACCACTGCGCTAGACCCACCATTTTGGGGCCAAGTAATATTCTCATCTGGCTAAAGATATGAAATAACAGCCTGCTCCTCCCAAGCAAGGTGTGGAGGAAGACTCTAAAAGCTGCACTAGCATGACTTATTAGCAAATAAACTGGATCAAGAAATGGTGGGACTCCAGCTGCTCTCCACTGGAGTGGAAGTGGGAGACTTCCTACCCTACCTTCTTCTTACAGAAGCACCTAGACACTCTGCTGGGGCTTGGTGCAAGATTTGAGGCCATCCTTGAAAACAATTAAGGGCCTCTCCGTTCTCCATGCTGAAGGAGCTGAAATGCCAAAGAACAAGGATAAATAGTCGTTTGGGGACTTAAGCTTTTCAGCCTACTGGGGGGCAGCTGTAGCTATCCCGGATGTCAAGCCAGCACCACAGATACTGATGCAGCCACAGTACAATCCCTTCTACTGAGCACACGATCCATTTCAGAAAGGCATTAAAGCCACCTCTGTGCCCTTACCATGCCTGCAGCTCCAAGGCCTTGGGGGTGGGAGATGGGGGCGATGCGGCTCAATGCGGAGTCGGTGGGGCACAGCAATGCCTGGTGGGCTTCTCATATAACCACCTCCATAGCTGGAGCCCCCATAGGGGGGCCCCCCATAACCCTCATAGTGCAGGGGCTCCATCTCCAGGGTGCGCAGGTGCTGCTCTCGCAGCCGCTCCTCCTGCCGCCGTTTCATGCGTCGCCGCAGGTAGCTGCAGAAGCAACATAGCAACACAATGAGCCCCCAGATAAGCCAGAAGCCAGCAAAGCAGGTGAGGAAGGTGTAGGTGCCGTGGGACATCACCATCTTCACTCCCTGGAAATGATGGAGGGCCCTAGAGGTTTCCCTCAGCAGGTTTTGAAACCAAGGATCTTCTTCAGCTCCAGCTGGGCCAGGACTCTCTCCCAGATCTTCCGCAACAGGCCCAAACAGGCTTAGTTCTGCAGATGAACTTGTCTCTGCTTCCCTTGTTGCCCAGTCATGTGGATGGCATCACAAGTCTCCCCTATGCTTTCCTTGCACGTATAGTCTCACCTTTTCCAAACACGGCCCAGGACCCTCTCTTAGCCACACTACAATCCAGGTGCCACCATTGGCACTCCTTCAGTCAAGGCAGTCAAACTGTAAGCCAAGGCCTGTGTGCTACAGCAGCTCAGCCCCTTCTAGTCACGCAGCCTCCTGCACGCTCTCCGCAGCCGTTGCCATGGAAGCAGTTCACTGGATGCAGGGACAAACTTAGGCCTTTCACAGAGAAGGGGGAGTTCTTGCCCCTAAAGGAGCCCAATGGCGGAAGGGAGAGTGCTGGGAAGGTTCGTGGGCACGGCATGCACTCTCTTCGTCAAGTGCCCGCGTTCTTGGATACTTGGGGTGACACGACCAGTAACACCAGCACCCAGCCCAACTTCTTCCCATCGCTGGGTCAGGGCATTTGGGGGCCAACGGCAGTGCTGACAGGAACTCTCCCTCTGCAAACAGACAGAGACAATGCCATTGAGTGTAGGAGGGCCACATCAGTGCTGTTCTCAGAACACACCCTGCATGCTCTAGGTTTCCCCCCTGTTAAATACCAGCAAAAGTGACCAGCTTCATGGAGAGGACCACAGCCACACCCAGCTGCAAACATCACCACTCCCCCTGGACACGAGAGTCTGAGTTAGTCTACCATCATGAACCATATTTTCAAGCAAATACGAAGAAAGGAATGTGGGAAGATTCTTGCTCAATTGGGTGTCCAATGATGTATAGGTGCCCCCCCACCAAGCAATCTAGTTACTTCAGCAATACATGCCACCACCTACTAGGTGGGCATGTACATGTCTACAGCCATCCAACTGCACATAGCCACAGCGCTACCCACACAGTCAGTGTTGTATGTGCTCACACACGCTTGCATACACAGTGCACCCAAGCCAGGCGAGCATATGGTCTTCCTGTTCGTCAAATGGATTTCGCCTAAGTCCCAGGGCCACGTCTCCCTAGCTATTTCCACTAACATTATGAGTGCAAGGACGAGAAAATTAACCTCTACTATCATGCAACTGCTCGGCTACGGAAGCAGGGCTTAACAAACCCGCACGATGCAAAGCACAGAACATCCAGTTCTGCAGCGGGTGAGGCCAATGAGGCAGCAGCAACCCAAGTGCCAAAGCTCTACCTCACATTTTCTCCTGATGGCACTGGCAGCCCAATTGCACTCATCTGCTCTTCTGCAACCACCACCACAGAAGTCTCCCACCCACACATCTCACAACTTCACCCCTCAAGAGCCTGCTTTCCACATGGCATATCTGGCAAAGTTGCCAAGCTTTTTGTTCAGCTTGTCTTCTGCCTCCCCCTACCAAGTTACAGGTACTGACCATCAGCTTCCCTTTAGCACCGTTTCCAATGTAGCTTGTGAAACAGAACACTCAGAGTTCAAGCAATGTTTGACACCTGGCAAAGCCCAACTATCAGCTGCTTCTCCATTCACCTCATATCCTCTTCCTTCTTACTCGATCCTGATGCCTGCCAATACCTACTGTAGGCCACCATATCTGAGCACAGGCACTCCAAATGGAGAATTTGTCCAGTGCACTCTCAGTGAAAGGCAGTCATTGGTTGTGAGCTCAAAAACAAAATGATATCGCTGGGCTTCCTGTGGTTTTTAGCATCCCACAAACACACAGCCTAAACCTCTTAAGCAGAATGTGCAGTTACAGTACTATTTCTCTTTGAGTGCAAGCCACGATCTCACTTCAACACTTTATTGCAAATGCAAGGATGATCAGCACTTCTGTGGAACTTGTAACTTTTTAAAAAAGCTATGAAGAGAGACATTTTTGGCTAGCTTGTGCCGTCAGAGGCAATTAACAGTAGCTGTTTACTGAAAATACTTATTAGGATTAAACCACTATGAGAAACACTAGAGCAGACATTTTTGCAACAATGCCTGCCACACAGGACCAGACCACTTTTTTCTCACTGACCACCCTCCAAAAACATCTACCTTCTGCTGTCCCCCCCAAACCCAGCAACCAGCATTTCCCACCATCCTATAACTTCCCACAAGTTATATCTCAAATCAAGTGCACACTTTCCCCTCAACCTTTATTGCTACCTAGGCTAAATGACCTCCTTCCCACCAGAGACAAAATTCTGTCTTGAGTGAATGCCTTCATTTTTACTAGAATCCTCATGGTCTGCCAACCTGCTTTACTTTTACAAAGCACAAGTGCCACCTTGGGATTCCATAAAAGGTAAGGCATTGCTAATCATTGACATGCATGCTTCCAAATATGTCCCTTGCTTAAGAAGATAAGAAGGGCCTTGTGGAATCAGACTAAGGCCTGCCTAGTTCAGCATTCTTTGCAAGTATCCCAGCCACTGATGTCGCTCAAGGTGGGGCAGAACGGTAAGTTCCGCACTGTGCTAACCTCCATGTACTCTCTGGCACGAGGCGGCCCCGCCCCCTCGCCAGCAGAGTCATTCAGTGCGGAGAAGGCAACGCGCAGGCAAGTCACTGGCAAGCACCTGGCAACTACTCGCGTTGCCTTCGCCGCACTGAATGGCTCCGCACTGAATGGCTCCAACGGTGAGGGGGCGAGGCCACCTCGTGCCGGACAGTTGGCACAGTGCGTAACTCCCAGCACCTGGCAAGCACTAGATGGCCCACCAGAAACTGACCACTGGCCTACCAGTAGACCTTCTGCTCACCCATTTCATGAGTCATAAGATGGAACAAATCAATACCAAGAAGAGCTGCTCAGCATATACAATATACACCACAGGTGAGACACAGCACCTGCCTGAAGTGAGACCTAAACACTCCTACTACTGTTCTGCAATGGCTATGTAATAAACAATTTTAGGCTCAAATGAAACCTTTTGCCATCTTTGTGGTTCTTCAAGTCCTCTCCATTTGTTCAGATCATCCCTATAATACAAAGGTCAAAAGTATCCTGTCCAAAGCCCAATCAGTGGGAATGTGAACTATTATATTCAACGACTTCGACAAGAGATTTTTGTCACTTTTACCTTTTTACAACATAGATAGGTTTATTATTTTCCAGAGCTGGTCGGTGGTGATAAACTAGAGATGGAAAGAGGAAGTGTGTGTGGATAGTCAAATCCAAGTATGAAGCAAGCAGACCAAATGATACATAACTGAGAAGGGTCAGTTATTCTCATCTTCTTCAAGTACATTTGTCCAAGTACCGTAGATGGTTCTATCAAGTATCACTGAACTCAAGCAAGCTCAGGAAGAACTTTGTTGCCAAGAGCAGAGAGAGACGGACGTTACAGATATACAAGACAGAGCAAAGCATTGTTCTTTGCTCTTTGCAAAGTCTGTTGGTATAAACACCTCCTTCCAAGGTCAGCACCCCACTGCCATTAGTTAAGGGCGGCAAGTCTGCTGTGATCAAATTGCATCAGTGTGAAAGTGTAGTGGGCACCAAATTCAACTTCCTGGGAATCTCAGCTTAAAGAAAAGCAAGTTTCTAGCCTTTATGACTGTGGAGACAGGATTGAAAACATGTGACAAATACCAGATTTCAAAAGTCAGAGCTGAGCTGGATTTTCAAGCTGTCATGTGGAAGGGTTTCAGTGAGGCTGTTGCTCAGTGGCAGCACATGTGCTGTGCATACAAAAGGTCACCTTGCCCCAGTGGTACGACCTGTCCTGATAGCTATTTAATCTGCACAGTGTATAGGAATCACAACATTTTGCTTTCCCTGGTGCAGAATTTGAGAAGTTATGCAAAACTTTGCTTAAAAATAATGTTAAAGGGAGTGCAGAATACAACCCTGCTAAGGGCTATTAGAGGAAAACATCCAGAACTGCAATCCCTTGCTAAAAAGCAGCGCGTAGAACACTCTGGGACAAAGACAAGGTTGCTGTGCCAGACCTCCACCTGGAACCACTTTGACTCTGTGAGATTGTTGGAGGTTGGCCAGAAGCAAGAGGTCACAGAGTGACTTCGGTTTTCTTGGATATATTTGCTGTACACGGAAAAAGCACAACACAGCCATCAAAGGCTAGCTAGAGCAATATTAACTTTGTGGCCACCTACAGGACAAAATGCTCCAGCTACAGATGGTGATAAACCAGTGACAGGATCCTACTGACCCACAGCCCTCAGCATGGCACTGCTATGAGGTGCTAATACCACTTTTAGACATCAGGTCAGCAGTTGCATTTGTACTCTACTCAGTTTGTTAGATCATGATCCTGTCTAGCAGAAAAGGCTGGCACTGCTTTTCTAAATCCCACTCATCTATACACGCAGTAGAAAAACAGCAAGCTCTGAAGCCATTTCAGCACTCCCCATTTTGTTCCAGGAACCTAGTCATTTACATATAACATCTTTGAGGGTTTTAGGTCCCTACTAATGAAGATGAGGGCAATTTTTTTTTTGAAAAGCAACGGGAGGTTTTTGCTTACATCACCAATTCCAATGTCTTTGGAAGTTCTATTGAGTATCCAGTGCCTCCCCTCCTCCCCATAACATAAAAGGCAACAGCGACGCCTGTGCTGGGCAATGCAGATTCCAGTACCAAAATCACGACAATAAATGTCAAAGCAAAGACTTAGCACCTTGGCAAGAACTCCTCCTCAGCATGAATCTGGCCTGCATCCACAGAAAGAAGAAAATGATTGGTGTGTTGTGTTGGCTGCAGGAGGAGAAAAGTTAGTACCAGTAGCAGTGCATGAGAGGACTGGCCTACCTTAAAAGCACAAGCTATCAGCAGCTCCATTAATCAATCCGGAGCAGGGGCTGAGATTTTCCTTGGTGGCCTACAGCTGAAGTTTGCAGACCCTTCAGAGCATGTGTTGGCTTAGAGACATGCTGCTTTGAGAGCCAATGTATTCAAATAAGCACCATTACATGCTGCTTTTGTGCAGCTGCCCACAATAACACCCCCCACCCCACCCCACCACTCTCACTGCGACTTCTCACACATCAGCTCTGCTCATCCATGCATATGACACACCAACAGCCTTTGTGCACAGGCAAGTAAGTCTGTTGCACTTCAGGCTGAAAGGAGAGGGGTGTGTGGAGCTCCAGACAGACTGGGAAACCAACAAGTCCCCAATAGTCTCCCTACCCTCTGACGTGACCCCAGAAAGAGCAGCTGGCACACCTCGGATTCAAGGCAAGCACTCAGAGCTTTCCTCCCTAACTGCTACCTCATACTTGGGGCTCAGACTGAACCCAAAGTGAACCTTGAAGCATGTGAAGTCAATGCTGAGTGCCCCTGAGCATATGCAAAGTATCTTCCCTTCACAACTACTCCCTCTTCAGCACACATCTAGGATGAAAAAATAATGGTGCTTAAATTTCCCAGAAAGGCACTTGGGGCTAAAGCCTGCCTGAAAGCTGTGCCAGTTGCCACGGCGTCCTGTACAGCTCAGTCATCCTAAGTCTGTGGAGGCAATTGGTGAGGGAAAGGGTGTTCTGCACAAGCTCAGAGACACTTTTCTTTATTATTACTCCCTATATTCCAAGATCCAACTCTGGAGATTTCAGGGCTGCATCCTGGCACAAATGAAGTCCTGATAGAGGAGGGCTGCTGTTTCAGGTCGGTTTGGGGTGTAGCTTCCAAAGCATCTTTGACAAGGACACTTTTTTCTTAATGATCCATTGCATGGCCGTTAAAGAAAGCTACAGATCCCTGGCCAGGTTCTCTCCGTTTTTTGGGCCGCAACACAGAAACGTGTGCTGGAGAAAGGAGAGCCCAGGAGCAGGGGCAGGCCTGCTTTCTCGTCGGAGTTCCGGTGCCATCTCCATCGCGCGGGGGGGGGGGCGGGGGGGAGTTTAAAAATGGAAACACCTCTTCTTTCCAGTAGAAGGAATGTGGTTCATTTTCCCAGAAAGCAATTAACTCCACTTCACTCCCAACATTAAGGAAACCCCCAGATCCTGCCTAACAGGCCAACAGGGCCTACGTAGGGTCTTTCTCCTCCTTCATTTCTACCATCTTTCAGAGGAATCACGAATACTCGGAGGCGAGCTCCCACCCCATTCTCGCAATGGTGATTCTACTGCGACCAGCCGCTTTTCCGTGCGTAGGAGACTAGTCCCCGTCCGGAAAAACGGCGACCCCTGTCAACATACCATGCACCGATCCACGTTGGGTGGGTGCAGCTTAGTAGCTGCACGCACCCACCCAACGTGCGCCGCTGAGAGGTGGCGGTTGCACAGAAACACACGCACGCACACGCAGTACACACACCCCAACGAAAAGATGGGCGCGCGTTCACACAGGCAGGCGAGAGCGCGCGAGTCTTGTCGCCTCTCTTTCTCCCTCCCCCTCCGTTATTTATTGCCTCCCCCATACTGCCAATCGCCTCCCAGCAAGTCCACTGCCAGGCACTGACAACGTTGTCACCTTTCCCGACCACGCCAAGTTCCCAGCCGCCCAAGCAACAGGAGACGAAGCTCCAATCCCAGCTGGTCTTCCCTGTCGCCTCGCCCCGGCTGAGGGGCAAGGAGAGTACTATTCCTGGCACCTTACGGGGCAGCAGCACGTGGGGGCAGAGCAGGAGTCAAGCACCTGAGCTTGGTCGCCGCCTCGTTCACCTCCTCCTCGCCTTGCAGGGACCGGGCTGCAACGGGCTCGCTCCTCCTCACCGTCACTTCCAGCGCGGAGATCAGGGATCGCCCGCAGAAGCCTCATCTCTGGCGGCAGTCGGCAGAGCCATCCCCCAGCTTTCGGTCCGGCGCGGAAAGGATGCAGCCTAGGAGCGCTCTGCCGGCATTCGGAGAGCGCGATCTCCAGCGTGTTCGCCAGCTGCCGCCTTGCCCATTGGCCGACACCGCGGCCTCCACGCGGGCGGTGCCGGCGCTCCCTTTGTCTTCTCCGCGGCAAGCGCTCACGCGTCTCTCCCTTTTGCTCTCGCTTCTGTCTCGCTCGCTCTCCGCCGGCCCCGCCCTCTGGCTCCTCCCTCCGGCGGCGGCACTTGCCAACCTCTCCCTGCCCACTTCGGGGGGCTTGGTGCCTGGTGGGGCTTTCCTCGGAGAATCCCGCAGCCTTGGACCCCCTCCCCGGAGTGGGGTGACTGGAACGGAGCCACAAGAGCAAGGGGCGGCAGCACCGCACGAGGCTGGCTGAGCCTTTCTGCTCCTGGAATTTCCTGCCGGGCTTTGCTTGGCTTCCTCGCTGTCCTTTCGATCCGGGCTGGTCTCTCGCCCCGCTACGTCACGAGTGCAGCCTCGGCACGGGACAGCACGTCAGGGCAAAAGGGGGAGGGGGCGCGTAAAGGGAGAGCCCGACAGATCCCAAGAGGCCTGGTCCCAGCCCCCCGCGAGAAATCCATGATCTCTCACTCCACGCTTTCCGAGCCAAGAATAGTCCCAAGGAGCTGAGGCCTTGATTCATAGCCTCCCGCCCCGCCTCACCGCTAGCCTACACACACACACAGAGACGCAAGAGGAGCTCTATTCCAGATTATCTCGTGTTGCATAGAAATGGAGCACAACCTCGAGCATCTGGAAAAAGATTGAACTGGGGAAGAGCGGCCAAACGCCACACGTGTCCGCTGGGGATGTGTGTATGCGTTTGGAGAGGGAGCGTGCATATTGGAGATAATTTGCTATGATTCTGAAACCCCTCGTAGACAAGACAAGATACTGTCTTCTTAGGGCCCAATCCTATCCAACTTTCCAGTGCCGATATAAGGGAACAAATGTTCCCGTACCTTGACGAGGGCTCCGTGATTGCCCCCCCCCCCAGAATTCAGCATACACCCCATTGGCATGGCTGCATCCGTGCTGGAAAGTTGGATAAGATTGGGCCCTAAATGTAGTATAGCCTGTCCAATGCAGATGTCTGGAAGGGAACACTCCAAAGAGGTCAGTCACCGATGTGCTGTCTCTCTTGAAAAAAGGTAGTCCTGGTCAGCTAGTAGCGAAAGCCCCAGGGCCAAATATGTGCCCTTCTTGGATTACCATTGGGCCCTCCCCCATTTTTTGCCAATTCCAATGCAAGGTTGTACTGTATGTGGAAATTGTGATGGCTGTAGATGGGACTACTTGCTTTGGCCTGCCTGGGAAGGCCATACACCACCCCGTTGGAATGTACTCTTCCTTTATGATGCCAGCCTGGAAGAGCACATTATTAGTGCCTGGTCCCAAAAGCCCCGTTAACCAGATAGAGCCCACCAAAGCGCTTGGCCCTATGCTTAGAGCAGGGGGTGGAGCAGCGTGTGTGCTGAGGAGCCTGGGGCAGACCGGCATGTCCATTCCCCTCAGCCATGTGCTCTCTGCAGAGCTGACAGTTGCCATTCCTAATTCGGGGGGGGGGGGGGAATAGCAGCAGTAATGCAGCCTGCAGGCCTCTCTGTGCTGCTGTCATGGTGACACAGCCGGGAGAAACACATGAAGCTGCCACTCATAAGTAGTTAATGAAAAGTGTCGTGCCTGCCTGGCAGAGCCTTGAGAAGCGGAGCTGAGGAGGAGCCATGTCAGGGAAGTTGAACGAAGGATAACCTTCTCACCTCACTATGGGTGGGGGAGGAGGTGGGGGCAAAGCATGAGTATCAGGACTGGTGTCTGAGAAGAAAATGGAAGAGAGACAAAGAATGAATGCAAACAGCCAGTTCATTAGTAATATATTGCCCTGCCCAAAGGAGAATTTAACCACTTATAATTAAGCCATTTGTCTGAGGAGACATAGACTCTCCGTTCCTCAGATGCTTGATCAAGTGCAGGAGTGGATCCTCACCATTGTTAATCAACCTACCAAGTGGTTACATGTAGATTGTGTTAAATTCCCACTTGATAAATAGTCACCTGTAGTTGCACATGGTGGGTCGCCTGTTTTGAAGTGGGGCATTGCTCAAGAGTTTTAAGTCCTCGTCTGAAGGCCTAGGATTAGAAAGAAGCTGCCAGTGCCAAGCATGGGTGCCCAGCTTGACCAGTGCTGGTACGTTACATTGGTTTGGACTTCACTGTCCTATGCAATTCCAGTCACCAGGTACCACTGCACAGTCTGTTCCACACTCTCTTCTTTCACTTGATGCACCCCATCATGTTCCAGTGACCTTGACCCATTTTGCTGCCATCTGGCATGCCCATTGCATTTCTCATTTGCTGCCCCTGTGAGTGCTCCTTGAGTCAAGTGAAGAAAGGTACTGTTGATTTTTCCCCTCGCTGTGATGCGGAAGGGGTGCCACATACTGTTGCCAAATCAAAGTTTTACTACTCAGAGTGCCAATCCTTTATAACAAGGTGGAACCAAGGAGTTGTGCAATAGTGGATCTGTCCCAGAACTAAGCAACCCAGGTCTGTGTGAATAAGAAAGGAACAGTATTTTGACCCCTGGTTACTGGTAACTGGGTAAAGTAGGTTGGTGGTTCTCTTCTGTTTAGCAGAAGGAGAGCCACTGTCCCTGCTCAACCCAGCATCACATTTCTCTTACCTGGGAGTACTTCCCATTCAACTTAATGAAGCTTATTTCTGAGTAGACATGTATAAGAGTGTGCAACAAGAAACAAACAGGTTTCTGGTGTTTCCCTTGCGCTTCTTTTTAAATTGTGAACCCTGTTGAGACAGGAAATCATTTTCTCATTCCTTTTGCTGCATGTCACTTTGTGACCTTTTTTTGTTGTTGTTGAAAAGTGATATAATGATGATGATAGCAACCATGCGGGAGGGAAGCTGTGTGATGCAAGAGGTGTGTGTCACAGATTGTCCATTGCTAAAGGGTCCCCATGTGCCTTTAGTGCTGCTTACTGGTCTTCCAGCTCGGTCATGAAAACATGAATGCTCCTTCCCATGAATGAATTGTCTGGGATACACAATGGCACAGAGCTCATGGGTCAGCTTCTCTGTACTTTTGCCTCCTGGGGAATGTAACCCAGAATGGCACTTCCTGTGTGTGGGTAGGAACTAGGGCTTACTCAGTGTCACACATGGTGCATTGTATTCCTGCTGGAACAGATCACTTGCGGATGCCCATTCTTCAGCAAAAATTAACTCAGCATTAGTTCCCTCCATTCTGTTTTCCTGGTATTATAGCAGAAGACTCCTGCTTGAGATTGGGGCTTTACAACTAGAGCAGCCCAGGCAGAATACAAATTCTATTACAAGCTCTTTGCAAAGTAGTTTGTAGTGAACAGTCTGTAAAATGGAGTCTCTGTGTTCCAGCCATGGATCACATATTCTTCCAGCTCTTGACCATTTAATTCTCTCTACAACCAACCTCTCCTGCCTCCCCCAAAGAAACAGGGGAATTAGCCTCCCCCCAAATGTGTAGTGTTTTCTGGGTTGTTTCACTATAGGTGGCCAACCAGTGATACTCATGTCACAACAAGTGGCATGGGCAACCAATAGGGATAGTAGTGGCACACCTGAACAAACACTGGAAGCCACATGGTCCTGGCTACAGTACTGAATCAGGCTGCCCTCGTGCCTACCTTTCCCATCCTGTTCAGCAGTGTGACTTGACCTCCAGCTCAGAAGATGAGAGGGGAAAATCACAAAAGTTCATACGTATATGTACTGCAGTGTGCATTAGAGTGGTACAATATCCTTTGGCCTTGACTTGTGTGGGGGGGGGGGGGCGCTACCCTTGGCACTTCAGTATTTGGCACTTGTGATTCCCCAATTCAAAAGTCAGGGTTGCTGCCAAGGTCTTAACTGCACAGGCCAAGAGCAGAATTGGGAGGAGGAGGAAGGGATATCCAAAAAAGCGGCTGCCATCAGCCACGTGCTGTGCTGAATGAGGAGCTGTATCCTAGCAACAACCGAGAGCATCGCTCACCCCTGCAGAGGAGCCTCCCACGGCTCATCCTGGGAAAGCAGGACATCAGGTTGCTGCAGGGATGCGAGGAGAGCAGAGGCATGCTCAAAATGAAAGTCAGGCAGTCAGAAATACCTTTAGGTGATGCATAGTGCCAGCAGTGAATAAAATCAGGGTGCTAGGCACAGAGTAAAGCAGAATAAATATTATGGAACAGGTTGCAATCTGTCCAAATTTCCATTTTTAACATTTGGATTCTGGTTTCAGTATTTGATCTCAAAATTCAAATTCTGAATTTGACAGAATTCAAACTCTGACCGAAATTTAGCCATGTTTGGCTAACTAGTAATTCCAGATACAAGTTAAGAGGATATTTCATAATTGTTTAACATTGGTTTCCTGGGCATATTGGACTCAAATAAGTGGGAGCAGAGGAGGCCCAGTCGTCTTACGAATTGGGGTGCCTTGCCTTAGCTACTGTTTTTAGAAAGGGGGGGGAGGACAGATGGACATGATTTGATTAAAACTGCAGAATGTCAGGGGATGGACTTGTAGATTTCATTAAGGACCCCCTACATTTTCTCTTGTAATTAAAAAATGGATGTGCATGTGTGCGCGCACGCACGCACACACACACACACACACACACACACACACACACAAGTTTGTCATTTTTAACCAAGGGACAGGGTACAGGCTATCGAAGTAGCATGTGTTACAGGCATCACCATCAGTTCTGATACTATTTCAGAGAGTTCAGTTCTGATACTCTTTCTATTTTTTTGCTATTACATTTATGGGAAATTGCATGTGGTTTCTGACAATTTAAGAAGCAACTTATTTTTCATTTACCCACATTTGTTACAATCAGTCAGGAAGTGGCTTGTTTCACAGTGCAATCCTATCCAACTTACACCACCGGTGTAGCCAGCAGGGGAGGGCAGGGCGGGAAGCTTTGGAGGGGAGGGGAAATTTAAATCCCCTTTGAATCTCCCTTTGGAGGGGATTTGAATCCCCTTTCTGTTCTGGGGCCTCCCATTCCCGCTGCATCACTGGTTACACCAGTGGTGTAAGTTGGATAGGATTGCGCTGCTAATGTCTGTTGTCCAGTGTTAGAGGTGCAAACATGCAGTCAGCATTAGTATTTTTGAGTAGGATTGGTTCAGGGCTGGCCCATCCATAAGGTGGAGTGAGGTGATCGCCTCAGGCAGCAGATTGGTGGGGGCACCCACCTCTGTCCTCTCCTCCATTGCTCCTGCTCCTTCCCCCACCCTCTAGATTAGAAAAGGACGAGGGGGATGGAGCAGAGAAGCGTAGTCTAGAGCTCTTCAGCTCTAGCCACACTTTCTTTACTGCTTCACCTTACTCTTCCTTTTCCAATCCAGGGGGTGGAGGAAGCAGAAGCTAGCATATTGCCATGTACGGGGGGGGGGGAAGCATTTGGCATGCTCCCTCTGGCCCCAGGAGGACATCTGGGGGCAGCATTTGGACACCCGGTGCAGGACCTGGAAGAACTTGCCAAACCGGAAGTAATTCCCGTGACATGATGATGTCATCACGTCATCAGAATTACTTCCGGTTCGGCAAGCCAGAAAGCAGAAGTCAGGTGAGTGCTCAGTGGTTCCGCCTCCGAGCCAAAACCACCGAGCCAAGGAGGTGTCACCCCTCATCAGATGGGATGACACTCTTGCTTGGGCTCAGAGTTGCTTTTTTGTGTTCTCGTAAGCTTTACAACTCAGAGCACCCAACCGCAGCACTGAGCCAGGGTGACACAACAGGGGTGGGGCACGGCAGCCATGCACCCCTAAAACTTGTGAAGCTGATGCAACCCACACCAGTCACACCCCCATTACAACGCCTAGATTTGTGCTTTCCATTTTCAGCCAGTTTTAGCCTCTTGAATTGTTCTGTGGTGAGAGTATGTCCTACTTTTGTTAATAAAAGAGTTCTGTGCCACATTCTACATTTATTTTCTGTGGTGATGAACTATGCATTTTGGACAGGAAAAAGTCTGGTATCTGCACGGGGCAGCCTGAGAGAATGTTACCAGTGCCCATTGACAGGGCAGACTTCCTTGTATTCTTTTGCTGCTCATAGTCATTTTCCTGCATGGACTCAGGAGCTCTGTAAAGAACGCCTGTCAAGTAAAGATAAAAATGAATTTGTTCCAACTATTGCCAAGGATTAACTGGGATCCTTTGATCCATCAACCAGTGTTGATTTTAAAGTTGAACATATGTAGATTACCACCTACTGATATGGAATATCAGTTATCAAATAATGAATGTATAAAATAGCAAATATTGATAATAAAGCAATTAATATATAAAACCCCAGATATTAGTGTCTATGATTTCAGTTATACATTTTGAAAGTGAAATGCTAAACACCATTAGCTGTCAAATATCCACAAGTGAAGATCAAATATAAATACAGTACTGTCAACTATTGACCTCAAATATTAGATATGAAATATTCAGCAAATATTTGACATCAAACTTCACAGAGGAGGATTTGGAAGAGTTATTGGGTCATATTAATTTCAGCTCTAGCTTCAGCCCTGGCTTTGTGCTAGGGGCAGCTCAATCCTGCTTAGGATGCAGCCCGAGCTGGGCACACCTCAGGGGAAAAGGTGGCCCCAATGGGCCTCCTCGGATGCGCACCAGCTATTTTGCTGGTGCATGTCTGGGGAGGCCGTGTAAGGCTGGTCAGGCCCGGGAAGGGGGTTAGGATATCGGTGGAGCATGCCGCCGATATCTCCACCCCCTCCCTGGCCTAGCTGGCTAATCGCCCCTCCCCGCCACCCCAGCCCACCCTCCTGCCGCCTGGCGCAGGACTTACCTGTGTCTGGCAGCAGAGGTATCCTGCAGCAGCGGAGTGAGGGGTGCCTGCCTTGGCGCCAGCACTGCTTACTCCCTGGGTGCTGCAAAAGTGCCCTAGGCCAGCTGAGCACTCGTTCCGCCGGCCCGATGTTGCACTGGAATGTGCAGTTAGGAGCAGGCAGACACATTCCTCTGGGCTAGAAGCAAGTAGTTCATGTTAAATGTTTGCCTCTTTTTCACTTTTGTTACTAGATCCTGCCCTGCCCTTGTTTTCTCTTTCTTTCTTGTGAAAATGGACTGATAAAAAAAATCTTCTCCTATGTTCCCCACCACCCCTTTGGGATCTTCTGGAGAAGCACCACATGTGTCTACCAGTCTTCAGAGCATGTACCATGGCAGCCAGTGGCCTTCTTTATGGGATGTGTGTCCTACAGAAACTCCCTTGGCCAGTTCACTCATGCCATGGCAAGCATGGGACTGATTGGTCCCTTGCTGTTTATAAGTCATATTTTATTGCTAACTGGGTTTTGTGATTTTAGTGCCTATTTGTTTTATTGAATGTGTGTTTTAACTTGCTGTGTGCTAGCCTCCACAAGAGACTTTTAATTGAATGGCAGGGTACATTTTTTTAGAATGAATTCCTTCTTCCAGTGCCTTGACATCATTTGTTGAATAAGCCTAAAAGGGAACCCTATTCAACAAATGGATGGGGACAACATGAGGGGGAACAAGAAGTGTTGATCTGCTTTAAGTCCTCAGCAAAGCCATATTACCACTCCCTGCTGCACCCTAGGATGAAGGTAACGGCCATGGCTCAATGGCAGAGCATTTGCTTTGACTGCAAGAGTCCCTTTGATATCTCCAGTTAAAAGGATCTCACAGGGCTGGAACCTTGGAGAACTATTGCTGCAGTACTGGTCTCTGAATGGATCCAGTTTGAATCTGAGCAGGACAGCACTGCATGTTTAGCCTCCATCCAGTACAGTGTATTGAGGCCATAGAAGGTATAAGAGGACAACTTCCCTAGAGGGGTTTGGGGAAAAGCAATGTTGCCCCAACCAAACTGAAGACACTCCCCCATTCCCCCCCCCTATTTTGCAGTTTTTGTGCTGCTGTGAACATGACCATTATGCCTCCCCAGGAGAACAAGTATCCAGTTTTGGATTGTGGGAGTTAAATCTTCTTTCCAGGATTTGACATCTTGGTTCTGTTGAAGTTCTGCAATTGCAATAATCCAAGGGATTTTAGCCTAAAATGCCCCCTTTTCCTGCTGGGGAAAAAAATCCTCCCACCTCCGCTTGTTTCTATAGCAACTGTTCCCAAGATAACAAACTGCACTCATCAGTCTCATGCAAGGGAGTGCGGAAAATGTAGCTGGGACACAGTCCACAGGCTAGGATCATCCCCTTTTAAGTGATATGCCCAGAGAAGAAGAATGGTTGTTATCTCAGACAGTTTGTGCAAGGGGCTGTCGGGTGTCACAGAGCTTCAGTCATGATTCTGTCGAAAAAGGGAGCCCAATTTCGGTTTTAGCTTTTGAGGAGAAGCTTCTGAAGGAATGAATGGGTGCCAGGAGATCAATGGGCACACTCTAGAGAGAAAGCTCTGCATATGGCTCTGTCCAATAGAAGCTAAGGAGACTACTGAAGTGCTTAGCTCTCATTGATTGTATTGGGACTTAACATACCCAAAGCTTCCATGGCCTGACAGGTGACTTCTTTCTTCTCCTTATGAGGCACCAGAGGAGTGTGGGGGGACGACGACTGAATTACCCCTTCTCTCATTGCAGGACCCCTATGGTTGCTTGAAGGAAAGGCATTTTCCCATGAGCCGCTTATGATTAGAATCAGAATGTTAATGTGAAATATACCATTTGTCAGAAATCTAACATATGGGACAGATCTTGCCCACCCCAGAAATGCATTTTGTCCTTTACGTCCCCACTATATTTTTTCCCTGTGCTGCCATTGTCTTGTTCTTGAGTAAGTTGCCTCTGCAGCTTAGGTCTCTTCTTTCCCTCTCCAAAGAGCAGGGCCATGCTGTCCAGTCTAGAAGAGTTCCACCTTTACACTATGGCTGATATAATTTCCAGGGGGTGGGGTGCCAACCAATTAACCTACAGCTTTTGGGGCTGGGGACTTTTTGCTTTAGGTGAGATTCCTAAAATATCTAACTGTAACAGGTCAGAGATAAAAGAAGGGGTGGGTGGGTGAGGGAAATTTCAGGGAGAAAGCAGCTGACAGAGGAAAAATTAAATACCTTCCTCTGGCAAAGTGTCCCCTTTGGAGATGGGCGTTTTGGTCTTCCTTACATGTGGCTACAGTGTAACTAGTAGTATATGCCCCCAAGACTAGCACTTTGCACAAGGCCACAGGAGATAAAGTTGTTGGTTTGAGGCATTCAAGGTTCTTAGGTTTTTCTTTCCAAGAGCTGCAAATTCTTGTATGGATCACTGAAATACAGTATTGCACTTTGAAGCCCAACATTCCTGGTGTCCAGACTGCGATCAGTGGAAAAGAGGCAAGGCTGAATTTGAGCCTGTATTTTTATGGGGAGTTTGCATTTGAAATTCTTATCATTGAAAGTACTATGCTACAACGACCCCCACCCCAGGTAAAGCACCTTTCCAGCGTTTTCTGTTGGTTTTGAGCAGTCCGCATTTCTTCCCCCCCCCCCCTTCATCTTTTTCATCCAGTTGGCAGATCTGAAGTCAGTGTAAACAGACAGCCTTCCACCTCACATACCGTTCCCTATCTAAGAGGCGGAGCTCTCACTAGGAAGAAAGCATAGTTGCTAGGCGCTGATTTAGAGGCGCATGGAGCCGATCCATCCGAGCTCCTTCCTCCCCATAACCTCAGTTCACCTTCAGGATTCTTTTCGCAGAGGCTCCCATGATCACCTCACCACCTATATATAAAGAGGTTCTGTTCAATAAACATGCCAATAACAAAAGAGCCAGAGCCCCCCCAAAAAAAGTTCCATCCTAGTTGGATAGTATGAAACAAGAAACAATGGCTTTACAGTGCAGGAAGTTTAGCTAGATAAAAGATTAGAAAGAACTTCGTAAGGACACGCGCCTTTCCACAATGGAACACATTGCCTTCGGGAGACTGTGAGCTGCCTTTCCTTGGAGATTTCCAAGAGAAGATTGGCGATCTCCTGTGGAAACGTGCGGGAGGAACAGGATATCCTGTCCCAAGACCGGAGGGTGGGGCTAGAGAGAGGGTCCATGCTAGCAATAGGACGCCAGTTCGCACGCTTCTTTCGCCGTTCGTGAAAGAAGAGGTCCTCTTCTTTCTTCCACGGGTGTCAGCTTCACGTGTGCTTATTCCACACTTCTTTCCCATTGTGTAAGCAAATCCTTGGTTGGGGCGGGCTAAGGGGGTGTCATCTGAAGAAGTCAAATGAGCTTGATTTCCTCGGAAACAGCAGCATGGCCAGCGACACGTACATCCTGGCAAGGCTTCCGGCAAGCATCTGGAGAAAGGTTGGGTGTTGCAAGAACTTGGGTTTAATTTAATTCTGGCACCGCCTTAGGGAAATCTGACGTGTTCTCTGCAGAGTAGTGAAGGTGTAGAGTGGGGTACTGCTGAAGCCTTCAGGTACCGGCCTTACATCCCATCATACGCCCTCCCGCAATGCAGAATATATAGCTAAGCTACCCCTCCCGCCCCAGTTAAAAAACTGACGCTGGTAGTTTCCATTCCCAATCTACAACCTACCGGTGCAGACCAACGCTTACAAGCCGAGTCGAGCAGACTGGAATCACGCGCCCCCTACCGACGGTGCCTACGTGTTTTACTGTACTTGCTACTAAAGTCTCATTACCTTGGTAACGCCATCGAGAGAAAATGCACAGAGATCATGTCTCACTCCTTCCTGGCAGGATGAAAACACAGGGAAGAGATTTCCCCCGCCTCCGGGCCGCTTGCTCAACAACCATTGGGGCACCGTTAACCATCTCCTTGAGACCCCAGACTGTCACTCTTTTCTGGTAGGAAACATAAGAACATAAGAAGAGCCCTGCTGGATCAGGCCAAATGCCCATCTAGTCCAGCTTCCTGTATCACACAGTGGCCCCACCAGATGCCTCAGGGAGCACTCAAGACAACAAGATAATCCTGTTTCCTGCTGCCACTCCCCTGCACCTGGCACAGACAAAACCTACTTCTAAAACCATGAGGTTGCTTATGGCTTGTAACCTGTGATGGTCTTTTCCTCCATGAATCTGTCCAAACCCCTTGTAAAGGCATCTAGGCCAGGTGCCATCACCACATCCTGTGGCAAGGAGTTCCACAGATGAATTACACGCTGGGTAAAGAAATATTTTATTTTATCCGTTCTAACTCTCCCTCCACTCAATTTTAGTGCATATCCCCTGGTTCTGGTGTTGTGCGAGAGGGAGAAGAATTTCCCTCTATCCACTCTCTCCATCCCATGCATAATTTTATATGTCTCAATCATGTCTCCCCTCAGGCGCCTTTTTTCTAGACTGAAAAGCCCCAGACGCTGTAGCCTTTCCTCATAAGGGAGGTGCTCCAGCCCACGAATCAATCTGGTCGCTCTTTTCTGCACCTTTTCCAATTCAACTATATCCTTTTTGAGGTGTGGTGACCAGAACTGGACACAGTACTCCAGATGCGGCCTTACCATCGATTTGTACAAAGGCATAATGATATTGGCCGTTTTATTCTCAATCCCTTTGATCTCAGCACACAGGATAACTCCCACCTGCAAACCCTGAATTAAAAATAGGGAGAAAACCCTTTCTTTGGAAGGACTGAGCTGGAATGGGAATTTTAACGCTAGATCAATTGATTGCACAAGATCAAGATTTTTTGTCAGTAGCCCAAGTGATCAATACTGCTCCCTCCTTGGACACTTTCCTGCAAGGCTTAAAAACCTTGTTCAAAGAAGCCTTTGAGTCCTTGCCTTTTTAAACATTCTGCTGGTACAGGTGGGGCGCTGCTGTTTTTATGATCTGTTTTAATTGTAATAATTTTTTAATCAATTTTTAGATGTTTTTATTAGTTTTGTTAACTGTTTTTTGTTTTGAAACTATTTATGTATGTATTTTTGGGTATTGTATTTTTCTCTGTAGTAAGCTGCCTTGGATCCCTTCAGGGAGAAAGGCGGGATAGAAATATTGTAAATAAAATAAAATAAATAAATAAATTTGAACTTAAACCTGCAGCCAACTGGCAATATATACAATTGAATGTATCTAAGTTTGGTCCAGGGGCATTTTCTGCATCTCAAGTTCCCCCAATTTTGGATATATTATTTAATTCTGGTAATGGAAAGAAACCGGTAATAACATTATATAACATTAAATATATGAAATCTTTAAACGATTACGATCTGAATGAATTACAGGAGTAAGCAATGGAACCAAGAATTAGGAAATCCTATACTTGATAGGCAATGGAATAAGACAGGGGTTCTCAACCTTATGGACCCCTATCGTCCAATTTTCTGAAGTACCCCCTGCTAATTAACTGCTAATTAATTGGATCAATCAATTAGGTAATTAATCGTTAAATAAAAAAGTACTAAAACAATTTTAAATGTGAAAAAAGCCTTATTTAACTCTGTGGGGGGAGGGAGGGAGGGAGAGACACACATGCAAGGATCTCTTTTTTTCTCCAAGTCACACTTCCCAAAATCAGCTCCTCCCTCCCCACCCCACCAAAGTACATTTTCCAAAGTACAAAAATAAGCCCAAAACCAAAATCAGAGAGACAGAAGGGCTCTGAAAATAATTACAATTTAAAATCCATGTTAATTAACAGTTAATTAGCTGCTGCTGGGGCAGATAAGGGGCAGTGCTTGGCGTACCCCCAGCAAGAGGTCCGCGTACCCCTAGGGGTACCTGTACCACAGGTTGAGAACCCCTATAAGAAGATATTAGAAGACACAATTAAAACTTCCAGGGATTTGAAATTAAGGCTAATACACCTAAAAAAAAAATACTATTTAGGGTATACTGGACTCCTAAACGTATGTATGATAAATGTCTCAGTAAAGATTCAACTTGTTGGTGTGGTGAAAATGAAGCTACATACACTCATATGTTCTGGACATGTACGGTGATACAACCCTATTGGGTTATAAGTAGCATCCCGAAGGTAATAAATCAAAGGTTGAGGTTTACTGAAATGCATATATTATTGAACTATTTGCCATCTGTGTGGAGATTATATGAGGGTCAACGTAAGTGGATTCCTAGTGCCTTAATGATAGCAAAACGGCACATTCTTAAAGTTTGGAAAGATCAATCACCACCTCCGTATCTATATTGGATTGAAGATCTAAGGGCTCTTTCCATATTTGAACTTATTTCTTTCAGAAGCCAATTATCTCTAGATAAATTTGAAGAGATTTGGAAATCATTCTTAGACGTTTATGCATAATTTGTGTGTGTACATGTGACTGTTAAGATTATAAAATGTGTAAACATATGTACAACTGTTCAAATGAAAAATAAAATATATATTAAAAAAAACTCCCACCTGCAAGAGAACGTTGGACAGTCAAGACCACATTTCTCAGCTAATAAGTGAAAGGGCTGCTTAAGAGGACCCTGGCAAGGGAGAGCTGTGGCCCAACAGCCAGACTACTGTCCCTTCTTATTCTGTGTGCCACTGTGCTTAATACCCCCCTCCCATCACAATCCCACCATTGCCAAAATAGTCTGAATTCTGCACATACCAAAATAGTACAATGACATTATGCAAATTAATTAGTTTCAGGATTGACGTAATTTGTTTTAAGCGCAAAATGCAAATTTCCTTAGCACAGAATGTTGATTTTTCTCTTCTTATTTTTAGCTACACAGTCAGCCAACAGACAGCACAGTTACACACCATCACAAGGACTTGACTACGCTTGTTTAGCATAAACCAAATGTTAACATATCACTAATGTAGCATTCCAAAGGCAGACTCTGAATCCAATTGACAACCTGCTCCTATGCATTGAAATTAATGAGTTTATTTGCATCTACCGTCTACATAGGATTGGCTTGTAAAGTGTAAGGTAAACCCAGACTTTGAAATACTGCTTTGAAAACTACTTTCAGTTGAAAAGCGGTATATAAATATTCATCATGATGATGTTGATGTAAGGCTGCAATCCTGTAATACCTTCCTGAGAACAAGCTCATTGAACATAATGGGACTAACGTCTGAGTAAATATGCATAGGATTGTGTTGCAAGATTTGCAAATGAGTGAGAGTAATGTTCTACATTTCTACAAGAACCCATAAGAACAGCCCTGCTGAATCAGGCCAAATGCCCATCTAGTCGAGCTTCCTGTATCTCACAGTAGCCCCACCAGATGCCTCAGGGAGCACACAAGACAACAAGATACCTGTATCATGTTGCCACTCCCTTGCATCTGACATTAAGAGATAGCCTATTACTAAGATCAGAAGGCTTATCCCCATCATGACTTGTAACCAATGATGAACGTTTCCTCCATAAATCTGTCCAATCCCCTTTTAAAGGCATCCAGGCCAGGTGTCATCAGCACATCCCGTGGGAAGGAATTCCACAGATTAAGAACATAAGAAGAGCCCTGCTGGATCAGGCCAAAAGCCCATCTAGTCCAGCTTCCTGTATCACACAGTGGCTCCACCAGATGCCTCAGGGAGCACAAGACAACAATATAACCTGTTTCCCATTGTCACTCCCTTGCACCTGGCACAGAGAAAACACACTTCTAAAACCAGGAGGTTGCTTATGGCTTGTAACCTCTGATGGTCTTTTCCTCCATGAATCTGTCCAAACCCCTTTTAAAAGGCATCTAGGCCAGATGCCATCACCACATCCTGTGGCAAGGAGTTCCACAGATGAATTACACGCTGGGTAAAGAAATATTTTCTTTTGTCTGTTCTAACTCTCCCTCCACTCAATTTTAGTGCATATCCCCTGGTTCTGGTGTTGTGCGAGAGGGAGAAGAATTTCCCTCTATCCACTCTCTCCATCCCATGCATAATTTTATATGTCTCAATCATGTCCCCCCTCAGGCGCCTTTTTTCTAGACTGAAAAGCCCCAGATGCTGTAGCCTTTCCTCATAAGGGAGGTGCTTCCAGCCCACGAATCAATCTGGTCGCTCTTTTCTGCACCTTTTCCAATTCAACTATATCCTTTTTGAGGTGTGGTGACCAGAACTGGACACAATACTCCAGATGTGGCCTTACCATTGATTTGTACAAAGGCATAATGATATTGGCAGTTTTATTCTCAATCCCTTTTTTTAATGATCCCGAGCATGGAATTGGCCTTCTTCACAGCCGCCGCACACTGGGTCGACACTTTCATTGACCTGTCCACCAGCACCCCAAGATCTCTCTCTTGATCCGTCTCAAGACAACTCAGAACCCATTAGCGTATATGTGAAATTTTGGTTTCTTGCCCCAATGTGCATCACTTTGCACTTACTTACATTGAAGCACATCTGCCATTTTGCTGCCCATTCTCCCAGTTTGGAGAGATCCTTCTGGAGCTCTTCACAATCCCTGCTGGTCTTCACCACCAGGAAAAGTTTAGTGTCATCTGCAAACTTGGCCACCTCACTGCCTATCCCCAACTCCAGGTCATTTATGAATAAGTTGAAAAGCACCGGTCCCAAGACCGATCCTTGGGGCACACCACTTTTCACCTCTCGCCATTGTGAAAATTGCCCATTGACTCCCACTCACTGTTTCCTGGTCTTCAACCAGTTCCTAATCCACAAGAGGACCTGCCCTCTTATTCCCTATTCCCTGACTGTGGAGTTTTCTCAGGAGCCTTTCATGAGGGACCGTGTCAAACGCCTTCTGAAAATCCAGATATATAATATCCACGGGTTCGCTCGCATCCACATGCCTGTTGACCTTTTCAAAAAATTCTAACAGGTTTGTGAGGCAAGACTTCCCCTTGCAGAAGCCATGCTGACTCTCCCTCAGCAGAGCTTGTTCTTCTATGTATTTTAAGATTTTATCCTTCATGAGATAATTACACGCTGGGTAAAGAAATATTTTCTTTTATCTGTTTTAACTCTCTCGCTACTCAGTTTTCGTGGATGTCCCCTGGTCTGCACCTTTTCCAATTCTACTATATCCTTTTTGAGATGTGGCGACCAGAATTGGACACAATACTCCCGATGGCCTTACCATCATTTGTATAATGGCATAATAATATTGGCTATTTTATTCTCCATCTCTTTTTTAATGATTCCAAGCATGGAATTAGCCTTCTTCACAGCCGCTGCACACTGGGTCAGCAGTTTCATCGACCTGTCCACCAAGTACCCCAAGATCTCTCTCCTGATCTGTCAAGACAGCTCAGAACCCATTACCGTATATGTGAAGTCTTGGTTGCTCCAATGTGCATTACATTACATTACTTACATTGAAGCGCATCTGCCATTTTGCTGCCCATTTTGGAGAGATCCTTCTGGAGCTCTTCACAATCCCTTCTGGTCTTCACCACCCGGAAATGTCTAGTGTCGTCTGTAAACGTGACCACCTCACTGCTTATCCCCAATTACAGGTCATTTATGAACAAGTTGAAAAACACCGGTCCAAAGACCGATCCTTGGGGCACGCTGCTTTTCACCACTCACCATTGTGAAAATTGACCATTGACTCCCACTCACTGTTTCCTGGTCTTCAGCCAGTTCTAAATCCATAAGAGGACCTGCCCTCTTATTCCCTGACTGTGGAGTTTTCTCAGGAGCCTTTGGTGAGAGACTGTGTCAAATGCCTTCTAAAAATCCAGATATATCAATGGGTTTGCCTGCATCCAAAATGCCTGTTGACCTTTTCAAATAATTCTAAAAGGTTTGTGAGGCAGGACTTACCCTTGCAGAAGCCATGCTGGTTCTCCCTCAGCAAAGCTTGTTCTTCTATATGTTTTAAGATTTTATATTTGATGAGGCTTTCCACTATCTTACCTGGAACAGATGTTAGGCTAACTGGCTTGTAGTTTCCCGGGTCCCCTCTCCTTCCTTTTTTAAAGATTGGTGTGACATTAGCCATCCTCCCAATTCTCTGACACAGTGGCCATTTTAAGGGACAAGTTGCATATTTTAGTCAAAAGATCAGCAACTTCATTCTTGAGTTCCTTAAGAACTCTTGGTTGGATGCCATCTGGGCCCAGTGACTTATTGATCTTTGTTTGGAGAGATTGTTTGGAGAGAGAGTCTGAAATGTCTCCTCTTTTTAACCTCTATTTGACCTAATCCTTTAGTCAGGAGGGGCCGTTTGGGCAGCGATACCTGCCCATGGTCTTCTGCTGTGAAGACAGATGCAAGAACTCATTTAATGTCTCTGCAATCTTCAAGTCCCCTTTTATTGCCCCTTCCCCCCCCCTCACCATCTGGCAGGTTTCCTGCTTCTAACATATTTGAATCCAATCTAATCACACTGCATTTGGGAATATTAGGAGGACTGCAGCCTGATGACAGAATTCATAACTGATTTCTTTAGCTGTTTTTTCGGTGTGTTTTTGTTGATTAGTCCTGCAGAAATTTGTATATGAGAAAATTCTTAAGAAAAAATATGCTTGTTTTTAGATGATGCACATGTGACACACAGCAAGCACTGATTTAGGAAAAGACATTTCATCCTCTCTCTTGCCACAGCAGGGAATGCCCCTTCTCAGATGGGACTTGCCATCTGCAGTTTTTATAGGTACTGCAACTGATTTCTTTTTTAAAAAATCTGCTGACTTAAGGGCCACTTTTTTAGTTGATCAAAATGTGTTTTTTTAATCAATTAAATGTTGCAGCCCTAGTTAGAAATTATGTTCCTGCAGCTGGAATGAGTAAATAACCTAAGTTACCAGAAGAGTTTAAAAATGGGGTCTAGTGCCTATCCCTTGTGGGTGACTTTGCTGTTCTGAACAATTGGCAACCTCTGCAGCTGCAGACTGAAAGCACTAGTACACCAAATACATTTCCCATGCTAGCTCATTGAAAGCTAGCAGCACTGTAGAAGTGGGTTTTTTCCCTAAGGATTGGCTGCCTAAACATCAAAAGCTACTGTACATGTATGTTTCAACTACTGTAGTTCTAGAGTACCTTCCAATAATGTATTTAGAGACGCAATTCAGTGGCTTGCTCTTCTAACCAAAAAGAGTGATAATACACAATTGGTCACCTATGTTACTAGATGCTTAGGTTAGCTCAATCAGGAATGCTTGCACTAGGAAAGGTTGGTTTTGAGTAACTTCATCACCAAGCATATCTTGTTATTGATTTCTGGCAGGACTGTTGTTAGATATAACTACCGTATTTGCATGCACACTCAGCTCTTTGACACTACTTTTCTTGTGCAAATAAAGACATATCCCTCAGCATGCAGGGTTAGAAGCTACTTTAAGCTTTTAAAGCTACATTGACTGACTAGACTCATTTTATTGCACAATAAAATACGCAGTTATTTAGGCGCTGCTGGGAACTCAGATTTCTTTCAATATACCGTAGTAGTATGTAATGTTGAAACATTTTGGTTTTCTCACACCTGCAACCTCCATTATATCCCCTTCCCCAGGACATTCTAGCATTTATACAAAGCTGCATGAAAATGCAAAATCTCAATAAGATTTTGGAATGAAATATAATCAACATGCGGACAACACCCAGTTATCTCATCTGGCTCAATGAGACCACTAAATAGGTGCCTTATACTGAAGATGAGATGGAAGCAGTGGTAATGGGCTAACAGGTTGATATAAAGTAGTCTGCCTATTCCAGATGGGATCTGGAGGTGATCTGTAGTTTGGGAACACTCTCCTCCTCACCAGTTTTGCTACTCAATGCTCAGGTTATGGGCAATTTCACAGCTATACCCGGTTTTTCTGAGAACAAGGATCTAGCCCCCATGATAAGGCCTTATAAACACAATTCTTTTCATGTCTACTCAGGAGTAATTCCAGAGACTTCATGTCTACTACAGAAGACAAAAAAAAAATCTGGTGCTCAGAAAATGCTGTTTTTCCTCACAGCTCATGCAATACTTTGCCAAAAAGCACAGTATGGAATAGAGAATATTAGATAGTGCCTATGATATAATTAGAAACAACCATTCCTTTTGATAGTATATGCATGGTTTACAATTCAAAAATATTTTTTTAGAGTCTGAGCCCTACTATACACAAATCACATTTATATCCCACCTTTCTTTCATGCTGGAATGCAAGGCAACATGCATGGGGGGGGGGGGGTATCAGGCAGCCTCCCATCCAGGCACTGGCCAAACCCAAACTTGCTAAACTTCAGCAAGGTGCTGTCTCCCTGCGACCAACACATGAACTGACTACCAAATCCATCCAGCCCAGTATTGGCCACAGTCTGCAGGGTTTCAAGACCAGGTCTATTTCCAGCCCTACCTGGAGGTTGAAGAGCAAGGGGTTGAAGAGCAAGGCATGTCCTCTTTTATGGAGCTACAGCTGCTCACTTGAGCACTCAATACCACTTAGAGTTTGTATAGCAGTTCTTGAATGTTCAGAATACAGGTGGGCCCCCATATCTGCTGGGGATATGTTCCAGGCCCCTCCGTGGATACTTGAAACCGTGGATAAGAGCGAACACCCCCTCCATGGTTTCCTGAGGGCCCCCCCTGCCTCCCCTGCAGGCAGGCATGCTTGCCCCCCCAGCTCTTATTTTTCTTTCAGCAAGCTTTGTTTCTTCCTTAAAACAAACAGAGAAGCAGCCTCCATTGCAGGCAAGTAGAATGAGACTAAGTCCTAGAGAGGCTCTGCAAGGTTTCTGTTAACTGTGCAGAGCCTCTCAAGTACTTAGTCTCGTTCTACTTGCCTGTAATAAGCAGCCAGAGGCTGCTTCTCCTGTTTGTTTAAGGAAGAAACGAAGCTTACGGGGAAAAAAGTAAAAGCCTGGGGGGGGTCCCCACAATCTGTGGATAACTGAAACCGTGGATAGCGAATCAGTGGATATGGGGGCCCACCTGTACAAACATTCTTTACTTAATTTAGCCTCCCCGGCCCCCCTTAAGAGATGGAAGGGGATAAATATCTATCTCCTTCCATCATTACTGTCCCAATCTTTAGTGGCCTTTTCTTGTTACTTCTCTGAATATGGTGTGCTGCCTCCATCTCTTGTTTAAATGGATGATTGAGGAGAAGGCAGCAACAGGCTATTTCCCAGAGTAAGGCTAACTCCAGCCCTCCATTTATGCAGCAACAGGATACTGTGCTTGCAGAAAATCTTGTGGCAGAGGGGAAAAAAAGGATCTGATGCAGGGAGTATGGGGGACTATTCCACAGACTACAAGGCTTTGGCTTTCCATATGACTTGTAATTCGACGACAGTACAGCGTAAAGCAATTTTATAATGCAATTCTGTGTGGGTTTTCTTAGAAGTAAATTTTTCCACTGTATTCAGTGCATCTTATTCCAGGAGAGTGTGCATAGGACTGCAGCCTCAGTGTGCTTCACAGGCTTTGCACATTTAGAACTAACTTGCACCTGATGTTTACAAAAGCATGAGTAATCGTAGCAAATTGGTCAGTTGAGCTCATAATAGGTTTCCCACCCATGCAGGAAAGAGTTTTGTAAAACTGTCTTAAGAGGGCTAAAAAATTACCAAATCATGATACACATGCACATTAATGAAAAAAGTAACATGCATAGCAATACTGGAGTAGGCCTTCAACACTCCAACAAGTGCGTGATCGATCTGATGTTGTACAGTATTTTAATTTCCATGCAATTTACAACAGGGGTGCCAGCCCCAAGAGCACATCTCAAGATGCACTTACAAAGCAAGCTTGCAACTATGTTATTGTACTTATGAATGGGGCACACAACAGTAATTTGGCAGGAGGTCCTTTTATTCTGCAGTCTCACTTGAGGGAAAGACGGTGGAAAGGGGGAGAGGAGAAACTCCAGGCACTTTGATGCCTGGGCAAAAGTACAAAGGGAGTAACATGCCCCCAATTTCCAACTTTTCTACAGAGTATATCCTGCATTATACATCCCAAGGTATCACCATTCTCTCTCTTTCTTCATATATCTTAGTGCTACTGAGCAGTTGCACAGGAGCCAGGCCACATACACTAGAAATAGTGAATACAATGTTCCACAGAAGTGCTAATACAGAGCAGATAAGGGCTGGTAAAACAGATATGAACGTAAGGGTAGGTATAAACAGGAAAGGGATGGGGGGGGGGGGCGGCCAAGTTAAAAAAAAAAGTCAGGACACAGATGCACAATTAAGCCCTGAAAAGTGAAAGGGAATGAGGTACAAAGCACCACACCAGACTGGAGCTCTGGCATTTATGAAAGCAAAAAACCTGGGAGGAGAAATGGAGAACTGTCTCCAGCTGCTCCTAACCTTAAATGCATATTGCTCTAACTGCAGTTTTGGCAAGACAGGCATCTGAAGGCAACCTGAAAGGGAGGGAGGGCCACTCTCAGCTCTCCAAACAAACTTTTAAACCAGGGCTGCAACCTTGATTAAATCAAAAGACTTTAAATTAAGGACAAAAAAGTTGCCAATTAATTAGTGGGGCTGCCAACAAGTGACAGAGTTGTATTTACCTACCACCACACTGGCCACAGAGATTCAGTTGGCTGCCTGTTCCAGAGTTGATAAAAACAAAAACATAACCTTAAAGATACGTAACTTTTATTTCTAGTTTGTATCCAAAGCCAGAATATAACATTTGCTTTGGAGGACAAGATTGCTGAGCCTTTCCTTCCAGCACTAAGAATTACTCTTTAATTATGTGCTTTAATATCTGAATCCTCCAAAATACTGTTGGAGCTTCAGTTTGCTCAATTTTTAAAAGCTACCTTGTTTTACTAGAAACTGGAAATATCCCATATTCCTAAATGATTAAAAAGTAAAATATTAAAAATGGAATGTCCTTCTGTCATAGTAAATGCATTGTCAAATAATCTTACACTTGAGAAAAAACCACACCTTCGATTTGTTAAATTTACATATTGAAAATACCAATCAAAGAAAAATCCCACCTTAAAACATCCCTTACACAATGGACTCAAACTTAAATGACAATTTTATATCAATGATTATGTATCATTGTCAACTGTGAATGGCACACAGATATTTAAAATATCATTCTTTGTAATGAACCACTGATCTTTTCCCAGTCACTGCAACTTGTCTCTGTTCTACTCAGAGCTGCAGTACCTTGTATATATTTTGCCCATTTAAAATTGGGTCTAAAAGTGTGAATCAGCTCTAAGATACTGGCTGGGACCAAGTAACTAATTCATACATGATATTTCCGGCTAAATTCTCAGCTTTAGATGGTCACAAAATGTTAAAGTATTTGGAAGAAAAGGAACTAAATGTATTGCAGAAATACTGGAGAGGGGAAAGAGACAACACACACACACACACACACACACACACACACACACACACACTCCTCAAGTACAGTTAGAACTTCCAAGGAAAGAGGTAAGAAACAGTCTAGAACAGGGGTTCTCAACCTTTGAAGGCCCAGGTACCCCCTATCATGGTCCAATTTTTTGAAGTACCCCCTACTAATTAATTGCTAATTAATTGGATTAATCAATTAATTTTAGAATGGAAGCTATCATGGCCAGCTACAATATTACACGAAACAGGTTTTATTGGTAAGATAGCCATGTATTGTAAAACAACCAACTGTAAAACAACCAAAACTCACTGATAAAACACGTAGAAACTTTCAGTAGAGCCACCGTAAAAGTAAGCACTCAAAAAATCTCTCAAATGGGTTAAAATCAGACATGTCCGGAGTTACAGGAGCAAATGTTACATAATCCAAAGGATCCAAGACCTTGGCTGTCAAATTCAGGAGTGTACAGTATACCATGTTCTTGTGGCAGGAAGTGCATTGGCACAACGAGAAGAATGACCAAAACCAGAGTGTCGGAACATGAGAAAGCAGTCCGGTTACAACATAAAGATATTTCTGCGCTTTCAGAGCACTCTGTGACAACGGGTCACAGCATTTTGTTTGAGGATACCAAATGTTTAACCAATGATCCCAACAACAGAACCCGTCAAAATTTGGAGGCTGCTGAAATCAGTAAAAGGAAATCACAAAATTTACTTGACAACAGGAATTAACTTTTATTGATAAAATTTGGTTTCCTATATTATACAAGCATACAACCAAGAATCATAGAGACTCCACTTCAATCACGATCGCGCTAGCAAGGTTACTTGCGGTCATGACCTGATTGAAACTCTAGCAGCTTTTCCTATCCTTCAGTCTATTTACGCGCACTTCCAACGGATCTTAACTGTATAATCACAGTAGTTCCGATCTAACTGTAACACCATCTTCGCAGCTTCACTGTCGTCTACCTTGACAAGGACCTCGGGCAAGAGGTCAAAACGTTGGACTCCTGTAACTCCAGACTTGTCTGATTTTAACCCGTCTGAGAGATTTTTTGAGTGCTTACTTTTACAGCAGCTCTACTGAAAGTTTCTACGTGTTTTATCAGTGAGTTTTGGTTGTTTTACAGTTTAAAATACATGGCTATCTTACCCATAAAACCTGTTTCGTGTAATAAATCAATTAATTAGCTAATTAATCATTTAAAACAAAAAAGTATTAAAACAATTTTAAATGTGAAAAAATGTCTTATTTAACGTGTGTGTGTGTGCAGAGCAGTATGAATTTAGAAACACTTAGCTCGCCGACACTCAGCTGATCCAGGGAGCTTGGGGTGGGGCAACTTTTTAAAAAACAAAATAAACAAACCTCTGGTCCCCAACAATCAGCTGATAAGGGGAAGCCTCTTGCGTACTCCCGCCTGATGGTCCGTGTACCCCTAGGGGTACCCGTACCACAGGTTGAGAACCCCTGGTCTAGAAGTTGAATGACTGGCTGTCAGAGGCATGAGAAGGTGCAGAGAACAATCAAGGCTGGAAGGCAGTCACAGAGGCTCTATCAGCCACACAGAAAGCACTGAAGAGAAGCTGCTCCTTCCCCATTCAGGAGTAAGCCTAGTTGAAGCCCCACACTTAGGGAATATCAACAGGAAGCTGCTCAGCACCCAGCGATGTGCAATATTTCCTCCATTCACTTTTGTACCACAGCAACAAAAGTCATAACTTTTAGAACAAATGAATTCAGAATAGTTTCAGTATTACCAAGATCAGTGCAATAGAAGCATGAGATACCACAGGTGAACTTGGAAAGGTTAGAGGAGGCCATGGCCCTGCAGCAGGTTAGCCACACAAGCACATGTATCGGGAGGTAGGCATTACTTGCTGGGAGCTTGAAGAAGTGCACCCTAGACACATTGGGGTGAGGGGTAGGTTGGAGAAGAGGACAGGACTTCAAACCTTTAGAACAGACCTAAACAGGACTGGAACAGGCTTGCCCAGCTGAGTTTCGTGAAGGCACAGTGCAGCAAGATATGCCCCTGGGCCAAGCTACACAAGAAGCAGCAGATCCATGACTGAACTGCTCAACAGTTTTCATTTTTTGTGCCTCTACCCAAGATCCAAACTACATGAGGGGCCAAAATGAATCCTGCACCCTTCACCCAGCTGCTACCTACCACTGGGTGTGTTCTCACTGGGGAACACACACACACACACACACACACACACACACACACACACTTTCTGCTGGGTGGTGAGGGAAGTAATTTAGATTAGAAAAATAGTACAAGAAGAAAGCCTTAGTTTACCTCTCCTTCAGAGCCAGTGCTAATTCCCTAGCACAGCGTTTCTGAGTTCTCCCCACCTCATGGGAAAAACTTTTGTTTGTGGGGGCGGAACCAGTAGCAGTGGCGATCCGGGGGATCGCCGCCGCCATGTTGTCTCCGCCACTTAAGGGGGCAGGGGACTGCTTAGGTTTTCAATGGTGGGTCGTGACCCAGTTTGAGAACCGCTGCCCTAGCACATGCTTATAGCGCAAAAAAAAAAAAAAGGAATTTTGAGGTGGACAAGTTCTCTCTTTAGATACTGTTAGGACATGCCTAAAGGAAGGGTAAAAACGTGGGTAGACATCTGGTAACCTGGGCACAAGTTTTATAGGACGCCATTTCATGTACAGAAACAAAGTTTTTGCGGCATCATTGTTTTGTATGACAGCTTTTGCAAGTACAAAAATTAAAACTATTGGGAGAGCCCATCACAGATCTTCCACTTCTCATGGAGTGTTACCCTTTGACAAAGAGCACAAAGGGTTCCAGATTCCTGGTTTGAGCATGTGCATGCTCCCACATTAGCACAGGTGATCCCTTTGGAAAGCATTACTAACACAAACAGTAGAATCACTTCACATTTCTTCAGGTGGGGAGGAAAAAGAAAAAGATGCTCAATTCCTAAGGAGACTCCCCAGCAGAAGACAAAACAAAATAGATACAGCCTCTCCCTCAACATTTATGTTTGTATCAATCAGGGGCATAGCTACAACCCCACGGGGGGCCCACTCGCCATGCACCCCTCGTGATGTCACAAGCCCCGCCCCTGGGGGGCATGACATTCACTTTCGCACCGCCACCACCGAAATTCGGCGGCAAAACTCAGCCAGCAAGGGCTCAGCCAGCGAGACTAGCAGCGCAATCCTATCCAACTTATGCCACCGTTGTAACCAGTGGCACAGCAAGATCGGGAGGCCCCAGAACGGAAAGGGGATTCAAATCCGCTCCAAAAGGGCCCTTTCCGTTCTGGGGCCTCCTGATTTTGCTGTGCCACTGGTTACAATGGTGGCATAAGTTGGATAGGATTGCGCCCTAAGGGAGCTAGAGAAGCTGAAGCAAGGTTGCGCAGGCGCAGCCTCTCCAGTGTCTTTTAAACTGCCGGCCAGCCAAGAAGGATGTGTCCGGCCACTTGGGGGTGTGTGTGCACGAATTTTGGGTAAGAACACCCCCGGTAAGGGTTCTCCCCCAGCTCCGTGTCGAGCCGTATCGAGCTTGGGGGCGTGTCGAGCTCCGGGGTGGGGGTGGGGGTGGGGGTGCACTGTCACCACCAAAATTAGGCAGCATGGCGGCAGTGCACCCCCTCCGGAGCTTGACACCCCTACGCCCAGGGGGCCCCCCAACTACGCCTCTCAACCCCTAATAGGAGTTCCACACAAGATGTTAAGCTAGAAACCAGTATGCTACCAGCAGTAATGGAACAGTCTCAGGTAATCTAGTGTTCTAGGACTTTCTTACTTCCATTAAGCCAAGGCTCAGATATAAGACTACAAACTGCCATTCTAGAAAGAGCAATGGGTATTACTTAGACATGGACTCAAATCTTGTCTACAAGCCTAAGGGAGTCTCGTATGTGACCATTACTCTCGTTGCGTGTTATGGTAGCACAGTAAGTCAACTGGGGGGGGGGGGGAAGAGACCAGCATGATTAGGGTAATCATCAGTGGCAATTGCTCCTGCACTGCAGTCTGCAGCTGCCTTACTTTGGATTCTCCCACAAGCCATCGCTACCAGCGAATTGGCTGGGCCCTGGGAAAGCTGCTTGACCAACATTAAAAGGGCCAGGACCTCACTGTGTGGGGAGCAAATCTGCTCATTTGTTTCTTATATGCTATTGGTGCAGGATGTGCATCAGGGTGAAGGGCAAGGGGTTGGGGAGAGGAGAAAAATGCAGAAGGACCCCCCCCCAACAATTAAAAATTTACATATGCTATATACATACATTCATAGATATATCAATATAAATATATAAAACAAACTCCAGCAGGTGAGCAGATGGGAGGCCCAAGGCCGGGGCCAGGGCCAGCCCTGGAATGTTTCACGAGCTCCTGCCGTCTTCTCTTTGCTACGGAAGAGGTGTGGCAGCAGAGTGATCCCTCCTCAGCAGTACACTGAAGACCTTGTGGAGGACCCTACTCCCCCAGTCCTGGAGCACTTCCTCTGTAGAGTGGGGTCCTGGTGCTTCCACCCAGAAATGAAGAGCCCATCCTTGTACAGGTAGCATGTGCCAGACTGTAAACCAAACCAGTGGTAGACCAGTACCACCTCCTCTGTTGAGTCAGCTCACTGCCTGGCCAGGCGCAGAGAAAGGACGAATGGGTTGAACCTATAGGCGAGTAGGTTCCTCTTCACTTTCACTGCAGTTCCCACAACAGTCCTGGAGTGAGGCAGAGTAAAGGGGTGGGACGGGGGGAGGAAGGGGAAAAGAAAGACCACACAGCAAGCACAGAGTGAGTTCAGTCGTTATTCCAACAGGCAGGCAGACGTAGGATTTACTCCCATCCCCCACAGAAAGGTACCATTGCTTAGAAAGGATTTTTTGGGCCCAAATATCAAAACAAATCTGCTAGGGGAATTTATCCCAAGTCAGTGCCCTCTGGAAGCCAATCCACAGGACTGGCAGGAAGCTCTTGCTGGACTTTCTAACACACTTGCCTATCTACATCCAGGGTGTGTCTTTTTTCCCACCTTTCAGTGCAAATTTATGAGTCGTGGAAACAGGGTCATTCAGAGGAATTTTATCAGGGGATACAAAGTTTCTTTTGGGCCCCTTCTCTACATATGAATTTGGCTCCTGGGCCCCCTTTTTTGCTCCAGGGCCCCCTTTTTGACCCTTTTTTTGCCCTGGGCCCGGGTACAAATTACCCCCTTAACCCCCCTCGCAGAGGCCCTGCATGGAAACTCTCATCACCAGTGTTCCCTTGAAACTGCGTGGATGTGCAACTCAACGCCCTGGGAAGCCGAGCTCCGCACAGTTCTTGGAAGTCCAATGATAATGTAGGATGTCAATGACCGTGCATCTGGAAAAGCCACAGGGCTCTGGTGCGGCAGCCAAAGGCACACTGACACAGACCCCTAGAGGGATGATTGCTCATCTCCCCCATGGCAGACTACAGAATTGCAAGATGGCCACGATTCCACATTAGTGAACTCAGTATAAATGGTGTGACCTCTTACGCAAGTCAAATAAAACTGCAGCTGGAAGAAGATGCATAGCGTTCAACATAGGAAAGACCCACCACTCATTCAAATGTTATAACTGCAGCAACACAAGGGTAAGGTCTAGTTATAGAAAGCAGGAGGTGCCCAGAACAGCAGCAAGCGGTCAGAAAACACTTAGGGTCGTTCAGTACAGAAGGAGAGAAAAATGAGTTTCCCAATCATGTGGCCACAAAAAGAAGGCGTGACAGCTTTAGATTCTGCAAAAAGGGGCGATGAGGAAATTCCTACTGCCTCCATACCAAAGGAGAAGGAAATAAATTCATGGTGGTTTGCAAGAAGCAGGATTAGTGGCTTGAGAGACTGACTAGTAATGCACACAAGCAGCATGTACTTAGTGAAGGGGTGGAAGGGAGAGGGAGGCACTGAAGAGGTAGAGTCCTCATCCCCATGTCTTGTATGTCCGCAGGGGAGTTTAGGGCACCAGGTAGTCATTTTCCTGAGCAGAGCAGCTGGGGGAGAAGAGGTTGCTCACCTCTGGAAAGAGAAAATATGCTGTGAGAGCCCCAGCCAGAGACAGCCATGCTCTCTCCTAAGCCCCCTCCTGGCTTACAGAAAGAACTATCACCAAACAGAGCCGGACTCAGGAACTTCCCAAGGTGAGGGATGCCACTGGAAACTGGTGAGCCCATGCTGATTTGCATTGGCCAATGCAAATCAGCATTCAGTCACACAACATGCTGGCATAAGGCCAGGTCCCTTCAAAAGAACCACCCACTGCAAGTACATGCTCTCTGCACAGGGCTACATTTCAAGCAGCCCAATCCTGCTCTAAAGATCCACCGGGCGGCCAAGGCCACCTGCCAGATCCTGATCTTCACAGCAGGCAGCCTGCAGCAGGCAGCCCATGGCGAAAAGTCTACTCGGGGAAGGGGACGCTCGTCCCCTTTCCCGAGTGTAACCACGGCTGGGGCCGATAGGCCTCCTCGGATTTCCGCCAGTTATTTTGCTGGCGGAAGTCGAAGGAGGCCATGTAATGGCTCAGCCAATCGGCGGGAGGCAGGATTCGGCCGAGGCCGATCCCCGCCCCCCTCCCTGAACAGCTGGGTCTCTTGGCCCCCGCCGTTAACTCACGGACCGCCTCCCCTTACCTGGTTCGGATGGCGGGTGGGAGCTGGGCAGGGCAGCCAGGGCAGGAGCAGGGCAGGCCAGCCTTGCGCCGGCCTTCCCTGCTCGCGAGTCATCGCGAAAGTGCTTTATGGCACTTTCACAACGTCTTAGGGCGGTGGAACGCTTGTTTGGAACGAGATTTTGGAGGGGGTGCAAAAAATCCTGTTTTTAAAAAAAATTGAGTTTTTTTTACATTTAGCAGCCAGCTGTTCACCCCCGCTGCACCTCCAGGGCGGCAGTTGTGTGTAAAATGGGGAAAAAGCACCCCAAAAAACCCATCACGGACATTTTCCACACACCCCACTGAACTTCCACACCCGGGGGGGCCCAGGGGCCTCCCGCACCCCTCCTGACAACGCCTCTGCTCGTTCCGCTGCCCTATTGTAGGTCAGGATTGCACAGCAAATCATGGAGACACAAGAGGGAACAAAACTTCCCAAACATTCCTGTTCTCTCTCCCACTACTTGTTTAGAGCTTTCCAAACCAGGAGGCAGTTCGGCCAGTCTGGGCAGATCATGAGAGGGTGGGAAGAAGAAAACAAGCCCTTATTTGCCCACAGCAGCAGAATTCATGGAACCAGAAGGAATAAAGCTGCTCATCAGCTGGAACCTAATTAAGTTCCAAGTGCACAAACTGGGGCCTGCAGGTACCAAACCCCAAGAGGAACTTCTAATTATCCAGAGAGAAAGTTTCTTGGATATTGTGCTGACATTTGGGAAGAGGTAACCTTAGGATGTTTATTCTAGTCAACTGTACTAGCTGAGCTCCAGTGACCTGACAGAGGGTAAGCTAGTGGGTGCATGGCTACAGAAGAGGTGTAGTGCAAAGAGACGAAAGGGAACATCCCAAGGCAACAGTAGGGTGCTTCAGATCTATATCTCAAGACCATTCTTCTCCTCCCCACCCCACCAGGGTGCCCACCTGTCGACTGAAGAGGCGTTGGAGTAGCCCCTTCTTGGGCGGGAGAGGTTGCTGTCCCTTCCAGTCCAGGTCAGAAGGCACAGCTCCATCTGGACCAAAGACATTCAGTTCCTTTAAACATTCTGTCTCTATCATCTAAGGGAAAGGAAAAAAAAGAGATGCAGAGCTCACCACTGGTCTTCTCTGCCCACAGCACTAGGCCCAAATTACCTGCTGTTGCCAGCTGTGACATAGTTCTGCACCCACCTTTTGGCAAGAGCAGATGACCTGGTATATATCCTTGCGTCAGAAACATTAATGCACCCTAAAGGTGGAAGACCACCTACCTCATTCTGCCAGGGGATGGGGACACTTCCTGTTGCAAACTTATGGTAGAAGTCATGGTCCGTAGGCTCTAGCTCTACGCCCTTGACTGTGGAGAACTGCTCAATGTCCAACACATCCTTGCAATAAATAGCTTGGGGCTAGGAAGAATGCAGAAAGAAACACTATTAAGAGCTTATTCTCCTGCACTTAAACACGATGGACAGACAGTAGGAGAACAAGACTCTCCAACAAAGCCACATGTGCATCCTCAACTCACATCAGGTTTGAATGGTGGGTCCAGCATGCCTGCTTCCAACCGTTTGAAATTCAACTGCTTAAAGAGAGGGTGCTCTTTTACCTCCTGGGCTCCAGCACCTCGGCATCCCAACCGTTCCAGGGGATCTTTGCACAGGAGCTAGAACATAGCACAGCAAGTCAGAGGCAGGACTCGACACTGCCAAATGGCCTCGCAAAACGGAAGCAGCCTAACATTCAGGGAGACAAATAAAGCCCACATTGTGAAATACCATTCAAACAAACAAAGTCCAATCCAAACATAACTTAAACCAGCGTTTCCCAACCTTTGGAGGCGCGCGTACCACCCATATGGGCCTCTGGCTGGCTGCATACCATCGGAAGAAAGTGCTGATGGCATCATCATCAGCACTTTCTTCTGGGTTTGCAGCTGGCTGGAGCTCCGAAAGGGGTAGAAAAGCAAAAGGTAAGACGTAGGGGAGGGCAGGAGGGCCATCCCCAGCGCTTTCACAGCCCCCCAGTGTGCGAGCTCTGCCAGCTCAGTAGAGCTTGAAGCACTGCTTTTCGGGCATGGTTGTGGCGTTGCGCGGCCGAGATGGCAGATGGGCTGGGGCCTCATCTATTCGCCACTCCTCTAAGGCTGCTCAAGGGTGCTGCTCCAGGTGAACACTTCAGGTGGCCTAATGGTTGGGTGGCTCCTGTAAGCACTGCATGTGATATCCAGGACACCTCAAATCTGTAACTGTCCTCACTAGACTTTTCCTCAGATCCTGGCTTGGACTGCTGAACTTACAACGCAATTATTCCCAACCAGTAACCTCAGCTGTGTTTGGAGTTCACCAAAAGCTTATGCATGATTTACCACAGGTTCACAACCTGTGGTACGCGGACCACAGGCTGGTGGTACACGGGCTGCTGGCAGCCAAGATGGCAGGTGCCATCTCGGCTGCATGGCACCGCGACCGTGCCCGAAATTGGAGCACCCAATGGAGTGCAATTTTAATATTTAAAATTGAGGGGAAATTCTTGAAACTATTGCCATGTATTTACTGCTTAATTAAGCCACTAGAACAGGGGTTCTCGAAGTTCTCCCCATGAGTTGGGGAAGTTGGAAGTCTTTGCAGGGGTGGGCCGACAGTGGAAACGGCAGTCCCGGAACTGCACCACTGCCAGGGAAAAAGGTTTCCCCCCCCGCACTTACCAGGGGTCATGCTGGCCCCTGGATGGTGGGGAGGCTGTGGCTCCCTCTGTGGGTCTCCCCACACTTCAGATTGGCTCCGTGAAGTGATTCAGACCCACTTTCAGTTTCAGACAAAAACCAGAAGTGAGTCTCGATCTCTTCAGGGAACTGATCTGAAGTATGGGGAGCCCCCCCATGCCCTCCAGAGGGCCGCCAGCGCACACCCTGGTAATTTTTTTTTTTTTAAAAACCTTTTTTCCCTGGCGGTGGGATGTTACCGACATCACTGCACATCACCACCCCCCTTAAGGGGGTAGCAGCTGCTTTCGGTTTTCCTGGTGGGTCGCAACCCACCAGTTTGAGAACCACTGCACTAGAGGCCAAGGTGCCTGTTCTTTTAATAAGACACTCTGAACTGGCTATTCATTAGGTTCTCTTAAAGTGCCTGACCTCAGGTGAGCCAATAAAAGGCATGTGAGCCAACATGATGAGGCAATGAAGGGTTTGACAAACTTGGTAACTGCAGATGTTCCAAGAGTCAGGCTAAAGTGGGGCAGAAATCCAGTGGGTGCTGGGTTTCACAAGTCTTACATATTCACATTCAACCCAGTTCAGAATACAGGGAACTAGTTACTGAGCTACAGCTGCCTTGAGAAGACACACAACTCAATCTGAAATGGTACAGAATTCTGGTTTGATTTCCTGCCAATGGAGAGGCCCTGCACATAAAAACCAGCTCCAGCAGCGGCACACCCCGAATTCTTGTGCACAGCTCCCCCTGACAGTTTCCCGGAAGCAGCGTGCAACTTTCCCCTCAAGGCACCCACAATTCACACTGAAGAGGAGACAAGAATTCCTTTACAATGGTAAGTATCTCAAGGTGAAGAAAAGAGCATATATACCATGGAACAGAGGGAGCGGGAAGCAGGGGAGAACTTCTCAGAGTACTCCTCCTGCACATCCTTCACAAGGCGTTCCACCTCTTCACGCTTAATCTTCTTTTTGCGCTGTTGGAAAGGAGACTGGCCCTCAATCATCTCATAAAGAAGGCATCCCAAGGCCCACCAATCAGGACTGAACGTGTACCGCTCATTCTTCACCACTTCAGGAGCTGCAAAAGTAGCAAGGGCCAAAATAAGCATGGCTGTGCATATTCTTCAATTGAATACTGGACCCAGAACTTGATATGCTGAATTATGCTTTTGTTGCTGAATGAAATTTCCAACGTATGTTCACTGTGGTGGCAGTGGTGTCGGGAGCAATTACAGGGACTCAAGTGGACAGGGGAAAGAGTGGACAGGCTAAACTCCTTTTCCAGCTGCCTTTTCTCCACCCAGGAGAGACCACAAAGAGTGCCATCTCATTCTCAACACCTGTCTAACCATGAGTTATAATCCGTATCCCTTCATAGATATTGCCCATCAGTATCTCACAAATCCCAGCCTTCCTGCACTAGTGAGGAGTCCATATTTTTGGAACGTCTATCAATACATAGGTGCACATAGTCAAAGAATGCAAATTAACCAATTTTATTCGATTCACTATCAAGTTTTTCGATTCACTATCAAGTTTTCTGTAAAACATTTGTATAGAATTCTCACCCTCTTGACTACATGAAAGCAAAACTGAACTCCATTTCCTAGGTCAAGTCTGACTTGACCTACTCCAACACATCTTCATTTTAACCCTGTGATGCTGCAGAAAAAGGAGTGACATGTTCTTGCACAATCTTGTGCTTGGACTCTATAATCCTCCATACAATTTAACTTGCTTTCACTCTCCCTGGGCTCAAGAAAAATGCTCAGCTTGGACCCTTCTAGCAGCTCAGTCTCAGCTCCTCCTCCAGCAGAAGGCACACAAAGCTACAGCTTTGCAGAAACATCAGGGAGTTGTTAGTTTTAGAGCCAGTGCACTTATGAGCAATTAGATCACCTTGTTCTAACACCCTCTCAAAACAAACAGAGCTTGCAGACCAAATGTAATACAAGAGGAAAAAACTAAGCAATTAGGATGAAATAAGTTATTGTTATAGTCAGATGGATCTCACAGTGACAGAAAGACAAATGCAAGCTTACTTGAACATAAACACAGGTTTAACTACGCTTTCATTGCTCAAAGTCTAGCAACATACCAGCATACTAAACCTAAGCTTAGGAGTTAGTTTTCAGCAGATTTCTTGCCCGTGACAAAGGTGCTCACCTGAACTACAAACTTTGGCTAGAGTTTTCACTGCTTTTACCCTCTCCTTGGTTAATGCGCTTCATGACCTTCATATTGACCTCACTTAACTCGCCAGAGCACTTCATGGATACTCACCCATGTAGCCAACTGTTCCCACCCGACCTTTTATCGTCTGTCCCTCCGGAACATAAACAGCGAGCCCCAGGTCAGAAATGCGGATGTGACCTTATCAAAGGAAAGCGAGTCATGGAAGTGACCAGTTTGTACATTCCCCTCAACCCAGAACAAAACCTGGTATAAAAACTAGAGAGACATTTACTTGCCCATGTATGGAGACAGAGGTCCTAGTCCAGACATTTACTCACCATGGTCATCCAACAAGATGTTTTCTGGCTTCAAATCCCTGGGAAAAAAAAATAGATGTCCTAAGATTCAAGCCTCCTTGGATGCCTCCTCCAGAACTAGCACAGGAGGAACATCAGAAGTCCTAGAGACCAAGGGGTAGAGATGCCAAGAGACTTTCCTCCATCTCAAAACTCCTAACTCCATGGGAAGATATAGGCATGGCTTGAATATAGCTCATATGTGGAACTGAATATCGCTCTTATGCAGAATATGTGGAATTGCAGAGATGACGATGACAAGGAGACCAAGCAGAAATGCTCAATTAAAAATGTGCTGGACAGGATTATTTTTCTTTTCCTACTCCCTCTAGTCTGAGAATCCAGAAACTCCTACTTCCATTTTTGAAAAATTCCTTACAATGTAGTACCAGCAGTCAAAGAATCTCTCAAATTCTTGCTGGCACAGAATCCTAACCTGAAGCCCAGCTAAGCCTGGGAGAAGACACTGTTTCTTACCTGTACACTATCCTCTCATTGTGGAGATCTTCCAAGCCACAGCAGATTTCAGCAGCATAGAACACAGCACGTGGCTCCTCAAAGCCCGCTTCTCCCATGTGGTAGATGTGAAACTTCAAATCCCCTCCATTCATGAGGGTCAAGACCAAGCAGAGGGCATCTTTGGTCTCATATGCATAGGCCAAACTTACCTATAAACACAAGGCAGGCCAGTTAACCACTAGAAAAAAAAATATGCACAATGGCCTCACATAGCAGAGCACCCACAGAAAACAGGTTTCTGCTAACACTCTTTACAAACACCAGGTGTACACAGAACAGGATGAAAGTGAGATGTCAAGCAGTAGTTAATTTTGTGTATCCTGTGCAGGAAGCATTATCGTATGTGCCCTCAGCAGAAAAGCAAACAGAGTGAGCGGTGAGGAACAGCTGAAAATAGGGAGTAATAGAAAAGGGACCAGTTATGATGGGGAATGGCAGGTGCAGAGAGGAACAGAGGTCAGAATGCAATTATCACAGCAGCAGCATGAAGCAGCATCCAGTATGGTTCTCAGTTTTGTCAAGACTGTGTAAATATTTGTACATAGATGTAGGCACATACAAAACAGTGGTGAAGCAAGCTCCTAGCAGTAACAGTCATGCACAGCTGTCAGAGCCTGCCAACAGCTACAAAGAATTCCTTTGCACTAGGATTGCTCAGGTTTCATAGCAGGAAAGTCACACCTGGGAGGGTAGAACACTCTAGTGTCCTATCAGTGGACTGAGAACCAAAACCACAGACACACACCCTTCCCCACCCTACACACAGTGCACCTTTCAAGAATGTTTTAATGGTGAGACTGTCCCGTGTGCTAAGCAAAGTTGTCCCATCTCAATAACATTTCCATATACACAGAAGTAATCTGACTTAAAGGCATACAACCAGTTTCTTCCCCTAGTTCCACTGAGTTTATGCAAGAAATCAAGTATTATTCTTTATAGACCTACCTTTTAAAGATAAAAGACCTTTCTAACTCTTGGGTTAAGGGATCTCAGCAAAAAATGTGGCTTAAATCTAGTATGTTTCAGTCAGTAGAGAAAGCACTATTTCCTCTGCTTGCCTTTAATAAAAAAGACAAATCCAATTAGGTCCTAGGTGGTAGCTCTGGCTGCCACCACAAACCCTTCAGGGTGGGCCCTCTAAGGGTTCCTTTCATAGCTGTTTTTCCATGGTTTCATCCCACACCTTTGCAGTAACATTTGACGCCTGGCATCACATGGACGAGACCCATTGTGAGGGTCCTTCCCACCTGGTTGTTACCCAGCTGGGAAAGAGGGTAACAGCTGCATGAGAAGGACCCATGCAAGCTGAATACCGTATCAGGCAGTTGGATGGTAGTCCATGAGTACAGCAAGTGGGCTCATGGCCTCCAGGGACAGGGGAGGTCCAATAGCCTTGCTCTCCTCTTGCTACCTGGCTAAGGAAAGTCCACATCTTGCAGCCCTGTTCAGAATGAGGCAGAGACCATTTCACTGGGGTGGGTGAGAGGAGCCAAGTGCAGGGCCAAAGCACCGTCTCAACCCCAGCACAAAAGTAGAGCAGTTTCTATGTACTTACTACAAACCTACTGTTCACTTTCTCCAGTATCTGCTTCTCATTCAAGGCCATGACTTCCCCTTTTCTCTTTTTTATCCGCTTCTTCTCAAGCTTCTTGCAGGCATACATCTTTCCGGTGGCCCGCACCTGGCAAGCGCAAACCTTGAGAGAAGAAGATAATTAAATATTATGGGATTGGCAACTCTTTGGATTTTATCAGCTCTATCAGTTAAGGAGCTTTATTGGATCCTGAAATCATTACTGTCATTTTAATACCTTTAAGGCAAAACCACTACAGTGCTTTAGAGATTAAACGGCTTATTTATGGCATACTATGAGAACTGATAACTCCATAATCAGAGCTTGGAAGTAATCAAACCAAAATGAGGGTGACAGAACACAATCCTGCTGATTCACCCCATGTTTTAGCAGGCCAAGTACCCCCTTGCTTGGAGAGCGCTATTTGTGTGAAATATAGAAAACAGCAAGTAGAAACTGAATACACTTAACACAACAGGCAGAACAGCAGCACTCTGATGGTATTTCTGGGCATTAACGTCTCAGGTAACTAAGAGTTTCCGCACAAGAGTTCTTCCAGAAAGGGATACTAGGACTGCAAAAATATGGGAAGAATCAACAGGAGTGTGTTCTTTCACCCCAATTTTCTTTTATTGCTTCCAATGGTCTAGGCCAGCATTTGGTTCAATGGTCTAGGCCTGTGCGTAGGGGAGAACTTTGAGTGCTTGCGGGGGTGAGGCAATGGCGGTGGCAGCGATCGCGCTGCTGGGGTCGGGACCATCCTCCGGAGGGTGCGGGGGGGGGGGCTCCCCGCAGCCTTCCTAAGACTCCAAACGGCTCCTGGAGGCGATTAAAGCCCACTTCCAGTTGACTTCCTGGTTTCCCTGAAAACCGGAAGTGGGCTCCAGGAACTATTTGGAGGCCTAGAGATGTCCGCTGGGGGGGGATGCCCCCCCACCCTCCAGAGTACAGCCTGACCCCCAGTAAGTCTAAAAATACCCCCTTTTGTCCCTGGCAGCGGTGCAATCCCCGGATCTCTGCTGCCCCCATCGCAGGTCGTCACTCCCCTTAAGGGGGTAGCGACCTTCCCCTTCTCCATGTGGTGGGTCACGAACCCCTGGTCTAGGCTCTTGTAAGCAAGCAGGGCAATTGTCTCCTTTGTCTTGCTCAGGAAACATACCTCTCCAAAACCTCCTTTTCCTAGGACACGGTACTGGCGGAAGGTGTTCTTGGTCACATGCTGCCTGAAAACAGAACAGAGGAAACCAGAGTGAATTGGAAGTAGTCCACTAATAAAGGTGAAATGATTCTCCTGTTCCTCACACCCCCTGGGAATCAGAATCTTTGTTCTACAATTTTATGCAATCGCATTATCCCAATTCATCAGGCTCTTGCATATAAAGGAGGGACCAGGACCTCTTTGTTAAGGAGGGTCCAAGGATGAGAATAGTAAAAGTCAAACACATGCCAAAGAGGACTCATTTTCACCGAGTGACCTACCAGTCAACAACTTTCCTCCCACCTAACAGATAGCAAGAGTGCTTAAGGACTCCTTAAGGACATCATGCATAACAGCCCTAGGTCAAACAAGACAGGGCCACACATAATGCTGACCCCATAGTAAAGCAAGGATTACCTTTCCAGGTATTTCCATTGCAGGAAGCGGTTGAAGTAGATGCTGTCAAGGTAGTCGGCGAAAGGCGCCACACTCAGGTAGTCATGGATGAGCCTGACAAAGGATACAGAAACTATCAGAGATAGCAAAGCCTATTTTGCTACGCAGGGAAATAAAAAGGCCAGAGCCTGAAGATTCTCTGGACAAAGAGAACTGAATACACATCAAGATTGAGGCCTGCTCTTCTTCAGGGGCTTTAAAGAGCTATTTCAGGGTGACATCAGACAAATGGAAAGTCCAGGCAACTATACAATATATAATCTTGAGAGCAATAGGAAGGAGCAAGGTGGACATTTACTTTTTCAGAGACTGCCAGAGAAGCACAGTCCAATCCAAAGGGCCTTTGTTCACACACATCATCGCTGCTTCTGACACTGCACCAGAGCTTTGTGAACAGCGGCGGCAACAAGACCTGGGCCCAAGGATCCTGAATTACACTGGTCAAGTCAACAAGATATAGAGCACAGAGGGAGATACTTGAGGCAAGGCTCGTTTTAAGAAGCACCCCTTTAATATAGTTACTGCTTCAAGTACAACCGCTGTCATCCATAGAAATGATCCTGTTCGCAGCCATTCAAGCAGCCCTATCTAGACACACCTCGACTGATATATGTGGCCACAGCTACGAAGCAGCAACAGAGGTAGTGTGAAAAGTTTTAAGGCCAGCCTTTCATATTTATTTTATATTCTTCCTTCCCCCCCCCCCCCAACAAGGTGATAGATGGTTCCCAGACAGACTCTCATCCAGACACTGACCAGAATTAGACCTGCTTCATATCAGCAAGGCTGCTGCATCAGACCATGTCCTCAGATTTCTTAGGAAGGTACATTGTTCCCAACAGAGGCAGAGTAAAAGTCAAAAGAGGAGGGTTTCTTGCTTCAAGAGCTGGGGTAACAGCATTTCCTCTCACGGTCAAGAGTTTGGTTAACTCTATAGCAATGCAAACACAATAATATCCACTGGATCTCATAAAGCAGGGAAATCAATCCTGCCCATACGACTAACTCTAACCCTTATCCATGACAAATAGCCAAACAGCATGAATGCAATGAGTGAATTAAAAAGGTTAGAGCTTGGCAGGTATCTGGCCATTACCATCCTGGGAAATGTGCACATCCTGAAACAAAATTCTCCCAGCTGCACCCCCACCACTCACTTGGTAGATTTCTTGAAGAGCTCTTTACACGGTTCCTGCTCCAGTTGCTCAGAGCACAGATTTACAAGCTGCAAGGGCACTTCAGGTACGTGGTCCACACTCTGGAGGACAAAGGGCCACAGTCAAACAGGAAACATCACAGTTCTATATAGGTACTGCAAACTGATACAGATGTTGCTCTGTTGGTGGTAGTCAGGCATGTGCTTTATTCAACTTGCATCAGGGTAAGTACAGCTCTAAAGCAACTGCTTCTTACCAAACAGCCCACTACATCAGGGCAGTAACCCAAAGCTAGTCACCAAGTTCCTTTTCTTGGCTACTGCAAACTGCAGAGATTCTCACCCAGAGGCGTAGCTACACCCCCCCCACACACCCCGGGAGCCCCCGTCGCTGTGACACCCCATGTGACGTCACAAGCGCTGCCGCTGAATCCGGTAGCAATTGCACCCCCTCGCTGCGTGTCCCCTCCGCCCCCCCCTAACGACGCCACTGTTCTCACCTTAGGGGTTAAGTATGTATCAATCAGGTGCTGCCCACACTCCTTCCGTTTCTCATCGGGAGTCACTTCATACTCTGCCTATATTGAGTGAAGAGCAGAGGACATCACTGACTTAAAAACTGCAATCGTATGCACACATTCCTGGAAGTAAGCCCTATTGAACACAATGGGACTTACTTTTGAGTAGACATGCACAGGATTGTGCTGCTAGTCGGTCAAACTCAATTAATTAGGAATAAAAATCCAAAAGAAATCCCAATCAATCCCATGATTATATAGCACAAAATAAGACCAGGAAAGTTAGAGTACATCCACCATAAATGCCATACTATCCCTTGTGTAGAATTAAATACCCAAATTCATTCCAGTCATTCAACACAAAACTCAGCTTTGAGTAGAATACAAATGCCACAGAAGCAGCAGGGTAAGAGTCAAGTCACCTCTATACACTCAGCCTTGCATGTAGCTATATGCTGGGATCCCCTAATCCAAACCTGCAGCTGGGTCCATGTACAACCAGCAGGAGGGGGACCTCGCACAAATAGGCTTACCACAGCATCCAGAAACTTGACACAGCGCATCAGCTCCGGCCGTGTTTCACAAAACTGCCGGAAGAGCAAACGGCCAATGGGTTGCTTCTCACACAAGCTGTGGTAATCTCGGTCTGGAAAAAAAGGAGAAGTGTAGTGGGAAATGTAGATATTAAAAGAGAGAGAAAGTAGTCCTGGCTACAAACTCACATCACAGACAGTCGCACTTTGAAAGGAGGCAGCTGGACAAAGATCACAAAAGCTATCTTCCAGAAAGTTGCTTCTGTAATGGGTCCATCAATATTCAGTCAATTCAAAGCACCCCCTCAAATTAAAAAGATGGAAGAGGAGGCTCCATTCTAGCCCTGAGAAACCTACTCTTCTGAGCAGAAGGGCCCCTCTGTTTTGCCTTGATTCCACATTGGGTCTCATTTCAATTTCCAGCTACAGGACCCTCCTATAAATATTAAGGGACCTGTGGTGCATTAGAGACATCTCCTCCTGGCCAAAGGATTTAGAGCTGGGGAGTGGTCAACAACTGCAAAGCAAGATATCCAATAGCTCTCAAGAACGCCCAAGGATCATCTTATGGCAGGATAGAGGTGCCCACCTCGGCATTTCCTGCCTCTGGTGAGAACTAAACAAAACTTTCTTCGTGAGAGAGAACTAGTTTCTTGCGGAGGAAGATTTTTTTCTTTCTTTCTAAAGATCAAAACAGGTTGGGCTTTTCCCACTTCTTCGGGGGGGGGGGGGGAGAGAAGAGTCACAGTAAGTAAAGCTTTGTTAACTGGCACTTTGCTAACTGGAAAGCTCGGATAACCAGCATCTGTGCCTGGCAGACAGGCAGGTGGGGCAGCAGAGCAGCTGCTGGCCTGACCCAGTGGAGTAGGCTGTGGGTCCTGAACACGCTGGTGTGGCTCAGGCACGGCCCCTCGCATGGATGCCAGTTCACAAAGCTTTTACTGTATATCTGGCACCAGCTTAAAGCTGAACTCTTTCTATGGTATTCACTTTTGGGCCTCTCTCTCTCTCTCTCTCCCCTCCTTTTTATTGTTTGCTTCTACAATAAGGACAAGGTAACCCTGCCTTCCTATCAGTTGCTTAGAGCAGTTGCTTAGCACAGCTACAAGGAAGCCAAACTGGTGGCAAACATGCCTGATTTTGTCATTTTTCATCTGTTTCGGACCTTAATCACCACAGATGCTGCTGAATCATTCAACACCAGCAGCAGCCATGTTTGTCCTATTATGGTGGTGCTTATTGTGTAAACATCTTCTCCTCCGGCAGTAAACAGAGAACTTGGCTTTGAGTCAGCTCACTGGACCATGGAAACCTCCTGATTTCCAAGAATGAAAAACTCAGGAACTCAGGTGACCTCCCACACTATACCAGATGAACCCTGGTTACACCCCAGGATATAAAAAAAGATATTGCCCAGGTCCCATATCAGAAGTATCTGATGCTTCACAGGGAGCATATTTGCTCACTTTGCTGCAAGTGGAGGTATCAAGATGCTGAAATAGTATGCATAAGTAGAGGAGGGAACATACCCAGAAAAGTCACATCAGGGTTTTTGTTGGTCACTTGCATTTTAACTTCCTTGCCAACCATTCCTGCCACCCTTTTTTTTTAATTCTTTTGCTAGTTGGTTATAATGCCTTGTTTTTATCACATGCATCTTTCCCTCCACTGTTTTGCTTTTTCAGTCTTTTAAAAAACTTTTTTTTATTTTTATGGTTTACTTGCCTGGTCTCCGTTCACTTGGGAGAGAGTAGGTTGTCATGTCTAACAAACCACCAACATTCTACTGCTGGCTAGTTTTAAGGGTAGCCCCCAGATGTTAAGGCTCTCTGTTAACCTGGAAGAGAAGTTTTCCCAAGGTGGCCTCCTCCTGCCTGGGCCCTTTAGCTTTGGGTGGTGGCAGCAAAAACTACCTTTCCTCAGCTCAATCACAGTTGATTCAATAAAAAGGGTAAAGGTGGACGGTGGGTACTGCTAACCATTAGGCATGGAGCTTGTTTTGCCCTCCAACTTAATTTAAATGGTGGCTAAAACAGTAGAACAGGCCACTCTAGCAACTGCTCTGCGTTGAACTGTGGCAGGGTCATTTTCCTCTTTTTGCCCCTTTTGCCTTCTGCATTTTCTCAGAGAGAAACCACTTCTCCCCAAAGACATGAAGGATCTGGTGTATATATGTAAATGGCTGGAGTTAAAAACAAGCAGTCTTTGGTTTATTTTCTGTCTCTTGGGAACAACAGACTAGCTAAGGCAGATAGAGAGATAAGAGCAGCACTCGGTGTTGTGAGGTAGCAAAAACATGTTAAAAATTCCAGCACCTTTCAGATCCCAAGCTTGGAAGAATGCAACTCTACCTCCATCACAGGTGAACCTAGTACAGCAAGTCCTCCTCACTTAAAAGTTGTCAATAGTTTCTTCTTGGAAACTGCGACTTTTAAGCAAAACAACTTATAATGAAATCAGTTTTGCCATAGGTTAATTGATAAACGAAAGTTCCTATCGCATTTTCCCATCAACTTTAAAACGAAATGACTAAGTGAGGACCTGGATCAGACTCCAGAAGTTGGGGGGGGGGCCATGACCTCCAACCAACTCAAGTATCAGCTGGAAGTGAAAGGCTGAAGATGGAGGGAAAAAATGTTAGAAGCAGATTGGAAGGAGAAAAAGCTGAGGCTGGAGGCAGAACAGGAACAGCGAGTAGCCCAAAAAGAGGAGCAAAATAGGAGAATAGCAATAGAAGAAGAGAAAGGCCTCATGGTGCATGCCATGGAAATGGGAGTGCATCTGGCAAAGACTAATCTTCCCCCTCTGCCTACACCCTGTAGATGCCAAGAAGATCCCCGTATTCCATGTGGAGGAGGTTGCAGAGGCCTTCCTGGCCAACTCTGAGCAGGTCTGGGTGGACAATGGTATCCCCATGGCTGACCACAGGAGGCACCACAGGCCTCAGCTCAGTGGAGCCCTGGCAGACATTGCCACTGAGTTGTCCCAGGGGAACAGAAAAAACTATGATAATATCAGCCACCTTTCAAGGTGCGGACCAGGGCCAGATTGGACCTCGCCCCAAGTGCTTCCACAGCATCAGGCAGAAGCTTGACAGTCCCTATTCACAAGTAGCCTACCATTTGGACTGTGCCTGCAAGATGAAGGTGGTGGGCACCAGTGCCAAGATGAGGGAGAAGGTTTCGTCTTTGATCAAGATCAAGCAAGTCACACAAATTCTGGCAGAGGCGATTCAGAGGCCACTTCAACAAGCATGTCAAGACCATCCAGGAGGCAAGAGAGTTGGCACAACACAACTCTGTGGCAGAGGCGTCACTAGGACACGCGTCACCCCAAAGCAGGGGGGCACGCGTCACCCTAGTGACGCTCCGACATTCGGATTTTCGACGCACCCTAGTGACGCTCCGACATTCGATTTTGAGGGGGGGGCGACCCGGCTGCACCCTGCCCCGGATGCCCCCCCGCCCCGCGTCGCCCTCCGGATGCTCCAAGTCCGGCCCCGCCGGCGCTCCAGGGCCTTCTGAAAGAAGGCCCATGCACTGCGTCAATACAGGTATTTTTACAATTTTCGCATGCGCAGACCGTTTTGAGGGCAAGAGGGCAGGCCCTTGCCCTCAAAACGGTCTGCGCATGCGCGAAAATTGTAAAAATACCCGTATTGACGCAGTGCACGGGCCTTCTTTCAGAAGGCCCTGGAGTGCCGGTGGGGCCGGACGCTCCGAGGCCAGCTCCTGGGCCGGCCTCGAAGCGTCCGGAGGGCGACGCGCGGGAGTACGCGCGTCACCCCCTGGCGGCCCACCACGCTCCAGCGATGCCACTGCTCTGTGGGTTGGCTGGAGAGCCTGAGTATGTAGAGCCAGAGTGGAGTGCAGCCCAGCATCACAGAAGGAAGAGCCACTGCCAATGGGGAGATCACCACCACACCTCATACGCCAGGCCTCTCTGTGATGGAAAGTGTCACTACTGGGACGAGAAGTCCCATCAGTGCCTTCACTAACAACGCAAGCCTTGCCCAAAAACTCCTTAATGGTTAATATTATTGATTAATATTATCATGGACCAAGAGCTGCTGCCTTTGCTTGAAAGAGCTGGAACACTTGAAGACTCAGTGTCCCAGGAATAGCCAGAAGTCTTGTTCACAGACAGAGACCCCTACAGCAACTGTCCCAACGTTGCGTGCGACATCCTCCACCTTTCAGGCCCTCTCTCACCAGCACCAGATAGCTATTCAGATAGATGAATGGGGAAGAGGCAAAGAGTGGTGGATTCAGAGGCCACCATTGCATCTGTGCACTGCTGCCTCATTAACACCTGCCAGCTCTTGCCTAGGAAGATGAACTATAGCCTTATGAGTGTGACCCCATAGCTCTCCCAAAGGTGGTTACATTTAAAATGTAAGGGATGGGTAGGAAAGCAGGTGGTAGTGTACTTCAGAACGCCAGCACCCATTATCCTGGAGAACGATACGTGCATCTTGACAGATGAGCAAAGAGCAGCAGCCACTCAGCAACCCTGCACAGAGATTCACTGAGCAGGAAGAGGTGCACCTGGGCAAGTTGCCACCAGAGAAGTGCTAAGCACAGAAGGAAAGGAAAGAAAAATCTCAGTGTGTCTGCCATCCCTCCAGTTAGCAAAGGAATCTGCTCAGTTGAAGAGGAGCAGGGGATTCACGTATCCTTGGGCAAGAAGGAAAAATGAGGAAAGTGGTTGCTTTCCAACCACCCCACCCCAGAAGATGTCGCCCACTGCTTGTGCAAAACTTTTGCAGGACTGTTTCTCTTCTCCACTCATATTCATGAATTTTACGATATTGTACAGGGCCACTGAAATGGTTCAGGATGACTTGATGTGACCAAGTGGAGAGGATGAGAGAACAGAAGCTTCTGGGAGTCCATAGGCATCTTGTACCAGGAAGGCTTCGAACCATAATTCCTGCAATGCAATTTCCTATTCTCACCACCAGAGGGCCAAACAAAAATCCAGCTCACAATTGTCCAGGAGCCTTTCCTTCAGTGCAAAGGAGACTAGACACTGTTTCCTTATGGACAGCTTCCTGTAATCAATAATTAGAATTCAGTCCTATGTCTTGCATTATCTATATATTCAAAAATACCTTCATGCCTTCATGTGCAAGCTTGTATTGCAGCCCATTTTGATTATGCAGTCAAAGTAAAAGTTCCTGAGCGATACACTCACAAAAGTTCAAGCAAAAAGCACCTTTTCCATGTAACATGTTCAATTCATGTGTTACTTCCGTTTTAAAATTGTATGTCTTATTTGTTCCCAACTGTAACCCATGAATATGTGTATCACACTGTAAGGGTCCAATCCTACCCAATTTTCCAGTGCTGATGCAGCCGTGCCAACAGGGTATGCACTGCATCCTGCAGTGGGAGGGGGGTAGTCTCAGAGGCCTCCTCAAGGTAAGGGAACAAATGTTCCCTTACCTTGGGGCTGCATTGTGGCTACATTGGAGTTAGAAAATTGGATAGGATTAGCCTCTTACTTTTCCAGTGCTCTCTTGCCATTTATCCACATAGCTTTATTGTGTTTTTTAAAGATGTTTAGCTTGTAAACTCCATGTGCTCTTCATAATGTATATATCAACAACCTCAGATATGCAGACGATACCACCCTAATGGCAGAAAGTAAAGAAGAACTAAAGAGCCTCTTGATGAGGGTGAAAGAGGAGAGTGCAAAAGTTGGCTTGAAACTCAACATTAATAAAACTAAGATCATGGCATCTGGTCCCATCAATTCCTGGCAAATAGAAGGGGCAGAAATGGCAGCAGTCACAGATTTTACTTTTTGGGGCTCCAAGATCACTGCAGACAGAGACAGCAGCCATGAAAATAAGACACTTACTCCTTGGAAGGAAAGCTATGGCAAATTTAGATAGCATAATAAAAAGCAGAGATATCACCATGCCAACAAAAGTTCGCATAGTCAGGGCGATGGTGTTCCCAGTAGCAATGTATGGTTGCGAGAGTTGGACCATAAGGAAGGCTGAGCGCCGAAGAATAGATGCTTTCGAACTGTGGTGCTGGAGAAGACTCATGAGAGTCCCTTGGACTGCTAGGAGATCAAATCAGTCAATCCTAAATGAAATCAACCCTGACTGTTCCCTGGAAGGACAGGTACTAAGGCTGAAGCCCAAATATTTTGGCCACCTAATGCGAAGAGAGGACTCTCTGGAGAAGACTCTGATGCTGGGAAAGATTGAAGGCAAAAGGAGAAGGGGAAGGCAAAGGATGAGATGGTTAGACAGCATCACCAATGCAAGGAACATGAAAATGAGCGAACTCAGGAAGATAGTGGAGGACAGGAAGGCCTGGCGGGATATGGTTCATGGGATCACGAAGGGTCGGACACGACTTAACGACTGAACAACAAAAAATTACGGTAAGTTTTGTATAACTCATCATGAAAAACCAGCCATGGGCTGACCATTCCCTTGGTTGATTTGGGAGAGGCATGGTATGGCAAAAACCCCGATTTCCCCCTTACTTTTTGCCTGTTTTTCTTCTTTCAGGCCTTTTCATCTCCTCTGAGGCTTCCGTGATGCCTCAGCAACCTGAAAGGGCTGCTGAGTCATTCAGCACCAGTAGCCATGTTTGTCCTATTGTGGTGGCACTTATTGTGTGAGCACCTTTTCCAACGGACAGTAAACAGATAACTTGACTTTGAGCCAGCAAACTGGATAATGAAACCCTCCTGATTTCCAAGAATGGAACAAACTGAGGCGATTGTGAACAAACCTCCCAGATTATACCAAATTCCCCAGGTGAAACCTGGTTATACCCACATTGTAAAAAGTGCAATCACCCCTCCCTCCCTTTGAGCATTTGACCAGATCTGCTGTCAGAAGCATCTGATGGTTCATGGGGCGCCTGCTCACCTTGCTACAAGTTTGGTGCCAAGAGCAGGATGCTGGAATAAGACAAATGAGTAGGGGAAAGTACCTAGAGCAGAGGGGCATCGTGGTTTTTGTTTTACCTGTCATTTGCATGTCAACATCCTTCCCAATCTTTGCCGCCACTACCGCCTCCTCCTTTCTCTCCCCTTTTGCTAGTTGATTAATGCCTTGTTTTTATCCCGTGCATCTTACCCTTTGTTGCTTTGATTTTTCAGCCTTTTAATCAACCTATATTACTTGTACGATTTTCCTGCATGGTCTCAGTTCACTCAGGAGGGAGCAGCCTGCCACATCTACCAGACAGCCCACATTCCACCACCGGCTGGTTTTAAGGGTAGCCCCCAGATTTTGAGGCTCTCTGTTACTATGGCAGGGAGGTTTTCCCAAGGCAGTCTTCTCCTGTCTGGAGCCTTTAGCTTTAGATGGTGACAGCAAAAACTCCCTTTCGCGGCCAGTCTAATCTCCACTGAGCCAGCAAAAAGGGTGAAGCAGGGAGGCAGATGCCATCGCTAACCACCAGGTCCTGCACCTATTTAGCCTTCTGAATGTTGTTCTCTCTCCAATCTGGCTGAGTTGGAAAGGAAGTTATCTTCTTAGCCTTGATAGGAAAGTAGCAAGATTTCTGGGGTATAAACTTCAGCTTGAGGGCAGGAAATTAAACAATGATAAATTCATCCAAGTGTAGGGAACAGCCCATTGCTGCGTGAGCCATTGATCTGGGTATGCCTCCCAAACGGAGCAGGAGGAGGCAAACATAGAGCAACGACTTCTGCAGAGATGCAACAGGGCTGCCACCCTCCTTAGAGTGGGTTCTTCTGCTGCTTCAGGAACAACGGAACAATCTAGTCACACCAGGCACAGAGACACGACAATATTACTTGCCCCAAACAGAGACGGATTAGAAGGTGGCACAATCAGAGCAGTGATATTATACAGAGAAGCAGCAGGCAGCCTCCTTTGTGGGTGGGATTACAGGGGCCTTTTATTGTTAATTTATTTCTTGAGGTACCCTACGAGTTCTCCCACAGCACCCTAGTGTGTCCCAGCATGCACTTTGGGAATTGCTGATTTATAAGAGCCATAATAGTTACAAATGAGGTTTCTAGTAATTCAGGAGTAGCAATTCACTAGAACAGCTATCAGTCTCCCTCCAAGGTTGTTGCTGCTGCCACCCCCATTCACCTTCCCATCAAGATGTATGCCCAGATCAAGTGACTCATGCAGAAGCACAGGGTACTGTAATCTGATAAAAGGAAACAATGTCATTCCTCTGCTCACACTCATCCTTCAATCCTTAACCCCCTCCAACAATGGGGCAAGGTTATCCAGAGATTTGGCGTAGGGCGTCACCAATATTTAGATGACATTCAGCTTTATATCTCCATTCCATCAGGTGCTAGAGAGGCTGTGGGAATTTTAAATTGCTGACTGGGGTCAGTGGTGGTGGGCTGGACTAAATCTGAAAAGGCAGACTTGCTATTAGTCAGAAGACTGGCCTGGGGGGGGGTCGATAGTCAGCCTGTTGTGGATGGGGCTGCACTCCCCTTGAAGGATTAGGTTTGCAGTTTGCAGGGTGCTTCTGGACCCAGCATGGCTCCTGGATGACCAGATGGTGGCCATGACCCACAGCATCTTTGCCCAGCTTAAGTTGGTGCATCAGCCAAGTTCTTTCCAGGATCACTCAGACTTGGCTGTGGTTATCCAATGCACTGGTTATGTCAAGTCTGGATTACTGTAATGTGCTTTATGCGGGGCTGCTCTTGAAGACCACTTGGAAACTTCAATTATCACAGAATGTTGCGTAGCAAGTTTGACTGGCACCAGGAATTTGACCACATCACTCTGCCGCTACAGTGGCTACTGGTCTGTTTCCAAATGCAATTCAAAGTGCTGGTTGTTACCTTTAAAGCTCTAAACAGCTTAGGGCCAGGGTAGCAGAAAAACCATCTCCCCTCCTAAACGGCTTAGGGCCAGGGAAGCAGAAAGACCAAGATCCCTTCAGTTTACCTCAGGGGAAAGAGTCATCTTGTATGTCAACTGAAGGGGCCTCTTGCACATTCTGCTGCCAGGGACAGAAGAGAGGACCTTCTTGGTGGTGGCACCTGGCCTGTAGAGATCAGGCTGGCCCCCTCTCTGCCAGTACTCTGATGGCAGCTGAAAAGGTAAAGTGAATAAGTGGTTCATGGAGTGTAGCTTCATTTTGTTTTTTGGGGATGGTTTTGTGGTTCTTTTGCTGATGTCTTTTTATTTATGCTGCTTTTTATTTATGATGTTCTTTTTATTTATGCTGCTTTAGAATTAAGCATTTTATTGTGCTTAATTGGATATGATTGTTTATTTTTTTAAATTGTTATAAGCCACCTGGGAGGAGAAAAGCAAGGTAAAAACATATACATAATTTGGAGATCCTCAAATCTTCTTTCCCAGGCTCTAACTACTGCAGAATAAAATTAGGATATTAGTTGCTCATGTGTATGAGCTTGTGATTTTATGTAGCTAGAAACCTCTTTTTACCCTTCCTTTACGAGGCAGTGCACTTTGCAGCAGCACTGTACCGTGTAATGCAACGATCAATACAGTACATATATCAACTGCTGGCTCTACTAGCAGAGATGTATTTTATTGTACCTCGCTAGCCAAATACACAAGCCTTTGGTTGAACAAGAGTTGACCCCTCCAATACTTCTCTAATTATGACGTACCTCAAATGCAATGAAGCCGAAGAGACCATTTGCTCTTGGTACACAATCACCAAAGTAGTAATGTAGCATCCACCTGTCCAAAGTAAAGTTATGGACTGGGGTCTTGTAGGGAGAAGAAGGAGCAACCCTTTTCTAGTAAAAAAAAACCATCACATCAGAACAGGTGGATGGCTGCAGATCTTTGTTTTAATGTAAGGTTTAAAGTTTCTTAAAATAATACCATTTGGTATGAACAGCAATATTACTTGGTATTTATGGGTGTGTATGTTTTCTTTGGGATCATAGGAAGCTGCCTTATCCTGAATCAGCAACACAGACTGGCAGTAGCTCTCCGGGGTTTCAGACAGGAATTTCTCTGCCTTATCAGAAGATACTAGGGATTGAACCTGGGTCCTTCTGCATGCAAAGCATGTGTTCTACAACTCAGCTCTCCCCAATATATCCCATGAACCCAAGACAGTACCTCATCATAGCCCCACCCATCTTGCTGGAATCAGTTTACTCATCATCAGTTCCTCAGAAGCCCCTCTGCTATAAGTCACCCTGCCCCAATATGATCAAGAGAGAGATCTTGGGGTGCTGGTGGACAGGTCGATGGAAGTGTCGACCTAGTGTGCGGCGGCTGTGAAGAAGGCCAATTCCATGCTCGGGATCATTCAAAAAGGGATTGAGAATAAAACGGCCAATATCATTATGCCTTTGTACAAATCGATGGTAAGGCCACATCTGGAATATTGTGTCCAGTTCTGGTCACCACACCTCAAAAAGGATATAGTTGAATTGGAAAAGGTGCAGAAAAGAGCGACCAGATTGATTCGTGGGCTGGAGCACCTCCCTTATGAGGAAAGGCTACAGTGTTTGGGGCTCTTCAGTCTAGAAAAAAGGTGGTTGAGGGGGGACGTATAAAATTATGCATGGGATGGAGAGAGTGGATAGAGAGAGTGGATAGAGAGAAGTTCTTTTCCCTCTCACACAACACTAGAACTAGGTGACATCCACTCAAATTGAGAGGAGGGAGGATTAAAACAGACAAAAGAAAATATTTCTTTACCCAGCGTGTAATTGGTTTGTGGAACTCCTTGCCACAGGATGTGGTGATGGCACCTGGCCTAGATGCCTTTAAAAGGGGTTTGGACAGATTCATGGAGGAAAAGACCATCACAGGTTACAAGCCATAAGTAACCTCCTGGTTTTAGAAGTGGGTTTTCTCTGTGCCAGGTGCAAGGGAGTGACAACGGGAAACAGGTTATATTGTTGTCTTGTGCTCCCTGAGGCATCTGGTGGGGCCACTGTGTGATACAGGAAGCTGGACTAGATGGGCTTTTGGCCTGATCCAGCAGGGCTTTTCTTATGTTCTTATGGTGCATGTTGTAAGTACTTTCCTCTGTGCAGCAGTTTCTCTAAGGAAGCTGCGGTTTCCTGATTTGAGAATACACTTGAAGAAAACAACACCAACGCAGAAAGGGTGGAGGGGAGGGGAAAGGGGCCATACGCAAGTTGCACTGTTTCCTTCTGTAACAGGAAATGAGTGTATTGAATGAAGGAAGGTGAAGGGTTCAGAACATGGCAAAATTAGAAGATTCTTCTTCTTCTTCACTCTGCTGGATCAGGGGCACTGCGGCAGACAGAAGCCTCTTCTCTTAGCCAGCCATGCAGAAAGGGAAGCGCTTTGCACCAGGGAGGCAGATAACACCATGTTAGAGAGACCGGCCCCCTCTCCATAATGGGGTTCAGGAGGGAAATTTACCTCAAGAACAAAGAGTAAGGGTTACCAGAAGAGGCAAAGTCTCTGCAGTCCACTGAATCCAGGGAATAGCTCTGCTGCAGATTGCTATTCTCAGAAAAAATATATATCATTTTGCACATTATGGGAAACAAATGGGCATTTTTAAGAACATACTAACAGCAGGAGACCCTAGCCAGCCAGTGGCTGAGAGAAGGCTGAGAGAGAGAGATAGAGAGATTTAAAACTGAAAAATGTGACAGCAAGCGGCACATTGGGCATTCTGAAGCAGCAGAAAACAGAAGAGCTACCTTACAGAATGGGGAAATCTTGGGGGGGGGGGATTCCAATAGCAGCCCTTGTGGGAGAAAGTGTCATCCAAACTAAGGCAAGCCAATGCTCTCCATCCGACTTCCAAGAGGTCAGATGCAGAAAGAATCTGAGTTTCAAGAGTCAGCACCGGAACACTGGCAGAACACCAACACTGAATTTCATCTTCCATCAAACACAAGATAATGCACATCCGAAGGAATAATTAAGTGAAACCACTCAAGGAAAAAGCCTGGGCGTCATTGTGGGCAGCACAAGGAAATCTTGGCTTGATCCATAGTTGGGATCAGCAAGAAAAAAAAAACAGAAGAAATTGAACTAAATACTGTGCTATTTTCCAAAGGGTCAAATTAAGCCCTTCAAGGATGGATCCATAAAAATCAAGTTTTATGGGATGAACTTATCTCATTAACCTTTTCATGCTAAAGTCTAATTATTGCAACTTGAAGCTACCAGAAGTTAACTTTTAATACTGATCAGAATTTTTACTGATCAGAATTTTTAAAAGCCAGTCAAATAGGATCTGTTTTCCTACTTAAGTTTTTTTTAAAAAAATCAACCACAGGGAGGCCTCATCTGGCCCCTTATCTCTCTCTCAATGCAGAGACAGTACTAGAAAATCCTTTGATACTATTCTTCGGGGGGGGGGGGATCATCAGAATAAATCTGAATCTCAAATACAATAACCAACTCTGGGTTCATTCTAGGAGAGTGAAATTTGAGTCATAGATAAAAAGGCCTCCTTTTAAAAATTAACACTATGTGCTGTACCAAAGCACATGTTCCTGGGGAGAAATATCACCTTTGCCATCTGTGAGGAAACTTATACTTCTTCCATACACTAAAAAGGTGCAGAAGGAGCCCTGACTGAGCACATCATCCCAGTAACAAGAAACCCTGAGCTCTATATTCCATTGACTGAGGTGCCCTGTGCAACCTGCCAGTTTCTGCACTCCAGAGTTCCTGCATATACTTGATATCCCCAAAATGCCTTTATTGCCAAAGAAATCAGATTGGATTTACAGAAAAGTCTTAAAAGTTTGAATAGGTTATTGGGCTGGCATTCTGACTGCAACACACTCCTCTCCCCCTCTGCAACTTGGGAATCAAGCTTGGCCTAGAAGACTCATTTCATCTTGTTGGGCAACAGTTCCACTCTTCCCTTACCTCATCTATCTTCTCAAAAAGCATCTTGTGTTAATTATAACCATATAACTTCATCACTACTTCACAGATGGGGGGGGGGGGGAGGAGAAGAGGTAAGCCAGTCAGCTTGCAGAGGAAGGCGCTCTGTCTCTTCAGAGATAGCATCCTCTTTTCTAATACTTTTCATGCATCTATGCAATCAGAGAAGACACCATTGAGTGTTCCCCAGGATGCGGCCAGGCTAAGTGAGAGGGGTGGAGAAGCTTGCTTGATTCTTGAAGTAGCTGGGGTCAAAGCACAGGATGCACAGAAAAGAGAAAGTGGAAGCAGGGGAGAGGCTGTAGCAGAGTGGCTCAAGTTCAATCCCAAGCATCACCAGGGATCCATGAAAAACTCGAAAGAGCCACTCAGTCAGGACTGACCATATCAACCTCAATGGACCAATGGTTGGACTCAATACAAGGCAACTTCATATCTGCTCACACAATTCTGAAGGGCAGCACACTGGCTAGTTCAAATGAGATCAAGGAAGCGCTACAAAGATTGGAGGGCATCATGGAACAAATCAAGTTGCTTTATGCCAAGTCAGGCCCAGCAATTGCTCTCACAGAGGATTCTCTCAGCCCTACTACTCGAGATCGAAACTGGCATTTTCTGTAGGCAAAAAGCATCTGCCGCTATGGCTGCTTAGGAGGTTGTCAGCTGGGCATGGTGGGACAATATAGCATTGTGTTGCTTCACTCTTGCCAAGATCAGGGATATTTGGTAACTTACAACTCTACCTCCATGAAATCCAACATAATAACAACACTCTTGTGAACAGTCACATCAGGCAAGAAGATGAACGAACAAGATTTTCTGCCAGGCACTTAAGGCTTCTTCATATAACCAAGGCAAACCAGCACCACACCATTTCCAGGAAGGAATGGTGGAGAATAAGGCAGCCTTCAGTGGTTCTCACCCAAGATACGGCGAAGTTCTTCACACTGGCTGATGTGCGGGAACTGCAGCATTTGGCGCCACTTCTTACTCTTGCCTTTTCGGTTCCCTCCTCCACCTGCATGAGACACAGAAGAAAAACAGTGAAACAGCCCAAGAACAGGGGCGAATCAGAATATGCATCCTAGGATGGAAGGCCTGTTATCAATATTTGCCCTGCAGCAGAACTCAGTCTAGAGGTGACCAAGAAATAATTGGCCAGATCTGCTCGTAACACTTTCCTGGCACTACCACTACCAGCCTTTTAGACGAAAGGACCATCTCCAGTAGTGCGAGGAGCTTGATTAAGATCACAGAGTGTTCCTTGTAACTAATCTTTGCTTAGCTGAACACACACTGAAATACAATCTCCAGGATTCTTTTTCTTACCACAATTACAAGTACACATTACTGTCTAGATATGCAGTGCTATGTCTTTGTATACGAAGAGAGGGCACCTCCACTAGAAGAATAAACCATGACCTTGGGAGCCATTCCTAAGCACCTACCTTTGTGCAAAAGCCAATTCTTAGGGGAGCCATAATAGCACAATCCTGGGCATGCCTGCTTAGAAATAAGGCCCTTTGAGTTCTGCGGGCCTCAACTCCAAGGTAAATTGTATATCTCAACACCTTAATCACATGAGTTTGAGGCAATAAATAGGAACATTGCTCTACTTCTTCCCTTTAAGGAGTGGAATGAGGGTTGATTGACATTCTGAAAGTAGGGGGCTAAAGTAGCATTACAGATTTTACAATGCTAATTAGACGTTTTCTATCCAAGTCGCCTGGTCCCTCTAGTCTGCCCTCAGGTATTATTATGCATAGTAAGAATTACAGATTAAAGATACTGCAAATACTATACATACCACCTACTACTCATGATAGGTCAAAAGATGAAGAAGAGGATCTACAGAGAACCACCCCATCCAGTCAGGCAAGTCTTATAATTGAAGCTTTTTACTGCCCTGCATAAAGCTTTTCAGACTACACCAGCCTCTGCTAACTGGGCAAGAGGCACTTTTTCAATGGGTGCTCCTCTTATATTTAGCAGGGGGAGAGCAACTGCTCCCCTTTCACCCCAGCACAGTGTCTTTCTGGTGACTGTTTGCTGGTGGTGGTCTGCAACTTTAGATTGTGAGCCCTTTTGGGACAGAGAGCCATTTAATCATTTGATTTATACTGTTAATAATAATAATAATAATCACAGATAGATCCCTTTTTAAACAATGCAGTTTTCTTTCCCACACCAACGAAAAAGGGATCAGGGCAGTCATAGCTTTACCTAATATCATCACAGCAGAGAGATTCAGGTTGAAAAATACCAACATGCCCAAGACCACCCAACAAAGTTCATGATCAAGTAAGAATTTGAATCCCGGATTTCCCCACAGCCAACCACCAGCCCTTCTAGCCACACTCAAATGCTTATGCATGAGGAGTGAAATGTGCCAATCTATTCTTAAGCAATATCTGCCAGCAGCATAAGACATGCAAAAGAAAAATAGCGAATCCTTAGCAAACAACCAATGCAGTATGATTAAATGACAGGACCAGATAGGCTTCTTGTGGTTACCAGAAGCCATTTACAACAGGCTTTTGAAAGGGGGTGGGGTGGGGATTTAACAAGCTCATAGTTGCCATGTAACAAGTTAATAAGGCAGCTATCTCATCAGCTTGGCATTATACAGTGAAAACCCTCCAGTTCAGGGTGACCACTTTAGAAATCTGCTCACTTCCCCCCCCCCACAAGATCTATAGAAACTGTACATTTTTCTGCACACCTAAAATTGGACACAACTTCATTGTAATACATGGAAATTGATTAAAAATGAATACGTCTTTCTAGTAAAATAAAGTTCCATGTTTCAAAGAAGTCACTGTGCAGAAAATATCAGACTTTAAAGAAAATCTGGGTTGCTGTCAGACACACAGTTTAAAGCAGAAGGAACAGGATTTTAAAGACGTGTTCTACAGTACTATAAAATATTATACACTGGCAACCTGACCAGGAGGGAGGATGAGCTGAGAGGGGAAAGAAGGAATACACAAGCTCTTGCCTCCCCCCCCCCCCCTTAGAAAAGAGCCATTGCCCAAACAGGCCAACAGTTGTTGTGCCATATGACTGACTGTACAAACCTAGGAAGGAAGTGAATCAAGGCACTTGGTAGCCAGCTGCACAATATTGTCTCATTACCCTAAACCAGTTCTATGAAAGGAACACTCAGCTGGTGCAAGAGGGGCTGTGAACTTCAGAGAGGTATCAAAGTTGGTAGTCACGTAGCTTGGCCTCCCACCAAGCCCAGAGCCGAGGCCTTTGTGTGCATGTGCACATGAGTGTGTTCCACAGAAGAGAAATTCATTGGGGGGGGGGAGGAAACAGTCACTCATCCACAGTTCCATGTAATCTTATCTCTGCTGAACAGAGCCACTAAAGCAGAAGAGCTTTAAGAGGGTGGAGACAGAATGTTCTCCTGCACCTCCGTCCCCATAAAAATCAAAATCTATCCCTTCCACAAATATTTGATGGGATTCACCATGCTTAAAATTCAATAATCTATGAAACGCCACTTAAAAAAGAAAAAGAAAAAAAGAAGGTGAAGTCTTTATTAACTTATGTTGTCATGAACAGCTTTTGAAATTACAGGGTATTTTTAAGCCTGTGGGGGATCAGCAGTGCTTCAGTGCTCAGAGACGATGTTGCCTCTGTGCTCTACATAATTTTTGTCCTTCCCTTTGACTAGCAGACATACATAAGTGCATAACTGGAACAGGTTGCAGAATTCAGAGGGTTTTTGGGTACAGATTTTTGGTTACCTCAGAACAGAATTTTTATTTAAGTATACGGGTCACCAATACCTTTGCATTCTCGATCACCAAGTCATACGACCGGCACAATATTCGATGGATCATAGCTTCACCTTTTCTCCAATTCTGCTGTTGCAATGCACAAGGGTCATACTAAAATATGTGAGGCTTGTTTAGCAGGCATATGATAGAGCCCTTCACCAGCAATGAGCCAAGAAAGACTGGATCATGGTACAGTTGCTAGCATAAGGAACACCTGATCATGGAATGACCCAGGGTCATAAGAACATAAGAACATAAGAACATAAGAAGAGCCCTGCTGGATCAGGCCAAAAGCCCATCTAGTCCAGCTTCCTGTGTCACACAGTGGCCCCACCAGATGCCTCAGGGAGCACACGAGACAACAAGATACCTGTGTCCAGTCGCCACTCCCTTGCACCTGGCACAGAGAAAACCCACTTCTAAAACCAGGAGGTTGCTTATGGCTTGTAACCATAAGTACATGGAGAAGAAGTACATGGAGATGGAAGATACTGTGATGTGAAGTGATGCTTCTCTTTCAAGCAACCCCGTTTGGCAACTTGTTCAAGTTAACTGAGTGGCCCTTAGTGCTGGCTTCATATGCAGTGCTGGCTTCATATGCAGGGAAATACTTCAAAATAAGAAACATGCAAACAATATGCTAACTGTGTAACAACCAGACACACGTCTATTTCACACCATGTGTGCTAACTATGAAACTACGGACAACTGCAATTTCCCAGTGCATGTACCGATATACTTGTGTCTTTATGAAACACGACCATCTACTGACAGCATGAAGATCTTTTCCTACCCAGGACTGCTTTCTGAATAAAAACCTTTGTCACATGTGAAGTGGTTCAGAGAAATGTATTATAATTCATGAGCAAAAAGGCTCCATCTAATTTACATAGCTACTTAAGCTCAGTTACAATAGAGTGCATAAAAGATGCATGGAAGTGGCAGATCTCAGTGGTTAGTGGACATAAAGCACTTTCTCTAGAATACGTTTCAGAGTAGTCCAAGTAGTTGTTGTGTTTCTACAACACACCAGTGATCTGTAATGGCACACTGAACTTACATGCCTACTTTAAAATCAGACGGCTATTCTTTCTAATCCGAGTCTTCATATGCCCCCAATTCTCTACATCCAGCAAATAATTCCTGTCAGGCTGGGGAAAAAAAAAGAGAAGGTTTCTCACTAGTTAAGATTCCCAGCCATCTGGGGTGATCAAGAGCTCTGGCCTGCTTTATCCCATGTATTCATAATTCTGAGCAAGCTCATTAATAATGAAATGGATTTCAAAATAACAAGACACTGTTCTGGTTTTCTGCACCCAATTCCATATGAACCATGAACTCCTGGGGAGAAAATCTGTCAGAGTTAACCACCTCCTAGGCCGCTGCTCTAGTCTAAAAAGGTCAGTAATTTATGGCAGGGAGTGCTTAGGCCACCTTTCCAGACAAAACTTAAAAGAAGCCCTTCCCTTTAGGCAGCAGGCAAATTTAAGAAAATGCTGAACTCCACTTCCAGAACCCATTCCAGAATAGTAAGAGCCTCTCTCATCCCAATTCAGTTACTTAAAGTAACGGAAACGAAAGAGAGAGAAAGAGGTATCCAAAGATACATTTAGATCTGGATACAGTTGTGGAAGGGCAAGTAGTGAAAAATACAAACAATTCAAGCATTTTCACTTCTCCACTCACCTGGAAATGACTGATCCTGACAAACACCCCATTTAAAAAAAAAAATTCTCACAACAATTCATCTATTCTTGCTCTTTGCTGCCCACTGGTTGTTCTGGGGCTTTGCTACCTCCCCATGACAATTCTCAGTCATACAACTTAAATTCCTGAGTATCTGGTAGAAGTAATTTTAAGAAGATATAACTTTTTATGCTTATTAATAATAAGCATTTATATAGCACTTTAAGTGTTCAAAGAGCACCTCCCTTATGAGGAAAGGCTACAGCATCTGGGGCTTTTCAGTCTAGAAAAAAGGCGCCTGAGGGGGGACATGATTGAGACGTATAAAATTATGCATGGGATGGAGAGAGTGGATAGAGGGAAATTCTTCTCCCTCTCGCATAACACCAGAACCAGGGGACACCAGAACCAGGGGACATGCACTAAAATTGAGTGGAGGGAGAGTTAGAATGGACAAAAGAAAATATTTCTTTACCCAGCGTGTAATTCATCTGTGGAACTCCTTGCCACAGGATGTGGTGATGGCACCTGGCCTAGATGCCTTTACAAGGGGTTTGGACAGATTCATGGAGGAAAAGACCATCACAGGTTACAAGCCATAAGCAACCTCCTGGTTTTAGAAGTGGGTTTTCTCTGTGCCAGGTGCAAGGGAGTGACAACAGGAAACAGGTTGTCTTGTTGTCTGTGTGCTCCCTGAGGCATCTGGTGGGGCCACTGTGTGATACAGGAAGCTGGACTAGATGGGCCTTTGGCCTGATCCAGCAAGGCTCTTCTTATGTTCTAAAGCACTTCAAATGCATTGTTCTTGATGCCATCCTTACAACAACGCTGTAAGGTGAAGAAACATCACTACAGTATTTCCATATTGCAGCTGAGAGGGAGTGGCTTGCCTCAAGTCACCTATGGATTCAGAGCAAAGGCGAGATCCGAACTGCGGGAGTCCTGATTCACAGTTCATTCTCTTACACTATTCTAGCTCTTAAATTCTACACTAGCTCTTAAATTCTAAGTTTTTATCCTTTACAAAGCCTTTAACAAGACAAATAGAAAAAATACACACCTAACTTTTGAACAGTTTCTGTCTATTCTGGAAGCTACTGAATGATAAAAACACCTGTCTCTGGATGAAAGAAGCCTAAATTACTTGCCAAAGAATAAAGCTCTTAAAAACTGTTCTCTGGTTGGCACTGCATTTTATACTCTTTCATGCTCAGGCCATTTCCTCTATACAGGGCTTTGATGTATAAGACATTAAAGTTTGGATAGGTCATTGTCTTTTCACACAAAATGACAATTTAGACAGGAAAAAAAACATCCACCCACTTTTCAGGGAGTGGACTAAGGATAAGCATGGATGGCAAGCTAAGGAAGCAGGGTGGAGAGTTTATTTATGCTCTCCTTAGACCAGGGGTGCACAACTTGGCAGTGGGTAGGGGCCGAAATGAATAAACTACACTTCATCGGGGCCGCAGATAGGTGTCGCGGGGGGCGTGGCAAGGAACCATGATGTCACTTCCTCAGGAAGTGATGTCACAGGGGGCGTGTCCGTGAGCCAGAAAATCTCCGGAAATGCAACATATTAATAAATAAATAATGAGCCACCTGTGGCTCTTTAACATATAAAGTGCAGCTCTCGGAAATATGTTGGCTTCTTAATGCTTCTTAAATATTGTGGCTCTCAAACATCTGAGGTTTATCATATGTGGCTCTTACATGAAGCAAGTTTGGCCACCCCTGGTATATACCGTATATATACCCATCAATCATCATCATCATCAGGGCCTTCCCTTCTGAAACCTTACATGGCGCGGAGGTTCCGTGTTGGGAAAAATATTTCCTAACAAACTCTGTCTTACACGTTCTGCAGCTCTTAAATGCATAACCGACCAGCAGAGGAAAAACGTGGCCACCCCGAAGTGAGGGTCCAACGGCCTGAAGAAGAGCTGAAGCATCATAGACTCGGCCGCCGGTCACCTCGGCGAGCTTAGATGTTCATTCACTCCTCCCAGAGCCTCTGCAGGGCTTTCAGCCAGAGCCCATGCTTACCTCAAAATCCCGGGATTTCTTCTTCAGCAATTCACAGTCACGTTGCTTCCTAAGGAAGTCACCATCATCATAGCAGCCCAACTTCCCCAGGGATCTACGTCATAACCGCTGTGCCAACACCAACTCCGGCACTTCTGTAATGCAGCTGGAAGCTTCAGAATCGTCCGCTCCTCGGACGATTCCGAAGCTTCCAGCCGTGTTACAGAAGCAACAGAGTTATGAGAGGTGCTTGGCTAGAGCGGCCCAACAAAGAAGCGATGTTGCCGCTCTAGCCAGAAAACCTTTGGGGGCCACCAGAAAACCTTTGGGGGGCCGCATGTTGTGCACCCCTGCCTTAGACTGTCACATGTCAAGATGCCCTAGGCAACCAATTCAGAATGAAAGCCTCCAGCCACACAGCCTGAGACTATACTATGTTACAACACACACACACACACACACACACACACACACACACACACACACACACACACACACACACACACACACACACACAGAGAGAATAGTAAGCAAAACAGTGCCTTCCATTCCCACAACACAGCGTCTTTCTTCCAATCAACAGGGGCCTCAGAAAGAAAGCACCTCGCATGCACGTTTATGCAAGTCACTGTGCAAGCAGAAGTGAACCAAAAGACCAGGGCTGGGTGCATCCTGCTCTTCTGCCATCACCCTGCAAATAGTTTAGTGCTGGGTGCAGAATTCAGCATCCTAGCCTAGGACTCCCAGTTTCACTAACATATGATCAATTTCTAGCAAAATCTTAATCAAGTCAGAGAGAATGGCAGCTTTATAATAGCAGGTGCATAGGTTTTCAGTAACATCTGTCAGAAGTTAACTTGCACCTCTACTCCAGAAGGACGTCTAGTGCGATAGCAAGGGAAAGCAGCAATGGAAGCATTGCTTCATCATTCATTTTCTTATCTTTGTGCAGGTGATCAAAGACAAGGCCATGAGAAAAGCAATGCATCATTTCGTATTACTTCATTTGTAAGCCCATGGTTTTTTAGACTCTCAACAAATGTGAACCAACATTAGGAAGTGCACAAAAATGAAGAACTACAGTAATGCTAGATTATCTTGATAAACTTCAATAAAAAGGTAAAACCTGGTAACGGGTCACCCAGGCCAGAGCTTTGCAGAGTAAAGGAGACAAAGGTTCTGAAACATTTGAGTACCAAGGTCTTATTATGTTTAATACAGCAACCCATTAAAGAATCACACACACCAGCTTTAAAAGGCAAAAGCCAATTCCACAACATCCTTGCTGCTCTACAGAAAGAGAACATCGTTCCTATGGGAAAACCCACATCACAGATGCATTACAATATAATCAACTTCTGAAGCTCCACCTAGAGTTAAGTTGTATGATGCATAAGAAATCTCTCATACTACTAGAATCCAAAATCCTGAATGAAAGACTACCCCCCCCAAAAAAAACCCATTACCTTTTCTTACCTTTTCTGAGTCTGGAGAAGTTAGATTACTCCTCTATGTTTGGTTTAGAATGTCTATAGAACATTTTGAGAATAATGCAAACTTCCATTGCTCTAGACCAGGGGTTCTCAACCCCTTCCTGGCCAAGTACCACCTCTGGCACCACTCTCCTAATGCATACCACCGGAAGTGACTGATGATGACATCATCGCCAGTTACTCCCAGGTTTTTAGAGGCCAGAAAATGCAGGTAGGAGGCTCTGGGCAGGTGGGAGGGCCCTTCTCAGCATTCCTCAGAAGCTTGGCCAAAGGCAAGAACCTCTTGGGGGCAAAAACGCACTGCCAAAAGCACCGCGTCAGAGCAGGATTCTGGCGGTCCAGCAGTCCAAGTACCACCAGCAGTTGGCCAAAGTACCATTGCTGGTACTAGTACCACTGGTTGAGCACTGCTGCTCTAGACCTCTCCTGAAGACCAAGAATGGTTCAAAGCCTTCATCAAGAAAGAGGCATAACCTTGCTACATAAATACAACTGTGCCTCCAATAAGCAGCATTCAGCTATTGCCCATACAAGTGAATTCTCTGTATTTTTAGGTCAATTGTGGGTTCACTTTGTAGACAGCTCCTTTCCCAGGCTTCTGACACCTACTCACTTACTATCTGCTTACTGCTCAGTGACTCATCAGACCCTCTGCAGTTTTACACTTTTGACACCCCGGTCAGATCACAACCTACCTCGCACCACCCGCCCAAGGCAGTGGAGTTCCAAAGGAGCGACACTCTCCTCTACTCCCACCGCAAGGCTCCCTGCTCATCCACGGCCGGAGAGTGAAGCTTAGGTTCTGCCTGGTCTCTGCTGCAGCAGGCAGCCCACCTCGCCGGTCAAGGAACGGTGCGCCCAGCAAGCCAGGCGCCAGGGCCGGCGCCGCCATGCAATTCTTTAAAGGAGGCGCCAAGGAGGAGACGCGATGCTGGTTGGGCTGGGCCAGGCGGGACCTGGACCGAGCCCAAACCGGATAGTGCTCAATAGTGCCGGGTTTGTAACACGGGGCTCGCTCGCTCTTTCTCCCTCCCTCGTGCACAGCCGCCCGGCCTTTCGTAACCCGGCGCGCCCCCCGCCACCACCGCCCGAGCCGGAGGGCCAAGTTCTCACCCTCGCGCGCCTTGAGGAGCACAGTATTGGCCACGATATTCTCCAGCTCCATTGGGGCTCGCCCGCCCGAGGCGTTACTACTACTGCTGCTGCCGCTGAGCCGCTGCCACCGTCACCTCCAGCCGCGCTCGCTCACTGACTCTCTCGCTCCCTCAACCCCACCTGCTCAGTCCAGCACCTCAGCAAGCTCCATCGCCTACCTCCACCACAGCCCCACCCACTGCCTGCACTCCTCGATCAATCACCAGTCGAGGACAGCCTGCCTGGTCTCCTCATTGGTCCGAGAAAAATCCCCCTGCCTCTTCTCTGCCCTTCTTTTTCATTGGCCCTTCGCAGAAAAAGGAGGCGTATAAAGGGCGGCTCCAAGCAGGGCGAGTCCCTCTGGTGGGGTGATTGGTTAGCACTATTTTTGGGGGTGGGGATAGCTATGAAAAAGAGAGCTGCCAAATCGGGTCACCGTGGTGTGGAATTGGATGGGACTCTAGCAGATCCCCCTCCCTGCGGGGGGCGGAAGCCTTGGCCATGCAAGTGTATGATTGGATGAGAAGTGGCTGGTCAATAATGCACGGAGATATGATAGGCAATTTCGGAGGGCATGAAAGAGGGTTCCCACACGTGATCCGGACACAGAGGAATCAGGGTGGGGATTGTTGGGTGTCAAGGCGAGCTGGCTAAGGTACAGCGCCTGGGTAGCTGAGAGGCAGTTCGAGCACCCAAACCTTTTTCCTCGGAAGCAAAAATTCCAATGAATTTAGTTGCTTAATCCCGAATGAACACAGATTATGAGTGCAGTCTAGGATTACACCCGAAATTGTAGCGATTTTATCTAAAAGAAGGAGTTTGAAAACTTGTTTTTGAACTCGTTTGCATTACAACTGGCATTAGCGTTCTCGCAGAGAAGATAGTCTTGCAGCTTTTGGAATTGTGCATGTCTTTTGAAGCCCTGGTTGCTAGCCGCTGTTCTACTGGACGTTCGTTAGCATAGTGCTATACCTTCTCCTTGCCTCAATGTGGCTGTGCCTGTGCCTTTGCTGTTATCACACGTTATTTTCCCATTTCACTTCAGCCTAGTTCTGAGGTGGTAAAGCTATGCCCGCCTGGGCTGTACCATTTCATACTGCAGGTGCCAGGGCCTCTGAGAGGGGAGGGGGTTAAAGTAAGGGGGTAATTTGTACCCAGGCCCAGGGCAAAAAAATGGGTCAAAAGGGGAGCCCTGGAGCAAAAAAAGGTTGGCCCAGCCAGGAGCCAAATTCATATGTAGGGAAGGGACCCAAAATATACTTTGTACCCCCTGATAAAATTCCTCTGAATGGCCCTGGCAGGTGTAGGTTCACGGGATCAAATGCACCTTCACCCCCCCCCCCTACACAGACAACCAAAATTTCAGAGACAAAGGTTCCACCCTAGCTGTCTGGCCTGACATGCTAGTTTTCTTGGTGCAGGTTTTTTTTAAAACCGAAGAGTGCTCAAATAGGTGAGCCTTTACCTGCAATCTGAATTGGTACAGCTGGACACAGGTTTACTACTTCAGTTAGAAGAACAGTCTGCTTGTTTATATAATATCATCCATATACATGGTGTTTTACACAGAGTGAGAGGAATTGGATCTTGGAGTTGCTGTGTTTAGTTAATACAAAGCAAGAAGGAGGAAGCCTCAAACAGGTGTGATCTGTATTCCTCAAACTAGGCACTCAAAAAGACAGCTACTGTGTTGACAAATGACATTGACTTGAATGTCTTTTAAATGGGCATGTCATTTCCAGAACAATACCCTGGCTCTTGGGTCCTGACTTGAGCAGCCATGTTGACCCTAAGAGCAGGGCCAGCATGTAAATGTGACCTTTACAAAAGCAAATCAGGAGTCCAGTTGTTGGGAAAACAAAAAAATCTCTGAGACTGACCATTTGGAAAACAAACAAAACTCTTGTTTCATGAACAATAAACCAACCAGCTAATTAAAAATTCTCCAAACAAACCAATGAGTATAAAAATTTGACATGCCAGCTGGTATGGGTGACCTACAAGAAAACTGTGTGGGAGGAATCACAGTAACAATATAAGGGTAGTGACCTGGAAAATATAAAAATTGATCATGACCTTCATTCACTTGCATTACAGTGTTTGGGAGGATTACATTCCACAGGAATAGTACAGTCTACAGTCCATCCTTGGGATTTGTCACTTGACCTGGACAGACTTTGCAGATGGGGTGGGGCTGTTTCAATCAACAACCCTGCAGTGTGGGCCATATGAAACTACCTTATCGTAGGATTTCCCAAACTGTGTGTTGGGACCCACTGGTGGGTTGCGACCCGATTTCTGGTGGGTTGCGAGCAGAGCTTCCAATGAAAACATGGGTAATGGAAAGATCAGATAAGTAATTGACTCAAGCCCTGAGGCTATTCAAAAATCAGATAGCTGCTAATTGCCCTGCAATGAGCTGAGCTCCTGCAGTTTTCAAGGAGCTGAGGTCCTGCACTTTGCACGCTTGTGTCCTGATAAGGAGATAAATGTTTGAGCATCTTTTTTCTGGTGTGTTTTTCACCAAGTCCGTCAACGACAAGTAGGGGGGGGGCAGGTGAAGGCTAGGTCATATAACTAAGCCCCTCAAGCCTTGAGGCTATTTATTAGGGCCACATCATTACGAGAAATGGATTGAGTTTTTTGTAAATAAATACAGGTGGGCCCCCATATCCACTGATTCGCTATCCACGGTTTCAGTTATTGGATCGTGGGGGGACCCCCCCCAGGCTTTTACTTTTTTCCCAGTAAGCTTTGTTTCTTCCTTAAACAAACAGGAGAAGCAGCCTCTGGCTGCTTATTACAGGCAAGTAGAACGAGACTAAGTATTAGAGAGGCTCTGCAAGGTTAACAGAAACCTTGCAGAGCCCCTCTAGGACTTAGTCTCGTTCTACTTGCCTGCAATGGAGGCTGCTTCTCTGTTTGTTTTAAGGAAGAAACAAAGCTTGCTGAAAGAAAAATAAGAGCTGGAGGGGCAAGCATGCCTGCCTGTAGGGGAGGCAGGGTGGGGGGGACCCTCAGGAAACCATGGAGGGGGTGTTTGCTTTTATCCATGGTTTCAAGTATCCATGGAGGGGCCTGGAACATATCCCCAGTGGATATGGGGGCCCACCTGTAAATAAAAATATTACAGTACTTGTAAATAAATAAAATATTATTTCTTTGTAGGATCTAGATCTTTTTTTTAAAGTCTCATAAAGCTAGGTAGGTTCCGATAGAGTGTCATTTTAAAAAAGTGGGTCCTTGTGCTAAAAGGTTTGGTAACCACTGATTTATACCATATCATTGGTCATCTAGCCTGGCATTGTCTGTTCTAGTCAGCTTCAAAAACTTTTGAAGTAGGTATATTTCCCATCAGCTGTGATACCCAGGATCCTTTTTAACTGGAGATTGAATCTGGGCCTTCCTGAATGCAAAACATGTGTTTTGCTAATGTGTTCTGGCCCTTAACATAAGAACATAAGAAGAGCCCTGCTGGATCAGGCCAAAGGCCCATCTAGTCCAGCTTCCTGTATCTCACAGTGGACATGTTATCCCCATCATGGCTTGTAACCTGTGATGGACTTTTTCTCCATAAATCTGTCCAATCCCCTTTTAAAGGCATCCAGGCCAGGTGCCATCATCACATCCTGTGGCAAGGATTTCCACAAACTAATTACACGCTGGGTAAAGAAATATTTTATTTTGTTTGTTTTAATACTCCCTCCACTCAATTTTAGTGGATGTCCCCTAGTTCCAGTGTTGTGTGAGAGGAAAAAGAACTTCCTTCCCCAGGTGTTCTTGTTGTCTCCATATTGCAAGTGAGGAGGACTGAGAGCTGGTTATTTATAACATCATTACAATGTAGATAACATTTCTATTATTCTACTTACCCCCCACTCCACCTATCACCACTCTGGACCCTGCAGTGTCAGGGAAGGAACCACAGAGCCTAGTTAGAGACCATGCAGAAGGGGGCTGTTTGGGGGAAAAACCTTCCCTGGAGAGCACAGAGCCCCAAAGGTTCTTATTTAAAATCAAATCACAGTAGTGCCACAATCAGATGTGACAGCCCACTGAATTACTTGTGAACATGGACTAGGCAGCAAGTAAGATGTACCGGTAACTAGTTTATTAAAAATCCAAAAGAAAAATAATTAAACAAAATGAGGAAAAGAGGTAGAGAAAAGTATAATAAGCAGGCTGGTGGATAATGCCTGAACTCAGCTGGGTGGACTCACAAAATAAAACAGGTTGACCAAATCTGATGCAGTAACTAGTAGTACCTGACAGAGGTACCCAAGAAGTTACTCAAGAGCAATTTGCAAAGCACACAAAATGCTGGTGAAGTTTGGAGGTTGGCTTGGAGTGAAAAGATCAAACAAAACAAAATAAGTTCCCAATATGTCTAGCTAGAAATACAGTCCCTATTGCTAGCTACTTATCCCAGGAATCCCAGTCCCTGTACTTACTGGAGAGAGTAAGTGCGTGTGTGCCTTCTGCAAATCAACACTAGATGTCATGGAAGACCTGACAGAAACATACACTAGCATCCCTGTGCTTGAACTGAAGTAACCTAGGTTTGATAACATCCTGATTGGAGGAGGGAAACCTACCTGGCCACTCCATTCCACCCCCAGAGCCGGCCTTAGGAGCTGTGGGGCCCAATTGGAAACATTTTTTGTAGGTCCCCAGGTTCACAGCCATATAGGCCTACAATATATAAACCTGCAGTGTGGTGTTATGTGTATGTTGCAATGTATTGTGTGTAATTGACAAGACTATTGTAAAAAATTACCCTAGTGCAGAATGGGCAAAGACTGCTACAGGAGCATATCCCATCAGCTTTTAGGCTGCTGAACCTGCACAGAATTAGAAGTGTCCCAAAATAAGAAAAAATGGGGGGGGCATTCATCACACGCAACCTTTCCAATTTCAGGCTTTGAGTTAAGTATCCCACCCCATGACTCCTGGCCCTTCTGTCACACTGCCACCAAGATCTGGCTCTATATCAACCTGGGGAAGAGTTCGGGGGGGGGGGGAGTGCAACAGCTGAGCTGTGTCACAGGTGTTCTTTTCTCAAGCAGCAACCACGACCATTGCCAGTGTCCTAGCCATTGCCCTCACCAGCAAAAATGCCACCTCCTATGCTCATATGTGTGGAGCACCATGTTCATGACAAAGCAAAACATCAGTGAATCATGGTGAAAAGTGTCATGATGGATGATGTACACTTGAGGAAAAGGAGCATTGGATTATTGTCTCTAGGGGGCAATGCATTTTCTTCCACCCAAGCAGCAATGCAAGAACATTCATCGGCAAACGTCATATTTACAAAGCAATTTAGAACTCTTGGGAAGACCACATTTCTTCCCCTTGCATTCTCAGTTTATGCTCATAATCAAGGAACCAATAAATTAAAATCCGCATATTGCTGGGTAAATTCCGTCGTTGTAAGACTTATTTATTCAAATAAACAAGATGTTAAAAACAAACTTAACGTTTCACCCCAAACATCTGGGGCATCATCAGAAGTTAAAAAAAATTAACTGGAGCACTTCACTATGATGCTGATCTCATGCTTGTTTAGTCAGAGGTAAGTCTTGCTGAGCTCAGTGGGGGCTTAATTTCCAAGTAAAGGCTGTGACACACCAAGCATGTCCACATGTGTCTCGTCCGGTGCATTGCCTGAAAGGCCGACGTGCCAGAACGCAATGCTACGAACCCCAGGCATACCAAAGAAAGCCGCACAGAGAAGGGAAGACGTTCTGCCCCACCCCCTCTCTCCCCCTTTTAGCCAATCAGAATCGAGTCTCTTTAGACTAGATTCTGATTGGCTACCACGTTTGCTCCGCGTCCCACCCCCACAGTTCCAAATACAGGCTCTGATTGGCTGAACGTGGCACAAATCAGCAAAAGATGAGCATGGGTCATCTTAGCGCGCATCAGAACATGCCTTCCAGCACGCTTGTGTGCGTTCCGGCCGGAGGTCAGACACACCAGATGAACGCAGACGCCGCTGGGCACAACGCACGCAGACATGCTTGGTGTGTCACAGTTTTAACTGTGCAGCATAGTTAGGTCTGGCCCATCCATGAGGCCTACTGAAGCCGTGAGGCCTACTGAAGCCCTTGCCACTGCCCTCACATGGGGGGCATGCAGCCCCACCTCCTTCCAGGGAGGGGGAAGTGTGGATCCCTCCTGCCTCCCCCCACCTGTGGAGGAGAGGCAATGGTAGTGGCAGCCAATGCCTCAGCTCAGTCCACCTGCTTCTCCCTCCTCCACAAGCTGGTCTGCAAGCAGCTCTCCTATTTGCCTCCAACCGGTCTGAACAGATAGTTGCTGTTGGGGGGGGGGGGTCAGCAAGAAAAGGGTTATAGGTAAACATTTAATCCCTCTCCCTGCACAAAGCAATTCTGATCTTGATCAAGTCCTTGCAGATGCTTTTAAAGAGAAGCTCCTGCTTTTAAGCATGGTTCTTACAGTGTATTTTCCTGAGAGTAAGCCCCATTGAACACAATGGGACTTACTTTTGGGTAAACCTGCATAGGATTTCACTGCTAATAAAGTACAGTATTTATTGCAATATGTAGTTAACCAAATGTCATGTGAGAGATCCATGATGGGATCTCCCTATGTAATTTTCTTCTTTTAAAAGTGCCAGGGAAGACTTTGACTGGGGCTGCAGTGTCCCAGGAAGAAAGGTTTACACATCCTCCTTCCACACACTCCTAATTCAAATTGTCCCTTCTCCCAGGGCTATTTTTAGAAGAAGATAATTACATGTAGTAGAGCTCCAATCATGCATCTCCCATGTGAAGTCTCTTTTGGCTCTAAGTATCAAGAGTTTCAGAAGGAGACTTGCTGGGGACTGCAGTGAGCGCCAATGAATTGTCATTGTGGTTTTGTTTCGTGCTCTAGCGTGACTGGAGCAGGAGATGGCACTGCAGGAAAGCAAAAAAGGCAGCTCCGAGTAGCAGATCACTGACTTGGAACTCCTAAGGCGCCCTGCTTGCTCCATGTTTAGTTCCTATCTAGCAGACAGCTGTCAGCAGCAGTTGTTCGCTACAATGAGACAGCATTCTTTGTGGTCCTATCTGTGTGGCCCCAAAGGGGCTGATGTGTGACAGGAGCAGGAAGTGGTCCCTTTTTATACAGAGGTTCCTCTCCAGAGATAACACAGTTTCCCAGAGATGCAGGCCAAAGGGAAGGAAATGGTAAATACAGTAGTTATTATAATAAAAGACATCACTGAGTAGGAACCGAGAGCAGGGCAAAAGCAATACAACTATCCCTATTGTGCCAGTGAGGAAACAGAAATATTAAAGGACTTGGTTAAAGTCTCTGTGATCAAAAAGCCACAAGTAGAACACCACTGTCTTCCTTCCAGCTGTGGTTACAGTTATATTTGATTGACATGTAGATTCACATGGCTATGACTGGGCGTACCGCAATGGTATTGGACCTCCAAACCTTTCTCTCACTGCCATTACTTATTCATGCCAACCACCACGCTGCCAAGGAGACTCAAGTGGAGCATGGAAGACCACGGGACAAATGGAGGTGGTTCACAAAGATTAGATATCTCACCAGAATCCCTGTGAATTATCCTCCCATCCCAAAAAGTTCTGAAAGTTGCCCTGGAAATGGTGGCCACTGAATTAGCGTAGATGTCAGGCATCTGGTTTAGAAGCAGTGCACATGAGCAAACAACCTGATTGTCAGGCACACTAGCTAGCAAGGTTACTGATTATTAGAGCCATGCACGGTTCTGGATCCTGGAGAGAGCATCATGGTGATCCACAAAGTTTTATAGAACAAAACAAATTCACATCTCCAAAGACGATGTTGGTATAGCATTCTGGCTGGCTCATGTGAGCTGTGAACAAAGAGGTCCCAAGGTCTATTCACCTCAGTAATGAATTCACTAAGTGGCCTTAGATAAGCCACCTCCTCGCCGCCTCCCATCTGCAATATGGGTATACTGTACCAATTACATGTTTGTTATAGAAATTACTGTAATAATGTATGTAAAGTGCTGTGAACATTCAAAAAGTGGCATATGCCATTATCACCATTATTATGAAGGCCCAGGGATCCTGAGGCTGTGACTTCCAATAACAAGGGCCAAGAGAGGCCAGTCTTGATGCAGGTGAAGGAATTCCTGTTAATGGGGACAAAAACTAGGAGAACTGTTCATCTCCCTAATATATTTCATTCCTCAAGAGAGGACCCTGACTAGTTTGCAGAGGGATACTGTAGAAGATGGGGGGTCCAGTCCCCTGTCTGAACAAGACTAAGGCACCCTGCTTCCCCACCTTCTTTCACTCCTAAACAAGGAGAGGGTAGCTGCCACCACCTGGGGTTACACCAGATCACTCAGCAGCCCCCAGGCTCCGAGGATCTATAGGAAAGCAGACGTTGTGGGGGACTGGTCTCCCTGAACAAGGGAGCCAGGCCACAAGGTTGCAGGTCAGCTTACGCTGGGGTAGCAATGGCACAGCAGTCTCAGGCTGGACTTAGCCCACTCAGTTCCCCCAAGACTCAATAAGCACACTTTGGTAATAATATATAATGATGTTTATTAAGATATCTTTAAGACTATGCGAGCATAGATTCAGAAGGCAGATAATACTTCAGGCTTGTCATATATATTACAGACTTACAGGAATAAAGCAATAAAACTAAACTCCCAAGACAAAACTGTTCCTAGCTCTCACCAAGAGTAGGTCCCCCCAGACCACGGAGGGTCTGGGGCCTTACCAACCCAATGTTGGGGTAGGCAGGATATTCCATCAGGTCTCATAGCAGAGAAGCGTGGAGCAGACTCATGATCCAGGATGTGAGCAAGATGCAAGAGTGCCAGCAAGCGAGCCCACCTTAGTATGGGGCACTTAAGTACATTTTAGAGATGTCCAATGATTGACAGCTCAAGTCACCCTATAGAAGACAGATCTGCATAGTTCCTTCCAGAAGGTTACGTAACCCTCGTTCACCCCCTCCCAACTGGGAGAAATCCACAGGTGTTGTGAGTTAACGAGGATGGCCTCAGCATTATCTCATTCCCACCAAATAACCGAGTTCCCAGAACGTATTGCCAGCATGGCCAGTGCTGAGAGTGCAAATGGGCCTCTGAGAATTTGGCTGCCGGCCAATCACCATGATACAGGCAGATTCTGCACATCCTGTTCAAGATGGAGTTTTGCAAGAGACCAAGATTTGCTCTTAACATTACAGATACTAGATCCAAGACCTAATTCCATATAAATGTGGGTCAGGGTGTGAAGGAGAAATAAGAAGTTGTAAAATGAAGATCCAAGCTGACACTCCTAGAAGACACTGGAGGAACAGTGTCACTGTCCAAGGGCATCTGTGATGCTGCTGCTCCAGCTGCCATGAGCCTCATCTTCCTGAGCACGAAAAATATAATGTCATTCTAAGACCGTAGAAGGCTGGGACAAAAACAGGAAACAAGGACAAGCTGATAGGGGTGTCTACACCACTCCTCCTGGGTCATTCCCATTCAACACTGCATCTTTTCCAAGTTCCATGGAGCCAGCGGAGAAGTAGGCACCTATCTGGAGGACTCTGAGCTACACAAGGTATGGATGCAACATGTTTTTGGGGTTAGCTAAACTTTGGATTTGTGGTGGCTTGCATTGTAGGGAGAGGTTGGGGCTGCTGGTCAGCATAGAAGTGATTACGTCAAAGGCAACTTCCTTCCACCCAACACAAATGATGCAGAACTCTGAAGAGCCCTAAGTTCTACCCAGAAATGTTTTGCATTTCTGAGCTTATCCAGTCTCTTATCAGTTCAACAAGGCCACGTAAGAGACAGCAGAGAGCTGGCAAACGGATGCTCACCTTCTGCTAAGAAATGCTGCAACCTCCTTCAGTCACCTAATTTCTCTGGAGTGTCATTAGAACTGAAGAATCCTTTTCAGCAACTGAAGTTAAGGGCATTAAAAACTTTGCAGCAGTAAAGTGTGGCAAGAGCAAGAAAGGAAATTTGCTGTGAAGGAGAATTGGAGGGGTAGGATACATTTTGTGGGGGAGGGGGAAGCCTAAGGCTATAATCCTATCCACACTTACCTGGGAGTGAGCCCCATTGACTATAATGGGACTTTCTTCTGAGTAGACATGCATAGGATTGGGGGGGCTTTAAGGCAGTGAGGAAAGGAAGATATACCACTGTACCTAAGAAGGATGGATAGGGTCCAAAATAGATCATATGCTCCCTTTGATTAGACCAGGGGTCTCAGCTTGAAAAAGAGCAGTTCTAAAGCTTTCTATTATCCTCTGCCAGCACAGAAGGTCCAATAAAATACATCTGAAATTATTTGGGATCCTTGGGGTGGGCAGTTTCTTTGGACTCTTGTCAGTCAGTGGGGATATAGAGAATAGAGTTCCACATGGGTTCTTGTGCCCCACTCTAGAAGGTGCTTTTTTCTTCAGGGGCATTTCTTAGGAGTCTTGAAGGGACCTTAGGAGGTCTTGAAGGGTTCAAAAAGCAGCCTACTCTGGATTAATCTGACACAGAGTTCCTGTATCTGCTTTACAGATGTGGGGAAATGGCACACATGTGTCCTGGGAGACCTCTCCTTCAATGGAGACGCCAAGCAACCATTCAAGCAATTCAGCAACTTTGCAGTGCGTCACTGAAGCCGGGTTCCAGCACCTGCTCTTGCCAATCACTTATGGTTTGGTTTGTGCATTGAGCTTGGCCTCCAACAGTGTGGCCTTGTGGAGCTGCTGGGCCAACCGGGCTCAGGCCCCACCCGTCATGATCTTCATCTACAATCTCATTGTCATTGACCTGCTCTTTGCTCTGTCCCTGCCGCTACAGGCAGTGTATCATGCTAGACGCAACGACTGGCCCTTTGGCGAAAGCCTGTGTAAGGCTACCAACGCACTCTTCCTGGCCAACATGTTCAGCTGCACCCTTTTCCTGGCCTGCATCTGCCTGGAGCGCTACCTGGCTGTCATCCACCCTTTCTATTACCTGCGCCTGAGATGGCCCCTCTACCGTGTGCTGCTCTCCATGGCTATCTGGGGTTTGATCAGCATTGGGCTACTGATCCTCTTCTCCAAGAGCACTGTGACCAGTCACTTCCCAAATGGGAACACAGCCTGCATGGAGAATTTCCCAGCTCATGTGTGGAGTGGACGCCTGGCAGCCATGGTCCTAGGCTCCTCTGTGCTGGGCTTCTTTGTGCCATTCCTCACCATAATAATCTGCTCCATGGTGATTGCCCGGCGCCTCATGAATCTGAGCCGTGGTTCAGTCCAGGCATCTTCATTGCGGAGGCACTCTCTCTGCACCCTCCTGATGGTGACCAGCTTGCTCACTCTCTGCTTCCTGCCCTTCCACACCATCCTCATGCTGCACACGCTTGGTCGGATTGGGCTGCTATCAGCTCCAGGGCTGCTGCAGTTCACTTGCTCAGCCCAGCGTGCCGCCATGGCCCTTGCTAGCATCAACAGTGCTTTTGACCCACTGGTGTATTACTTCAACTTGAAGTCCGTCAACTGGAAACTGCCCTGCTGTGGTCCAATCCATTGGCACTACCAAGATTCAGGTGGAGCTAGCCCAACTGCAGGGGGCATCAGGGCCATGACCTAGAGGGCAATGCCTCTCCATAGCATCCTCTGACTGAGTACTCATCACCACCAAAGTGCATTGCCCATCATCCTGTGCACAGGATCAGCCTCTTGAATGGCACTTGACTTGACTTGGAGAAGGCAAGAAGATGTAATCAACAATGCCAGAACAACTTACACCTTAAGGCTATTGGTTTTGCCGTTGGGATCAGTGGTGGTAGATTGTATGCTGGATGTAAGGGTTATAGATTGGGGTCAGCTGGTACAAAAACCAAGATATGTGGAGAAGGGTGGCTCAAGTTGATTCGCTGCATGAACCCTTCCCCAAATTCCACTGCCTGCCCCATTCCCTGCGAGTGCATATGCATTGTAGTCCCCCAACACACGCCTCATAATCTTCATCTTTCTGTTCCAGCTTCACTGCCGTTTTTTGTAAAGTAGCTCAGCAGAGAGAATCCTAGGGGAGCAGAACCTCCCCTCACTCCCAGCATTCTCTCTTCCAGCCACTGTACAAGTAGCAGCAGAGCTACAGGAGGAGGAGGAGGAGGTAAGCCCTTCCCATCCTCCTCTTGCTCTCTCTGAGCACGTGAGAAGAGGATGGGACAGCCACGTGGAGCTGCAGGGCAGGCAGTGAGCCAGAGGAGGTGTCTGTGTGGCTCCCCCAACCTGCCGTCTGAAGTGAGGGGTTTAGTCAGCCTCATGGATGGGCTGCCCCTGTATGTGGGAGTGGATTAGATTGTTTTCGGAGTCCCAAGACCAAGCCATATCTATCATCAGAGAGACAATCTATCTGAAGGCAGTGGGAGCACAGTGGTGCACGTAAGCAGGGCATCCAGACAGGCATGATTTGAGAAGCAACACAGAAGCATACTTACTGGTATACTTGTTGTATACACAATAGCTGAAGGAAGGACATTTGGCAGTCAGAAAATCAGAGCTCAGAAGTGAAATCAGGGAGAGAGAACGTGCACAAATTAGACCTCCAAAGCTTCTGGATAGAAAAAGTTCTAATCCCAAAGGCAGGAGAACCTGGACTAGGAATGGACAAACCCTGCAAAATCTGCACTAGAAATAATCTGGAGTAAATGGGTTTTAATTTCCTGTATGTCTACTGGGGTATCTGTAACAGAAAGACCAGCGCCGGGTCTTAGATCCTGGATATTGCAGTCTGAATGCATGGTGCATCCTGAGAAGCTGGGAATAATGGGAATTTATCTTTCATGGTTTCCATCTTTCCTAGTGCACTGCAAATGTGCAGCCGCAACCCAGTGATGTAGACTTGAGTCTATTGATTCAGACTTGAGTTGGATTCAAGTCACATCAATGACTTGACTCAGAGCGCAATCCCACTCTAAATTAGGGCGGCGGAACAAGTGTTCCGCCGCCCGCAGTAGTTGCAGATGTGCTGTAAAGCACGTTTGCGACTTCTTTAGAGCCGGGAAGGCCGGTGCAAGCCCAGCCTTCTCAGCTCCGCCGCAGGAGACTCAACTTGAGACCTGGAGCCTTTTATGACAAGTCCAATTTTATTCAGGTTTAAACCCGTATTCCCCATTAAATAGATAGGGACTTGCAACCAAAGGCTCGGGACTTCGGAGCAAAGACTTGGGACTTGACTTGCAGAGGCGTAGTAAGCCCCTGGGTTGGTGGGGGCAGTAGGATGTGCTGCCGGGGGTGTGAGCCAGTGATGCACCCCCGTGACAACATTGGCCCCTCCCCCGGGGGAGATGGCACTTTTCTGGGTGAAAAAGCCCCCCCGGGCATTTTTTTTCAGGCTGGAAAAGACCTGTCATGACCTGTTATGGGCCAGGGCCGGGGTGTGTGTGTCAGAAAATGGCATGAAAATGGCCCGAAAATCCCGCACCGCCACAGCCGCAGCCCACCTGCCCCCCCCCCGCCGGGCCTGGGCAACTGCGCAGCCACAGGGTGAGTCCTTTCCCCTGCGTGGCTATGAAAAACACCGCTTTTTGCAGCCACCTTTTGCTCACTCTCGCTGCACCCCCCTGCCACGCTGCCTGGAGCAGGGGCCTGCTGCCCCCAGTCCCCTCGTCCCCCCGTTACTAAGCCTCTGTTGACTTGAGACTTGAACCCAGAGACTTGATCCACATCCCTGCTGCAACCAAGGCTTTGGGTCCTGCTCTGGCATTCATTGCACAAATTAAGCATGCTCAACTTTCACCCTGAGCACGGAGACACTTTTATAGATTTCAGTGGCGTTGGATGTGTCTATAGCGTGAAACCTTGAATTTTCTGTAGACGTTCTGTGTAGTTTGATGATGTGGAAAATAATGGTCCACCAGTATTACTGGTGGATGTTACTGTACTGGATGTTAATTTCAAGCCCAGGAATGTTTGTGTGTGTTTCTGCCAGGTCTGCCATAAAATCTAGTGCTGGTTCTTGGAGGGCACACCCACTTACTGCAAGTGCAGGGACCAGGATTCCTGGGACCATATAAGTAGCTAACAATAAGGACTGTATTTGTAGCTAGACGTGTTTGGGAAGTTAATTTTGTTTTAATTTTCGCAAGTTGTCACGACGTGACCAGATTGCAGAGTTAAAAATTCGTATGCTGCCAAGAAACTCTGTCGTTTAAAACATTTATTTTTAATAAAATAAAATCAACAGAAGTTACAGGCTTGACGTTTCGCCAACATACATTTGTGGTATCTTCAGAAATCTACAGCATGTTAGTCTCATGTTAGTGCTGTAGATTTCTGAAGATGCCACAAATGTATGTTGACGAAATGTCAAGCCTGTAACTTCCGTTGAGTTTATTTTATTAAAAATAAATGTTTTAAACGACGAAGTTTCCTGGCAGCATGTGAATTTTTAATTTTGTTTTATTTACTCTTTTCAGACCAAGCCAACCTGCAAACGGGTTTAAAACCTGAATGGGGGTTTGAGTGCTTTGCTCTCAAGTAGCTTCTTGGTTCCCTCTGCTGGGCATTATTGGTCATAGTATCCAATTTGGTCAAGCTTTTTCTTGGAGTCCACCCAGCTGAGTTCAGGCATTTTCCATCAGCTGGTGTGTTGTACAGTATTTTTCTTTATCCCCTTTTCCTCAATTATGTCTAATTCATTTTCTTTTGGATTTTTAATAAACTAGTTACATTTTGACTCCTTGCCTGCCTAGTCCATGTTCATGGGTACTTCAGTGGTTTGCCACATATAAGAACATAAGAAGAGCCCTGCTGGATCAGGCCAAAGACCCATCTAGTCCAGCTTCCTGTATCACACAGTGGCCCCACCAGATGCCTCAGGGAGCACAAGACAACAAGATACTTGTATCCTGTCGCCACTCCCTTGCACCTGGCACAGAGAAAACCTACTCCTACAACCAGAAGGTTGCTTATCCCCATCATGGCTTGTAAGCTGTGATGGACATTTCCTCCATAAATCTTTCCAATCCCCTTTTAAAGGCATCCAGGCCAGGTGCCATCACCACCTCCTGTGGCAAGGAGTTCCACAAACCAATTACACGCTGCATAAAGAAATATTTTCATTTGTATGTTTTAATACTCCCTCCACTCAATTTGAGTGGATGTCCCCTAGTTCTAGTGTTGTGTGAGAGGGAAAAGAACTTCTCTCTATCCACTCTCTCCATCCCATGCATAATTTTATATGTCTCAATCATGTCCCCCCTCAACCGCCTTTTTTCTAGACTGAAGAGCCCTAAACGCTGTAGCCTTTCCTCATAAGGGTGATGCCCCAGCCCACTAATAATTTTGGTCACTCTCTTCTGCACCTTTTCTAGTTCCACTATATCCTTTTTGAGGTGTGGTGACCAGAACTGGACACAATACTCCAGATGCGGCCTTACCATTGATTTGTACAAGGGCATAATGATATTGGCCGTTTTATTCTCAATCCCTTTTTTAATGATCCCAAGCATGGAATTGGCCTTCTTCACAGCCGCCGCACACTGGGTCGACACTTTCATCGGCCTGTCCACCAGCACCCCAAGATCTCTCTCCTGATCCGTCACAGACAGGTCAGAACCCATCAGCGTGTATGTGAAGTTTTGATTTCTTGCCCCAATGTGCATCACTTTACACTTACTTACATTGAAGCGCATCTGCCATTTTGCTGCCCATTCTCCCAGTTTGGAGAGATCCTTCTGGAGCTCTTCACGATCCCTGCTGGTCTTCACCACCAGGAAAAGTTTAGTGTCATCTGCAAACTTGGCCACCTCGCTGCTTATCCCCAACTCCAGGTCATTTATGAACAAGTTGAAAAGCACCGGTCCCAAGACTGATCCTTGGGGCACACTGCTTTTTTTCACCTCTCGCCATTGTGAAAATTGCCCATTGACACCCACTCTCTGTTTCTTAGTCTTCAACCAGTTCCTAATCCATAGGAGGACCTGCCCCCTTATTCCCTGACTATGGAGTTTTTTCAGGAGCCTTTGATGAGGGACCATGTCACACGCCTTCTGAAAATCCAGGTATATAATATCCACGGGTTCTCCAGCATCCACCTGCCTGTTGACTTTTTCAAAGAATTCTAAAAGGTTTGTGAGGCAAGACTTACCCTTGCAGAAGCCATGCTGAGTCTCCCTCAGCAAAGCTTGTTCTTCTATATGTTTTCCGATTTTATTCTTGATTAGGCTTTGATAACCTTGATGAGGTTTGATAACTCATGGGCAGTACTGTGGTTTTGATTTTTAATAAGAACCCCTGGGGTTTTGTGCTTTCCTGGGAGGGGTTTTCCCCCCTGGTGAACTCCCTCTGCCTGGTCTTTTTAGCCCAGGATGGCAGCAGTGGATAGAACTACCAGTTCCCCCCCCCCCCATTTCAGCTGCTGCCCCAGTAAAGAGGGAAAACAAAGAGCAGCAAGGAATGTGTAAGCTCTAACCACTAGTCACTATTCCATTCATAGTCCAATCCTACCTAAATCCCTTCACAGTGATCCAGTGGTGTCAGCGGCGTTCACTGTATCCCACGGGGGAGTTTTGGCCTTGGGAGGCCTCCTTGGGGTAAGAGAACATTTGTTCCCTTCCCCTGAGGTAAATTTGGACCTGCTCCAGTGATATCACTGGCGCAAGTCCACGTTGATCCGTGAAGGCAGATCAGGCCTGGAAAGGGGGTTAGGATTCAGTGGGTGCCACCGCCGCACCCATCCCCTTCTTGGGCCTGATCCACGCCTTCCCCACCCCATCTTCTCCCTATTCCATCCACCCCCTGCCCCGTTCCACCCCTCCCCGCCTCCCTCCAATTCCCTTGTGAACTTACCTGCAGCGATGGGCGTCTCCAGTCCGTTGTTGTGCTTCTAGCAGTGGCAACAGGGGCGTCGCTGGAGCGTGGCGGGGTGGGCGGGGTGCCCCCGGGTGACGTGCGCCACGGGGTGACACGTGCACCACGCGCGCGCCACCTCCGTGACACGCAACACCCTTCGGACGCTCCGAAGCCGGCCCGGGAGGCGGCCTCGGAGCGTCCGACCCTGTCGGCGCTCCATCCGGGTATTTCCCAGATTTTCACGCATGCGCAGACCTGTTTTGAGGGCAAAAAGCCGTACAAAGCTTTTTGTCCTCAAAACGGGTCTGCGCATGTGTGAAATTCCGGGAAATACCCGGATGGATGCGCTGCCTGGGCCTTCTTTCAGAAGGCCCTGGAGCGCCGACTGGGTCGGACGCTCCAAGGCTGGCTCCCGGGCCGGCCTCGGAGCGTCCGGAGGGCGACGCGGGGGGGGAGCCGGGTCACCCCCCCGCGCTGCGATATCGTAGCATCACTAGGGTGACGCGCGCCCCCTGCCCCAGGGTGACGCGCGTCCTAGTGACGCTACTGAGTGGTGAGGCTGCACTCTCCGGCACTGTCACATTATGCTGCTGGAACACGCTTCCCAGCGGTGTAACTGCTGGATAGGATCAGGTCATCAGTCAGCCTGTCTTCTCCTGGCACCTTCCCTGATAGGTCATGTATCAAGGATGAATGGCATTTGCCAGAACACAGGTTGTAAGTTGGGCAAATTGTATTATATCCACTCAAAGGGACTCCCAGTGCATCCAGATGTAAATTTATTGTAATGACTCTTGACTGCAGCTAAACTCACTTACAAGCTGAACACACTTAGGTTATCTCAAAGCATCACCTAATTCCCAGTAGCTGTCCAGGTCAATCATATATGGAGTTCTAACTGGACTTCATAAATCATAAAGAATTGCCCATAGGCAGTAACAAGAAGCAGACAGTCCCCAGCTTTCAGTGTATCCTGCATATTTGGGATGATAAGGGTAAACAGGGGTCACAGGCTTACTTGTGAGTTCTTGTCCTTGAACATGCTGGGTGAAGCTGGATGTGTAGTTGGGTCACAAGTCCCAGAAATTAGTGGAGAGCTAGACTCCTGTGGGAATGTTGTTGTAGCAAACAGACCATCTATGTTGTTTGGTAGAAAGAATTTGGGGGCAACCACCAGAATTTGTATTCAAAACAGCCATAGCTAGAGTGAGCCAGTCACAGCTAACCTGCCCTTCTCATTCCACTGCTTTTTGTAGTACTAGCTAAAGATCCATCAAGTCTGATGCATGGAGAAGATATGGAGCATTTCAGTTTATTCCACAACTCTGCTATCCACCTGTGCTCACCAACCCCACAGAATCTATAGATTTCTACAACAAATGACCATTAAGTAGGCATTGTACGGTAAACAATATGTTTATATGCATAGTACAATAAACAATACTTAAGTACAAATGTGATGAATACCCTGTTTCCCCTCCCCCCAGTTTTTGCCTGTTTCCCCTTATTTTTGGACACTTATACTCCCCAGAAGATTGCCTGCAGGTTCAGCAGTCTAAAAAAATGCTGGAACATCCTCATACAGTAATTTTTTCCTTTGTTTGCAATGCCATTATCAACCAGCCATGTGCTTTTGTGGATTCAGAATCATTCTTCTGGAGTAGTGAACCCTCCTACAGAGTGACTGGACCATCTACCTATCCTAGGTAAAGGGGTGGGATGGAGAGGCCAGGTGGGCTCCACTCCACCAATCTGGTAACTCTGTGACATCATCAAACCTAGGTTACTTAAGTTCAAGTGCAGTATTTCTGCAAGGTCTGCCATGAAATCTAGTGCTGGCTCATGAAAGGTGCACCCACTTACTCTCCAGTAAGTGCAGGGGCCAGGATTCCTGAGGGAATCAGGAGGGACCAGGATTCCTACGCAGTTAGCAATAAGGGCTGTAATCTTAGCTAGACACATCAGGGAATTATTTTGTTTTGTTTTGCTTTCTCTTTTCACTCCAAGCCATCTTGCAAAGTTCACTGATTTAAGAGGTGACCCATTGGGGGTACTGTGTGCTTTGCATTTGAGTAGCATCTCAGCTCCATCTGTTTGCCATTACTGATTATTATAACTACTGTATTTTATCAAGCTTTTTTGTGTGTGTCCACCCAGTTGAGTTCAGTCATTTTCCATCAGCCTGCTTGCACTCCTCCCTCCTTTCCCATTTGGTTTACCGGTAATTAATTTTCTTCTTGATTTTTAATGAACTAGTTACATCTTGACTTTTTGCTTGCCTAGTCCATGGGTAATTCCATGGATTATCATGTCTGATCACTCTTGCAGACGTTACTGTGGTTTTGATTTTTAATAAGAAACATTTGGGTTCTGTGCTCTCTGGGAAGAGTTTTTTCCTCAGATGACCCCTCTCTGCCTGGGATGGTGGCAGCAGTTAGAAACTACCAGTTTTCCCTCCATTCAGCTGCTGACCTAGTAAAAAGGGAACATGGGAAGCAGGAAGGGTGTGTATGAGCACTAACCACTCAGTCAGCCTGTCTTCTCCTGGTACAATCCCTGACAGCAAGACAATACAAGTATAGGTCTTGTATGGAAAGACCAAAAGCCTCACACCCTTAGTAATGCTAAATTCTCACCAAGGCCTGTACAGTTGGTCCTTGACATCTGCGGGGGTTCCGTTCCCCCCCCCGCACAACTGGAAGTAGCTTCCGGCTGCTTTTTTTTCTTTTTACAGGCACTTTTGGCAATTACAATGCAGCACAAGAAGGAAGCAGCAGCAGTGGACCTCGGCGAAGCTACAAAAGAAGGTAAAATGGTGCCGCCCCAGCCCCCAGTGGGAGTCCTTCCTCCGCGGATGGCTATCCGCAGATACTCTAATCCGCAGATGAGAAGGGCCCACTGTACTCTAAATCTTTCTCTGTTGTTATTCCTTTCATTAAAATGTTTCACAGAGAAGGAAACGTGTCTTACAACCTACTGTACATTTAAAGTGCCTTACAAACTACTGTGCATTATTCAATTTCCAGAAGTGCGATATGCCTCTGTATATGTAGTATGATGGAAATTGAAGATACTTATCAGTATCTATCTTCTATATTGCCCTATTTATAATTTGCCAAGAAAGATATTGCTTGGAGAGTTGATAACCCAGGTCAGGAGATGTAATGATACTGCTAAGGTGAAGTTCTTAGGTGGTAAAATATTTATTATGTTTAGAGTGATAAGATTTACTGTTCAGGCTCAGAAATTAGGAATGGAGTTCATGAAGGTCAAGTGTTTGGTTGTCGAGTGGATGATCTATATCAGGGAGGGTTTAAGGCTGTTTTGTACTGTGTTGTGTTACATTGTTTATTCATGTTTGATGTAAATGTTTAAAAAACCTCTTGGGGTTAGCCAATAAACTGATCCTGACAGTAGGTGTTACCTTCATATGACACAAGCTCCTGCTATTCAAACTTGTGACATTAAAGAGGGACCCTTTGGTATACACCTCCTAGACAATATTTTATGGACTTCAGAGTCATAGGAACATAAGAAGAGCCCTGCTGGATCAGGCCAAAGGCCCATCTAGTCCAGCTTCCTGTATCACACAGTGGCCCCACCAGATGCCTCAGGGGGCACACAGCCAACAAGATAAACCTGTTTCCTGCTGCCACTCCCTTGTACCTGGCACAGAGAAAACCTATTCCTCCAACCAGGAGGTTGCTTATCCTCATCATGGCTTGTAAGCTGTGGTGGACTTTTCCTCCATAAATCTGTCCAATCCCCTTTTAAAGGCATCCAGGCCAGGTGCCATCACCACCTCCTATGGCAAGGAGTTCCACAAACCAATTACACGCTGGGTAAAAATACTGTATTTTCTTTTGTCTCCCTATGTTGCTCTCTCCCCAACGTTTGTAGACATTTCCAAAACTCATTTCCTTCCTCAGTGGGTCCTGGTTCTTCCAGACAGTGATTATATAGCTATAATGTATGCTCTTTACATTTTAAAAGCTATATCATCAAGTCACATTTTCAACCAGCTTTGATCTACTTTCTTGCAGCATTTTTGGAAGAAGCAGAAAATGTTAGGAAGAAGCTGAAGAAGCAGAAAAATGGTGCTGCTAATAGAGGGAAGGAAGGACACGGGTTGGGAAATAAAGGCAAGGCAAAAAAGAAAAAAAAAGAAATAGGTGGCTGGAACCCCCAACCTCCAGAACCTCTGCCAAAGATCCCCTTTGATTTCTGAAACTTCAGCCTATGCATTTCCGAGTTATTTTTACTGCAACAATACACTTTTTTTTCCACCAAACTGTAGCTGACATTTTCACCAAGCCAAAATCTGTGCTAGATTTGTGGAGTGATATGTAGAAAATGCACATGGTCTTTTAAGGAATACCCATAAAATTGTTCTATTTCTGGTACCATGTCCCTCTGTTTTGGTCTACTGTTTGTGCTTGTGGTGTTCTCTCTCCCCATGCTGCTGATTAATCCCACCCAAAGACCTTTGCTTCAAGCTGTATCGATCTGGGAATGTTTGTTTTGCTTGAAGCAGAGAACAAACTTCACCATTTCATCTGCAACACACCCAGGCACCATGACATCTCTGCTGCTTCTGCTGTTTGTGGTTCTTCTGAGCCCAGGGGAGTCATTTCTGGTGAGATTCCAGCATAGCTGTTTAACTTCATTTTGATTCCTCTCTTTCCATTTAGGTTTTCTTAGGTCCATTCTATAAAACCAACATTCCAAGCCCCACTAAAATATTCACACTGAGTCGGAGACAACAGTTTATATCAAACGTGGATCCCAGATGTGGGCACAGGAGAGACAGTAGCAGTCAGGAGGTCAGAAGGGCTCAGAGTCATGAGGGATGGGGTGCAAACCTAGGCCCCTAGAAGCTTGGGCCAGTCCTGCACACTAAGAGCCCAATCCTATCCATTCCTGCCCCGCCGATGCAGATGTGCCAAAAACGGGTGCGCTGTATCCTGCAAATACAGGGGGCAGATCGAGAGGCTTCAGCAGGGAAAGGGGTTTGAATACCCTTACCCCTGTGTAAGCCTATCAACCCACAATGGGTCTCCTCAGACCTGTGTTGACAATTTTGCTAGAAAAAGTGGGGTGGCGGAAGGCTGCTGCTGGAGGGGATAGGATCTGGTGCACACCTTCGGTGATGGATCCACCCCCTCCCACAGCCTCCCCATCCCCTGTCATGCCCCCTCCCCACCCCTGCATGTTGCCTTACCTGCTCTGGCTGGCGTAAGGCAGCTCCGTTGATGCTTCTGGAGCACTGCTGTGCTCTAAAATGACTGCCAACGGAGCGCTACGCACTCCATCGGCAGCCATTTTGTGACAGCAGAAGTGCTTTCCGCTGTCACAAAAGGCTCAGCACACCCGCCACGTGCTGAATAGGATTGGGCCATTAGTGATTTGCCACTATAGGGACTGAGATGCTCAGTCAGACCTATTGACCCAACCAAGCACAAGGCTGGAAACGTGGAAGTCTGATTCTCTCTGGACTTTCTAGTGTACTATTTTATTTATTGCACAAGGCATGTACAGTTGTCATGCAATTGTGCCAGGGAACCTGAACGCCTTTCCCAAGTGTCTACTTTGAACAAAAGGCATTTTCTCAGCATGCAAGCTAAAATATGTTGTCAGTTGGAAAATGTGGTTCAGTCCTTCACACTTCCGCTGCTGTTGGAAGTTCTGGGTGAAACAGAGTGGAAGTTCTGTGATAAAGAAGACCCATGACTATATTGGCGGCCAGCAACACGTTCCTATCCCTTCCTCCTCCCCCCCACACCCAACTTTGAAAAAGAAAATGTTAAAAGGTGTCCACGATTTCCATTTATTTTCCTGACTTTGAAGACTGAGCATTTTCCTGTGTACCATAAGTAGCAAGCAAGAAGTCATGCTGGAGTAAGGCCGCCTTCCTCCCTGTACATTTATGGGGATACAGTATTGGGTTTGGGTGTGAAGACCCCTCAGTCTGATGCCAGTTGAACGTGTGTCCCTGTGTCTGTAGGAGCTAGAGCACCCTCACTTGCCCCCGTCTTTCCTGCTGTGTACGTGTGTATGCTTTGTGAGGAAAAACAGTGGCCATCCTCTCCTTTGCTCTCATCCCTGTTGTTTCTCTTTTCAGCTCCGCTTTACTCACCCAGCTGGGGATCTTGCTGGAGGGAAGAAGCAGCTTTCTTCCCAGGCCCTCAAAGATTGCTTTAGCCTTTAGGCCATAGAAGAACCTCCAATACTCCAAATTCACCAGCAGCCTTGAGATTTTATAGATAGATAGATTACATGTTTAAATCAGTTGCTCAAAGTAAATCCTAAAACAATTACAAAATACTACATCTAAACAAATATTAAAAAAAAACCCAAATATATATTTTTAAATGGATTTTAACCAATGGCAAATTACCAATACCATTCACAAAAAGGGTAACCCACCCCTCAAACCATATCCACTCCCTTACCATTCAGATGTGCTATGGAGGTAGGGGGAACAGATTCAATACTGTACATTAGTTATACTGCTGCTTTTTGGTTTTGCAAAAAAAAGGGGGGGCTGAAAGTTTTGTTAAGATGCAAATAGAGCTAAATCCTTCTGGGTTCACTGGAGCTTTTGATAAGCCACTTGTGCCTTTTGAGGCCAGCAAAGCCAGGGCAAGCCTGCGGGGAGGCTTACCCCCCTGGAAAGCCTCTCTTTTCAGAGCAGAGGTGCCAAGACTGTTGTGTCTTGGTATAGACCATGTTGGATGTATATAGACCATGTTGGAAAACGAGACGTGTTGCAACACAGCCATTTATTTTTGTTCTCCTGGCAGGGCCCACCTGGCAAGCCATTTAAGAGGAAGCATGAAGGTGAGTAGCAACTTTGTGCTTGAGCCAGTCAAGGAACAGTAGCCACAGTTGAAAGTCTTAGACCTTGCAAGGCTGAGACTCTGCTGCAGGACCTTTCGGACAGCCCAATCCTAACTCTCTGCACGGCAATGCAATGGCACCAATGCGGCTGCTGCTGTATCCTACAGGGCAATTTTGGCCTCAGTCTGGAGGCATTCTCAGGGTAAGGGAACAAGGGGTAAGCCCAAGCAGCCACTATGGGTCAACTTGGACCTGCGCCAGCTCGACAGCTAGCACAAGTCCACATTGAGCTGTGCAGGCGGATCAGGCCCAGGAAGTGCATTAGGATTTGGGAGCAGCCACTGCCACCCCAACTTGCCCCCTTCCTGGGCCTGATCTATCCTCCTCCCTACCCCTGTCACCAACCCGTTTCGACCACCCCCTCCCTTGTTCCACCCTCCCCCCACCCTCCCCCCAGCTCCAGTGACCTTGGAGGGGAGGGAAATCACAGTTCCCCAAAGACAAGATTGCAGTTCATTGCTGGAAAAATGTGATTTCCTGCAACAGAAGTGCTGCTTGGAGGAAAGTAGTTTGGATCCCACACAACTATGTTTCAATAATTGCCCGAAAACCATATCATATGAAAAGGCCCTGAGTTTCTTCAGTTACCTTTAAAGGTACACAGAGATAACCAGAAGCAGGAGTGACCTGCCAGGTGGCCAGAAGGAATGGGAGAGATGTTGGCTTTTGAATTCCTTTTCTGATCTCTGTGCAATGGAAGCAAGTCATCTATTTTTGTCTTACAGAGACGGCATCCAGTAAAGAGCCCTGCCATTTCCCCTTCCGCTTTCAGCGCCAAATGCATGATTCCTGCATCCCAAGTACCCTTTTGCATTTGCACTGGTAAGCATCTCTTCACCATACTAGGGTAGCATGGAGAGGGTAGCATGGAGAGTTAGGACTATTAAGTAGAGCATGTGGGAAGGGAGAGAGGCATGCTGGGTCTTGCTGGACCTGGATCCTGAAATGTGTGGGGAAGTCATGACTGGAATCTGGAATCTTTTGGGATGTCCAACTTCCATGCACTGCTTCCATGACTCTCAAACTCTTCCTTATCAGGTGTGCCACCACAGAGAACTTTGATCGAGACCAAAGATGGAGGTTCTGTGGGAAAGAGGAAAGGCCAAGAGGTGAATCAATGGTGGGAATTGAAGATGCCAACCCACCTGCAGGTGGAGTGAGTGGAGGACCTTTTCCATAGTGTTTGTGCATCCCAATCCTACATCCCTGGTCTGAGATTAGGACCCAATTTTGGCATGTCTCAATACAGCTGTTGTCTACCTTTGCTGGCTGGCTCTGCTGCCACAGCAAGGCAAAGGTCGAGGATCTATGCAGCCCTATCATTGGCATACTTGAGGCTACGATGAGCTAGTCCCAAAGAACCCAAGTTCCAAAGTGGGACAGCCAGCAGCAGGCAGAATGGCCAGTGACATGTGGTCCCCAGTCCTTGCTATAATGTCCAAATGGCTGGAATCCTGAGACTTTTGCTAAGCATTATTGACCCTTGGCATTTTTCTGTAGGACATTGTGACCCAAACCCTTGCCGGAATGGTGGTGTCTGTGAAGCTCGACGAACTGGCTTCCACTGCACCTGTACAGCTGGTTTCCATGGAAGACACTGCGAGAAAGGTAGTAGAAATGGGATCCTGGAGCAATGGGACCTCCTTGATAGCTTGGACTTGGCTTTGAATAAATGCCCCACTTGGCACTCTGACCAAGTAAGAAACGTCTTTACATGTTCATCATCAGTCTCCTTCCTGAGGTCAAGAGCTAAATGGCTTCCATGACAAACAAGGCTGCTGGAACTCCTGCCATCACAGTCCAATTATCAGAGCTGGTAGCTCCCACCTTACCCTCCTGGTGCCAAGTGGTTTCAAAGCCATATCAAATTTGTTATGAAATTAAGAACCATGATGTAGTTCCAGGGAACCTGGAACCTGGCAGTTCCAGGGAACCTGGGAAGTTATAAAGCTTTCTATGTCTTAGTGAAGGCCAAGGGACTCAGGACGAATAAGGAGCTGCTGGTGGTGGAGGACCATCTCCAGAGGGCAGTCTGCACTGAGTGGAGGTTGGTATGCTCTGAGCAGACTGTAGTAGTCACCCTAGACCTTGCTTTCCAGAGAGCTGCTTTAAAGCACATGAACTGCTGCACTTTGGTGAGAGGGAGACATGGCTGCGGTATCGGCTTGATCGGCTGGAGGAGTGTCGTTGTGCTGGAAAGAAGATGTTCTGCCACCCTCTCCGTGGGAAGGGTAAGAACTGGACAGAGCAAGTCTACAGAAAACATTGCAACAAAGGGGAGAGATTTATCTCGTAGTGGGCGGGGCAATGTAAAGCAGGCATGGTCACTGGAAGCTACCCCACTGTGGGGAAATATTGTTCAGATTTCATTTGAGTTCATTACCAACAAAGTAATTTCTAACTAGGGTTGCCATATTCCAGTTCACCAAATCAGTCTAATCTGCATATTGTGCAAATCATTTGTCAACTAGGCAAATTGAGTGGTGGCATCACCACTGCATTTTCATTCCAAATGTTCCCTTCCCAAAGCTGCTTTGCAGCAACACACACTGTTGCATGTAGTATGTGTGCATTTGTTATGTCACCCTGTGCGTTGCCATAAAATGATCTCAAGGCAGATTACAATAATAATGTTTAGCTGTATCCTCAAAGGATAAATAAAAACGAAAAAGTGGTTTGATAGTCCAATCCTTTGCATGCTTACTCAGTTCCATTGAGTTCAAAGGGTCATTTCCTATGTACAGTAAGCATGTATAGGGTTGCAGCCTACCAGCCCAATCCGTAACTCCCCACCCCGCCGATGTAGCCACACCACCAGAGCGCACGCTGCATCCTGCAGGGGAGCAGTCCCACAAGTCTCCTCTGGGTAGGGGAGCATTTGTTCCCTTGCCCGAGGGTAAGCCTCCGATGCTGCCCGGGAAGGCAGATTCAGGCTGGGAAGGGGGATAGGATATTGGCAGCACTGCTGCCACTGATACCGCCCCTTTCCTGGCCTTGACACACACCCCTCCCTGAACCGGTCTCCACCCCATTCCTCCCCCTCCCTGCAGGAGTTCCTGCTCTTGATGCCTGTTTTTTCTTCCATGGGGCACAAGTGAGAGTTATTCATAATCATAGAATACAAGCCAATGTCACAATAATGTTACGTATACAAATTTCCGGTCATACAATTTCCCAAGATTATAGCTTATGAAACATTATTTATCAAAGAGTCTCCTATTTCAAGAATCATCTAGCATTGAGAATCAATTGTAATAGAGCCTGTATTGGCAGCATCTGTCTTTTGCAGGTCTCCAGTTTAACCCCAGCCCCTCTTGGTTGCCACCCCCAAATTAGTAGACCTCCTGTCATCCTTGAGACCTCTCTAGACTCCTGGAGGCATGAAATCACATCTTGAAAAAAGTGGGTGTCTCTCTGGACTAAGAAAGTGGGTGTCTCTGGACTTTCTTATCCCTAGATCCTATATCTTTCTTATTCCTAGTGCCTAAAACAATTATAATACTGTACAGTAACATAAATTAAAGACCATCATAATCTTGTATTTCAATCATAATACATATTACATGAAAGAAGGCAGGACTCACAGGACTGAGCTCTAGTACCTGTTTTCACTCCCAGAGTTCAGTCTAGACTACAGGTCCCAACTGACTAGCCCTGACATACGTGTCCAGTAGGCTCTGGCTGCCATCAGTACTGTGAGGAAGCACACGGGACAAGCCTTCCGTGCAGCTGTGAGTCTGTCAACGGACGGACAGCCTCCTTGTCGAGTTACCTAAGGGGGTGAGAGAACCTGAAGTCCCTGCTTCACTTCTCACCCTCTCCCACACAAACATCCCTGTACAATCGCACCCACACTCTTGAGTCCTTTCCTTTCATTAGTTCCTTGACTGTGCAAGGCCGTGGAAATGGGAGGTCATTTGCTTTTTAGGTTAAAGAAACAGGCAGGTTTGTTTAATCAAAACAAAGGAAAATCTTTATTGGGCGTGATTGAAAATGGAACAAGGAACAAAAAACAGACAGTCATAATCATACAGAATGACTGACTGTTTTTTTCCTTGTCCCATTTTCACTCCCAATAAAAGTTTTCCTTTGTTTGATCTCTTGGGATCCAGAGAAAACGACTCTTTTGTAAAACAGATTCTAACTACACTTCTCTATAGAGGCAACTTACAGAAATTCAGAATCCTACGGCATCCTTTTCTCCTTGACTGGAGGGAAACATGGGCTTTAGGAATTAACCCTGTCTGTACTGGACACCCACAGCATTCTTGTACCCTTGATGGGTACCTTGCAACTTAACACAGCTGGTCAACTCTCTTTTATCCCAATTTGGGGAGACTAACCCCTCAAGCTCTGATAGGCTGGTTTGAAATTAACAGACCTTCAAATTTCCCCCTTCAAGTCAAGTGAATAGATATCAGATGAGAGCTAAAACCCAGCAGGATCCAGGAAGGTTTCAGTTGTGGTTATTGTTCCCCTGGTGATACCAGACAGTCAATGGACTTCAGTATACATCTGAGGGGGGGACGGGACTATGTTGATATATAACCCAGAGCCCTGGGCAGAATGGAGGGTGTGACAGGCTGATTCCTAGGTCAGTTTCAGTGTACACAGAGCACCATCATTTAGGGGGGGGGAAAGGGGGTCTTCAGGAGAGAGGTGCTTGTTCATGTCAGATATACTAGTGATGGACTGGCAGATTCTCAGCTGAACCACTGATTTTGGAGCTAGACTTCATTCCCTTTCATTTCTATAGTAGAAAATGTGTTTGGGCATCCATACTGCTTTCTCTGACCCACAGCATGTGCAACTAACCCCTGTCTGAATGGAGGCCACTGTGTAGAGTGGAAGCAAAGTTGGACCTGCAGCTGCCCTGATGGGTTTTCTGGGCCTCTGTGTGACGTAGGTATGACTGTCCTGAATTCCTCTGGACTGGGGGCATATATTGGATATCAATTAATTAATGTTTCATTTATGTGAGTTTACAACTGCCTAGCTTTAAATTAAAGCCATGCCAAAGGGTGGGCAAAGTGGTGAGAATAAAAGACTAGCAGAATTTTTAAAAAGTAACGTTCATTGGAAAAAGTAACTATTCTCATCCTATTCGTGTCCCATTTGTGTCCTATTCTTGAATTCTGAAAAGGATAATTGTATTAATCAAGAAAACCATATTTGATGGTCCCTCCAATATTCATGGACAGCGCAATCCTATGCATGTCTACTCAGAAGACAGTCCCAAGGTGTTCAATGGGGCTTACTCCCAGGAAAGCGTGCTTAGGATTGCAGCCTAAATGTACTACCAAGTGTGCAACGACAATGTTAGGAATAATTCAAAAAAGGATAGAAAATGATATTGCAATCAACAGTGAACATGGGGGGGGGGAGATCCCCTGCTTTCTCACACTAAAGAGGGTGACATGAAGAGGGCAAAACAAGGGCATCTTGTTTTGAGGGGACTGGGGGTTGAGGGATGGAGGCACAGTGCACAGGCATCCACCATCTGTAAGAGAGCAGGGCAGCAATGAGGATTCTTGGAATCCAACCTTTCCAGGGGACCAACTCCTGCAGTCTCTCCCCCCAGTTCTATCTTCCTTCTTTCGGTAAGAATGTTTTGAGACAGGAAGAAAAATGTGTTGCTGGCCAGGAAGTCTGAGTGAAGCCATGACAGGCTGTGAGTGCTCTGAGGGATGCTGAGGAGGGGCTGTCTTCTTGGGTGAGGGTAGATGGGGCTTCATAAGTATTGCCTGCTTCAGGACCTACCGTATTTCTTCGAGTCTAAGGCGCCATCGATTCTAAGGCGCACCTTTACTTTCAGTACCACCAGCAGGGGAAAAAAAAATCCATCGATTGTAAGACTCACCTCCCTTCATTGAATCTACCCGCTCAGCACCAACTCTCCCCAGCATGTCTCCTGCAGCTGAGGATGACTGAGTGCACTGCCTTTGCATAGCATTTCTGGCCCCGCCAGAAAGTGCCATTTCCTTCGTTACCTGGGCTTGGAGGAGCTTCAGGGAGGCCTGCGCAACCCTCTGCAGGCCTCCCTGATCTTCAGTTCAGCGAAAAACAGCGATTTTTTGCCATTTCTGGTTTTCGCGAATCACCTGAAGCTCCCCAGTAAGTAAGAAGATAGCATTTTGGGGTGCTTTTTGGAGACCTTCGATTCTAAGATGCACCCCATTTTTTGAAATGCTTAATTGGGAAAAAACATGCGTCTTAGAATTGAAGAAATACAGTAATACCTGAAAGTCTCTGGGTTTGTTTGTTTTTTAAATTCCCTAGACTACAATCAGACCTGTTACAGTAGGAATGGGCATCTGTACCGAGGTGTGGCCCACAGGGGCTTGTCAGAGAAACCCTGCTTGCCCTGGGACTCCCCCATCCTCCATCAGGAGTACTCCAGCAATTCTTTGGACAACCCAGTCAGCATGGGTCTGGGGGCCCATGCATTCTGCAGGTGAGCTGTGTTTTAACATAGGTAGTGGGCATGTATACCAAGGAACAGATAGCAAGAGGTAGGTTATGTCTGGGACAAAATGTCCAAAGATGGGAACACCCACAGAGTGAGGCAGATATTGTATAGGGAAACTGAAATGATACAAGTGGTGTGTCTGCTAAGAGGACACTTTATTTATGCAGAAACCCAGACAACGACTTCCGGCCATGGTGTTTCGTGATGCGAGAGAAACAGCTTCACTGGGAATTCTGCAATATACCCCGTTGCCATCCCCAAACTGTAGGTATGACATCCCATTCTCTCTGTAAGAAATGGGGTGTGGCTGAATCTAGGGGTGTCACTAGGGGGTGGGGGGACAGACCACCCTGGGTGTCACCCAAGGGAGGGGTGATACCAAAATGACTTTCTATTCTATTTGTTACCGGTGGTTCAAAAATGCACCACTGGTAGAAAATGGGTTTTTCCCGCTCCCCACAGAAACTCGCGCGGGGATCGCATTTCCCAGGAGGCCTCCACATCGTATGGTCTGTCATGGGAAGAGGTCCATGGGGGTGACACCATGAGATCTCACCCTGGGTGTCACCAACCTAGTGACACCCCTGGCTGAATCCCAGAAATGAATGAACCACAATGCTTTCTCGACAGACCCTGTGGCCACACCAGATGCAGGAAGCCATTCGGAACAAGCGCAGGAGTCCCCAACCATCACCAGTTATGGTACTGAGCCTGACACTGGCTCAGCTCCAGCTTGTGGGCAGCGCTATACAAAGACCATCTCTACACGCAGTCGTGTGGTTGGGGGCATGGTGGCACTTTCTGGAGCCCATCCCTACATAGCTGCCATCTACCTTGGGAAGCAGTTCTGTGGAGGGAGCCTTATCGCCTCCTGCTGGATCCTGACTGCTGCCCATTGTCTGGAGCACAGGCAAGTCTTGCCATTCTTCCCCAGAGCCAGGCTGCTAGACCAAGAAGGCAGCCACAGCTGAGGACTTGAAATGGGGGAGCTGAACAGAGAGACAGTTGTTAACTTTAGAGCATCCAGCTCTGTTGACCACAGATTTTGTATTGTAGCCCTGATGCCTCTGAGATTTCTGTGGTGCTGGGCCAGACCCTCTACAACATCAGCACGGAAGGCTCCGTGAAGTTTCAAGTTCAGGATTATCAGCTACATGAGAACTACTCTGTGTTCAACAACCAGCATGACATTGGTGAGAGCTTCTTCTGCTATATCCTGTACCCCCAGTGGGGCAGCAGCTTTGACTACAAAACATCCAGTCCCACCCCGGTGCTTTTGATAGCATTCAACCTCATTACCCATAGGATAGACTTACACAGAAGATCTCCCAGTTAATCTTTCCAATGTTCAAAGATGGATCAAAGATGGTCCAGATGGATCAAAGGGAGGGTAAAGTAGTTACTTTCTTAGAAAAACTGCAAGGTCTTAATCCATGCAGTGCAGCCCCTAGGGAGGAACAGAAAGGGTGATGATGGATATTGGCAGGGTCAGAAGCTTGGCCACATGCCTTGGGGTGGGCAATTTCTTTTCAGTCCAAGCCTCTGCTCCCAGTCCAGCCAGACTCTACCAGGAGAGGCAATAGCTTCACAGCCCAACCCTATCCCCTGCCACTTGATAACATGCAGCTGTGCCAATGAAACGTGTGCTGCATGCTATGGTCAGGGGTGGTGGTGATCAGATCAAAAAACCTTTTTACTTACCTCCCAGTAGGTCACCTGATCGCCTATGGATCGCCTCAGACCCATGCCAGCTATTTTGCTGGCATACGTTCAAGGAGAGGAAGGGGGAAGGGCGGGTTGGAAAACTAGGATCCGACATGCACCTTTGCCACAGAGATCCATCCCCTCCTGGCCTTGAACTGCCCCTTGGTTTGGTCCACTCCCTGCCCCGAACCACCTACGAACCGCCCACGGCCTGCTCCCGCCATCACCATACCTGCTCCAGTGTGGCCTGGGTGGGCCGTTGGCACACCAGGGAGCTGCTGGCTGTTTCTGCTGCTGGTTCTTTTGTGCTTGGCAGCGGTGCACCATTTATGGTGGCAGCATGCTGTTTAAAATAGCGGAAATCAAGTTCCACTGTCGTAAACGGCGGCTAGGCTTGGGCCATCTGTCACTAACTGCCTGTCTCATCTGCCTGCTTGCCCCTGCAGTATTATTCACCCCTGAGCCCCATTTCAGTAACCTGCTGTCTTTCACCTTCCCCAGCACTGGTTCAACTGAAGGAAAAGGCACCAGGACGTTGTGCTGAGTTTTCACACTCCATTTTGCCTGTGTGCCTGCCCAGTTCATTGGAGACATTGGATACCACCAGCAAGCAGTGCCAGATTGCAGGATGGGGACATCAATATGAAGGTAAGAAGAAAGTGGTCAGAAACAGGCATGGGTTGCTTCCACATTAGAGCTCTTTAGGACCAGGGCTAGCCTGTGAAGGAGCAGACTGAGGTGGTCACCTCAAGTGAGGGATATGAAGGGGGTCTGGACCCCACCATCCACCTTAGTCTGCTTCAGTCTGCCTCAAACTCATCCACTGCCACTGTTCCTGCTGCTTCTCCTCCCTCATTCCCTGGGCTTGAAAAGGAATCGGAGAACAAAGTAGAAAATAGTAGAGGAAAGAGAGTTGTAGCCTAGAGCAGTGATCTCCAACCTTTGCCCGAAGGTAAAGGTCACTGTAAGTCTTTGCAATTTGGCGGGACAGCAATGGCGGCACTGCTGGGTTCGTGCTGTTGCTGCCGCCAGGGGGAAAAAGTGGTTTTTCAGCCCTACTTGGGGGTCTTACTGAGCCTCTGGGGGGGTGCAAGGAGCCTGCGAACCCCTCCGCAGGCCTCCCCACACCTCAAAATGGCTCCAGATTGCAATCGCGACCCACCCGGTTTTCGGACGAAACTAGAAGTGGGTCACAATTGCAATCTGGAACCGTTTTGAGGTGCGGGGAGCCTGCCTGTGGAGGGGTTTTCAGGCTCCCCGGAGGCCCATCAAAATCCCCAGGTATGGCTAAAAAACACTTTTTCCCCCCACCGGCGTAATCCCAGAAGTACCATCGCCATCACCATGGGTCACCACTTTCCTCAAGGGAGTAGCAACCCATTGTTCCAGGCTGGAGCATCACAATACCCCAGTTTGGGAACCACTGTAATACAGTAATGCACAGTCCTCTTGGGGAAACAAAGCTAACTAAGAAAGGGCAAATTAATGGGCATTTCAGCACTTTCCCCCCCAGAAACACTGAGCAATAAAACAGGCTCAACCTGCGGACAGAAAACTTTCAGCTAAAGGAAAAGTTCTCCTTTAAATAAGGCTTTGCCTGTCCACACCGGGCAGGCTGGTGCTGCAACTGTGATTTATAGCAAAATGAACAAATAACAAAAGTCACAAATCAGGTCTGGAAAAAATGAAGGACCCCATGGAAAACACTGGAATGCAGGTTGGCTTCAACATCAGCAGCAGGTTGATTCCACAAAAAACTGAGTAAACAAGGCAATTCCAGACAAATGACAGTCGCATCAACGTTGTCGGGCCACAGCATGAAGCTGAACTCCTTCCTATAGGCACAATTGTTTAAGCCTGCAGCAAAGTCATGCCATTATGATGCCGGGAATGTTCTCAGTGGGCACAAGGCCATGCAGATGACAGGTCCCAGGCCCAGCCCAAGCCCATTGGCACCTGAGTCCTGCCTTGCAGGGCTAGAGAACCATCTTTCATTTGTTTCTTTTTTTTCCTCTGGCACGCAAAGCATGCGACACTAGCTCCTTCCCTGCACATGAACGTTCCCCACATGCGACTTCCCCCCCATACACACCATTTCCTACCTTCCTCAGTGGTGCTGGCACCCAGGGGGAGAATGTTGTGGTGCAGTCTGTTTTGAATTGGCCGCCTAGAGCAGCGGCAGCAATCAAAGGAGCAAGCAGAGACAATGTGTACGTCTGTGTCTGCATGTGTGACTCTGTGTGTGAGAAGAGAGTGCCACTGACACGTGCTCCAGGGGTCTCAGAAAGAAGGAGGGGGAAAGGAGCCATGGGGCTGGAGCTACAGAGTGAGTGAGGCAGGCAGGCAGCAGACATTACTTGTCCCTCCTACCACGCTGACAGTACATGCTGCTGCAGCTCATGCTCTACAAAAGAAAGTCCTGAGGCATGAGGTGGAGCGGGGGGGGGGGTAGTGTCCATTCTGCTGGGTCCTAGTGCAGAATGGACACTACCATTGTGCAGTAGTGTCATCGTGCATGGCATTAATCCCTTCTGCATTGCCTAGCAACTAGGGCAGGTAGGCAGCCACTTACTTGTTCCTTTGCAACGTTATGCCGCTTTTTTGCTCACAGTGCCGCTCTCTGAGCACTGTCTGGTAGTCAGCCTACTTGCAGGAGGAGACAGGGCAGGCGAGCAGCATATTTGGGGCTTGCACTACATAGCTTGCCAATGTAGTGTGGTGCAAGCACATGTCGCTCCTCCTTATGTGCTGCTGTGGACCACCAGTCTCACCAGGTCTCATTAGAGGGCCAGCCTCTAATGACAAGTCCTCATCATCTTAAGGAGAATCATTCCATCCCAACCATGAGATCCTGATACTCAGCATTTTCTAATGTAAACTGCAGTGCGGCCACACATGTGTTCTGATGCACCTGTTCACTGTTTTTTCCCTGCAGGAGCTGCTAAACTGTCAGTATATCTGCAAGAGGCAGACATCCCTATCATACCACATGAGCAGTGCCGTTCCCATGAAGTACACGGGGCTCGCATTACATCGGACATGTTGTGTGCTGGATACTTGGATGGCAGGGCTGATGCTTGTCAGGTGAGCTCTTTGTGAAGCAATGGCAGGCAGCTCAAGATTTTGATGAAGCCAGCCATTCACACTAGCAGATCTTTTTGTAAACCCCATTTATGTCCACATTCAGAGCCCCCTAATCAAGCTGCACCCCGTGCCAAGGCAATAGTTTTGCTAGACAATAAAGACTAATTTGCTTTGATTTGAATCTAAGTCCCCAAACGCTGGTTGCACTTTCTGCACCAAAATGGTCTTTGACGCACAATAGTCTTTGATGCTGTACCCCAAAACTGTTGATCCTTTTGCCATGCAGTGTAATACAGAGCCATGCTACATTACACTTTGACAAGGCCTCTGTTTGTCAGGTTATGGTGCCTGGGAGCTCTTGTCCTGCCTATTGTTCTAACAGCTGCAGCAGCCAAAACACATTTTGCAAGGCACTTAGAAGCAAAGCACAAAGATGCCTCCCCAAAGCTTGAAGGGTCATGGGATTAGCAGGACCTTATGAGTCTTACAGATCATATGCAGGTTGTTCTCCTCTTACCTGTCCCTGTGCCCCAGCCTCTCACATTTTTTTTTCCATACATGGACACTGGTGACACTCTTTAAATTACGATTGTGCTTTCCTTATATGTTTATTTTCCACAAACATGCATTGTTCAGAAATTCATCCTAATTTACCAGTAGCTGTGAATACATCTTTCTCTTTAACTGATACATTTCTTTTGTCAGATGGGCAAGAATCCTGCCCATGACAGGGAAGAGTGACACTGGTATTTAGCTAGTTCATCAAAATATGTCTTCATCTCACTTGGGTGAGCGAGGGCACCAGAGCAAACTAGTGTGTGAGAGTGGTAGACAATGAAATCATCCAAGAGGAGAGGGAGATGCCTTGGATGCAGACATTTTGGTGGGTGCTCTGTCATGAACAAAGTATCCCAGCCCCACAGGTTGATTTTGCACCAACAGGCAAGTCCTGCTTCCTCAGACTAGACCACCTGTGTAGACTACAGCTTGAAGAGAGGGTTTGTTTTGCTGGGCAAAACAACGGCATCTGTTCCTCCTACCTTACCACCCTTGTTCTTCTCCATCCTTAATAAAATTCTTCTTAAGTTTATTATAGCCAGACATGACAAGTTGAGTGGTGATGATTAACATTTTATATATCGCTTATTATATTATAAATGGAGCACTGTGGTGAGCTTATCAGCTTTGAGCTTCTGACTCTGTGGAGGTAGCCATCTATTTTCTATTTCTTCTTATGCACCTTAGAGGCTTTAGACTCGGTAAAGGCACTGCTGTAGTTAGTTCCTCAGAACATAGAGGCAGGGATAGTAAAAGACTGAGAGGAGGCATTTGCTTGCAACTCGGAGTGACTGAGATCAGAGTTCCGCCCTTCCAGGTGTAGTGAAAAATCCCAGCTTCCCCCCTATGTTTTTCCTATTTTAGCTTATTCTTTTCCTCCTGAGGCTTCTGTGATGCCTCAGCCTCTAAACAAGGCTGCTGAGACATCCTGCTGCTGCAGCCATTGTCCTGGGATGCTTCCCTAAAGCCTTTGAAATCAGCTCCATCACAGAAAGCCACAGGGCCAAGCAGTCAGTTGGTTTGGTGGATTTGCTGTCTTCTCATCTGGCTTCCGCAAGAACAGTACATCCTAGCCAGCCTACCTGTTGAAATTGTCCTGGGACAGTTGATTGGGCATCCAAATACCTGTTAGATCAAAAGGCAGTAGGGATGCCCAGATGATTGCAAACCATGCAATCGGATGGACCTATCTATGGCATCGTCAACCCTAGTGTTTTTAAGGTCATGCACAAACATGCTTAGGTGTGTTGTCTGGGATGGTCACTTATAGCAACTGCTGCTTTGCAAAAGGCAGACCCACTCACTCTGTGAGTGTGGGGACCAGAATCCTGGAACCATGAAACTAAAGTAGGGCAATACTCCGACGCAACAGGGATTTGTGTTTTTATTTTCAGATTGTATTTTAACCTCTGTGCCAAACAGCCTCCCTTTTCTTACCTGTTTGCTATTTGATCCGTGCCTTGTTTTTATCCCTTGCCTATCCCCATCCATGGTTTTGATTTCTCCACCTCTTAATAAACATCTTGTATTTTCACTGTTTTATCTGCCTGATACGAGTTCACTGGAGAGGGAACCTGTGCCTCTGAGCATCATGTTCCACTATTATTTATTTCCTAAAGACAGGAAATACCCCCCACGGCCCACCCCCGATTTAGGGGCTCTGTTGGGAGACTTTCCCAAGCGACCTTTTGTCTGGGCTTCCTAGCCTTGGTGGTGACAGTGAAGAGACCACCATTTCTCCAGTAGTACAGTACATCCCAGTACCCCCCGTGGAAGGTTGCATGGAGAGCAGAGAGTGGCGTGCCCATTGCTACGAGTTACGCTCATTTTGCCCATTGTCCCTTTCCTTTGCACCAGCAGAAAACCAACAGTAGTTCACCCACTCTGGCTTTGGGAAGCAATGGGCCTGCAGAGGACAGGAGGTATCAGAGGGATTTGTCACCATTTTCAGCTCCAGTAACAAAGGATGAAGTGGGGGCTGGGGCATGTTTGGTCCTAGCCTTTGCTGATGTTTTCTCCCTCTCTGTTACAGGGAGATTCTGGTGGGCCCCTGGTGTGTGAGGAGCAGAACGGGGCCACCCTACATGGCATTGTCAGCTGGGGCACAGGCTGTGCACAGGAGAACAAGCCTGGGGTCTATACCAACGTTGCTCACCACCTCGACTGGATCCAAAGCCACATGCGTTAGCCAGCCTGAGCGGGAAATCCCAATATACTAGGTATTTAGCATTCTAAAGTCCAAAGACTGTCCTTTCTATATGACTTGTCTGCCACAAAATAAAACAAACTTCGGGCAACACGATCAGGTGTCCTTGTCATGTATTGGTGTGGCGATCTCTAGGGTAGTGCCAAGAAGGACCCGTGTTCTCCTCTGGGAAATCTGGTGCTTCTCCCCACCCTAAGAGTACATGAAAACCACACATACTGTCATGCTCTGGCTGTACATATGGGGTAGAGTCCCCCCACGGCTGTACACATGGGGGCTGCCACCAGAAACGCAGGATCAGTGTCATGTTTCCACCTATGTTCCCTGTGCAGGGTCTTTGCTGGCTGTGCTGCAGCTTGCCAGCATTTCCAGACACACGCCGATGACGTCCAGCGTAATTCTTGGACTTCGAGAATGCTGAGCTCCAAGCTACGCTGAGCTCAGCTTCGCAGGGCTTCAAGCTGTGCAGTCGCACAGTTTAATGGGAACCCTGGTTTCCACCCCTTCACACAGCTGGGAATCTGTCTGCAAACCGACAGCCCTGAAACTGAGTTACCTGAGGAGGGAGAAGGATAGGGAATGCCTTGATTGACTTTGCTGCTTTGCTTCTTTCCCTCTCTCCTCCATCTATTCCCATACAATCTCTCTCTCTCACACACACACACACTCAAGCCTTATCTGGGTAGTGTGCAAGTCTTAGCAAAGCATCAGAGATGGAAGGCCAATTGCTCTGTGGGTTAAAGCACTAGGCAGGTTGGTTTTATTCATATCAAAGGAAAAGATTTACTGGGAATTAAAATGGAACAAGGGAAAAAACCAATCAAATTCTATACTCAAGGTCAAGATTCAAAGTTCACAAGAAATTAAAAACCGAGTCCAACTAACTATGACTTACAGCATCCACTTATAAGACAGCATCCTTCTGGCACCAGATACCTCTTTCCTAGCTGGACAGTATCATAGCTTGTATCTATGGCTGCCATTTTGCAAAGCCCAACTTACAACTTGCACCTCCTGCACATCTTGCTCTATCAACCCAGCTGGGCAGCTCTCTTTTATTCCATTTTTGGGATCCTAGTCCATCCCCCAATCTCTTATAGACTGGTTTAAAATTCAGACTTTCAAATTTCCCACTCCCAAGTCAGGTGATCAAACTGGACCACATGTGAGCTACGTTTCAGTCAAGGCTACTGTTATCTGGTGATACCAGGCAACCACAGGACAATTTACATTTGAAAAGCTATGTATGATATATGACCTAGACTAGAGCTCTGGAGAATGCGACAGGGCGGCGGCTGCTTCCTAGGACAACCTCCGCGTACACACAGAGCTGTCATTTGGGAGGAGAAAAGAGGAGGGTTTTTTTTCCCTCAGGAGAGGGGTTCTTATGTCAATTGGCATCATATTTTCTGAGAAAATAGGCTCATAGTCCTTGTGCTACCTAGGATTAATGATTCCCTCCACTTTCCACCCGTGCTGTAATGGCTACTGGCTTTTCTCATGCACTAGAAGGCCCCCAGTACCTGTCTTGCCCTCTCTCCTGACCACCTCAAGTTTCTTCTCCATGGCACAACTTCATACATCTCATATTTCTGAGCTTCAGACAATATCCTCCATGTCATTCTTGGGAGTGGAGGCGGAGCCTGGATAAGTCTGATGAATGCATGGAGCCACAGAATTGTGGAGCCCTCATGGTGGAGCCCGTGACGGCTTAACATTGGCTCTCAGTAGGAGCTCTTAGGACCGGAGCACCAAGATCACAAGCCCAATCTGGGAAGATTTGTATTTTGTGCATGTTCCTCTAGGAGAAGCCAATAAAGAACTACTGTATATGCTAGAGGCAGAAAACAATGTGCATCTTTCCAACAAATAGCTGATGTATTAATCACAGCTGAATATGACACCAGAGGGCAGTCCATGTTCAGATTATCCCTGCTAACTTTCAAAGTTTGGAGGGCCAATTTGCACTTTCTGTAACAGATCAAACCCAATCTTTATCACCGTCTTCTGACATATGCTAGGTAAACATGTGAAGATGTGTATGGATAGACGTTCCGACACAAGCCCCCCAGGGTTCAAACTTCATGGAAAGACAGGTAGCCTGCAAGTGTAGGTGCATGATCTGTAAGGGCCAGCGTTTAATAGAGAGTGATGCACAAACATGTTCTTTCTCAAAGAAAGAACTGAGGAGTATAAAGTATGGTGGGTGTCACTCTCAACAGATATATAGTTCCAAACTTTCCATATTTGTACCATAGCAGAGAATCACATCCTACACAGCCAGTGTCAGAGCAGGAGTTGAGCCACTTTACAGAAGTGGTGGAGCAGGAGGACAGGTGAAGATGGTAAGGTGTGCACTTGTGGTGGTGGGGGTGCATGTGCAATAGCCGGGGGGATCTGAGTGATGGATTGGCTTGGACTGCCCCTGCTCTTAATTTTCAGTTATCCTCCTTCAGTAGTGCCAGCCTAAGCATATAATTAGTATGATAAAATGCTATTAATCCATATGCTATAATAAAGCATAATCTTTGTGATACTCAGGCTTGCCAGAAGACAAGGCTTTGGTACCCAGTGTTCAATGTCTCTTGTCAGTTCAAGTGTTTCTATCAGAAAGTCCGCTTTGGACCACAGCATCACACATTCTTAAAAAGATGTGGTAGTGCTACTATGTGCTGGGACTTCTTGTGCTAGCAGCCAACTATCCTGCAGCATTATGAGGAAATCCACATGGGGGCATCACATCAAGATTCTCTGCTGGATCAGGTCCACTTTCCAGGGAATCCCTGCCCTGAAACCAGGTGTCAGGTAAGATACCAGGAAGAAAGCAGGCTGACCGAGGGGATGCTAGTGGTTAGCATCCATGCAACCTTTCCTACTCCCCATTTACCCTTTTTACTGGGAAAAAAGGAAGTAGATCTTCTCATTGCTTGCTCATGTCTTTTCCTGGGAAGAAAATGGTTTCAAATGTTGAAGCTATGCCTTGAAGCTGTTTCTCTCTTGAGTGGCAAGCAAGACTGGCCCAAGATCTCTTGATGCCTGAGGTGGCAGGCCAAATGCTGCCTCCCTTACCTGATGTTCCTCCCACTCGCCAATGTTCTAGCTCAGCACTCTCCTACCTTCTGCATTTCCTCTTCCTCTCTGTCCCCCTCTTCCTTTTCCAATCCAGGAAGCGGAAGGAGAAGGAGCAGCAGTAGTAGGTGGACAGAGATGGGCGCCCCCACCAATCTGTTGCCTGAGGTGACTGCTCCAGTTGGCCTCATGGATGGGCCAGCCCTGTTGGCAGGAGTTGCATGCTTTTTCTCACTGTACACTAGATGGTCAGGAGCTGGATTGTGTCTTCTGCGTATAGAATTTTAAATGGAACCTACCCTCTAGGATGGAATTTGGAAAAAAAGAAGCATTTTTAAACATCCAAAATTGTTGAAAATGTGGATTTTGGTTTTTGAGGTTCAAACCAATTTTCTTTTCAAGTTGAAAAGGCTTTGGTCATCAATATTTCAGGCATGACACACATCTAAAATCCATTCCCCCATTCCCTGATAACATTGGTAAATATTATCCAGCTCCAACTGAGGGCATCCAAGTCAATGGGAATTTCAAATGTTTATATTTTTGCATTTGAACTCCACAGTATAAACCAAATATTGGGTTCCAAAGTAATTTCATCTCTATCATGGAAGTTCCATTTCTCATTCAAACTGTTTCTGAAAACAACAGTTTCTGCAGGGTTATTTCTTTTCAAGAGAAGACCTGGATAATGACAGATGCTCCAAAATACAACAGGAAAGGACACAGAACAACAAAAGACATATACCTGTACATATTTTTGCTTTGTCTGCACTAGGCTAGCTCCAAATTCTTAAGCCCATTCCCAAACTCCAGCTGAAGTTCCAGACTGGGGAGAGAAGATAGTTGGGAGGTCTTGAGGCAGCAACTTGAACACACAGACTGCGCCACACAGATCTGACGTTTTGTTATGCAGATATTTCAGGACTGGAGTGTTCTGAGATCAGCACTTCCAGATCATATTGACAACAGATAAACTGTGCCTCTTGTCTCTAAAGAAGGTGGATGAGACCCAACACTTCCTTACAGGCATAGCAAGAGGACAAAATTCTTCTGATACCATCCAAAAATCTGCTCAGTATTACCATAAATAAGCTCACATATTTGACTGCACCTCTCTGGCTGTGACTTCACAGTGGTCTCCTCAGAACTGCCTGCTTGACTTGGTGCCAGCACTACATGCCCAAAGGTTCTGCTAATGGTGGACTACATGGGGCAAAAGTGTCAGTGATAATGCGCAAACAGGATTAGGACTATGACAGCTAAAGACACACCATCGTTTTGAAGAGCTAGAGGTAGTTTGAGAGTGAGAGAAGCATTGTTTCCCACATGATGAACAGAACAGCCATATTTGTTTTCTCCTTCTGTGGCTCTGATAAAACAGGTTTTTGAAACTATACAAAAACTTGCAAAACCTGCTTATCAGATTTGAAAGAGGGATGTGTGTACACACCCCAAGAAACAATCCCTCTTTCAAACCACTTCTAACTCTTAAAAAAAAAAACAAGACAAAACAAAACTCAAACTATTGTCTGTCTCCAGCCTTAGGCAAGGAGGGAGTGTGTGTTTGTGTGTGTGTATGTATGTAACTATAGCAGAGTGTTCCTGAATGCAGGAAATGTCACTAAGGGCTGCTGGCTTCAGCTGCTTTTTGGTAACACAGGAAGAGAGTAAAGACCATCAACCCCAGCATGAATCTGTGCCAGACCACAGCTATGATGGATGTTCAGCTGAATTTCTTTGAGAAGCCTGATGATTCCAAGCTTAGCTCCTTATCTTACAGCATCACAGCGCTTGAAAGCTCAAGTGAGCCCAAGAGTTTGGAGCTAGGCCCTGGGTCTATGGAATCCAGCTCCCATGGCGCCAACAGCTGTTTTTAGATGGGTGAAGGGTCAATGTTTCAAGTTTTTCTATTTTGAGCCACAAAGCTGGGGAAATTAGTCAGCCTCTGGCCTCTGCGTGTCTGAGCCAAGCAGCCTGGCCAGGCTGGCGCTCATATCCCAGCTGCATTGCTTTGGATTCCCAACCCAGCTTGTGAGGAGACCCACCCCGCTTCAGCCTAATTCTCTCAGGACCATTTTCACCTCCCAGCCTGCACATTTGGTCAGGCTTCAATCGCAGCCTGGTCAGCTTCATCTCCTGGGCCTGAATGGAAATTCTGTGCGAATAAGTTCCACATTAGGTCATCTCCTGCAAAGGAGTCTTCCCCAGTTCTTTGTGTCTTGATTCTCTGTTGCCTTGTGCCATCCCGGTGCAATGGGCACACATACCATACCTGTGGCAAAGCCTCAGCTGCTGCCTAAGCAAAATAATTATTCCTGAAAATGGGACTTCTTCCTGACCTGGTTGGCAGGACCCAACTCTGACACCCACAGTCTTGCTGCAATCCTCCCATCAACACCATTTGTCTTCACTGGATGGAAAGTGAAGCAAAAGGGCTGCAGGTACCAGTAAATAGAAAGGATGTGCATGGGGAGGGAGGGAGGATTGGCACTTGTGGATCTATTTGGCCCATCCACAAGGCTACCTCAGTACCCGATCCCATTATCCTGCACAGATCTGGAGCCAACTGTGCAGACTGCACTTTCCATGAGATGTCTTAGCTCCAGCCTTGGGCCTGCAGGCAAGTTCATCATGATGCATCTCCCTCCAACCGACACCTCTACAAAATCGCAGAGTGGGAAGGGGTGTGTGTGTGAGAATAACAAGAAGGCCAAGGGATAGCCAAGAAACATCGTGAGAACACATTGCTCTTCCTACCTCCTTGCACAGTCATTAACTCTACAGCTCCCTTGGGACCCATCCTTCCATTCAGACTTCAAAGCCCCTTCCACTCCTATTGTCGCCCACGCCAGATGGCTGCAGCTCAGAGATGCAGAGTAGGAGGAGTTTACTTACACAAACATTTGAATGCAACCCCTACCAGACCCTTTGGCTGGGATGCAAGGTCATTTATTCCCAACACATTTGCATGTGCGTGCACGCACACAGCCCAGGCTTCAAACAACAAGCAGATCTTGACCAAATACTGGTTGGAGAAGCACACCAAAGCAGAGCAGTCTATCTTGGTTCATGCTTTTTAGTGGCAGACAGGATCTTTGCAACAGGATATCTCAGGGTGAGAAAGAATAAAAGGGGGTATCTCAGGATATCTCAGGGGGTGGAATAAAAACAGCCCCTTGAAAACCCTGCCTAAACAAGCAAGGAGGTCCTGAGGCCAGAAGCATTAATGAGGTTTGGGCAGCAGCGGTCTCCGCTCAGACTACAGCCATATTGGGGGGAGCACAATTAAGATGAGGAACTGTCCAATAAATGTTTGTTTGTATGTTTGCAACTTTCCCCAGGGAAGTTATGTGAAAGCCTTTTTCTTTGTTTTCAGAGTGCATGTGCCAAAATACGTTTTTAATGCATATGCTTGGCTTCATTTTTTGCCTCCCTCCCTTCCACAAGCCCCTGTGGCTCTCACAATGATAAGGCCCAGTTGACCAATGAAGCAGAATGAGCTGGGAATGAAGTCATCATGGAGACAAGAGGCGGCAGAATGGCCTGTACCGCTTCAGACTGCAAGTGCACATTTTTAATGCTCCCCTACAGAAAACCCTTCACTTCTAGTAGAAACCAGCACAATAGGGAACAGGCTTGGCTAGCCCCCCCCCCCTGTGCTTTTCGTTTTTGTTTTATTTACGGGGAGTTTTTATGTGGCAAAACATTCAAAAATTGCATCTCCTGCCTGCACCCTGACCTGGTACAGTCCACTACCACCACAAGAGTCAATTTACCTCATTTTGCTGCATATGTAGACCAGGCCTAGTAATGTTACAATTCTAAGTCCAAACGTTGGGATCTCTTGAGGGTGTAAAACTTAAAAGCCATTAGGTACAGGCTCTGGCAGGGCCCAGATATTTCCTCCTACTGGGGACAAAGGTTACAATACAGATATTTACTTCCCTGAGTCCTTTAAATCAATCAAGGCGGAGACAGTTACAGCTTCTCCCTTCCCATTCCTTTTGTCCACAGACACATATAAATAAATACTGTGTAAAAACTCACACCCTACCTGCTGTATGGTAACCTAAAGTCCTACCTGCCATGAGAGTGAAGAAGGGATGGACTAGGAAATAATTGTTAGGAGATAGCCTGGGTGTGGCATCTCCTGATTAGCGGGTAGTTTTAAAGGGCCAGAGTCAATCTCTGGGTTTCATCCTGGCAACTGCACCAATTTAGTGCATTGCAATGAGACCTGCTTGGTAGGATTTGCCACCCAAAGGCTGTCAAAACGTAAGTGAATAGAACCCTACCAAGCAGCGGTGGAACGTCGGTGGAGCGCGTGGAGCATGAGCTCCAGGCGCTCGGGGCGGGAGGGCACGATCGGGGGAACTCGCCGAGGCGGCGGATCGGCCCTTCCTCCCTCCCTGGAGCCCGTTCGGCTCCGAAATGAGCGGTAAACGGGCGGGGGCGTCGACGTCACACGAGGGGCGCATCGACATCACGCGCGCAGGCCCCGCCCCCACGCGCCCGGCGCCCGGCGCGCGCCCGTCATCTCTGCCACCAAGTCAGGGGAAGGTGTGTGTGAAGGTGATGGCAGTCAGGCACCCCTTCCCCTTAATTGTACCTGCCCACCACCACCTTCAGATTGCACTCTTTTCTGAGCAGGTAAGCTATGGGATGTTTGTGTACGATAGTAAAAAATGCTCATTTTATCTTAAGCCTTACTTTCACTTGTTCTCTGTAATAATCACACAGGGTAATGTTGAGAGTACTGGGGGTGGGGTGGTATTCTTAATGGTTCATTCACCTCTATTTAGAACTTAAGGCCTAAATTCAAGTATTTATTATCTAGTCATCACAGGATCGCTCCTGCGAGAAAAGCTGTATAACTAGCAGGGAAGCCATTTGCTTGGGCACTCCTTTCACACTTTATCTTTCCAGATGGGCCTCGCCACCAAGGAGAGTCACATAATAAAAGAGAGATTCTGTGACTGGAAAGTGCAATAGATGAATCACTCCTTAGTACTATAGTTGCCACCTTTCTCTCCCCCCCCCCCCCCGTTAAAAAGGCTCTAGGCCTTTGACAGCCACAGGCAGAAATTAAATGGGTGCGGTTTTCCCTCTCCTCATGCTAGGAAAAAGCGATAACTGTTGAATGTCTGTCTGAAATGCAGCAATCAATGGTCATGAAAGGTGGCAATCCTAGAACTATGGCCTGTGTATGCAGCGATAGTGCAGCACCTGAGACCAGTTCCACCCCAGCACTCAAGTGGACAGACAGGCAGCGCATTAATGTACAGTGGAATAGGAAATGAGCCCCTGGAATTGATAGGGTAGGAGTGATATACTGTATAAAGAAGAACAGACTGCACTGCTATGGTACCAGCTCCAACTTATGGAAGTAATTATTATGAACTAGAGTAACAGGAAAAGGTAGAGGTCAAGCAGCTGGATGCAGGCATTGCCCACAACCCACCCACCCCCCATACTACACATATAAACACCTGAAATGCCAAATGCAACCATAAATAGTGGAGCAAATGTAGCTGGGGCAGCAACACCAGCTGCAGAAAGACAGAGGCAGGAAATCCTCATTTTTTTTCAAAGTCAAACATATCCAGAGCCCTCTCTCATCATGGCCAAATCTCAGCCTTACCCAAAGCAGGCAACAAATCCAGAGCACACTGTTATTTTTTTTTAATCCATGTTGTAATGCCCACCCCAGGTGTTTGCCCAGCAGCAGTGCCAGTAGCAGGACCTGGGGTAATGTTTCCCAGAGCCAGATGGCTGACTGACTCATTCAGCATCTGGTCTCCCTCTTGCTTTGCCCAGCTCCCCTCTGTTCAGCAAACTGACAGACTAGGCAGAGATCAAGGTGGAAACTGGAAAACCAAAGAGTTTCATTGATGAAACTAGGGAGAGAAGACACAGCAGCTTCAAATGACAGAATGGTTCACTCACTGCCGCCCTTAACCCAGCAGGAAGCCTCCTCCTCATTCTCTGCAGCGGAAACTGGAGGAAAATAGCAGCTCTCTGCCAGTTTTCTTTCCTGCAGAGCCACAGTGAGGGGCCTAGCTGGAACTGACAGGCCCCTTGCTCAAGTCTTTGTTTTCAGCAGCAGCACTCCGTGCCCTGAGGACAGATAGCAGTGACTTTGCCTAGCCTAGCCCCTCTTGATTGCTGCTGGGGGACGGTGTGGACCACAAATTCAGCTCCACAGCCCAGGCCCAATGGAACAAGGAAACAAAGTTCAGAGGTCACACGCCTCTGAGGCTGAGGAGGCCAAACAAGAGGGTTCATTTGGCTATCTCCATCATGCCTTGTTTGTTTGTGAGCTTCTCAGGGGCAGCTTGCTGGTCACTGGTGCTGACAGAGTGCTGGGCTAGATGGATATTTACTCTGATCCTGAAAAGCAACTCTCATATTCTTAATAGGCCCACAGTTTCCTAAAATGATACTCCCTTTTTTGACAAGGACCTAAAAAGCAAGAAGAACACTCAGGAGCAGCTATTTATCTTCAGCCCCACACAGAAATGCGTCACTCCATTATATCTTCTTCTATATAATATGGAACTTTTGCTTCTTCTGATCCCCAGGCTATTCTCCTTCCCACAGAGGTATTTTGACAAGGGGACAGACATGACAGAACTTCCATGGGCTGCTAGAACAATTTTCTGGAATACACCACCCACTTCAGGAATACACTGAGCTCTGTGGTGGATGGGGTCTGTATCTTGCATTCCTAAGCCAAGATGACAGTATGAGTTAGTGCTGCTCCAGTGCACACTTGTACATAGAGACACCCACACACACACACACCCCACACACACATACAGTTTTTGTCTCTAATCTACTGCCCTGGGGAGCAGGCAGGATTGTGAAAGCCTGACTCTATGCCGTAACAACCAGGCCTACCAACCCTCCAGCTTGTGTCCAGGAATGTCACAAAGTCCTGCTGCCAGTGCTGTTTGTGCCTCCTGTCCCATAGGTTGGCCACTCATGCTTTACTGGAAGTTGTTCAGGAAAAACATTTAGTTCATCAGCCTCAATCGGTTACCTTCACTTTAAGCCCAGGATGACACTCCACACCCAGGCCCCCAAACCCCTGCACCAAGTCTCTCTCCAGCTCCAACGCTCTGGAAGGATCTTCATTTCCTACATGCGAGTGGATAGATGCGGGACAGAAGGTGCTGGAAGGCCCGGCGAAAGTCCCGGTTGAAGACTGTGTAGATAATGGGGTTGACACTGCTGTTGCAGTAGCCAATCCAGAAGAAGAATTTGAAGAGAGTCCTGGAGATGCGGCAGCCTTCCCCACACACCGATTCAAGACTGTAGGTGAAGAAGAATGGGAACCAGCAGAGCACAAAAGCCCCAATGATGACAGCCAGGACAAAGGTGAACCTTCGCTCCCGTGCCTGCACCAGCCGGTTTGTGGAGATGGACATGTCCCTGCTCTGACGCCGCTGCCTGCTAGAGGGCATGGACCAAGAAAGCCTCTGGGCCCTTTGTGGCCTGGCACTGTTGTTGCCAACCTCTTCTACCCTCCATTGCCGAGAGACCCAGGACGAGCCAGACTGAGGGTGGGGAAGGTGGCTATGCTCCAAGCCCAAGTTCTGCGCTTCAGGGCGCTGGAAACTCACTCTGCGGGTGTCACACTTGGCAGCAGTAATAAGGCTGGGATAGGAAACACGCCTCGCAGCAATGACTACAGAGTTCCTGTGCTTAGCCACATGATAGATCCGGCAGTAGACAGCAACCATGATGAGGCAGGGAGCATAGAAGGAGGCCGTGCAGGAGGCCAGTACATACCAGGTGTCGTCATGCAGTTCGCACTCCAAGTCCTGGTGTGTCGACTTGAAAAGTGGTGGCAGGGATACAACAGCAGCAATGGCCCAGACGGCCCCAATCATACATTTTATCCTCCGGGGACTCCTCTTAAGGTTGTACCGGGCAGCTCGGGTTACAGCCCAGTATCGATCCAGGCTGATGGCACACAGGTGCATGATGGAGGCCGTGCAGAAAAGCACATCCAGTGACAGGTAGAGACTGCACCAAAAACTGCCAAAGCACCAGTAGCCCATGACCTCATTGGCCAGGGAGAAGGGGATGATGAGGGTGGCTACCAGGATGTCAGCTGCAGCCAGAGATACCAGGAAGAGGTTCTGTGGGGCCCGAAGGGCCCTGCTGGTGTACACAGCCAGCACTACCAACACATTCCCCATCAGTGTCACAAGTGCCACGGTCAGCACTGCCACCAGGATCAGTGCCGTGCCAAGAGGAGAGTAAGGGAAGCTAGTCGGGGCCTGCTGGCTCTGATTGGTGGATGCATTGTGCAGTGGCTCCATCCCATTCATCCCCAGACCAGGCCATGGGGGTGCCCAAAACTGCCTGTGCGTGGCTCACAGGCTCCCCAATCTCTCCCAGGCGGCCCACTTACAACAGGAGGACCATCACCTACACAGTCTTGGATCCAGGAAAGTGTGGCACCAACACTCTTCCTCATCATGAGATGCCATCTCCTAGTCTTGGGGTGGCGCAGCTGATGTCAGCATGGCAAAGCAGATGCTAAAGCAGAACAGCAGAGGCATGATGATGATGGATCCCAGAGCACCATCCTGCATTCCAGAGGGGGGTTGTTTGGCAGACCCAAAAACGACTCAGTTCAGCACAAACACGGAGTCCCTGGCAGTGGCTTTAAGTTTGGAAGGTGCACCATGATCTTGGGGCTCAGCCCCCCAGTTTTGCCTCCTCTCGGGAATGTCCAAGGGAACGTCGGAACAGGCCCCTTGCTTTCTTCCTGGTCGATGGTTCCCTTTCCCAGCGGTGATGTGGAGCCCGGCGGCTGACCTGCTCCAGCTCTGAGCCGCTCTGAGTCCGGTCTTCCAGCAGATCCCTCGGAGGAGGGAAGGGAGGGGCTGACAGCGCCTGCTGGCTGGCCGGCGGGCGCCCAGCCAGCTCTGGCTGGTGGGAGAGGCTGTTCGCTGCCAACGTTAACGAGTGAGCCTGCTCGGCTCACCCACTCCCAGAGCACCTGGCAGGCATACACACCCGGAGGAGCGGAGGGCCGGGGAAGGGCTGCGCCCAGCTGCCTCTGTTCCAGAGCCTGAATGCATTTACTCGGAACAGAGTCGTCTCTACAGTACCCCATTCATTTCAAAGGGAGTGGGACTGAACGAAGCCGAAGATCGCAGTCTTTTTCAGTCGACTCGGAAGGAGAAAGAGCGATCTTTCTTCCTCCTTGCAGTGGCTCCTGTGAGTGTGGGGGGCAGTCAGTCAGTCGTCCGGGAAAACTCTGCAGCGAGGGAAGAGGAGTTTTCCCCGTCCTAAGACTGGAGAAAGTGCCCAGACCTCTCCTCCTCCTAGCATCAATCCAGATGCGTCGGTCTCATTCATTTTCGATCCGCCCTTGAGAAGACCACCTGGCCTGGGATGCCAACTAGTGCTGGTAGTCTCTAAAGAAAGAGGTGCTGGGGCTGAAGTTGGACAGAGGAAACGATAAACGAACACTTCATTTAGAAGTCCCTGCCATCCCAGTAGTGGGAGAAAAGTCACTCCATCCCTAAGCACCATCTCTGTTTTATTAGTCCATCACTCATTTCCTGGCATTCTTATTATGTATCATATTTTTTCTCCCAACTTTCCTCCAACAGCAGCTTAGGGTGGTAAAGAGATTCGCTAAACTAAGCACTACCTCAAATTAAGCCGTGTCTGTAAGCAACGGAGGGAGATCTCGCCCCGCCCGCCTCCTCTCAGCAGTCAGCATTTTTCCCCCTGAAAGGGGTTCTGAAATGGCTCATTCATTGATTCGGAACCCGTTTCTCGCTCACTGGCTCGACCAGAAGCTCATCGGCCCTCTCCAGGACCACGCCCCTAATCCCAGTCTCGCCCTCATCGCAGAGCTCCGAGCTCCGCTCAGCTCAGTTTTGCCACCTAGCGGCCACCTGCGTCCATAGCAGCCAATCCCTGGTACCTAAAAGATGCTGGCTGAGATAAAGCAGTACGTGCTGCTCAGCCCTGGGAAAGGGCCTGGGTTAAAATTTAAAATGCAGCAACACACTCTCAGGACTATTGGGGGAAGTGGGCAGTTAAGTCTCTTGTACATAGGATTGCATTACAGCCTTTCAGCACAATCCTATCCCCCTTCCTTGCTGGCATAGCTAGCTGGCAGAGGCTGCTTTATGGCAGTCACAAAGCAGCCTCTGTCGACGTGTACTGCAGGCCCACTGGCAGGGAGGCTGAAGCGGCCTCCCACATGCTGATGGACCCATGGAGGCCCACAGGAGCGGGTAACCCCACACAGGGGTTGGAGGTGGGAAGGGGGCTGAATGGGGCAGGGGTGAAACAGGGGAGGGGTGGGCAGAATAGGAAGGTGATGAGGTGGGAGGAAAACAGATCAGGTCCGAGTTGCGAAGGCACTTTGTGGGTGCTTGCAGACTCTCCCTCAGGAAGATCTTATTTGGGATTGCAGATCTGCTGCCTTGTAAGAGCTCTTTGCCTCCACTTAATTCTGTTTTGTGTATTTGTAAATAAAGAAAATATTATAAAAACACCATAAGACACCAGGACTTTCTCATCCAAGTAAAGCCAGACCAGCAGGGCACTTCCTGTTGCCAGGGCACTTCCCACCATCTGGGGAAGTGACAGAGGGATTATAACAATGTAATAGGTAAAGGTACCCCCTGCTTGAAAGCCAGTCGTGTCCGACTCTAGGGTGCGGTGCTCATCTTCGTTTCTAAGGCTGAAGAGTCAGCGCTTCCATGGTCATGTGACTGGTATGACTAACGGAATGCTGTTACCTTCCCCCCGCTGCAGCAATACCTATTTATCTACTGGCAATTTCTTACTTTCGAACTGCTAGGTTGGCAGGAGCTGGGACAGGAGACGGGAGCTCACTCCATCACACGGCACTTGGGTCTCAAACTGCTGTCCTACCGACCTTCCGGTCTGCAGTTCAGCATCTTAACCACTAAGCCACCGCGGCCAATGTAATAGCCAGAGGTGGCTGGGCGCCCGCCGGCCAGCCAGCAGGTGCTGTCAGCCCCTCCCTTCCCTCCTCCGAGGGATCTGCTGGAAGACCGGACTCAGAGCGGCTCAGAGCTGGAGCAGGTCAGCCGCCGGGCTCCACACCACCGCTGGGAAAGGAAACCATCGACCAGGAAGAAAGCTAGGGGCCTGTTCCGACGTTCCCTTGGACATTCCCGAGAGGAGGCAAAACTGGGGGGCTGAGCCCCAAGATCATGGTGCACCTTCCAAACTTAAAGCCACTGCCAGGGACTCCGTGTTTGTGCTGAACTGAGTCGTTTTTGGGTCTGCCAAACAACCCCCCTCTGGAATGCAGGATGGTGCTCTGGGATCCATCATCATCATGCCTCTGCTGTTCTGCTTTAGCATCTGCTTTGCCATGCTGACATCTGCTGCGCCACCCCAAGACTAGGAGATGGCATCTCATGATGAGGAAGAGTGTTGGTGCCACACTTTCCTGGATCCAAGACTGTGTAGGTGACGGTCCTCCTGTTGTAAGTGGGCCGCCTGGGAGAGATTGGGGAGCCTGTGAGCCACGCACAGGCAGTTTTGGGCACCCCCATGGCCTGGTCTGGGGATGAATGGGATGGAGCCACTGCACAATGCATCCACCAATCAGAGCCAGCAGGCCCCGACTAGCTTCCCTTACTCTCCTCTTGGCACGGCACTGATCCTGGTGGCAGTGCTGACCGTGTAACAGCTCCAAACATTCCTTATTTTTGACACTTTGATTTGGAAGTCCTACCTAGATGATCAAAGGCTGCAGCAGGGAAATTACATGAAACTTGCCAATGCTAAGTGTACAAAGAAAATGGAAACTCAGTCATACTGTATCATGCAGGTAGGAGACCAAACCTCATCACTGCTTCTGACTCTCCAATGAATAGTTATTTATTAAGGTGTATAATACAATTAAAAACATTTTGTCAAGCAATTCATACACACTTCTAATATTGCCTCAAGTATGGATTTCCCTAAGATGGTATGGGCCAGACTATCGAAATAGGGGGAGGGGGTAGCTATTCGTCGCTCCGTTCCCCTCTCCTACTCCGTTACTCCCCACCCACGTGGCAGACTTGCTTAGCTTACTTGGCTAGATAAAACACACTAGGCATAGTTGACTGAAGTTTCAAAAAGACGTTTACTCACTGTTTCATGCATATGTACATCGTCTGATTATGATCAGAGGATATACTAAACTTAAAGGACAGAACCCTCCTAGAGCTAGGGCTCTCTGCGTGGAGGCATGCTGGAAGATGGCCGCTGGGATGCTGGAGGCAGCATGGCACGTCTTCCCTGGTCAGTAGTCAGGAGTGGAAGAGATAGTGAGAAGGGTGAAGGAGGAGGAAATTTGGGTTGGGGCCACGCCCCTATCTTAAGAAAAAGAGGGGTCAAAGACAAGAGACTCACTTAGATAATCACACAATACATCTCCCCCCCCCCCCCAGTGTCCAGCAGACGGAAGTTGCCCACTTTTCCAACACAGACTTCATAGCTCCAAAGAAATATTATGATATTTATTGCTCTTAAATTACAATCCAGATGTCTGTTGCCAGCAGAGAATCTGTCAATGTGCCATGATAACACTATTTCAAATGTGATGATAAACATCACAACCAGGATTTTCATTTCGACAATGAACAGGGAACTTACGTAAGCAAATATATACAGTTGATCAGACCACGTATACAGAGATTTTTCAAGGTTTCAGTGGATGGGTTTCCATTTTGCAGTAAATGGCGGCTGCTTCATAAGATACATACAGTTTCGATGTACATGAACCATACGTGTTAAAATGCAACTTGCAGTTTTTGATAAAAGTTAAAATGCTTCACGGACGTCCCAATGGTCACATGGCCTTCTATCAGAAGATTTGTGAATTCTGTGGCTGTGGCATGAACAACCCTGAGTCCACTGAGTCCACCCGAACTCTAACCCGCTTCTCAGATCCCATCCCTTACTGCACCCCTTGAGAATGGCCTGGAATAATGATTCTGCAATCATAAAAGAACAGTGAATGTAAAAGTACCAAGAGATTATTTAGTAATTTTATTAAATTTTATATTTATGGAAGTAGTTTCCAGAAGCCCCAGTCATGAACAAGGGACTACTGTACCAGGCGCTGTGACACAACTTGCTTCCCAAGAACTTTCAATCTAAGAGGTAGGTGAGAGGCACCATATTGTCAGGACAGGAAGTGGAGAATGCTCCTCCAAGCACCACTACTTAAATTACGTTTAATATTGCAAATGTAATAGACATCCTGCAACGTGTTGTATAGGACAATCACCAATACTGATACGGGAGTCACTTCCTAACTGCCACCATGTGTAGAACATTTGGAGCTTAGATATTACTCGGAGATTACAAGGACAGTTCAGGGCAGAGCATCCAATGCACTGCATATAAACACCCTTGCACTGAAAAGTGCAAACTCCATTGCTGAGGCTGACTATCAGTTTTGCACACATTCATTGATGTATACAACACACAAGGATTTGCGATCGCATGCACAGTCAGAGGCATATAGACATCCCACACAAAACATGGACAATGTGGCAGATGCCCCCACAATGGCTGGAACACAGATGCACATGGTGGTGATATAGTTGCAGTCATACATGCAGTCATACACTCGAACTCAAAACACATGCCCTCTACAGTTGCACTTCCTTGCCTTCAGGGGTTGATTCTGTCATTGTTTTTCTGCTGAACATCACCATCTGCAGGTGACAAAGCAAGCAGCTTGTGCTGCTCCAGGCTCCAACACAGGTTACAGACGGGTGACACTCTGCATTTGCAGTGAGCGTAGCTGGGGAGAGGGCCTTGGTGGTAGAGACAACTCCTCTAAGAAGATGAGTGCAGGGTTGTGCAAGCCTGCTCTGGCTTTAAAATGAGGAGACAGATCGCTATGTTCATCTTGGCTACCTGAACGGTGGTCAGTACAGCACAGTGTGGCTCTGGTGATGAGCCCATCCATGGGTTGCAGGGAATGCAGCCAATATGGCAGGAAGTCCCAGTTCTGAAGCCATTTGGGCAGCCAACTGGGGCTACGTGACTGCATGATGTTGATAAAGACCACGCATATCAAAAGGCCCAGGAAAGGGGCTCCTACACCCACCAGGACCTGCCAACCTGCCATGGAGAGTCCAAAAACTAGAGATGGAAACAGCAGAAAGCAGACGATCAGGTACAGGACAGCAAACCAGCGGTATTTGGCTGTGTGCTCACCAAGTGCTTTGGCCATGCGGATGGGCAGGCGAGTGCAAGGCAGAGGATACCACAGTAAGATTCCAGAGATGTTGAAGAAAAAATGACAGAGCGCAATCTGGGGAGAGAAACCAGAAATGTAGCAAACATCTGAGAGACTGGGAAGCTGGTGGCACATCAGGTTGAAGGGTATCAGGCATGTGAAAGAATATCCCTTTGTTTCTTCTTAATGCCTCTCCACTCTGACCTGTGGTCTTCAGTGTAATAACCTGAGCCTTCCAAGAGAGATGCTGATGCAGTTGGTGGCATTAACAAAGGGGTATCTTTAGCCCTGGAAAATTGGGACTGCATGACTGCACCATATTGACCCTAGTTCAACAAAGTTAATACGAGAGGGCACCTGCTCACCTGGAAAGCACTGGCCATTTTGTCTCCTGGACTGGCCAGGGCAGCTAGAATAGCTGTGGTTGTAGTTCCAATGTTGGAACCTAGAGTGAGTGGATATGCACGCTCCAAGCTAATCACCCCAAGGCCTGTTCCATGGAGAGAGAGAGAGAGAGAGTAGTAAGCAAAAGTGCCTTCCATTCCCACAACACACACCCAAGGTACATGGAATGGGGAGTGTTCCTTCTTAAAGCCTTGACGCTTGTGCCACCCAGTCACAACCTCTTCAGACATGTGCTACTGTCATGAGGTTCTCTATCTACACTGCATGTCACCATCATTAACCATTATTGTTCAACCAAGAGATTTTTCAGATGCTGATCTTTCATATGTCCTGGATTATCTACACACAGGAACTTCATTCCCCACATCAGGTAGAATGGGAATCATGGGACTAACAAGCATTATTGTCAGGTGTGGCAACTTGACTCCTCCTCCTACAAAGGATATGGAATATGAATCTGGTCATTTAGTTTTATTTTGTGTGTGTGTGTGTGTGTGTGTGTGTGTGTGTGTGTGTGTGCGCGCGCGCGTGTGTGCCCACACACACACGCGCGAGTGTGCGCACAGGTCTTCTATCTTGTCCTTGTTCAACCCTTTTCTCCACAAGCCCACAGTGGGTTTTTGGTCCCCAAGGAAGGGAAGTAATTAACACGTAGACTCACCGACGAGTGGGGTGATTGATGAAGTGAAGACTGAGCTGCTCTGTACAACAAAGGTCATTCCAGCACCAACAAGCATGGCAAAGTAACCGGTGGCCCAGCCAAAAGGGGATGGCAGATCTGCCAAAACCAGTCCCAAAATTAGACAGAAGAAGGGGGTAAAACAGATTTCCACACATAGGCTCAGCTATGAGAACTCAATTGGTGCTCTTGTGGAAGCTCGGAATTCAAAGAGGCTCCACTAGAATCCAAGCACTTTGGCCCAAAATGCCACTAGTACTACTGAGGAAACCAGGAACCCTTTCTAGCACTGGCTTTAGACAACCCACCTGTGTTGATGACCTTCTGGATAGCTCTGGCCACCTGGCCTTTGAGCACAGAGTTAAGCAGTTTGACCAGCATGATAAGGCAGGTGCACAGCACAACCAGTGATCCAGCCAGCAGCACAAGGCCCACAGCCAAATCTGGCAGAGAGGAGTCCGCAAACAGGTGATTGCCTGGGGGAAGGAAGGAGCATGGATCAATGCAAGGAGTGGAGAATGCCTTGGCACCAACCCTCTTGCCCCATTCTAACAAACCTTGCCCTTCCTGCCCTGACCTATGAATCTCCCTAGTTGCCCTCAGAGAAGTGGCATATTTATACTGCCATTTCTGACAGGGTCCTGCTGCCTGGAGGTTGGCAGTTCTTACATTTCTGTTGCATTTGACTGCTGAGGTTCCCAGTACTTTCCAGGCTGCATGGGGCAAGTGAGCTGCAGTTCAGCAATTTTCCTCTAGTTCCTGTGGAATAAATCTACAGAGAAAGGGAGGAGATATCAGAGGCTTTGTGCCACCAGCAGGTGTTTTGTGGACATGGGTGAGAAGGGAGAGTCCTCTTTTCTGAGGCAGAAAACAATCCTATGCTTACTCTATTACAGTTGGGTTCTCCGTTTAGCTAAAACCATTTTGGTTATTCCATCCCATAAGATATTCCTTTTGTTTATTCTGACATTTCTTATAGCAAAATAAAGTGGCTGCCAAAAGGTTAATTCCAATGTCTACCATAGTACCCTCCATACTTCAAAAGCCCTCCAAATAAGATGCTGGTAAACCCACACAATATTCTCTTCCTTGCCCTAATGGGCGGCACTGACTCTTAACTGTCATTTTTTGGTTCCTGGTTCCTACTACTACCACCAAGAGCAATGTTAATTCTCATGTCCCATCATATTGTCCTAAACTCAGCACCTAACTGAATTTGAGTATTTACACAGCCATCATGGAAAAGACAGACACTATTGGCCCAATCGTATTGAAGGCCTGTGCTGGTGGAATGCACATTCTGCCGGTGCAGGCTGTCACAAAAGCACCATAAATAAAGCTCATTGTGACAGCACAAGGCCCAAGCATGCCGGCGGTCATTGGGAGGCCTGCTGGAGCAGGTAAGTCCAGCGCAGGGGCAGGGCAGGGGAGGGCAGGGAGGGGGATGAAGGGGTGGAGGAGGGCAGAAAGGGGAGGGGATGGGGCAGTGGGTGGGCAGATCGGGACCAGAAGGGTGGTGGAATCGGCAGTGCTGGTGCATGCTATATCCAATACCCCCGCCCCCCCGGGCTTGATCCGCCTGCATGGATCAACACAGACTTGCGCCAGTGGTATCGCTGGCACAGGTCCGAGTTGACCCATTGCGGCTGCTGGGGCTTACCCCGGGGCAAGGGGACAAGTTACACCGAGGAGACCTCCAGCAGCCACACACACACACACACACACACACACACACACACACACACACCCGTGGGATGTTGCGCAGCCCACGTCAGTGCCTCTGCATCACTGCACAGGGATTTACGTTGGATTGGGCTGTATAATTGGCCCAACATGCCATGGACCAGGAAACGTCTTAATATTTTAAAATATTAAAATAACTTTAATCAAAATAAACGGCTTAAAAACCTGGACCTTTTAATTGTAAATTCTTAAAATAACTTTAGTTATTCAATCATGCAGTGAGACAGGAGGCAGATGCAGCATCTTTGCTCAAACCAACTGAAATCAAGTCAATTTTCTTGATAGAGTCCAGCAATTCCTTGTTGGAATTTCCCTTTGTAATTCCATTGTAAAATGGTGCCTTTCAGATATTTTTAAACAACAAATCAATTACAAAGGGACATTTCCTGGATTTCTGACACATTTTGATACTCAACAACACCCACTGATTCCCTGTCCCTATTCCCACAATTTCTTCCATGACTATTTGCCCCTAGTAGAACTCTTACCTGTGGGACTGGTGCTTCACACCACACCCGGATGAGACTCTTATTGTGCAAGCTCTCATCACCTGTGGCAATGCCTGTGATCACTGACTTATCCAGCTGTGGGAAACAAGTGAAAGAGATATGGAAACATTGTCAGGGATGGGAGATGAAGAACCCAAAGACTCTTGCAAGGAGAAGAGAAGGACCAGACCCTGGGTTACAGTTTCAGAGATTTCAAATTCCCTAGACAAACAAACCAGCAAATAAAATATTGCCATGAAGTTCTGGATCAAGCTAGATCCTAAGGAACCTGACTGTCAAGCGCAATCCTGTAAAAAAGTCCGGCGACAGAATGAGCATTCCGTCGTCTGAAGACGTCACGAACGTGCTGTAAAGCACATTCACGATGACTCAGGAGTAAGGGAGGCCAGTGCAAGGCCGGCCTCCCTCACTTCGGTGCCAGATCTCCATGTGGACGGCGATGGAAGGTAAGCGCTCCATCGCCAGCTGCATGGGTAGTCCGGTTGGGCGCGGGAGGGGGAGCTATTTAGCTGGTGGAAATCCGAGGAGGCCGATGGGGCCGGCCCAGATTTACACTTGGGGAAGGGGACGAGTGTCCCCTTCCCCGAGTAGACCTCCGGCCTGGCGCACGCCGGGCAGCCTGTGCACAGGATCCGGAGGGCGACCCTGGGCCACCGGCCGGATCCTTAGTCAGGATTGTGCTGTGAATCACCTATCTCTACCACCATCTCTCAGCTGTAAAAGCACAAAACATTTCCACTTATATGAGAGGGATGTGATGGTTACATTTCCACTGAAGGAAAGGAGCTGTTAATATAGTAGTACCAGAAAAGCAGGTAAACAGGCAAAATTTGACTCCCTGCTTGGTGCTTGCCCATAAGGACTCATACTTTGAATTTGGGGACAAAGACTTCAAACATTCAACCAATAGCCAAAGCTTGGGAAGTCCAAGAAGTCTAAGAACTGTCCTATACTTTCACTATTATTGCAGAATCTCCCAGGCCCTGATTGGGTCCTATTCTAGTCTTTTGATTGGCTCAGAGCCCTTTGCAGCCACCCTTGACTGGCCAGTTACACCTACCTGGATAATAAGACTAGTGAAGGGCTCTGTGATGACCTTCAGCAGCTCTGGAGCATCCTGTCCACTGCGAAAGTTGAAGGTTGCCATAGCAACCTTGGTGATGCGGTACAGATAGCCACTGGCCACCTCAAGAGGCAGCAAAACCAGCACTGACAACCAGTTGAAGCAGTCATGGACAGTGGCACCTGCAAAGGCCCTGCGGGTAGAGAAGCCATTGTTGGCATGAGGAGGTATAGGAATTGCAGCCTGGGGCAGTGAAAAGAAGAGGGATGGGCCCCAGTTGGGCAGTTACCCAAAGCATTAACTATCCTATCAGTTATCATTGCCTTACCATAGGATTTCCTTCTGCATTGCCAAATTTAGCTTTCTTCCACTCCCAGGTTTGTCCATCTGTTTTGCCTCTGAGGTGCCAATTATTCCTTGTTACAGTGTGTTTGTTACTCACTGTTCCAAATAATTTCTATAGCTCCCAGCACGTTCAGTTACCTGCTGATGTCATCCTCTAAATGCCTCTCATCCCTCCTATCCCTGGTCTGCATCTAGCTCAGCTGTCTGCAAACTGAGTACCTTGTTAGGATTTAGGCTATTCCACTCCTCACCCCCACATTCCCTCAGTAATACTCACCGCTTGAATTCATTTCGGTCGCCAGCCTGCATGAGTGCCACAATAGTGTTGGTGACTGAGGTGCCGATGTTGGAACCCATGATAATGGGGATGGCAGAACTGACCTCCAACACTGGGAAGGAAAGGGCAAGGAGTGTGTCTATCATGGAGTGCTCTGGCTTCGTATGGGGCACCAATAACTGAGTGAGGGTTCAAGTAAATATCCTACACTTGGTGCCCCAAACTTGTTGTCTTATTCCTTCCTTCCTAACTGTGCAGCCCTCGGCCACTGCACTGTCCTGCCACAGCTTACGATGCTGAGAGGCAGCATATTCCTCGGCTTTGGCTGTCCAACGACGACATCATCACTGAGCGCTGATAAGCGCAGACTGCAGCAGACAAGCCCTGCTGGCCTCCGTAGGGGGAGAGTGCAGAGCTATGACAGGCAGGGAGACATAGAGCCAGTGAGGGGGGGGGAGGAAGGCGAGGAGGAACTGGCCAGGGAAAAGGAGGATGAGCCAAAACAAGGGGAATGGTCTGGGACTGAGCAAGGAGAGCGGGAGTGGCAGGAAATGAGGGGACATTTGGGGTGGTGGTGGAAGGATTGTGGAAAGGTTGGGAGCAAGCCAGAAGAGAGAGAGCACAAGGGTGAGAGTCGTGAGACTCAGAAAACCAAAAGAGAGAAAAGGTGATAAGGACCGACTCAGAAAGGCACATCCCCTGCCACCTGAAGCCCTGACTTATTTCCTGGATTTTGCAGCCCTGGGGCCTAGCCCCAAACCCAGCTGGGGGTACCTCAGCCAGGCAGCAGAGGCCCCCAAACTAGGTTCTTGTTGGTTGTGGCAGAGGAGCTCTATCTATTCTATAGCACAGTGGGAAGGAAGTCCAGGAAGACAGGACAGATGACAACTAATGGGGATTCCAGGAGGAGTATTTGGGGGGCTCTGAGAGACTGAGAGCCCCATAAATAAACCCCTCCAAAGCAGCAACCGCTTGTGGTGAGTCCACCTTTTCCCTGTCAGGGGACCTCAGGTCAACATGTCCTTCCCAAAACCCTGCAATGTGGAATTGCCCCCATGGGAGGAGGCAGAGCGAGGGGGCATGTTACATCAACCCTGCAAATGTCTGTAGTGGGCATTCAGATTTCATTTCTAGTTAATTTTTATTATGTCAAAGTATTCAAATATTACAGATTCCAAAAGTATCCAGTGATCCTAGCAGACAAACAGGAATCAAACTGAGAAAGCATACATACAGCCTGTTTTCCCCTTCACCCGTTAAGCCGCTAGGCTTCCAGAAATATTCTACCTGGTCTACCTTTAGCCCAGCTTCTTCCCATCAGTATCACTTACATCCTGAGGAGACCATGCTGACAATGATGGAGCTGGAGGTGCTGGAGCTCTGAACCAGAACAGTGACCAGGATTCCTACCACAAGGCCTGCCACTGGATTGGAGAGGATAGCATTGTCCTTGAAAATGTCTCCTGCTACTTTACCTGGAAAAGAAGCAAGAACCGGAGAGCTAGGCCTATGTATGTAGCAACTGTGAGACCTAAATGGGTCCAAACTTGCTCACAGAGCAAGTTCAAGTCCCATAATTCTAGCTGCACAACACAGAATATGCATGTAGAACAATTCTGTCTGTACTCAAGAAGAGGAAGGAGACAGGTGGAAAAGGAAGAGTCAGGAAGACCTGATGGGGAATTATTTGTCCAAGAAGAATGATTCCCAGGACGTTTTGGAACCATGGATGGGTTGCTAGGCTGCCACCAGTAGATGTTGAGCTGGGACCATAAAGCAACAGGGTAGCTGATTTGTAGATTGAGTATGGAGTTGATAGGTCGGTCCTTCTAAACAACATAAAATTGTTCTTGTTTCACTAGGAAATGTGTTGGAAATTGCTGCCACAGAGTAATTTAGCTGGTGAAGTGGCAAGACAAAGCAAACCAGAAATGCCTGCAGAATGCTTGCTATTTGGAAGAGTCATTTTCTACTTCCATTTGTAAATTAAATGGCTTGTTTTGGAAAGAAAAGCTTGAGGATTCTAGGATCCCCATCAGACAAATCACATCTGGAGGAAAGGGGCCTTCATAAGACAGTCCTTTGTGAAAGCGGTGAGAAGAAATCTCCCTGTTACTGCTGTTGACCTTGGTCTCTTTCAGAGGAGCTTAAATCCAGCAGGACCCACTCCAGCTACTGTGAAAGGCAGGATGTGGAAGCAATAGGATAAAAGGGAAGGTTATCTAGTCGTTTCGTTCCTAGGGACTTTGCAGAGCAAGCGAGCAAGTAGGCATGCATGCATCATGATCCTCACCTCCTACCAACTGGAAGGCAGAGCTCAACACATCGAGGGAGCACACAAAGAAGTACAAAAAGCTAAACATCAGGGGCACCTTGAGAAGGGAGGTGAGGATGGATTTGGTTCTTGCGCATCTGCTGTCAAGTGCTGCAAGGGAACAATAGACATTATTAACCATCAGCCTATTCCACCTGGACCATACAAATATTCTTCACCCGGTGCTATATTCTTTATCTACATAGACCTTTCTGTTGAATTTTTTAGGGTTCTGCAAAAGCCCAAAAGAAGTTGTGCTAGTAATATAATTTACAATGTTGAGGAAGAAAGTAACTGCAGAGTCAAACTGCAAGTAACTTGGCCCGATCCAGCAGGGCTCTTCTCATATTCTTAAAAACAAAGGCACAAGTTGACCACCAGGTCAGCTTGTGCCCCAACATGGGAAAAAGTCCTTCCTACAGCAAGAAGGAGAGGCATCATTCCTTCAGACTGGCACTCCAATTTTTAAAACAAACCCATTCCATTTCAGCTTCAGTATGGGTTGCTTAGTAACAGTAAAGAACCTGCCAATCATCTTTCTATAAATGCCTAGAGCTTCGCAGCAGGGAAATGGAAAGAAGTGGCAACCGCAATCCTTCTGCACCCACGCAGTCAGCATGGTGATTTGAGAATAAAACCAAAGAAAGTGCATTCTGACAGAGTATGAGCACCTTAACCCTAGCCCAAGGGCAGCATGAGAGAGAGGATCAACATAGTTTTTGAGCGGCTTCACACAATTCAAATCCTCATCTGTTTCTCTTAAAGGAGACTACCCTGTGGGAAGTGTTCTCTCTCAATATTTATCCACTGGAAGCAGATTGTGTACGGTTGTTGCTGTTACATGGCCTTGACGTTTCAATTCTAGCATGACTGACTCATGTCAAACTTGCATTCAGGATTTGAACACACTGTTGTTCAGGCATTCTGGTCATTTTACTTTTTCAGATGCTCATGTCCTCTGATTAGGGCTTGATGGTGAATTTTAGCACGTACACTGGACCAGAGTAGAAATCCTAATCAGCTTGACTAGGATACCAGCATATTCATTTAATTCTTTGATGACCGCTGTAATCATTCAGTAGCTGAAGTTATCCTTTTTCGTTACTACACCCCATGCTGTGCATGCTGTGCTTGTTTATTCAGATGTAAACCCCACTGAGCTCAGTGGGGACCTGCCCCCCAAGTAAGGGTACACAGAAACTCTGCCTTAAAAGATGAAACAAACACCATTAAAACGTTGAGTCACATCACTGGACACAGTACACGGAGTTGCTGCAAAGCACAGCAAAATTATCTTCGATATAATCTGATACAAAAGTTCTTATAGGTTAGCAATTGGTCACAGGATTATAGCTGCTAAAATAAAAGTTTTCTTCAGCTTAGGTCCTGACCTGAACAGATCTAATGTACGTGGAAGAGCTGTATGTGTGAACATTTCCTCTGGCATATTTGTATCAGGGGAGTTTCTTGGGTTTCTGCCTTTGGGCTATTTTGTTCCCTTGTACAAATACAGCTAGACATTACTTTAAGCTGCATGTGATTGGGGCTGGAGTTCTTGTTTTCAATTCAGTAAATAGAAACCAGATCAGGATTACAGTGTGGGTGGAGAGAGATCGCCCTCTGCCACCACCACAGGCCTGGTTCTTCTGAGTGCACATGTGTGCGTGCACATCTCCCATAGGTGCTATTTGCGTCAATGGGAGCTTTATTTCCAGGGTGAATAGCAGCTGTGGGGGAGAGAGAGAGGGTGATTTGGATCATGACTGTGGAAGAGACAGAGGGTTAAACCCCCTCTCCTCACACCAGAGTTCTGATTCATGTGCGGGGGGGGGGGTGCTTGATACAACTTCTATTTAAAAGCAATTTAAAAGAGGCTATTTAAATAGCCTCACAGCTCAATCCTAAACGCGCAGGCGCTGAGTGCCATAAAGCAGTCAGCGTTGGTTGCAAAAGTCTCCCCAACAGCACACTGATCAACTGGGGTGCGCCGGCAGGAAGGCCTCTGCCTTCCCAGCCGTGTCAGAGGATTCCGGACACACGCCATGACAGGTAAGCCAGCAGGAAGGCAGGGGGAGGGCGCAACAGTGGCGGGGAGGGGTGTAACGGGGTGGGGGCTGCGGGAGGGGGAGGATCCATCGTGGAAGGCCCTTGCTGGATCCTATCCCCCTTCCCTGATGCATTCTCCCGTCCCTTTTCTCTCCTCGGATTTATGCTAGCAAAATTGCTAGCACAGATCTAAGGAGACCCATTGCGGGCCATGGGGTTTATGCAGGGGTAAGGGGATTAAACATCTCCTTTCCCTGCAGAAGCCTCCTGGTCCATCGTCCCCCAGCACAGGATGCAGTGCCTGTCTTTTTGGCGCCACTGCATCGGCAGGGGTTGGAAAGGATAGAATTGGGCTCTCAGTAATATCCAGGCTGACCCTCAAGCCTGATTTCTCGATAGCAGAGGACAAACCTTCAATGAAAAAACTGTCCACATTTATAAATGTGCACTTTAAATTGCTATTAAGTTCTAACTAGCAAATGAGTTCCTTCTTAGGAAACCTTGGGGGTGGATACATAACATTTTATTGTAAGGGAAGCTAAAGTCTAACCGGATGAGCAAACTGGGACAATCCTTAGAAACAATGATTAAATTGGAGTGGGTTGAACTCGCCATGTAAGGAGGGACTCCTGCTGCCTGGCATCATTTCATTGACAGCTGCCAGAAAGAGACACGTATAGCACAGCTTAAGCCAGGTGTTCTATTAATAGCAAAACACAAGAAGCATAAGGTGGCCAATGTTGCAAAATGGGCTGACAGGAGTCACACCTTTATCTTTACTCCAATCTGCCAGGGTAGTTTCAAATGAGCTCCAAAGGTGCAGGCATCTCTCCATATGCATATTCTCCCCAGGGAGACAGATACACACTCACCCTATGCTTCAGGATGTGTGGGAAAGTACATCTCCCCAGGGAACAGAGAGAGAGAGCTCCAGGTTTTGAATGAAACACAGAAGCATGACAAGAGGAAGCTTGAATCACTTATTCTTCTGCTCTCACTACCCTCATTAAAAGCTATGTCTCCAACTTTCTTCAGAAGAGAGTATTTTATTCCTCTGTCTAATGTTTGTGCAAAGCCTTGACACATGCAAGGTGGCTGATGTGAAAAATTCTTACCTATTGTGCAGACTAGTAGACTTACATTTTATTGGCTTTTGGCACAATAGGATTGCTCTCCACTGGCACATACTGTCACAAAACTGCTGAAAAGCAGTTTGTGACGGTGCACTTTACCGCGATGGAGGTAAGAGCTGTGCTGAGAGCTGAGGGGTGGGGGCAGAACAGGGCAGGGGGGCTGCTAGGCAGAATGGGCCCAGGAAGGAGCAGGTTTGGCGGTGCTGGCGCACGTCATATCCTAACCCCCTTCCTGGGCTCGATCTGCCAACACAGATCAACGCAAACTTGCACAAGCCTTATGGCAGGCTTATTATGGCAGTCTGAGTAGACCCCTTGCAGGGGCTGGGGTTTCCCCGGGGCAAGGGGATAAATGTCCCCTTACCTCGAGGAGACCTCCCACCTCCTGAATTTCCCCGCAGGATGCAGTATAACCCGAGCTGGCGCCACTGCCTCAGTGCAGGGAAAATTAGATCTGACTGGAAAATTTCACCTTGACTTTTCTGTTTACCTGGCACTGGTTTTGTGTTTTAGTTGTATATTGTATTGCAGCATTTCTCAAAGAATTTGTGGGGGCGGGGCGATGGCGGCAATGGCACGCTGGGATTGTGCCACCTCCAGAGATAAAAGTGGCATTTTTAGACTTACGGGGGGTTCTACTGCCCTCTGGAGGGTGCGGGGGCACGTGGCCCGGGCCTCTCCGAACTTCGGAATGGCTCCCCAAGGTGACTGAAGCCCACTTCAGTTTACTTCCAGGTTTCGCCGAAAACCAAAAGTGGGCTTCAATTGCCTCAGGAAGCCATTCTGAGGCTTGGGAAGGCCCACTGGGGGGGGGCACTCTCCAGAGGGCAACACGACCCCCGGTAAGTCTACAAATGCCCCTTTTGTTCCTAGTGGCGGCGTGATCCTGGAGCACCATTGCCACCATCGGGGATCGCAATGCCACTTAAGGGGGGCAGTGCCAGCTCCTACCTGGTGTGGTGAGTCGCGACCAACCACTTGCAGAACCCCTGTTCTACTGCATATGTAAGCCCCCCCCCCGTTACATGGTTTCCAGCGGGGTTTAAAGACCTATTTGTTTCGCTTGACTTTGGAGAAGGGAGGAACCTCCGAGGGACCCCTTTTTAATTCCCGTTGCTGGTTTTATGTAATGTTATAGCTGTTTTACATTTTAATCTGTTCTTGTATCATTTTTTTTTAACTTTTCAGTTGGCTTTAACGGTTTTATTCTAATGTTTTCATTCTGATGTTTTATCTTTTTATGTTTTATTTCTGTGTTGTACACTGCTTTGAGTACCAGAAAGGCAGTTTATACATCTTTTAAATAAATAAATAAATAAATAAATAACTATTCTTTAAGGGCATGCTGAACCTATTATAGTGGTGCTCTGGTGCACTCTCATGTCATACAATTGGATGAAGGGGAACATGTGCTGCAAGGGCTCTTTGTAGCACAAGCCAGTTTATTGTTTTCCCACTTACAGTGACATGTCTAATTGCAATGTTCCCTCCATGTGTGGCAGTAGATTTTTTATTGACAAAAAAAAAAAACACGTTCACAGAGCTGTTTACATAGCAAAATTAATTAAGGGCTCCCAATCAAACACAGAAGCAGGAGAAACACCAGCTATAACAGCCACTAGAAAAGATTCTACACTGGGGCAAAGAGGGACAGTGCCTCTTTGCCCAGGTAACGTAATGGGAATCTCTCCCCCCCCCCCTTTTCTTCCTGATTCTCTTGTGAACTGTTGGATTTGGGCACATGCCTCTCAGAAAAGGCAGAACACTAGCACTAACAATTATCTGTACCTGCAGTTTTTGAGCTGCTGCTGTACTGCTTCCCCCCCCCCCCCCATTGACAGATTTTCTCTGCTATTAAATGTGCCAATTGAACTATGGGGAAAGTATGGATGGATGATGACCATCGTGTGACCACCCTGTAAACAGTGTGTGAACAATGTGTGATAACCCCATTCTAAGCACCCACCTGGAAGTGTCCTAGGTAGAATTCTGCAAGCAGGATCTAGGCAATTGCAGACATATAGCAGGGTCTTGCACTCATTTCCCTTACCTGGTTTTTGCACCTCATCCAAGAGTGAGTGAGGATTCCTCCATGGCTTGGAACAACATGTGTCCAGTTCAAACTTCTCTATGCTTTCTGCCAGTCTCCCAGGGGAACCTGGGCAGTGGTAGTCACAGTCAGGATGACTCACAGTACATACTGTAGGGAACAGATATGTTCTGGGGTCAGGGATCCTCTGCAGAGCTATGGAGGAAAAAATGCTGATTACTCACCCATGTACCCTGGGCTTTAGAATACCCTGCTTCAAGAAAATTAGTTGACAGAGGGACTAGTAACATTCCTGAGAACCATCCAATGCCCTAACAAATGCATGAGGTCCCAATAGGAAATATATCTATAACCTTCCCTTCAAAATGGAGGGCCTCTAGCTGTCTGTGCCATTCAGGATTCCCAAGAGCAGATGTTAGACATGAATAATCAATCAATCAATCAATCAATCAATCAGCAACCAGGTGTGAGAGAGTGGGTTTATTACAATGACGCATGGCAGTGGCTCTCTGAGGAATTCAGCAATTCAAAATAGGAGAGAGAGCTAGTTCCGCTTGCTCTGAGTCTATTTATAGTACGTAAGAAAATACAGAAAGCAAAAGGTGTGTCATCATTACATCTTATTTGCTACAGAGGAAAAAGAGGCAGGTTCTTCCAATTCTGTGTGAAAACAGCTTCCTTATCTGTTGTCTTAGATATTCTTTAAGCGTATTTGGCTATTTTCCATTACATTTCACTACTGGACAGTTCTTTCCCAGCTTACCTATCTGTGTAACTACAAGCCTCTATTGTTTCCTACAAACCCATACTTGCTATATCCTGTCATGCTGCCAATCAACTAAATATTTCTCCTGTGAATGCTGGAGCTGACATGCTGTTAGTATTACACTAATAATCTGAGCTTTCTATTTGTACTACAAGAAAGACACTCTGTTCATGCTCAGGAGATTACCGTGTCACACAGACCATCCCAAACAACACCTTAATAAAAGTCCCCAACCCCCTTCTAGGAAAATATGGTAGAAAATATGAGGAAGAAATCTACCCCCAGTGCCATTTTTTTCTCTTCCCATCCTAGTGCTACTGTAGTTCTCACTCTTGGAGCCCTTCCACATTAGTGATATATCATAGCAGACTAAAGTGATAGCTGCTGAAACATAGACACACTATAAGGCAAGAAGATCCCCACACCGGTACTCTTCCAGAGAAAATAATCTAGATGTCCCAATTGTGCAGAAAATCAAGAAACACCCAGTTTCCCAGGAGCAAGAGGAAAGACAAGAAGGCATAGTGAAGAAGGGATAAGACATCAGGTCAAAATGCTGAGGTGCCTCCAGGAACGTTGCATACCTGGCGGGCTGGGGCAGAAAGTATAAGGTGGTGCTTGCAAGACTCTTCCTCTTCCTGCAGGTCGACGGCACTGGACTGGGCTTTCTCTCCCATAAGGAAGCATCGTTGCCTGCCAATCTGAGCAGACATAGGTCATCATAAATATGGGGTGCCATGTGGGAAAATATGGGATATTTTCCTAGGTGCAGAGATTACCTTTGCTTGGGTAGATATTGCTCCAGTCTAGCTCTGTATTGCCTTTAAGGCTCTACCAGAAGGAACTCTTCACCTGAGAGTTCAGCAGGTTACGAGAGAGGCCCAAGAGTGATGTCATAGTATCATAAGAACATAAGAAGAGCCCTCCGGGATCCAAAGGCCCATCTAGTCCAGCTTCCTGTATCACACAGTGGCCCCACCAGATGCCTCAGGAAGCACAAGACAACAAGATACTTGTATCGTTCCTGTCGCCACTCCCTTGCACCTGGCACAAAGAAGACCTACTCCTACAACCAGGAGGTTGCTTATCCCCATCATGGCTTGTAAGCTGTGATGGACTTTTCCTCCATAAATCTGTCCAATCCCCTTTTAAAGGCATCCAGGCCAGGTGCCATCACCACCTCCTGTGGCAAGGAGTTCCACAAACCAATTACATGCTGTGTAAAGAAATATTTTATTTTGTCTGATTTAATCCTCCCTCCACTCAGGAGCGTCACTAGGGTGCGCGACCCCAGGGCGGGGGCGCGCATCACCCAAGCGACACACCCCCTTATTTAAACCTTATTTTTGGGGGGCGACCTGGCGCCCGGCGGGCCGCTGTTCCTGGCGCCCCCCGCACCTTTAATTGTTGCAGCCGGCTCGGGGACGTCTTCCCCGGCCATCTGTCCGGGGCCTTCTGGCGAGGCCTACTGCGCCGAACGTTATTTATAACGTTTTTCGCGCATGCGCAGACCGTTCCTGAGGGAAAAGGCTGCCCTTTTCCCTCAGGAACGGTCTGCGCATGCGCAAAAAACGTTATAAATAACGTTCGGCGCAGTAGGCCTCGCCAGAAGGCCCCGGGCAGCCAACCGGGGAAGATGTCCCCAGAGTCGGCTCCCGGCCATGCCGGCCTGGCGAGGCTCACGGGGGAGGTGTGTGCGCGCGCCACCTTTCTGTGTGTGTCACCGTGCGTCACCTGGGGGGGCCCCGCCCGCCTCGCCACGCAACAGCGACGCCTCTGCCTCCACTCAATTTGAGTGGATGTCCCCTAGTTCTAGTGTTGTGTGAGAGGGAAAAGAACTTCTCTCTATCCACTCTCTCCATCCCATGCATAATTTTATACGTCTCAATCATGTCCCCCCTCAACCGCCTTTTTTCTAGACTGAAGAGCCCCAAACGCTGTAGCCAGTGGCGTCACTGTGACACGCGTCACCCCAGAGCGGGGGACGCGCGTCACCCCCCCGACTCACCCCCCCTACAGAAACTTACCTTTTCCAGCGCGCGTCACCCTCCGGAGGCCGGACGCTCCGAGGCCGGGGAGCGTCCGGCCCGGCCGGCGCTCCAGCGCCTTCTAAAAAGAAGAGGCCCAAAGCGCTTGCGTTAAAACGCGAGCTTTTAAGATTTTCGCGCATGCGCAAACCCTTTTCTGAGGGCAAGGGCCTGCCCTCTTGCCCTCAGGAGGGTCTGCGCATGCGCGAAAATCTTAAAAGCTCGCGTTTTAACGCAAGCGCTCCAGGGCCTTCTGAAAAGAAGAGGCCCAATGCGCTTGCGTTAAAACGCGAGCTTTTAAGATTTTCGCGCATGCGCAGACCCTCCTGAGGGCAAGAGGGCAGGCCCTTGCCCTCAGAAAAGGGTTTGCGCATGCGCGAAAATCTTAAAAGCTCGCGTTTTAACGCAAGCGCTTTGGGCCTCTTCTTTTTAGAAGGCCCTGGAGCGCCGGCCGGGCCGGACGCTCCCCGGCCTCGGAGCGTCCGGCCTCCGGAGGGTGACGCGCGGCGTCACAGAGGTGACGCGCGTCACCCCCCCGGCGCGCGTCACCCCCCGGCGGCCCGCCCCGCCCGCCACGCTACAGTGACGCCAGTGGCTGTAGCCTTTCCTCATAAGGGAGATGCCCCAGCCCACTAATCATTTTGGTCGCTCTCTTCTGCACCTTTTCTAGTTCCACTATATCCTTTTTGAGATGCAGCGACCAGAACTGGACGCAATACTCCAGATGCGGCCTTACCATCGATTTGTACAACGGCATAATAATATTGGCCATTTTATTCTCAATCCCTTTTTTAATGATCCCAAGCATGGAATTGGCCTTCTTCACAGCCGCCGCACACTGGGTTGACACTTTCATCGACCTGTTCACCAATACCCCAAGATCTCTCTCCTGATCCGTCACAGACAGCTCAGAACCCATGAGCGTGTATGTGAAGTTTTGATTTCTTGCCCTAATGTACATCACTTTACACTTACTTACATTGAAGTGCATCTGCCATTTTGCTGACCATTCTCCCAGTTTGGAGAGATCCTTCTGGAGCTCTTCACAATCCCTGCTGGTCTTCACCACCCAGAAAAGTTTAGTGTCGTCCGCAAACCTGGCCACCTCGCTGCTTATCCCCAACTCCAGGTCATTTATGAACAAGTTGAAAAGCACCGGTCCCAAGACCGATCCTTGGGGCACACCGCTTTTCATTTCAGGTGATGAGCCCTGCCTGGCACTGAACTGTTTATCCTTCATCCTTTAGGCTCAAGAACAAAGAACTGTCTTAGAATGGTCATGGACAGGGGTTCTCAACCAGTGGTACTTCGGCCGACTGCTGGTGATACTTGGACCACCGGACTACTGGAACCCCGCTCCGACGTGGTACTTTCGGCAGCGCATTTTCGCTCCTGAAAGGCTCCTTTCAGCCTGAAAGGCTCAGGAATACTGAGAAGGGCCCTCGCACCCCCTCAGAGCCTCCTACCTGTGTTTTATGACCTCCGAAAACCTGAAAACCCGGAAGTAACTGGTGATGATGTCATTGCCAGTCACTTCCGGAGGTACACAGCAGGAGAGTTGCGCCGGAGGTGGTACTTGGCCGGGAAGGAGTTGAGAACCCCTGGTCTAGGACCAGCTGCCAAATCCATGCCTGATAAGGCTGCCATTCTTGCTTGTTTGTTCCAGGTCTGAGGCATGGCCTTCTCATTGCTACCTACACATTGTCTCCTGTCCCTATTTATTCCCTTACCTGCTGCAGGTGAGCTACTCATGGCAGTATCTCAAGGACACACACTACATCCACACTTCTCAGGCAAACTGTCCAAAGAAACACAATGTGGCCTTTATACGCAAGATAGGAGCAAAGTCTATTGTTCTGCTCCTCACAACCATTCCACTCTTCCCTCCTCCCCAGAAATTCCTTCAGTTAATTGCTAACTTCTGCATCATCCTGTATTGTGGGCTAGGATGACCTGTGCTCTGTTTGAGAAACATTGATACAGGCTGCGTCTGGGAAACTGATCTGGCCCTGACTCCATGGACATCTGGTACACTTCTCAGAACACTGGCATGGCGGAATCTCAAAAGTGACATCTCGCTGTTAATTCTCAAGGACAATTAGACTCAGTTTATAGGAGAAAATCTCTCTGTTCAGATGGCACTTGTGTCCCAATCAAAACATTTCAATCATATTTCAAATGAGATAAAGAGACTTTAGAAATGTGTTATGAACAGGAAGAGCAGTTGTCCTAACATTACAGGGTGCATGCTCATGTCATGGAGCTGCCTGCACTAGCAGTAGAAGACAAATAGGTGTGGAGTCTGTGTAAACACATATAACGGACATATGCATAGTTCTTTTCAGGGATGTGGATCAAGTCTCTGACTCCAAATCTAGAGTCAAGTCCCAAGTCTTTGCCCCCAAGTCCCGAGACTTTGGTTGCGAGTTGTGAGTCCCTATGTATTTAATTGGGAAAACGGGTTTAAACCTGAATAAAGTTCGACTTGTCGTAAAAGGCTCCAAGTCTCGAGTCGAGTCTTTTGAGTCTTTCACAATTGCCGAGTCAAGTCCGAGTCCAGTCATTGCCACGACTTGAGTCCGATTCGAGTCCGAGTCAATAGACTCAAGTCTACATCACTGGTTCTTTTTCTCTAATGTGGTATTACTATGGAATCAGGAAATGGGTTTTCGAGTTATGGTTAGCAATATTAGGCCAGCAGGCAGGCAGATTGTTGATCTCTGTGAGAGGTGACAGACTGGAATAGAGAAACTGAAGAGAGCAACCAGCCACCAAGACGCCTTGGACCCCAGTGTAGCTAGCTAGGGATATGACTTGATGCTGTTACCTAGCTCCTTCCAAATGCTCAAACCTATTATACATTTGTAAATCAAACAAACATTACAAAGTCACTGTAAGCCTCCAGTGATCTCTCCTCCAAAGGAAACCCATGCCATGCTGTAGCTTCAGGAACTTCTCAACACATCAGAAGTGGGGCACTAAGGTGTAGCAGTATGATTCTATATCAGCTCCAGGCCCGGGGCATCCAATTTCTAATCCAAATATGGCTCCTTTGTCTTTACAGGTGTGGAAAGAAATTACCACTCTTTTTATCACTGCAGAACAGTGTTGAGAGTTACCTCATCCGCTGAACTCATTTATGCCACGTCTCAGGTAGGAGGAATTGGTAGGAACATTGTACCTAATAAAATCAGAGGGGCCCCATTTGGTCTAGAAGTTGGTACACTTAATACTCCCCCCCCCTCATTCAAAATCAATGGAGGCTCACCCTGGGGGCGGGCTATCTCTTGGCTGTATCATTTTACTAATCTCTAAGATTTCCTTGACTGAATGACTTGCTTCTTGCCTTACAATTGTTACCTTGTTACCAGAAAATAACAAAGAGGTCTGGCCCTAGCCATTAGGGCTTTGTATGGGGTCTGGCTCCCTGCCCAGGCCATCATCACCTCATAATACCTACAATAATATTTCATCGATGAAAATAGGGACACATTTGTAATATCCTCCTAGTCCTTGAACCAAGGGTCAATGTCTGACTCTCCCCCTACTGTTACATATTGCTAAGGACTCTGTTTGCACTTGCTCACTTATGCTTGACCATTTTAAAGGCTAGGAAAGTGGTTATACTAGATAAAAATATCATTGTTCTAGTCATCAAGAGTTCAAAACCTGGTCTCAGCAGCTTCAAAATGTGAAATGGCAGGCTATGCTCTGAAAGGTGCACACTGCCAGCACCAGTTTGTGGGGAGTCTGGGGCAAAGCCCTACACTAGCCCCCCCCCCAAGATGACTCCCACTCACCCCCAGATGGCACATTAGGTGCAACCACTGCTGAAGTTTCAAGGGTTGACCCAGGTGGGCCTTCAACCAGCCTTCACCTGGCCAGTCTCTGACAACCACCTCTTAAGGTGTTCATGCACATGCATTGATGCAAGAGCCAACACACCCACTTACTCTTTGAGAAAACTCTGGGTGCTGGCTGATGTATGACTCTTTCCTGACTTTTTTTTTTTTTGCTGTTTTGGGGCTTGTTTTGATTATCATGATTTTGATTGCTTATGATTATCGTATCCTTTGCTGAAAACCGCCTGGAGTCCTCTGGGAGAAGGCAGGATACCATCTTTTTTAAAAATGTATTTAATTATGAACAAACAAACAAAGGAAGTTGAACACTGAAGCAACCCTAGCAACAAATTTGAACAAGATATCCCCAAAACCAAATACAGGGATAAAATAGGGACAGTGATTTGCCAGGTACTAGAAAGAGCCAGACAAATAGAGACAGTTGTTGGAGTATACTTCACCTCCATAGCACAGGTCTTGTACTCCCATGTGGCTATGTAGCCCTGCTTTATCCCCTGAACTAATCCATCGCTGTTTCCCCCTATGTGCTGCTACTGCTGCCAAGTTGATTATTTTGTGTATATAGGAGATGGAGAAAAGTCATTTGAGTTGCTTAGCAACAGCCCAGTGCACTCCACAGCCATGTCTTCCTGGCCCAGAGGTGGCTCAGTCAGGAGCACATACTATTGGGTGCCTCATAACAGGGCACATGATGAGAGAGGGGTAAAGGGGATAAATTGTACCTGGGCCCAGGGTCAAAAAGGGGGCCCAGGAGCCAAAGCAGGGTCCCCAAAACTCTCAGCTGGCCTCATGTAGAGTGAAAGACGGTGGTCGGGCCAGGTCTACCAGGCGGGTAGACCTGGGCGCTGCATCAGGAAGCTGGCTATTTCTGCCCTCCCTCACCCTGTTTTGCCCCTCCCCTTTGAGAAAAATGGCAGTTCAGGCTGAAGCAGAAAAAGCAGCTGCAGTGGTGCAGGCTAGCAAATCTGTATTGGGCAACCATCTAAGGCTGGTAGCCAGCAGGCCACCCACAAATGTGCCTTCTGTCCAATGACAGACTAGTCCTCGGAGTAGGATGTAAACATCCTGGCAGGTCTGAAAGACCTGTTTATGCATTAAAGGAAAGAGAGAGTCCTGGAGTGATGATGGAGTGTGTCTGTATGTTTATTCATGTAAATGAGAGGAGGAGAGGGAGGGAGAAAAAGCACTGCGGGGCTTAAATTTATATAATTTGTGAGGCATTGCAAGTATACATATGTGAAATACATACGGTCATGGGAACAGCTCCCAAATTCCCAAGCTACAGTAAACCCAACTGTTTACAAAAAGGCTGAATGTCAAGAGACTAGAATAGATGAACTATTATAGCCCAGGCAAACTCATATTTATACTAACCCCTTACCTCCTGCAGTAGGAGAGAATAAAACAGCACATTCCTGACTAATCCTGGCTGGGAACCTACCCAGGTAACCAATGCATCAAGGTGACAGGTAACACCTGCCTGCTTGAGGCTCTTGAAAGCTAAACCAATATGAGGAGGAGGAGGATATTATCTTTTAATCTCCAGGCCACACAAAACGAGTGTTTGTACTAATAGGGATAACACCTGCCCCTGCTTGCGTAGTACAGGCTTCCATGAACAACAAGTTCAAGGGCTGCGACATCAGTTCCACTTCAGTGGCCGGGGGGGAGAAAAGGAAGAGACGTAGGCTACACGTAAGACAAAGGGAACAGCAGTTCATTCTTTTTCTTGTCTATTAGTGTGGGAGTTTTCTAGCTACAGGAGCAGCCTCTATCTTTGGTAGTAGGAGCTCTGCCATTGTCACATAAATTGAGCAAAATTATCCACAAACATGAGCGCCACTCTGATGGGATCTGAACTGGCAGCAACTAACCAGGGAAGAGATTTATTTTTCACGTTTTTATACCACCCTTCCTCCAAGGAGCTCAGGGTGGTGTACGTAGTTCCTTCCCTTCTTTTGTCCTCACAACAACCCTGTGAGGTAGGTTAGGCTGAGAGATAGTGACTGCTGGCCCAAGGTTGCACAGGAAGCTTCATGGCTGAATGTGAGTGAGGATTTGAACCCAGATCTTCCAAGTCCAACTCCCAAACCACTATACCATCCTGGCTCGCTGGGATCTGGGGGCTGTGGTGGACTGCCCAATGATGTCCACTCACTGTGTAGTGGCAGGGAAAAAGGAATATATCATTCAGAAGGGGATATAAAATAAAACTGCTACTGATAGATGTTGAAAGTGCTCAGAAGATGCTGTAGACTTCATTCATGTATGGTGGCAGTGCACAAAAGCACAAGCTCATTGGACAGAGGGAAGGGAGACAGTGTTAGAGATAACGGGATGTAATTTGTAGTTTATTATGTTGACTTTGGTGTTGAATAAAGTGACAACAATAGACTCAAGTGAAATGAGATCCCTCTGTTTTGATACAGAGATCACTCTGTATTGATTGCAGCAGAAGATTTCTGGGCAAGGTACTGGGAATTATGTGTACCCCAACAAAGTGAAAATGACCATTGAAGTAATTAGATGTAGCTCATGAATCAATATATAGTAAGGAAGAGAGAAAGACACTGTACAATCGTGGAATTGTTTAAAATATCAATCCCTTTTATTGGACATTGGAATCAGCAATATAACAATGAAAAAATTGATCAGTTCGGGGTTTTTTTTGTAATGAGTTGTAGTTTTAAAAGATCTATAACGGAATGGCTGTTTTTATAAAATAAACTAATATTAAGAAACATAAAACACCTGCCAGTATAATAATGCCCTTATACAATTCTATGATGTTGCCACATTTGCAATGTTGTGTAGAGTTCTAGTCATCCTATCTCAAAAAGTCTATCATAGAGTTGGAAAAGGTGAAGAAAAGGGTAACCTTCTCTTAAGCATTTGAGGTTTTTTAGGGGGAGACGTTTTTAGGGGGAGAAGGTTTATCAAATGATGCACGATGTGGAAAAAGAGAAATAAGTTTTTCTCTCTCTTTCACAAATGCTAGGATTCAAGGTCACCTCAAAACTGATTGGTAGGAGATTCAAGACTGACGGGCAGCGCAATCCTGTGTAAGAATCCAACCAGCGGCCCAGGGCCACCCGCCGGATCCTAAGCCCAAGGCTGCCCGTCATATCGCGGGCCGGAGGTCAACTCGTCCCCCTCCCAGGTGTAAACCGGGGCCGGCCTGATAGGCCTCCTCGGATTTCCGCCAGCTATATAGCTGCCGGAAGTCAGAGGAGGCCGTGTAACAGCCTAGCCGGCTCGGTGGGAACGAAGATATGGCGGGAGCCATCCCCCTCCCCCTCCCAGGCCAGCTAGTGAAATGGCCCCCCTCCCTCGCCCGCCGGACTGCCCACACGGCTGCCGGCGGGAGAGCTTACCTTCCTCTGGCGGCCACTTGATTGGTTCTGCGATGGAGTGAGGGAGGCCAGCCTTGTGTCGGCCTCCCTTACTCTCAAGTCGTCACAAAGTGCTTTACGGCACGTTTGCGACGACTAAGAACGGCGGAGTGCTCGCTCCGTCGTTCTTAAGATCCCCAGGATTGCGCTCAAAAGGAAGTACCGGTACTTCTTCACACAATATGTACCGGTAATTAAGGCTGCAACACTCTGCATTGAGCAGCCCTCTGTAGTCCACAATTCAGAATAGGACCCCTATATATTTTAATCCTGCAGCATTGTTGTGTTTGTGCTTGTCCTAGGACCGCCAACAACCTTTGGGTCCTGAGTGGGACTTTGGGACAAGGGAAGGAGCCCAGATGGTAGAGCTCAGCATTTATTTATTTTTTGGCATGTCTAGGGGTGGAGTGCAATAGTCTGCCTGATTTGGGAGCAGAGCCCCATAGTTTTGGGTTGGTCCAGATTCTGGACTCCAGAAGCAGAGCTTGATACAAAAGCTGTGTTGGGGGGGGGGGGAGTTAGCTGCCAACCCTAGTCTTAGGATGTGTCCTCAGTGTAGCCCCTAAAGGTGTTAAACCCAAGTAACCTCAGCCTCAGTTCCTGTGCCCAAACTCCATGCTATTTATCATTACCTGTTGTCTATGCAGCCAATTTTCCATCCACCTGACAAGCTCCAGCCAATCCAGAGAAAACAGTGGGAGTGAAAATCTCAGTAAGCAAGTAGCAAACCACAAAAGTCCAGAAATAAAGAGTATTTTGACACAATCCGATGCATGTCTCCACAGAAACAGGTCTCATTGTGTTCAGTGAGGATTGCAGTCTTTGTAATGTGGCTAAGATGGACATAGTGGAGTTAAGTGGTCATAACAGGTGTGAAGGGGAGAGGGGAAGGCACAGGCTAGAATTCTGTTTCTTGCTGTAAGAAAAGAATGTATCTTTGGCTAGTGTGAAATGGAGGCTGGAAATAAGAACTCTGTTACGCACACCTACTGGCCTGGGTAGTGGGTGGCAGGGATGTATCTAAGTAACTAGGTCACGAGTGTGAGTGCGAGTACGAGTCATTTTTGCAAGAGTGCAAGTCCGAGTGCGAGTCAGTATCAAAATTTTTGGGCAAGTACGAGTCAAGTGCGAGTCATTTTTGCACGAGTGCGAGTCGAGTACGAGTAAGGCCAGAAACCACGAGTCACAAGTCACGAGTCGAGTCACTTTGGGGAAAATGGCTTTTTCCCCTGAAAATGGGGTGGGTGGGTGTCTGTGTGTGGGGTGTGTGTGGGGTGTGTGTGGGGACCTCTGAGACTTTTAAAGCACCAACTTGGCTCCCCCTATGCCCTTTCCCTCGCCTCTCAGTCTTGTCACCACCCATCTGGTTTGGGAAAAACAAGCGTGTCTACATTCAAACCATTTATTATTCCCTCCCTGCACCTTCCCCTTGCTGAGCCGAGCATCCCTTGGGCTCGGAGTTTTGGTCAATGAGGAGTAACTGCTGCGGCAGCTTCACCTTCCCTCACTCCTCCCCACCCCTCGCGCTTGGAGTTGTGGCCAATGCCAAACAGACAGCAACAAAAGGGGGGGGGGACTCAGAGCCAGGCTTGCTTTCCTACCCCCTTGAAAACCCTTCCTCCCTGCTGCCCTCCTCCTCCGTCTCCACTGTGCCTGCCTGCCTGCCTGCCTGTGTTGATGCCGGCCATTAAAGGAAAATGACTTGGAAATGGCAAGTCGTTACCCCCACGAGTGCAAGTCAAGTACGAGTCCCTTGGGTCACGAGTGCGAGTGCGAGTGAATGGGTCATGAGTACAAGTACGAGTACGAGTCAGGGAAAAAGTGGCTAAGTCACACTTGCGAGTCGAGTCATTTGACTCGAGTCCCCATGACTGGTGGGTGGTGTGTAAACTGAAGCTGCAGAGATTACAGTCTGATGAACACATACAGCACAACGAGGTGATAGACTGTACCACATCAGACTGTGAGTGGGGGTACCTTTTTTGAATGTTCCTGTAAAACAAACAATAAAAACCCTGCATATAAAAACAGCACATTCGGGAGAAATATTACATCTTAACCTGCTCCCTGCTGTGTAGTTTTCTACTTGAAGGGAGACTTTTTTTTTTAGGTAGGTATTAGAAAATGCAATCCCCCTCCCCCAGCAGTTTAAAGTGGTACACATCTTTTTACCACCTCAGTACAATACTTGTTTATCCACAAGTGTAGGCCAGACCTTATTTCTTGCTTTGGAAGGTCAACGAAGTTCTGTCTCACCTCAGCCATGAACTCACACCATTTTGCCCACGACGTGTCCCATCTGCAACATGGGGGTGATAGTATGGGAATGATCAACCATGCAGCGTTTTTTGAGGATTACAATAATAATGTGAGGTGCTTAGAAGTTAGAACATGCAAGAAGCATTGTACAAATGACAAATCTGAGAAGAGAATAGTGGCATTCCTGGGTTTGTTTCCTTGCTGTGGGATGAAAGAGTGGACTCGCAGTGATGTATCTAAGTAACTAGGTCACGAGTGCGAGAGCGAGTACGAGTCATTTTTGCACGAGTGCGAGTCCGAGTGCGAGTCAGTGTCAAAATTTTTGGGCAAGTACGAGTCAAGTGCGAGTCATTTTTGCACGAGTGCGAGTCGAGTACGAGTAAGGCCAAAAACCATGAGTCACAAGTCACGAGTCGAGTCACTTTGGGGAAAATGGCTTTTTCCCCTGAAAATGGGGTGGGTGGGTGTCTGTTGTGGGGTGTGTGTGGGGACCTCTGAGGCTTTTAAAGCACCCACTTGGCTTCCCCTATGACTTGGAAAATGACAAGTCGTTACCCCCACGAGTGCAAGTCAAGTGCGAGTCCTGTGGGTCACGAGTACGAGTGTGAGTGCGAGTCAGTGGGTCACGAGTATGAGTACGAGTCAGGGAAAAAGTGACTAAGTCGCACTTGCGAGTCGAGTCATTTGACTCGAGTCCCCATCCCTGGGACTCAGCAATACCATTTCTACCCTTCTGTTTGCTTTTCTTTCCCAGCAGTCTTATGTATATGCATGTTTTAAAACTGATACATGTAAGTACAAAACAACCCCACCTCTGTGTAAGTGTAAACAAAGGTTTTTTTGTTTCCACAAAGAGTTGGGTGAAAAATTGCTCGAATCTTTTACCTAAAGTTGAAACAGAGGCTGAGGGGTGGGGATGAGGAAGAAATCCAGTGCTTATTTTTCAAAGCAAGCTAGAAGCATGATATTGATCAAAGTAACATATAATACCCTGTTTCCCTGAAAATAAGACCTCCCCCGAAAGTAAGACCTACCGTAATTTTTGAGTGATTTTTGCTGGCACTCATAAATATAAGACCTCCCCTGAAAATAAGACCTACCTAGGGTCATCAGCCAGATGGACGCAACCCCCCCCCCAGCACCTCCGCGACCCCCCCGGCACTTACTATGACCGATTTAAGCTTCATTCTTTCCTGAGGGTGCCCCTCAACCATAGAGACGACGTGCTAGAGAGGCCAGCAAGGAGGCTGCAACCTTGCAGAGTCCCTTTAGCACGTCATCTCCATTGTGGAGGACTCAAGTGCAGTCCTTCCAGAGCCTTGCATCCTCAGGAAAAACTGAAGCTTTAATTGGTCAAAGGGTCGCGCCACAGGTTGGGAAAATAAGACATCCTTGAAAATAAGACCTACAGCATTTTGGGGGGCCAAAATTAATATAAGACAGTCTTATTTTCGGGGAAACACGGTATATCCAACTTATTTGTCAGACCCTTTAAATATCTGTTTTATTGCATTTTATTGATATTTTATTATCATTTCATTGTAAGTTCCCTCTAAGGGCCTGTTGACTGAAAAGTAGTATAAAACGACATTACAATCAAGAAATAAAAAATGCTACTTGATCTGCAGAGATGACTAAAGTGTTTTGACATGTGTCCATTTAAAAAAAAACTTCAAGTTTTGCTTGTTCATACACAGTATTATTCCTTGGTTCCTTGCTGTTGCTATGCAAACGTGGCTTGGTGGGCTTCACACTGCATGCAATTTACAACATGGACATTTCTTGCTTCCCTTGTAACTCAGTGGGTGTTGTCTGCATTTTGGAGGGCAGTTTTGGGTTTGTTTTTTTAAAATTGCAGTAAAGTTGTTCCTAGCAAGGTAAGTGCCCCTTCATCTACTGCTTACTTTGCAGGGTTAGGCAGCATCTGAAAAATGGGAAGAATATTGGAAAAATATCTTTGTCAGGTCTGCGAAATAGGGGGCTGTCTCCAGAATCAGAAACAGAAGAAAGCAGTGTTGGAAGGAGGTCTCTGAAGAAGACTGGTGAATAGGTAGGCATGCACATGCCAGATTAAGACAAAAACATCTGCAGGCAGAGTGGGATAGCCCATTATACCCTTGTACCTCTCAGGTTCCCCTTTGGTACAGATATTACTCTGGGCATGTGCTATGGGGAACTGTGGACAATGAATCCCAGTGATGTAGACTTGAGTCTATTGACTCGAACTTGAGTCGGACTCAAGTCGCGTCAATGACTTGACTCGGCGATTGTAAAAGACTCGAAAGACTTGACTCGAGACTTGGAGTCTTTTACGACAAGTCGAATTTTATTCAGATTTAAACCCATTTTCCTCATTAAATAGATAGGGACTCACAACTCGCAACCAAAGACTCGGGACTTGGGACTTGACTCGAGACTTGGAGTCAGAGACTTGATCCACATCCCTGATGGATCCTCAGGCAAGTATAGGACTATTGGGTTTGTGGTCTTCCCGCAAGCCTGGCCCACCTCATGTTGTGGATTTTGAACAGTCAAAAAGCACTATCCATGGAATAACTGCAAATCAAAGTAATACTTTTCCCAAGGCTACAGAGATTCTACTGCTTGCTGAAATCTGCCGAATAATGATGTATTTATAGAGCTTCCACACCTCAGATATGTGATGGAGTGGAGCAGTTTATAGAGCAGTGGAATGGGACTAGCCCAAAGAGTTGTGTTTAACATTTGCCTGTCCCTGTTGGTTGGCACATGCTAGCAAGGTGACCATCTTGGGCAACAATCTTCTCTCTGAAACCCCTCACAATCATTAATCCACATTGCCCCAGCCTATCACTTATTGACTGGGCCAGGCCAAAGTCCTGGCCCAAAACACAATGTGCTATTCCATTGACACCCTCCCTGCAGACACTGCCTCCCACCCCCTTTAGCATGCCAGGTCAAGGGATTCTGAGAGGGGAAGTAGCAATTGGATCAAAATCTAAAGGGTGCTCCCCACACACTTCTAAGGGAAAACACATGGACTGTGGTTTTCAACTAGCACAATTCCCCCCCCCCCCCGTTTTTCCTAACTTATGTGACACCCAACCCAGGAGGAAGTTTCTCCATTTATATTGTCCTTGACATTGAATGTTTGAGAGCTGATTCATATCTACAGGGAGGGCATCTGGTACAGCCCTTTCATGGGACACTACTGCCATGGAATACATGTGTGACCAAAAGCCACCCTCCCTGTGTCAAAGTCTGCTGAAACTAGATAGACTAACATTCCTCTTGTAAGAAGTGCCTCAGCTGCATTACAATGTGGTACTTATATGTGAAATAGCTGTATGTGTCTTTCCCAGTGTATCTGGTTCTGAAAGTGGATGGGCCAAGAGCTAGTCTTGTGAATGTTTCATCAGGTGTGGCAGATAATGAAGATGTCAAATGACAGACTCAAACTTGCTTTGACAAGAATGGCATTTTTTTTTTTTTGGCGGGAATTGGTGCCGTGTTAGAAGGTCCTCAAGACACAGGCATCTTGGTATGCCGGCAACTCATGAACTACCAGGAATCTAAGCCGCTGTCTGTAGGACCAGCCCGAGAGTGTCCTAAGTGCACTTTTGGTCTTTGTAAGATAGTCTGAGTCCTGCAGGTCCTTTGCACCAACAACAGCACGGTATCCATCTGCACAGATTAGATGGGAGGGAAGAGAATAGCACTGCAGAGGAGGAGATAGCAAGTTTGGTCTCCAGACCCATTCTCTTCCCTCTCCACCATTCAGGGCACTGAAGGTACAAACAGCACCTGCATAAATATGACATATGAGCATAAAAGAGATTCCAACTAACTTTATTTACCCAGATCTCATTCCACAGAGAGGACAGACAGTCAGACAGCAACAGCTGGACAGACAGTTATCACAGCGACATCCACGAGGGTATGAAGACTGAGCAACAAGGCCAAGCCAAGGAGAGCACAAGGAATGGTCACGACTCCACTCCTTGCAACCAGCACTCAAGCAGCTCCTGCCTCCTCAGGTCTGCTGCTGTTGAGTGGTATTGGGTGCCGAAACAGGACAGGATCCCTGGGGAACACAGCAGGACACATCCAGAGAAACAAAGCCAAGAATCTCCACAAGCCCATCTTCTATTATGCTCACTTTGGCAAATATATAGTACTTTCTCTTGCAATAAGAACAACTGTATGGCACCTTAGTTCATAGAACTCCTACTTGCACAGAAATGATGTGCAGTGCGATTCCCTCCACAATTGCCCAGGGCCCCTCATTCTCTTAGTAATCCTCCTCAGCCTATTCACTTAAAGGATACCCCCAGTGCTCATATGATCCTCATATTGGGGAAGAAATATCTTGGAAGAACTTCTGAAACACATACCCTCATCTTTGTGGAGGGTCATGTAGTTGGCCTGGGTTCAAGGGCCTGAGCTGGGGTGGAGAGGAGTTTTCTAAAGAGGCACTGAACATACCTTGGACTCAACTTCATCCATCTGGTTGGGCAAGGACTTCTGTGGAGTGTGGAAGGCCTGCAATGAGATCCAAGACTGGTTCAGTCAAGTTGCCTGAATTTCTCCATCCCAGAGTTCAGTATGTAGTCTACTGACATGGCATAAAACATAGGCAACTCCTTCCCACCATTCATAGGAGAGCAAGTATTTATCCTGGGAATGGGTCTCTGTATATAGTTTTACTCCGGAAACATGGTCTGTGGCAGCACTCCAATGCAAGGTGCAGCAGGGTCTTATTCTGAATTTTATCATGTTACACAATCTTACTGCACACACAGCATACCAGGGTGGCCGTGTTGAGCCAACCCAAGCCTGAGACCTCCAATGTTCCTGTTTTGAGTACATTCAAAACAGAGAGAGAACCTCTGTTAAGAAGGCTACTGGATTCCAGGATAGAGGGGTCTCCTCTTTTAAGAGGCCACCCTGTTGTTGTTCAGTCGTTAAGTCGTGTCCGACCCTTCGTGATCCCATGAACCATATCCCGCCAGGCCTTCCTGTCCTCCACTATCTTCCTGAGTTTGCTCATTTTCATGTTCGTTGCATCGGTGATGCTGTCTAACCATCTCATCCTTTGCCTTTCCCTTCTCCTTTTGCCTTCAATCTTTCCCAGCATTAGAGTTTTCCCCAGAGAGTCCTCTCTTCGCATTAGGCCACCCTATTAGAGGCTAAATCATTGTAGGATGGGGTCCCAGAGAAAAGGGGGTCCAGGTGACAAGGACTCACCATAGGATTCCTTAACTGAACCTCCAGCAGCAGTAGCCACGGGGGTGTGTGTGTTCTGAGTTGTCTCCCGCCTCTGAGTGCACCGGGTCTCCAACCACCTCAGAAGGCAACACTGTAAAAACTAAATGGGAGGCAAAGTACTCCAAGGGAGACAAAGTACTCCTGTAATGTATGGCAAGGAATGATCACCCACAGGATCAAAAGTGAATGGATTCAAGGTCAGGACTGCTTCCACCAGTGAATGGAGTCACAGATCATAAATAAGTTGCAGCATTACAAAAACAGCCAGACTAAAGGAGGAAGTGACTGTGCAACATCCTTTTTTACCCAAGAGATGGGGTTGTTATTGGGCTTAACCCCTAGCTGACTGAATTCTTGTACTTTGCACAACCCTGCCTCCCTGAAATTCTACCTAACCCTTGCTCTACTGATTCCCTTGCTGAAACTTGTGTACTCCCAGTTATCCATCCAACAGACCACCTGTGAATTTCATCATGCAGTGTGGGTGCTTCACCCAAGTGGAACTGAGCTGGCACAATTACCTTCTTGGCAGGCTGGATCTCCTCTGTAGATTTGGACCGGGCTTTCACTCCCTGCTTCTGTGGGGAGCTGGGCTGCTCCTGTGGCACAGACACATCAAGTGGTCATTCTCTTCCCTGAGGATCTTTCATAAATCCCTATTTAGTACAACCACTTCCACTGGGATGTGGGGTCATGAGTACATTCAAATATATCTCAGAAGTGAAGATGCTGTTTCCATATGAAATCCCACACTGCTACAGTGTGCATCTGAACTGTATCGGTCTAGGCTAATTGCATGGGTTCTTCCCAGATGATAGTCACCAGGCTGAAAGGTAGGAAGGATGCATGCAACTGGCTGTGCCCATGTGATTCTGGTATCACATGCATACTGCAGTAGCTTGGGATTTCACCACAGGGAAGCATCTCCCAAGCCACTACCAGCATGTGTTAATGGGGCTAACGGGTGGCTCAGCAGCAGAGGAATTATATGTGATAGTTTATATACTATATATGGCCATTATATATGACTACCTATGAGATGGCTCCTGACACTTGCCTTTCAGTACGATTGGTCTAAGGGAAGCAGATCCAAGCAAATAATCTGAATGTTGAGCTGTATGATTACTTGTGACACCACAGGGGATCTGGAGCGCAACTCCTGGCTTGTATGCTGTTTCACTGGTGGTGGCTGCTGCATACAAACCAAGAGTTGAGTCCCTCAAATTCCTATCATAATCCAGAATACTGGCTAGGACACACTTCTTGGGTTCAATTCTGCAACTGCTTGGGGTGGCTCCACTTTTTAGGCTGGCTCTGCAACGAAAGGAAGCTACTAGCTGCAGAAATCAAAATGCTTTCACAAGAAGTCCAACAGGTGGAGCTAAACCCCTCTTAGTCTCTACAGTGAACCAATATCCATGCTTCTATAATACCTATCAAAGCAAGATTAATGTGACACCCAATAGTAGATCCACCATTCAAAGAAAAATAAATTGGACATATGAAACTGCTTGATTGGTCCATCTAGTCCCATATTATATACACTGACTGGCAGCAGCTGTTTAAGGTCTCAGGCACAGGTTGCTTCCCATTATGGTATGAGAGATCCTTCTAAAGTGGAGACACCAGAGACTGACACGGGGATCTTTTGCTTGCAAAGCATGTGCTCTTCTACTGAACCATGATCCCTTCCCAAAGCACACTAAGGAGCACCAGGTTTAGCATAATACCACTGATGTTCGGTACAGCACTGTGCTACTGTACCATGTAGTACATGGGTCCTTGCAGGGCTGGTTGACTGAGGTGGTCGTCTCAGGCAGCAGATGGAGGGGAGGTGCCCACCTTCGTCTGCTCACTCACCTCCACTGCTTCTCCTCCCCTCACTCCCTAGATTGGAAAAGGAAGAGAGGGACAGAGCAGGTGTGGAGGGGGGAAGAATGGTGGGCTAGCGCCTTGGAGACTTGAGTACTCCATCCCCTCTTCTGCTCCATCCCCTCTTCCTTTTTGCAATCCAGGGAGCAGGAAGAGCAGACGCTGGTGCATTACCCAGTAAGGGAGGGCAAGATTTGGTGTGCTGCCATTCGCCAGAAGGTCCCTGCTACTCACCTGGAGGTACTAAACTTCTTTCACCCTTGGAAAAAGAAAGCTGGGATTCTGTCTCTGTGCCACTCCTGTTTCTAGATGATCGCTTGGGCTGCTTCCTTAGAGGAACTGAGTTACAATAGTGTCTGCAATGTATGCATGGCAATTGTGATGAACAGACCCTTTGGGAAAGTTTCCCTGAAACATGACTTTGAGCATCTCCAGTGTGGGATCTTCCTGAAGTACCTTTGATTTCAGCTCCATGACTCCTCCCTGGTGAGTGGTACTGAGAAATTTCTTTGACCAGACAGAAGATTCTGCAAGGAAAATGCATATCAACTGAAAAACCATCTTTCCCTCCTGCTCCCGCTTTTTCTCTTTTTGCCAGGGGTGGACATGATACACACAAGAGGGTAGCATTATGACCAGAAGTGGTGCTTATGCCAAATGAAATATGGATTAATTTCTCTGTCTTCCAGAAACTATGTATTGCAGTTTGAATACTATTTCCTGACAACAAAAGTGCTACTTTAGGAAGATAGTTTATATCACTGGCAATGACTGAGTAAAGCACTTTGTAGGTTTGTTGAGCTAACAGAGAAGGGCTGTGGTCTCACCAAGGCACATTTTCTCCAGTGCCTGGAGTGTGAGGCCTCTCTGCACAAGAGAATGGGGGCCATGGTGGAGGCTGTTGCACCCTTTTCTGCACATGAGAGAGAGAGAGAGAGAGAGAGAGAATGAATGTGTGCGAGACCCCAAAATGTTACTTGAAAGTCACCACAACTCACCTGTGGATGGATTACGCTTGCTTCCTACCTGATAAGCTTCCCTGCAACTCCAGGCCAATGACATCCCTGCATGTCAAAAGTCAAGCCTGAAGATGGCACCAAGCAGTGGGTTGAGATATGTATTTGGTGGTGGCCAAGAGAAGGGCTGGTCTCTGTACTGGGTTTGGGTAATGAAAATTTCCAAGAAAGAGACAAAAATATCATGGAGACAATCCCAGAAGGGAGGGGACTAGGAACTTGGACATCAAACCAAGGGCTAGAGAGAAATGAAGCATGTGCTCAGCTGTGGTAGTTGTTTTGGCAGGTGCTTTTCATATGAGAGAAATTGCAGCCCTCTGTGGAATGGCACACCTGAATAGAACCACTTCATCTTTAGAGAAGTAATCAGGCAGGCTGAGAAGCTGCACCTATATTGCATGTGGATATGAACTTGCTGCAATTCCCGTTGTCCAATTAATGTCACTCTCTTTATGATACATGGAGCTGCCTTATGCTGATTCAGACCACAGGGCCATCTAGTCTCATGTTATTTTGGCAGTAGTTTCCCAAGTTTTCAGGCAGAGGTCTTTCCCAGACCCCTTTAATGCATTTTATTTAGAATTACTATAATTGGACACAAAGCACTATATGGTATTGGGTGGAGTTCTGAGGTAAACAGAACGAGTGCACTTTCTCCAGCCTCCACGATCATAAACATTATTTTTTTCTTTACCAGTTTGATCTTCCCTATTTCCATATAAATACATGACTCTCAGTTGAGGCTGCTTACATGGGAGACAGAAGTATCTATGTGAACCTACCCATGGTGTTTCTTCAGTCCAGCCAGCTGAACTGAAAAGAGCTAGCTTTTTCTCTGTGAACTGAAAAATATGATAACTTATGTTTGCATTACATTCATCCTAATTGTTCTCTTCAGTTTGTTTGCTGTTATGGCCCACATTGTTATCTGCTGTTATTCTGTTTGCAATCTGTATTCTGTTTGTGGTGCTCCTCTTATATTTAAAAGGGGGAGAGCAACTGTCCACCCCAGCACAGTGACTTTTCTAGTGGCTGCTTGCTGGTGTTCGTCTGCATCTTTTAGTTTGTGAGCCCTTTTGGGACAAGGCGCCGTCTAATTATTTGAGTTTGTCTGTAAACCGCTTTGTGAACTTTTGTGTTGAAAAATGAATATTGTATTCTTAATAAAATAATCCTGCTACTCCTTATTGTCACTATACACTTGGAATCTTCCTTTTCTATTTATCATATTCTAGTTTCTTGTTATTCAGTAAACATCTGTTACATTCATGCCTAGTGTCTCTGTACTACCTGGAACACCAATTCCAAACCTAAAGGGAAAATAGCTCAAGGCCTCTGCCTCCATATACCCTTGTCCTGTTTTACCACTACCTCTCCAAGAGGGAAAACATAGTATTGTTCACCTGCATATGATATTTCACTTAAATGGATGCAGATTTGGAACCACCCTTCACTCACTAGCATCAAGGCTGAAGTTAAAAAACAAACAAATACAAATGTAGCATATGATCCATCCAAAGTTAAGCCTGTTTAGTTCACATCAATTTTAATGAGTTAAACATGTACATAAATCCCCCCTCCCCAGCCACTGAAACCAATGGACTATGCCCATAGGATGCACAGCAAAAAGTATGGCAGGTTCCAAGCCTAATATGTTTATTCAATCGTTTAAATAAATAAATAACACGGGTACTAAAGTGTGTGTGGGTAGGCCATGCGATTCCTCACTTTGTTACAGAACCCTTTACACTGTAGACATATAAAAGACATTGCAAAAAAAAAAAAAAAGTTGATACTTCTCTTCTCAGCTCCCTTCTTGCCAGTCTCACATTCTGGTGCTACTAAACCCTACCTGTACCTAAGGACAAAGCAGCAAGCAACCCTCCTGTTTCAATGCATCTCCTTTCTGTCTTCTGTTCATCTTCCCCATGGCTGCAGCTGCCCCCATACCAACAGGGCTGATTTCAGCATTCAGATCAGATTGATGAAGAGAGTTGAGAGAGAGGATACCAATACCAAAATCCTCAATGGAAAAGTCACTGGAATCCCAAGATGAGCATTAACCCTTGACCAGCAGAATCCACTCCTTTCCTTTCTGTCAAAAAAATGTTCTCTTCACTTTCCCCATCTTTAGCATGTGTAAGGGCAGGGAGGGAGCTTAACAGTCTTCTTAGCCTATGACACACTCCCCCAACAACAGCTACATTTCTCTGGTGTACAATACTCCAGGAATCTGCTTAAAAATCAAGCACACCAGACACCGCTACTCACTGAAACCATTGTCCTATTGTGGGCTTGGGGAGCAGGCACCGACTTCATGCTACTGTGAGCTCATCTCCTCACATGCACACTCTCCTGTAAAGGTTCCCAAATCTGGGTGCCCTTAGTGTATTGCCTGGCACAAACTGGGCACTTGAGGGCAATCCCCCAATTTTATTTTATGTGGATCTGAGGTTTATCTACAGATTGACTCTAACCATCTCTTCTTTGGGTGCAGTTTATTCTGGCTCAGGACTCAGGGGTCACAGGAATCACACCAAAGCTTCACAGGAATGTAACTAGGGAAAGCAGATCCTCAGGTGGAATTTCACCAGACTAAGATTATCCCTAATACCCATCAAAGTCTATTGCCAAACAATCCAGTAATTAGGACCTCAGGTTTTTGACCTCCCCATAGAGAGAAGCGTGTCCTGATGTAACCTTAGGAATTGTATATATTCACCCAACCCCACAGCAAAACAGGGGGCATAAAGCTAGGACACTGAGATCCACGTTGACTCCAACATCAAAGTGGACCCCAAATGGATACAGCCTCCCCCCTTTTAAAGATCTCTGTACCACAGCATCCCCTAGTGCTGAATTGAGGGAATGGGGTGCAGCTGAAGAGGGAGTGAGGGCCCTCTACTTTGCTCCTTACAAGCACAGCGCCCCCTAGCAATATTGAGCCTTGAGGACGAGCCTGCCAGGCTCAGCCTGGACTTAGTCTCAGGATAGAGAGAGGCTCCCTGTTGCATGAGGATGACCCTCCCCTTCCTACTAGCCCTGCCCCAGCAGCTGCAGCTTCTTCCCACGAGAACCTGCTCTCCCTCGCTTACCTGGCTGTTGCTGGGGCTACCGGCGGCTCCGACCGTCGAGGCTCGCAGCCTGTACTGGGCTTCTCCCCTCCCCACTCTCATTCAGATGGTGAGGGGCCGGCGCATGCGGTCAGGGGCAGCCAATAGAGAAGCAGTTGCCTCCTCTGCCGAGCTTAGCATGCGAAGCACCAGCTTCAGAGCCTCAAAGAGTCTGTGAGCTGGGGACGCGGATGGATGCTGTCGGGAGGGAGCTCCCCAACCCCACCCCGTTCTATGCTTACATGCATCGCTTGTCTGGTCCTTTCTTTTCGCAGCAAATCCAGATCAGGAGAGCAAAGCGTTCCTGGTTAGGGACAGGCTCACGGAGGTCGCCACCCCCTGGAAGACCCAATAGCGTGTCCCATATATATGTGTGTGTGAGTGCGGCAAACTCACACGAGTCGACTGTAGTACTCCCAGCCCAGCAGGTCTCTCAGGTCTGCAAAATCTTTTTTATTATTGTTACAGAAATTGCCAACATCCTGGGGACACCTCCACTTTGCGGGAGGGAAATTGAGGCAGAGGAGGTTTCAGCGCTCCTGCCACAAAGGCACACACCCGATCCAGTAAGGGAGATGTACAGCTGGTGGGTATGCATAGCATCTACATAGCGATTCTCATCAACCCCTGCTACATTTGATGGATGCACCGTGAATAAGGAGGCACACACCCCCATCGAGGGCCACTGAAAATGGATTGGGATCCTGGAAAGAAATAAAATGCTCCATTCCCCCTCTCTTTCCCCCACCCCACCAGTCACCTGTCTCCAATCCCACAGCAATAGGTTTTTCCTTATTGCCCCAAGGGTCTAGGTTGCCATGCTATACCTGAGGGGTGTGGCAGGAGGACCCCCAGGGTGGGACATGGACCAAGATAGAGGAAAAGTAGATTCCCACACTGTCCTGTGCTCACAGTTCCTGCAGCTGACTACACATGCATGCAGAAGCTCTCTGTCTCCAGGGTGTGTGTTCACCCCCACCATTACTGCTGGCTGGAAACGCATATGCACAAACACACAGTGACTCAAGACTTGATCTGCAGTGTATCTTACATTCCAAAGTGCTTTACAAGGAGACTGAAAAATACAAACTATATACAGGCACCATATCACGAGTAAGTAACCACAGAGGTGCAGACAGTTTCTGCTGGAGCAGCTGGGGCAGTTGTTTTACACAATACGTAGCAACACCACATGATGGTCTGGTTGTACAGCAAGTTGAGCAACACTGGCTTTTCCCTGCCCAGCCAGCATGGGCAGTTCCAAGGGGTGAGACTCAGCCAGGACACTAGGAGCACACATTTCCACTCTTGGAAGACAGGCTGGGGGTCCCTAGAGATGAGTGTGGGCCCTACCTGGGCCTCAACCATATTCCTCAGTCCAGGAAAGAGTCTCTGAGACAGAGTACAATACCACACCAGATATTCAACAGGGAGGATGTGGTCTCACTGCAAAGAAAATAGGCTTGACTAGACACCTTGGGTGAGCTGGAGAGGGAGTCAGGGGAGGGGCTCATGGAGTACATGTAGATCACATGGCTGAAGTCTTCCCAGTGGCATCTGGTGATGATGATGAGCATCCTATTTGCAGCACTGAAGGCGCCGTCTGGGGCTGAGATTGCACCTGGGACTGACATGGAGAAACACTGACTGCCTCAGACTGTGGGGTCTCAGGTCTGCACTTCTTCTCTTGGACAGGTCTGGATGAGGAAGGGACCTCACAGGAGACATCATCATCTTGCTCACGCAACTGAAGGAATTCAGGCAGTACCAGATCCTCTTTGGACAGCAGCCCACGCTGGTCATTGACTCGGCAGCTCTGTGCCCGGTTTAGCAGCTCCACTAGCCCTGGGGCAAGAAGTAATTCACTGTAGATCTGGCAACTTAATCTAAAGACCACAATGTCACCCTCCAAATGAACATCAACATTCTGGACTTTACTTTCAGATGTTTTTACTTATGGCATATCTATACAACAAACATGTATCAACTTTATTGCATCAGTTTAATTGTCATGGCTCCTCCTGAAGTAACCTGGGTATCATGCTTTGGTGATAATGCTAACAATTCTCTCTTGAAGGTCCCTAACTCCCACTACTGGCCCATCCATGCAGCAGACTGCGAGGGGTGTGAGGGGGTGGTGGATTCAGGGTGCCTTTTGTCAGCCTGCCACTGCCACCTCCCTCCAACATGCTGGCTGTCCATGAAAGCCACAATGATCTGGTTCCCGCTCACCTGAGTGAAAAACTGTAGATCATTCCCCTCCTTGCCATGCTCCTTATGCGCTGTCATGAAACATGTGCAGGACTTCCAGTTCCATTACAGGGACAGCATACCAGAAGCCCCACATTTCATGGCAGCACCAACATGCAAAGAGCATGGAAAGAGTTTTAGTGGGGGGTTTTTTTTGGGGGGGGGGGGTTGTAGCGCAGAGGCAGTGGACCCAAAACACCATCGGTTTCCTGGGCAAAGGGAATGACTATTAAAACAGTGAAATACACTCACTTACCTCTGTCTCACTGGACATAGTGGGACTTACTTTTACGTAAACATGCATAGGATTGCACCGTTAGTCTATTATTGAACTCTGCCTTTCCTTTTTTATTCCTTCTGCTCCATCTATTGCCCTTCCTTTGCCTTCTAGTTCCACTGCATGCCTTTTGCCAAGCCTAGACCGCTTTCACCATTTTTTTCTCCCTTTAAGTCCCACTTCAAGACCAGAGACCTGGTGTAATGCAGTAGTGAAGGTGTGAGTTGGGAAGTTCCCAAAATCAAACCTCACCTCAGCCATGACCTTGCTTGCCTGTCTTTGTAGTCAAAAGGACTACACACTTTTTTTGGGGGGGGGGAAGGGCAGATTCTGAGGATGCGGAGTCCAGTTCTAAATTCCACACTTGAATGGTACACAGAATACACCCAGTGTTGCTGACAACACTTTCTCTCCCTTTGAAATCAAAAGCACCGCCTGGAGCATGTTAATTCCTGTAACTGTATGCATTTTTCAATGGCAGTATGATATTTAGAATTACTAAATTCTAAATATCATACTGCCATTGAAAAATGCATACAGTTACAGGAATTAACATGCAAAAACATATGCAGATTCACATGGTTCTGTTATGGGACAGAACCTTGGGACAACTGGCCCACACTGAACAGGGTTGCTGTCCCTACTTCCACAGATCTCTGTCCCTATCCTCCACACGGATTACCTCCTAGTTATTAATCTTCATTCCCCTTGATTTCCTTTGTCTGGGTGGACCCCAAGTAATGCGAATAATAACATACCTTCCAGGTCATATGTGCGCCGATTGTGGTTACTCTTGGGAGGCTTGGTGAAGGAAGAGGACATCTCTGGGAGTGACTCAGCCTCAGATTCTGCTCCTACAGAGCTATCATCCTGGAATCATAGTGGGAGAGAGAGAGAGAGGGCACGATTAAAGAAAGAACCAGCCAATGATCAATGCAGTGAGCCAGTGAAGCACCATGACACAGGTCAGTGCACACAAGCCACAGATGAGGTGATAACTGGAAAAAAAAAAAAGGAAGGTGAAGATCCACCATCACCATCTCCACATGCTGATGCTCCTTCAGGCTTGGATTGTGCCCCCCCCCCGGTTGCCATAGAAAAACCAACAGCCCTGTGGGGGGTGGGGGAGAAAAGAAACAAGCAAAGCATATTCCCAACACCACCTTTTTCTGTTGTAATCAGTTTCCCCCATTGTTAATCTCGCTGGGCGCCTTTTTGGTTGAATAGCAGGGTACAGCATTTAAATAAATAGATAAATTAATAAACTGGTCCTGAATTAAGCCACTTCAGACCGCAAGTATAAGGATTGTACAGTTGACAAAAATATATCTGCATCTACAGAATTAGCATTATCAGGGAGAAGGCTGACCCAGAGCTCTCTTCATTGAAATCAAGCTGTTGAAAGGCATATTTTCTATGCAGGAACATTCAATCAGTAGCATAACCACGGGGGGGGGGGGAGCCGGGGGAACGGCACGGTTGCCTTCGCTGCCAGACTGGCTCCGACGGCAAGTGGGCAGGGCCACTTTGCACCTCCGTGTAATGCCATGCAGCACTTAACATGCTCCCCCCCCGGCTATGCTACTGCATTCAATCATGTTATACCCAACTGCATCCTGTAGTAGTACTGTCTTAATAGTAGTAAACCACGTCCATGGTCAAGGCTCACCTCACTCTGCTCACAAGAAGGGCTTGCTACAACATGACCAACATCCACAGGTTTCACCTCTGCAATAAACAAATGTCTGTTAGATCCTGGTGGGGCAGGGGAGCACTGAATCAGATCTTGTCTGGAGCTCTAGCAACAGGGCTGGGACCATAGAAGCAACAAAGAAAGAATTAGTGGAGAACAGATCAGGACTTCCTAGAGGAGACAGCATGGAAGAGGCTGGAAATGCACAGGCTGAAGTTGGGGAAATATGGCCTAACTCTTCTTGAATTGGTTAGATGAGATGGGGTTGGAATAGAGGCATGAATCAGCACTATCTCAGTGAAAGCCCTAGAGCAGAGGTTCTCAACCTGTGGTACGGGTACCCCCAGGGGTACGTGAACCTCTTGCTGGGGGTACGCCAAGCCCTGCCCCTTATCTGCCCCATCAGCAGGTAATTAAGTGTTAATTAACATGGATTTTAATTTTTTATGTTCAGAGCCCTTCTGTCTCTCTGATTTTGGTTTTGGGCTTATTTTTGTACTTTGGAAAATGTACTTTGGTGGGGTGGGGGAGGGAGGAGCTGATTTTGATAAGACATTTTTTCACATTTAAAATTGTTTTAGTAGTTTTTTATTTAACGATTAATTATCTAATTAATTAAATTAATCCAATTAAGCAGTTAATTAGCAGGGGGTACTTCAGAAAATTGGACCATGATAGGGGGGTACCCGGGCCTCCAAAGGTTGAGAACCCCTGCCCTAGAGAACAGAAGGAAATAAGATGGCCAATGCATCTGGGACTAGGAAAGTACTGTAATGGATTAAGGGTAGGAGATGGAAGTAAGTAGATTTTCACCTTTTTAGGGCAAGGCTCCTATGCTTTTAACAGCTGTTTAACAGCACACACTAAGCAACTGAACTTTTCCTCATCACTGCATCACCCTGCTGCAGTAAATCTTCATCTGATGAATGCCTGCCTGCCATAATGACACAAGAGTTCTGCCCAAAAAAATTGGCTACCTTAGAGGTCAATGCTTATAAGAATGTGAAACTTGGGTTGTTGATCAGGTGGGATTTTCCACTGTAGGAGTTTTGTTTACACACAGCCCAATCCTATCCTTCTCCCCCACAGAACGGGTGGTTTTGGAAGGGAAGGGGGATTTAAATCCCCTTTAAAGGGGGGATGTAAAGGGGATTTAAATCCCCCTTCCCTTCCAAAGCCTCCCGTTTTGCCCTCCCCCACTGGCTGCACCAGTGTGTGTGTGTGTGTGTGTGTGTGTGTGTGTGTGTGTGTGTGTGTGTGTGTGTGTGTGTGTGAGATAGGATTGGATTGTCAGGCACATATTACAATGCCTGAACACGTAGCTGCCCTGCATGGAGGACCCTTTGTTCCTATTGCAACTGTCTGCTTTTGGTGAATGGCTTTCCATCTGACTTGTTCACTATGAACAGATGCTGAAATGTTGCATGCCATTCTGCACCCCACATTGGACAGGCTGGGCAATGGCAGTGCAACCCTGAATGCCACCCGATGCTGCCTTGGGTCTACTGCCTCTGCACAATTACACAGAACAGCCACTTACCACTCTCCTCACATGGTTTCTCCTCACATGGTTTCTTCAACTGCAGACTGCAACTTCAATTTCTGGTTTGATTTAAAGGGACTATGCAAATGAAGGCACTCTTTCACTTGTGCAGTGCCTGTTAATCAAACCAGAAGTCTTGTGTTTCCTTGTTTGAAGAAACCGCACCTGGAGCAAGGTCCGGAGGTTGATGATCCACTTTCTGCTCATGGGCTGAATCTGCAGTAGGCTGGAGGGAGGTGGTGGTGGCAGCAGCAGCCTGGTAGTGAAGAGCACCCTAAAACCTACCCCCACCCCCACAATCTGCTGCTGATGCAATCTGCCTCACCTTGCCTAAGGGATGGGCTGAAATGTAGCCAACATTTCAGCTGCTGCTCATGATGAAGTTCTAAACTGGCCAGTTCACCAACATCGGCATGGGAAAAAACACCTTACAGAAGCCAGTCATGTACACTGGCCCTCCCACTCACTGAGATCCACATGGCAGTCATTCCTCAGCTAGGGACCAGGAAGGAACCCCTGTCTCATACTGTATGGTGCTGAGCAGTCTATCAGTTGCTCAGCACCATACTCTGGGAAATCAACAGGGCGAAAAGGCCAAGATTCTAGATGAATCACTGTGTGTGCCCTTGAGTTTCACGTACCTTCATCTGACTCCAGCACAAGCTTCTGAGCAGCCACAGTGCTAACTTTATCCTCCAGGTTCAAAGCATGCGGCTCATCAGGCTGTAGCAGGAGAGCAGAGTTAGAGATAGAGAAAGACCATGCTGGAGGGGCTCCACATCAGTTTGGACAGGGCAGGACAGGACTGTATATATGGTGGTATGATAAGATAGGGAGCTTCTGAGCAAGTGGCCAAACAAATGTTCACATACTGCAGTCCACACACACACAAAAATAATTTGTAGGCTGTGACATTCGGAGGATCTGCTGGACCTGCCAGTAACATGTCCAACCGGAAGAGAGCAATACCATAGACTCCAGTCTGGACAAGAGTCTCTCCTGTCCTGTTCCTAACTCTTAGTCCAGATGAACATTTCCCCAAATACTGAGCAAGACATGCTGAAAGCAACAGGGGCAACTTTAGACTCAGATGTAATCAGTAGTTCCACCTTTACAGGTCCCAGCACTTAGCAAAAGCTTGGACTCCCAAACTCATTTTACACATCCCATTTCATTTCTCTATGACCACTCTCACCCGCCGTAGTAGCACCCGTGTAATATCCAAGCCGTACTTCCCCAAGATGGGCTGTAATGCCTCCTGCAAGTGCTTAGTGGATTTTGCCAAAATGCGTACTGTCTTATTGATGGGTGTGATTTCCAGCCTGTAAGGAGAAGAAAGACCATAAATATCTCTAGATTATTATCTAGATCCCTTTCAATCTGGTTTCAGGCCGGGCTTTGGGACAGAAACAGCCTTGGTCGCCTTGGTGGATGACCTACGCCGAGGACTGGACAGGGGGAGTGCGTCCCTGTTGGTTCTGCTGGACCTCTCAGCGGCTTTCGACACCATCAACCATGGTGTCCTTCTGGGCCAACTGGCTGAGTTGGGGGTTGGGAGCACCGTTCTGCGGTGGTTCCGCTCCTACTTGTCAGATAGGTCCCAGATGGTGGTGCTGGGGGACGCCTGTTCGGCATCCTGGCCCTTGAGGTGGTGGCTGTGGCCAGGGGGGCCCTTGCCCAGCTTCGGCTGGTGCACGAGCTGCGACCGTACTTGGATCGTGCAGACCTGACCACGGTGATCCATGCCACGGTGACGTCGCGATTAGATTATTGTAACACGCTCTACGTGGGACTGCCCTTGAAGACAATTCGGAAACTGCAATTAGTGCAGAATGCGGCGGCCCGTGTGGTCACTGGAGGTAGGCGGTTCGACTCTGTCAGGCCACTCCTCCGACAGCTGCACTGGCTGCCGATTCGTTTCCGGGCCCAATTCAAAGTGCTGGTTTTGACCTTTAAAGCCCTATACGGCTTGGGGCCAGGATATTTGAGAGACCGCCTACTTCTATATAGTCCGGCACGTCTCCTTAGGTCATCAGAGAAGGCCCTTTTGTGGGTACTGTCGCCCAGGGAGGTGCGAGGGGCAGCAGCCAGAAATAGGGCCTTCTCAGTAGTGGCACCAACCTTATGGAACTCCCTCCCTTTTGATTTACGAAGTGCTCCCTCCTTGGCCACTTTCCGGCGAGGCCTAAAAACCTTCCTGTTCAAGGAAGCCTTCTGAGCCCTGCCTTTTTTTTAACATCCTGCTGGTACAGCTGGGACGCTGCTGCTTTTTATGCTCTTTTTATGCTCTTGTTTTAATTGTAATGATGATATTTTTAAATTAATTTTTAGATGTTGTTGTATTAATTTTGTTAACTGTTTTTTACTGTTTTAAACTGTGACTTTTGTACTGTATTTGTTGTATTGTATTTCCTTTTTTTGTTGTAAGCCGCCTTGGGTCCCTTCGGGGAGAAAGGCGGGGTAAAAATAATGTAAATAAATATAAATAAATAAATATCCTCCATGGGCAAAGCATACTGCTTAATGCACCACTGTAACCTTGCAGAAGTTGTGCAACCCCATTAATCCACTCCAAATGAATGGCAGGGTGCCCCATTCCTTTCTGCTGGCTTATGCCAGCAAATTCTAGTTTTTCAGATCCCAATATGCAGAATCACAGAAATTGAGGGCATAGGAAAGCAACACAGGAAAGAGGCCAGGATGGCAGTCTCCAACACTTTCAGCAAATCACAGGAAAATGGGCAAAGTGAAGCGGGGAGAACCTGTATAGGCCTCTGAAAAGAAATCTGAATGCTTAGCCCCATGTAGCACAAGTAAGTGAAGGGATATTTTCTCTTCCTTGTGGTTTGAGGTCTGAGAGGCAGAGTCTGTTCTGGCACTGTGAGCCCTGTCCTGTGTTCATACTGGCTTAAAGTAAGAGACTTTGTCTCTGGCTTAAAGTAAGAGACTTTGTGGACAGTGTCCACAAGATGGGACAATACAGCCAAGCCAGTATAAACAGTGGTCCCACATACAATTTGCCTGCAAACTCCCACTCAGGTGCTGTCTGGCCACCTCTCCATGCTGAAATATGGGAGGCTTACATATAAATATGGAAATATATATATTTGCAAATCGGAATGAGCTGTACCCTCCTGGGGCCAAAAATGTGTCCCATGTTTTAGAGGGATGAAGCAAATTTTGGGTCAGTGGTAGCAGCCTGAATTGGTCAATACAGAGCAGGAGGGGGTCTACAGAGACCACACTCACTCAAAGCTGACTCTGGTCTCCAGCTTCACTTCCTGGTCCATTAGAACTAAGCTCTCCTGGTTCAGTGCCAGCGGCTTCTGGGAAAAAGGACAAGAAAAGGCAGACATATGAAGTAGGCAGTAGGTAGACCTTTTTGATGTTGTATAGGATGATTGTATGCATACATGCACATATTTACACTGTGATATATGAAGTTATTGTAAAGTTGCAGGATAACAATAACAATGTGGTAGCATCATGAGACCAAGCTAATGAGACCAACTTGAAAAAGGTAGCTTTAATAATACTGCATTAAAAATCACATTATGAGAGAAAACAATAGGTGATTTAAGGTATTGTGGGGGGGTTGTATGTTACCCTGTGTTTGTCACATTCTTATGACTGGGTGGGTATGAATCCCAACAACTCTGTGTATAGTCCCATGTTATTTTTCATAGTCTTGCGACACACATATTGTTGCAACTTCAAAACCTTCCAGGATTCCCCACAATGCCTCAATGTTGCCTGATTACCTCCCAAGATACTCTTCCCTGGACCATACTTTGTTTTTATTTTTGCTGGACATACGGTATTTATCTTTGATACCTTGGAAGAATATTCTTGATTTGCTGATTAGGTGGCAATGGCAACTATTTGTATCTGGAGAGAGCTGTGAACCAGGAAGGCTCAATCAGGTAATCTTGCCCCATCACAAACTCACTATGTCCCAGCCTCAACTCTTCCTTCATGCAGGAAGATACTTATAATACTGATGTAATTTACAGGTTTGTATGGATTAGTGACAGTGCAAATTTATAAGTACTATGGGGTGGGGCTTACTCTCAGGTAAATCTGGATCACCACCTGAGATAATGTGTGTGAAGCACTTTGGACACTCAAAATGTGCTATACTGTATGTAAAATATATACACATTATCATTATCATCATCATTATTATTATTATTATTATTATTATTGATGTTGTTGTTGTTGTATTTTAAAAGATTTGACATCCAGTACATGCTTTAATCAGGAAGTCTTTTGATGCTAGTCTTTTTGGTAGCCAGGAATGACCTATGATTATATCCAAGTCTGGTCAACAGATATAAGAAGAAAATATTTGCCTGATGCAAATATGCCTTGGAAAGACTAATATACAATCAGAGGACATAGCTGGGGATATCGAGTTAAATATTTATTTCTAGCACTTTTGCAAAGAGGAGCTACAGTCAATAAAGGTATTTGAATTTCAAAGAAACTGAAAGTGCTCTAGACTAGAGTCCAACCTCTAAAAGAAATATTACTCCTGAACCCAACTCCATTTGATTTTCAGCTCTTTGTTTGGTATTAAATAACTAGGTGCTTGAATGGCACAAACTGTCCCATAAACAGTTTTTATGGGCTTTTTCATGATACCAAGATCATTCTTTGCTTCTCCTGCTGATGTAATGGGAATACAGAACCTACATATCGTAAAATGTACATTTGATTTAAAAAGAGCTCTCTTGTACGTTCTTCTGCATCACACATGCATCCAACTAACATGAGAGAAGCTCAGAAGGGCTATCAGTGTCCTCAGAAATGCCGTCAGACATTATTAGCCACGTTTCCTATACCCCATGTTTCCAGAACACATGGTCATAAAGACAGTAGTGCACTCGAGGGGGGAATGGGGGGGGGGAGTGGAGCTCCAGGACTTCTCTTACAGCAGTAGCAGTGATGTCATCAGGAGGAGGACTTAAGTGCTGCTTTTGAAACTTTTTTCAAAGGATCTTACCCAGAAAGAAACATCAGGCTCAGCAGGAGGCAAACTGAGACATTAGCCTTTTGTTTATAGTGGGGTGTGGCTATGGAAGCATGGTATAAATATGAGGGTCATGACAAGCTCCTGCACTTCAAAATTTACCACTATACCACTGCATAGAGATTTCTCATCATAGAGCAATGAGACCTTGAACTTCTCCACAGGCTGAGAAACAGTAGGCTCCTTAAAACAGATCGAAAACTGTTATGACCAGGCTCGAAGCATGTTCATCAGTGTTTTTAAAATGTTTTTATTGTATTTTTAAGGAAGACTTTTAAAAGTATTTTATTCACAACGTGATTTTAAAAAGACTTACAAAGTCATATTTTTAACAATACATATTCTGAACATTTTTAAGCTTTATAATCCCGATGAACATGCTTCGATCCTGGTACAATAGGCTCCTTCTTCCATTATTTCAGCAGCCTAGGAGCCATTTCCCCATGGTAAGGTCATCCCACACAGATGCAGTGAGCATCTGTATACCAGAACAGCCTCTCCAACATGGGCAGGAACAACAATTACACAGAACTTGTTCACTCAGTAGTTGCTCTTTCTTCCTCCTCCTGGACAATGATCAGGAAGGAAAGTCTCATGCAACGGGCTCCACCCACATGGTTTCGGTATGCAGATACCACAGCAGCATGGGACCTGACTTCCTTGACACACTAAGGCAACATGAGAGGGAGTCCTGTGGAGGCTCATGAACTGTAGTTGGTTCCAATGCAGAGATGTTTCAGTGACACATTTTGGTTTTGACTTTTTGGGCAAGAGATTTTTTGCTGTTGTCAATATAGGAGTAAGAAAGTATAGAGATAGGCTGCTAGCAAATAGCTTCTTACTCCTTTATAGTTTCTTTGCTTTGGGGACTAATAATACTTGCCATTTAGAATGTTCAAAGCACTTCACATTCATTATCTCAGTGTAATCCTTACTACAACCCTGTAAGGTAGGCAAATATTATCCCTATATTGCACATGGGGAGTGAGACGGAGAAAATATTGGTAGACACTTTATTGTCTAAACTAAAGTGGCTTTGTGGCTGGACACAGGAAAGAGGACACAGAGAGATTGCATCCCTCCTTCTCAAATCCCTGCAGTGGAATTATTTTCTTTTCTCTTTAGGCTGGGCCTACCTTTTCATTCCCCGCAAGGTAGATCTTGACTTCGGGCAAGTGAAGGCCACGGCGCTGGCAGATCCCAGCTAGCATGTCCTGGATGGAGAGGCCAGAGCGCACAGGGGCCAGAGAGGCAGTCCCATCAGGCAGGTAAATACAGCAGTACTTGACAGTCTGATTCGGATTGTCAGATTCTGAGCCAGATAGGCTCTTCCTGTGGCTCTGCAGAGAAGAAAACTTCACACTTGCACTATCACTTGTGAATACCTTGAGCCTCCTTTTTTGGCCAGCTGCTAAGCTCAAAGCTCAGAGTTCCTACCAGAGAACTTTCTAAGGTTCAAGACCACCAATACAGAACGTCTGTTGTGTGCTGTACCTTCCCATGACAAAACAGACATACATGTGATTTTCACATGTACGGAGTATGTCTTCTCCCTCCATACATGCATAGGAAAAATATCATGTGCAAATGACAAATCTATATTTTAATAACAAACAAACAAACAAACAAACAAACCAGTATTTATATACCTGTACTGCCTTTTCTTTGGTCATCGGATTTCTCCTCCAACTTTAATTCAAAGGTGGTTTACATGGGCAGGCTTTCTAAACCCCAAGGTTTTTTGTTACAATGCAATAATGTTCTAATCTTTCATAGAACCCTTCATTCTAGATGTTTCTTTCACAGTCCAGCTCTCTCTCTCTGGGCAACCTTGACTCCCACTCAAGTGCAGCTGCAGTTCCACTCCCCCACAGAGGCTCTACAACTTATCAGCTCGGCGTGCCGGCAGCTGTTTTAAAAGCTGTTCTACACATTATACAGAATGTGATAGTAGAATTCTGGATTACTATACAAGACAGCAAGTAGTGTGTGTGTGTGTGTGCCTTTGTTAGTGTGCCCCCTTGTTAAGAAAAAATCCCTCCATATAACTAATAAATTAAGGAAAACAGTTTAGCATAACCCTGTCATAAGAACATAACAAACACTTGGCCAGATCAGACCAGGGATCCATGTAGTCTAGCATCCTTGTAGATCAGCCAGAGACTTCTGAGAAGCCCATAAGCAAGTCATGAAGGCAACAGGTCTTCCTCACTGTTGTCCCTGAGCAACAAGCAATGGCATCCTGCCTCTGTACCTGGCAGAGGTTTCATTTTAGTTATCCCGACTACCAGCTGCTGATAGACCTGCATGAATCTGTGTACAATAAACCTCTTTTGAAACCACTTAAAATTTAAATTGGCTAATTATGCTAATTAGCTGGGGGTACTCCAAAATTTTTGACCTTCACTGTGGGTACCCAGGCCTCCAAAGGTTGAGAACCCCTGACTTAAAACAATGGTCACCACTACATCACGTGGCAACAAATTCCATGCATTCATTATGTGTTGTGTGAAACAACACTTTTTTTTTGTCAGTTCTGAATCTACTGTCAATCAATTTCATTGGCTTAACCTGAGTTCCAGTATTTCCCTGATGTGTAGCGTGAAATTTCCAGTATTTCCCTAATGTGCTGAGTTCCAGTATTTCCCTGATGTGCTAGTACTACTACATGCAGGGAGATTTTTTTTTTAATGGGTGGGCATTCGAATGTACGCCTCCTCCCTTCCACCTGCAGTTTGAGGAAGTGATACAGTTCAGAATTCTACCACCTCATTCCATGCAATGAGTAGAATGGTTCAAAGGCTTGTCGGTTCCCTTAGCAGTTAAGATTCAGTGTTCCTTGCTTGCATCTCCAAGATCACGTATTCCCTGTTGACAGCCCTGTGAGAATATATTCTTCCCTGGGCTCATGATGTGAGCACAGTGCTCAGTTATTTACATACATGCCAGTGTTACAGACTAACACACCCAGCCTTCTGGAATGCATTTATAAAGTTTATCAAATTAAAAGAGGGATTCAATCATTCCCGCCCCCCAAGTACTTTGTGTGCCCATACACAGCCTTCAGAAACAGGCACAAGCACAAAAGAGCAGATTCCTTAGCTCCCAAGAAGCAGGTTTCACTGGGAAAGGCTGTGATGGCAATGCGATCCCCACTATACAGAGCTAGCTGGCACCCTCTGGCAATGTGAGTTCTCAACCCTTGACTCCCACATACACACATTCAGCTCTTCTGGGATCTCTGCCCCAGCAATGCTTTCCCCGCCCTGAGTTAATTTCACTCTCAGCTCTCTTTTTATTAACCATTGTGTTCAGGAGGGAGGAGTGCCTTGCCACCAGCTGGGGCTCTCTAGGGCTCTAAGCAATGGTCTTTTCAACCATTTCAGGAGTGGGCATCCACTGGAGAGGGCAGAGACTGCAGCAGCTAAAATACCAGAGCTGCCTTAGCAGCTCATACCCCATGTTCGATCTGTAGCAGTCACAGAATTCCACGTTGTAGAGACCTCCTCCACACTGCACAGTCATAGCCCATAATAGATTGTGTGGGGGCCGGATAGGACCCATGGTGCGACAGTCATGGCATAGCATTAAGCAACTGCCAAGCACCCACACTGCGATGAAGGAAGCGTGACCAAAACTGGAGGGGGGGGGGGAGTATGCAGCAGCACAGTTTTCACTGCAATAGCCCCGTCTCCAGGCCTCGTAAGTTCCAGAAGCACTCACCTCTGTCTGGGAGCTGCTGGTTGCGTAAGAGGACAGTAAACCCAAGTCCAGGCTAGCAGAGGAATTCAGAGAGCCTTGGGATTCACGCCACATGGATGGCCCCTCACTGCCATTTCTCTCCTCTAAGACAGACAGCAAGCTAAGTCAGGTTCTCAGAGGGTACATGAGCCTTGGCCATAGAGCAATTATTACACCCGCCCCAAAATCAGTTGAACAATGGGTCTATCCTCACGTTCAGCTTCGGACTTACCTCCCCAGGGACGTTCCCTCCGGTCTCCTTTCCGAAAGGATCTCCGAGGACTCCTACCGGCCATGTTGCCAGCAGCCTCCACACCTAGTGGCAGTGATTTTCCTGTCTTTAGTTTTGTTTTCTAGGGGAAAGTAGAGAGTATATCAGCACAAGACATGCTGGTTAGGGAGAAGAGGGAAATGGACACCCCTTAGGTTTTGCTAACATCACATCACTTCCCAGACTAGAAGGGGAGGCCTTGTACCTTGTCATGGTCAGATGGGGGGCTGCCACTCCGAGAGTGGGCCCTCAACTCTGGCAAGGGCTGTCCTTGGCTTTCGGCCCTTGCACATGCCTGATAGAGCGGAGATTTAACAAAGCGTGCATAGCTGTCAAACTTCATCAGGTTGAAGATCTGAAGCAAGAAGCATCGGGTTAGTCAAGTACTATCACTATTTCTGCAGCTGACAACCTTATAGCACTTGGACATCAGCATCTCAAGTGGCTTCAACCAAAAGTGAGCAATAGAGATCAGCCACTGTGTCTGAGCAACAGTGCTCCAAATGAGTGACTAGAGGAGCAGGTGGTGTTCCTGGCTCCCCATCCCTGTGGTGTCCTTTCTCCAAACAAACAAACAAACAAACAAACAAACACACACACAACAAACAAACAACACACACACACACACACACACACACACACACACACACACACACACACACACACACACTTAGACTGTTCTCACCTGGAGTTGTTGGACATGAAACATGTCAGGGGTGGGAGTGGCCAACATCTCCTCACCAATCCAGGCCTGCCGGTCAATGTTGACTGGGCTCACCGAACAACTTGACAGGAACTCATCATAGATTCTCCTGGCCTCATGGGCAAGCTATGGAGAAAGCATGTGGACAGAGAGTATCATGGTATCACAGTAGACAAGAAGTCAAAGTACCCAGTGCTATCTGTGTCAGCTCTGCTCTATGCTCAAAGAGTAGGATATGACAGAACCAGAATTAGGGTCCCTGTATTCGTCTCATGAGGCTATATGTATGTAATAGTTCTGAGCAAGTGCAGTGAAAGTATGAAATTGTTATTAATTTGGATGCAGGAACATAGGAAGCTACCTTACACTGAGTCAGACCATTGATCCATCTAGCAAAGTATTGTTGACCCTGACTGGCAGTGGCTCTCCAGCCTTTCAGACAGAGGTCTTTCCCTGTCTTACCTGGAGATGCCAGGGATTGAACCCAGGAACTTCTGCATGCACAGCATGTACTTTGCCACTGAGCTACGGCCCTGCTCAGCAGGCTGAGAATCTAACCTTTCCCCTTTCAAAAAGATCATGTTTCTAGCCCTTCTAACGATGCACATAGGTTTGAAAGTGTACAGACAATGCTTGGTAAAATCTTCAAAGTCAGAGGCATGCTCAGTCAGATTTCAAGTCATTAGGAGAAAGGGTTTCAATCCTCTGCATAAGCTCCTTGCTCTTCCCCCATGACTGGCACAGGCCAAACAATTATATAAACGAGGGAAAAACATGAACATTTGCATAATGTTGAACAGGTTGCAGAATTTAGCTTTTCCTGATGAAGAATTTGGTTTCCATGTACTATATATTTGCAGCATGATGTGTACAAAATCCTGCTCCTTAGTGGTTAGGAATCATTCTAGCACTTCTTGGCCTATTGGCTACCATCTCAGCTTCCTCACAACCAAGACAATGTGTATTCCAGTTAATTATTGACAAATGTGCAATATACCCCGTATTGTCCCGAGTATAAGACGCACCTGATTATAAGACGCACCCTTAAAGTTTGGTGCTATTAAAAAGTTTTAATTAAATCACTGGCATTAAATTGCAACAGCCTGATTATAAGACGCACCCCTAGTTTAAAAACTTAAATTAGAAGAAAAAAGTGAGTCTTATACTCAGACCAATACGGTATAACTTCAAACCTTGTGCAGAGTTTGACTTCCTAAGAATCTCAGTCTTCTGTTTCTAAATCTCGTGATGTTAAAAAGTTTGAATATTCCATCATTCAGGACAAAATTAGATGCAAGCACAAAAGAGCAGATTCCTTAGCTCCCAAGAAGCAGGTTCCACTGGGAAAGGCTGTGATGGCAATGTGATTCCCCACTATACAGAGCTCATGATTGAACTTATGGCCCAATCCTATCCAGGACTAGGCTGGCGCATGGAAGGGTTTACAACAGCAGAACATAATTCCTCTGTCATAAAATGTGTACACCACTGGCAGCTATTTTAGGAGCACTGCTGCAAATAGCAGCAGCATGAGAGGACTGCTGCCGGACCCAGATAGGTAAGTCTGACTGTGGCGGGATAGGCAGAACTGGTTGGGGAGAGAGTAGAATGGGGAGGAGACAGGGCGAGGAGGAGGCGGATCAAGGCCGGAAAGAGGGCAGTATCAGCAGCAACAGTGCTGCTACCGATATGCTATCCCCCTTCCAAGCAAAATAACTGATGTAAATCCGAGTGACCCATGCAGGTGGTGAAGGCTTATACAGGCAAGGGAAGGGAACAAATGTTCCCTTACCCGGGGGAGACCTCCGGGGGCTGAAACTCCCCAGTGGGATGCAGTGCATGCCCCACTGGAGTGGCTGCATTGGCACAGGGGAAGTTAGGATTGGGCTGCCCTGATCATTATTTTCTGAGTGTAGAATATGAGTTCATTTTGTGCAGGATTTTGATTTTTCCTGCTTAGTCTGCCCCAAGCAATCCTCTTACCTGTTGAGTTCTGCAAGCTGGGATCTTCTGGAACCGTTCACATGCTTGCCAGAAATATACATTCTCAGCACTAAACTCCTTCTTCAGGAATTCCTGGAAAGAGGGATATTGGGATGAAGGTTATTCACCTTTGTCGCACCGCAGGATTCTTCTTATAATGTTCTAGTTTGGCCAAAGTGGAGTCAAAGACCCAATTTCTTCATTGCCAGCGCACGCGCGCACACACACACACACACACACACACACACACACACGAGAGAGAGAGAGAGAGAGAGAGAGAGAGAGAGAGAGAGAGAGAATTCAACAGAGAACTATACTTAGAGCTGGAGAGGTTGGGGGAACTGGTTGCCATTTGGCCCAGTCTAGAAGAACTCAAAAGTAGGGAGAAGGATATGTGTAGAGGGAGGTGAAGACAAATAAAAGTGTGTTATGAAACTCACGGTGAAGTAGGCAACACCAAGTCGGTCCTGCAGTAGTGTCTCGAAGGACTCAGCCCAGCGGGCTACAGTTTGCCCCAATGACTGAGTAGCGCTCTGGGTGATTGGCAGGCTGTTCACACTGTTATTACTGCCCCGACTCCCAGAGCTGTTTAACTCTGTGGAACAGAGAGATATTTCAGTTCCTTTGCAGGCCCATTTGCTGAAGTGATGCTAAATGTCAGGGTAGGCCCATCTTGGCACTACCCAACATGTAGCAGATCATGCTGACAAGTCCTGGGGTTGGAAGGGGGCAACTGGCGTGCTGTGTTCCCACCCCAACTAAACATCATCCTGTAGTATCTTGGGAAAACTTGCTTCATCTTCCAGTAGCAGGATAGTTGAGAGCCGTTTTATGTAGTTCAGGGTGCCAACTTGAGGTATTGTGGAGTCTGGGTCAGGTTTTATTGAGTCTGCCTCTGTATTACTCCACATCTCCTGTTAGCCAGTCGATTCTGCTGTCATTATCGGGCCTTTGACACCAAGTTTCCAACACCACACCCAAGACAGTGGCTCTACTTACCTCCATCTGATACAGCCAGGCCCTGCAAGAGAAGGATGAGAGTGGTCAAAGGCTTCTTTGGGATGGAGAGAACCTAGCAGAAGCAGTATCCAGGACAGAGGCAATCAGTGCTCAATGTCAGATACCTTCACAGGGCATTTAACAGATACAAGTGCAGGACGACCATCTCCATTCATAAAGATCTCAGCTCAGAACAATGCCAGCCCATGGCTCAGCCTATCCTCACAACATGCTATTATGGAAATCTGCTGTAGTCAGAATCTCTTGCAAACAATGAAAGGTGGGTAGGGAAGCACTGATGCCTTTGGTAAGAATAGAGTCATGGCCATAGACTTTGCTTAGCAAACACTCCTAGGCCCACCACAGGTGGAATTCATCAGGGTCAATGATGCCTATGGCTCAAAATTAGTCTTTGCATAATGTTAGTGCTAAAGGACCATACCCAAGAACCAATGCCCCAGATCACAACTCAGATACGGCACAGAGGCCAGTCTTGTAAGGGTGCCACACCCTAGTCAAACAAATTGCATGATGGCGGTGTGTGTCATTTGGTCAAGTCACCACCACGGCATATTCAGAATTCTAGATTAGTCTAATACAGGGTTCTCAACCCTTTCCCGGCCAAGTACCACCTCCGGCGCCACTCTCCTGCTGTGTACCACCGGAAGTGACTGGCGATGACATAATCACCAGTTACTTCTGGGTTTTCAGGTTTTCGGAGGCCAGAAAATACAGATAGGAGGTTCTGGGCAGGTGGGAGGGCCCTTCTCAGTGTTCCAAAGGGGCTCGGCCAAAGGCAGGAGCCTCTCGGAAGTGGAAATGCTCTGCCAAAAGTGCTGCATCAGAGCCAGGTTCTGCTGGTCCGGTGGTTCGAGTACCACCAGCAGTTGGCTAAAGTACCACTTGGTTGAGAACCCATGGTCTAGTAGGTATGTCAGATCACATAGCCCAGAAAAGGATTAATGGAATCAGCACCACTGGCGTCGACAGGGGGAAGCGGGGGGGGGCGGGCCGCCGGGGGGTGTCACGCGTACAGGGGTGACGCGCGATTCCCCCCACTTACTTTTTTGAAGCGAAGGTGGGCCCGCCCGCCCTCCCCTGTGTCCGTTTGGCTCCAAAATGAGCCGAAAACGGAGCGGGGAGGGCGCTCTGCTCCTGCGCGTGACGTCACGCGCGGGGGCGGAGCCTCCCCCTTAAGGGCGACGCGCGCCCCCGCTCTGGGGTGACGCGCGTCGTCGCGACGCTGCTGATCAGCACGATAGGAAATGTCTGGCAGTTTGATCCTTCTAATGCCAAGAGAGAATAACTCCCCAAATTGGAGCATAAATAGTCAGTCGTATACAAAAAACCCACAGCTGGCTCTACCCAAACAGTTTGAATCTGGCCTAATGTTACACAGTCTCTGGGATATCAGACATTTCCAGTATGATTGGCACTACAAGACAGTTATCCACATATAACCACAATCACAGGGAACCAGCCCATGAAGCAGATCACAGAGATATCACCCCCGGTTCCGGCAAGCTGATCTCACACAGGAATTATTTTGGTCTCATCTCCTTTCTATAGAGTACAACCAAAGGATGCAACCAGTACAGCCACTTTCCAAGCAACTAACTGGGCTTCTGGGGTTGGCTGGCAATAATGTATAGATACTTGCAAAGCCTTGCTGTTCCACAACAGAGTTTCCCAAACCAATACCTGCCACTCACCCCAAATTTAACCTCCTGCAACTTCTTGGTTTTGTTTACCTCATGAGGCTCTCACATGCACAGTTCTGTCTGTGGCCCTTCTGTGCCTTTTGTGGCTGCCAGTCATGCTTAGTTGTGCAACATGATATCAGAAACTCTCACACCACCACCACAGTTCTTCTGTGTTCACAGCAGATCGCTCAGTACAAGCTGGAGCCTGCGAAAACCACTGTGATTTCACAGGTCACAGAAGCCTCATGCCCAACGTGACAAGAGCACTCCCGGGCTGGGGGTGGGAAGAGCCACTGAGATGCTACACAGACACAGGCACTGCGAGTGCTTGTACTCTCTCACAAGGTACAAAGCAGCATGAGATGAGGACAACCAGTTAAAAATGTAACCAGACTGAAAGCCACAGCCTTTCTCCTCCAGGATCCCATCCTCCTCTCGACTATAGCAGTGTTACATCTGCTCCCCCTAATCTCTGTAGTCTCTTTCCCCATAAAAGGGAAAGGCACCAGGAAACATGCAGCTGGCATGAGGCCCTACAAGGAGAAAACCAGCAAGTGTTAATCTCGCTGCTGGGCAAGGGATCATCCCAACCAACCTCCAATGCCAAGAACAGGGAGGAAGCAGGAAAACCCGTGTCGTCCAATGCCCGCAGTTTCTGAGTTGTGGTCTCTGGCCCTGCCACCCCCCAGTAGCAGCTGAAGTGTACTCACTCACCATTCGGCCATTTTGGATGCCCAGGTGTTTGGGTTTTCCCAGCATGCCTCGAACTGCTGTCACCGGTGGTCCTTTAAACCCAGGACCATCAGCCAAGGAGAAGCCCCTCCCTGAGGCTGCAACACAACCCTCAGAGCATCCCTGGAACGGCAAGCAGGGAGAGAAAGAACGAGTGCAGCTGCCTGCCACGCTCACTCTGCTGCACTCACTACCTCTTTTCTCTGCCACAGGAAGTGTCACTATGGAAACCAAAACCACAGCTCAAAATGGGGTTTGGAAGAGAGACTCCCTCTTTCTAAGAGCACAGCCCCACAACCATCTATAGCCCAGGGCTCCTCTATAAAATATCTGCCAGGATCTAACCATAAAGGATTCTGTCTCCTGATAAGGAGGCTAAAGCATCATGAGCTGAAGCCAAAGAAATTTACTGGCATCCACAACAAGGAGCCCCCAGAGACAGGAACTGCACAGGCACAAACAAGGTAGCAACAAGGCATGTTTCAGCAGAAAAGCTGCGGAAGGAGTAAGAGCCTGAAAGCAGCAGGTTGATGAGGACACACTATGTCTAGGCTTCAGCACAGAAAAGCAAAACTTTCATAAGAAGAATCATTCTTCATGCAACTCATCAGGAGCATTGGAAGTTTGTATTGTTATCACCACCAATTAATCCCCAAACCTGCTAGAAGAAAGACAAGGCAAAGAGCTGAAAGAGCCATTGTGTATGTGCAGTGCCTCCAGTCCAAAAAATGACACGTAAATAATAACCAGTCCAACATTATTTAATGCCTTGCAGTGATAGTTAACTATTGAAACCTTTGAATTGGTTTCAAACCCAGGTGTCACATGACCTGACAATTTCATTGGTAGTGAGTCTCCCTGTGAATTTCATATGGATGCTATTGTATTGCTGTCTCATGCACATTCTGAAAAGGTAAAGGACCACTGTTACTCTTCCTTTGCCCTGAGGATAATTATAATAATAATAATTATTATTATTATTATCATTATCATCATTATTAACAGTATTTATATACCGCTTTTCAACAAAAAGTTCACAAAGTGGTTTACAGACAAAATCAAATGATTAAATGGCTCCCTGTCCCAGAAGGGCTCACAATCTAAAAAGATGCAGAACACCACCAGCAAACAGCCACCAGAAAAGAGACTGTGCTGGGGTGAAAGGGGGGCAGTTACTCTCCCCCTGCTAAATAAAAGAGGAGCACCAATTGACAAAGTGCCTCTTGCCCAGTTAGCAGGGGATTTGCAGTGTATTCATTCACACTCCCACTCTTGCAGGCACTGGTGTTGCTAGAGGTGGGGCGGAACGGTAAGTCTTGCACAGCAGTAACCACTCTGTTCCATGATGGCCCCGTCCACTCGCCGTCAGAACCAGTCCGAGCGGCAAAGGCAATGTGCAGGGAGTCTCCTGCGCGTTGCCTTCGCTGCTCGACTGTGTGACATCGCCATGAAGTCGGCACGTCATCCATGTGACATCGGTGTGATGTCCAAGGAGCCAAATACTGCATTCAATCAGCCCCAACACTGGCAGCCAGAAAAACGCCACCAGGGTGAACTGAGCGGGGTGGGGGGGGCAGGAGCATCACTGCTGAGACCTGCTGCATAGGAGCCTAAGCCTTGGTGTAGCTGTCATTGTGCTGTCTTCCCTCTCCTCTCCGAGTGTCTGCCTTCTACATCATGGCAGCAGAGAACAGGTGGCTCATAGCCTATAAAGGGCTACCCCTCCCACTGGAGCCCAAAGAGTGAGGATACTGCAAACCCGGAGCCCTGGTAACAGACAGGCCCCTCCTCCCTCCCACCTAGAAGCCAACTAAAGTAAGAAACAACTAGGTTGGGGGGAGAATGGAACCCTATTGTAACAAAGTGGCAAGTGTGATCAAGACAAAGTTTTTATTGAACAGTATCAACTGGAGCAATGTGTGTGGAGTCCTCCTGGGGCAGAGTGCCTACAGTAAGAATTCTGAGAAGATACAAAATATCTTGCCACCCATATTGTGAGGGCACCAGGCTGTTTGTGCAAAGTCTGCCTTCGTGTGCAAAGTGCCCTTTCCCATAGTTCCCAATCCTAACACCCCTGTTCCTTTGAGTCTGTGCTCTAAATGTGCATGACATGAGGCCAGAGTGAGAGATATAGCTCCATGCCGCACAGGCTGTCATCTGATTTCTGGTGGCCCTGGCAGGGTCTTTAGTAGTGGGGTTGGTGTGCTGTGATTGGTTGCCAAGAATAGTCTGTATCCCATACTCTACTGTAGGAAAATGGGTGGGGTGGCCAGGAATTGAGATTATCTGGAGTTTTCCCCCTCCCCATTGTTTTCTATGGTGGGGTGTTTTGTTTTGTTTTTTTGTTCCTATGCCAGTTCTAATGCTGGCATAGCATTGTGCCAGTGTTTGGGGCTTGTCAGTTCCCTGGAGGGGTTTAGGATATAATGGAAGTAAGCCAACCCCTCCCCAGTCTGCCCACATCCCACCCACATCTCCATCCTGTTTGGGGGTTTATGGTGGTTGTAGTTGTGCCGGTGCTGAAGAAGGTACATTGGTATAGCGTTCTGATGGTGTCCATGGTGCATCTGCTGTCAGAATCGGGGTTACAGCAGTGGGGCTTCGTTCGCCACCAGCACAGCTGCAGTTGTGTGGTGTCCAAGCATGTATGCCAATATCCCATACTCCCCAGAACATGGTTTCTAAGGTTTAGAATTGGACTGCCTGAGAACCATGGCACTTAAAATGTTACTGATGTACCATGGCTCTTTTTCTTGAATGTGCTGGTATATGGATGTGTATAGACAATCTATATGATGATACAGAAAACCTTTATCCTATGGGGGGGGGGGGTTGCCTGAGGCAAGAGAATCCCTGAACAGTGGAATGAATTTGTAGTATCAAATTCCTAAGCCTTTCTTTATATATTACTGTAGTAGGCATTGTCAGAACCATGTTGTTATAGCATGCAACAGGAACAGATTACCATCTTTTGTGTTTATATAGCCCTTTGTATACAGATTGATGGAAGGCAAAAGATCCTTACCTAATGAACACTAATAGTCAGCTGATGTTCTGAGAATGCAAGTCACAGCCTACCTGCCAGTGCCAGGGTGGGATCTGAGACCAATCACTGTTCAGCATGGAAGTGAGTGCCATTGCCAAGACTGGGAAAGAGAAGCTGTCTGAATTTGGGCAGAAAGCCAGCATATGCATGTTATTTGGCCTTTAATTTTAGGTGGACTGCAGCTGCTTTTTTGAGGATGTGGGTTGCTGTGACTTTGGAGGACTGATAAAGATGGAGATGGTCTCACCATCAGGAGTGTTGCTGCTAGTGTTTCTGTGTGCTTGCCTCCCCTCTACTGCTCAACTTGTGTACTTAAAGAATATCGCTTCCAGAACTTTCTCTTCAAGGAAACAATGTAAGGCTGCTCAGAAATGTCCTGTCTTTGGGGAAAGCAGTGAGAGTGAAATGGCTGTCCAGTGTGGAGAGACTCTTCAAACATGGCCTTAGGAGCAGAGCTATGCTGCCACTCAACGAGGGCGAGAAGACGATTACGGACACATCATTACGCTCTCTAGAAGACCACTGAACGCGGATTAGTTACTTACTCCTTGTTGTTGTTGTTGTTCAGTCGTTAAGTCGTGTCCGACCCTTCGTGATCCCATGAACCATATCCCGCCAGGCCTTCCTGTCCTCCACTATCTTCCTGAGTTCGCTCATTTTCATGTTCGTTGCATCGGTGATGCTGTCTAGCCATCTCATCCTTTGCCTTCCCCTTCTCCTTTTGCCTTCAATTTTTCCCAGCATCAGAGTCTTCTCCAGAGAGTCCTCTCTTCGCATTAGGTGGCCAAAATATTTGAATTTCAGCCTTAGTATCTGTTCTTCCAGGGAACAGTCAGGGTTGATTTCATTTAGGATTGACTGATTTGATCTCCTAGCAGTCCAAGGGACTCTCAGGAGTCTTCTCCAGCACCACACTTCAAAAGCATCTATTCTTCGGCGCTCAGCCTTCCTTATGGTCCAACTCTCGCAACCATACATTGCTACTGGGAACACCATTGCCCTGACTATGCGAACTTTTGTTGGCATGGTGATATCTCTGCTTTTTATTATGCTGTCTAAGTTTGCCATAGCTTTCCTTCCAAGGAGTAAGCGTCTTTTAATTTCATGGCTGCTGTCTCCGTCTGCAGTGATCTTGGAGCCCAGAAAAGTAAAATCTGTTACTGCTTCCATTTCTGCCCCTTCTATTTGCCAGGAATTGATGGACCCAGATGCCATGATCTTAGTTTTATTAATGTTGAGTTTCAAGCCAACTTTTGCACTCTCCTCTTTCACCCTCATCAAGAAGCTCTTTAGTTCTTCTTCACTTTCTGCCATTAGGGTGGTATCGTCTGCATATCTGAGGTTGTTGATATTTCTCCCGGCAATCTTGATTCCGGCTTGCGATTCATTCAGCCCTGCATTTCTCATAATGTACTCTGCATATAAGTTAAATAGGCAGGGTGACAATATACAGCCTTGCCGTACTCCCTTCCCAATTTTGAACCAGTCGGTTGTTCCATGGCCGGTCCGAACTGTTGCTTCTTGACCCGCATACAGGTTTCTCAGGAGACAGGTAAGGTGGTCTGGTACCCCTATCTTTTTAAGAATTTGCCACAGTTTGTTGTGATCCACACAATCAAAGGCTTTTGCGTAGTCAATGAAGCAGAAGTAGGTGGTTTTTTGGAACTCTCGGGCTTTCTCCATGATCCAGCGCATGTTGGCAATTTGATCTCTAGTTCCTCTGCCTCTTCGAAACCCAGCTTGTACATCCGGTAGTTCTCGGTCCACGTACTGCTGAAGCCTAGCTTGTAGGATTTTGAGCATAACCTTGCTAGCATGTGATATGAGTGCAATTGTGCGATAGTTTGAACACTCTTTGGCACTGCCCTTCTTTGGAATTGGAACGTAAACTGACCTTTTCCAATCCTTTGGCCACTGCTGAGTTTTCCAAATTTGTTGGCATATTGAGTGCAGCACTTTCACAGCATCATCATTTAGGATTTTAAGTAGCTCAGCTGGGATATTATCATCTCCACTAGCTTTGTTGTTAGTGATGCTACCTAAGGCCCACTTGACTTCACTCTCTAGGATGTCCGGCTCTGGGTCAGTGACCACACCAGCGTGGTCATCAGGAACATTAAGATCTTTCTTGTATAGTTCTTCTCTGTATTCTTGCCATCTCTTCTTAATCTCTTCTGCTTCTGTTAGGTCTCTGCCTTTTTTGTCCTTTATCATGCCCATCTTGGCACAAAACGTTCCCTTGATATCTCCAATTTTCTTGAAGAGATCTCTAGTCCTCCCCATTCTGTTGTTTTCCTCGATTTCCTTGCATTGTTCATTTAAGAAGGCCTTCTTATCTCTCCTTGCTATTCTCTGGAAATCTGCATTCAGTTGTTTATATCTTTCCCTTTCACCTTTGCTTTTTGCATTCCTTCTTTCCACAGCTATTTGTAAAGCCTCATCTGACAGCCACTTACTCCTAGTTACTAGTAACTAGTAAATAAACAGCGACGAAAATTGTGGCTTTCCCCACCGTTTCAGTATTTCTGTAAAGCAGGAACCGGGGATAGTACGGTACAGTACTTGGCGTGGTAGACGACCCATCCCATTCACGAAGCATGCAAAGGTTCAAACCTTGTGCTCGCGCGGCGCCGGTATCAGGCGCAGTTGGGGTTCTCTGAAATCTCCCGACACGAAAATGCTGCAGTAGCAGCAAGAGCTCTGGGACTACTAGCTCTCTCCCGCCTCTTCATTTCCATGGCTACAGGAGCAGCAGGAAGTAAACGAGAAAGCTGACTTTATCTTCCCCCCCCCCCCCGCAGCACAGCCCGAGACTCCGGAGAAATTCTGCGCCTCAAGTCGCCTTGCTGCGCGCTGCATATTTGGGCAAGTCTTATGAAAGGGGGGGGGGGGAGACTTGTACGGATGGGCTGAGCCACGCGCTTCTATTCTTTGGAAGGGGTTGGGAAACTCAGCGTGAGCAGCCCTAGAAAATGGTGGGAAGTTGTGCAATCTCCCCTTCCTCACAAGCAGAGGGAGGGAACATCTGAGGGAGCAGCAGAGGCGTTGGGAGCCTTCTGAGTAGTAGCTGAACCCTACAAAGCTGCTGGTGCCTCAGCTTTGCTCTAATTCGGTTGCTCAGATGCACAGGAGACCAGGCCAGGCACCCGCACCTTTGACAACAGTGTGAAAGAGGGAATTTCAGATCATGCCACTTTTCTCCTACAAAGATGCAAAGCTTCATGTGCCGCTGACATTCCCTCTTCTTCTGCACAATTATTAGAGGTGCACGACCCCCCCCCCCATGTGCACCTAGTTGCTCTGTGCTCTGACCCCCCTTCACACACAATTCTGGCATTCCTTTCCAATGTAATGCATACTGGGTGACTATTATTTTTAGACATCTAGAAGTGTTTAGAGAACATTCCCTTGGGGAAACTCTCAGCCTGCAAGTTGGTAATCAATCTCCATAAAGAGAGGTGAACCTGAGGCAATCTGGCACATAGGCAGTGCCGGAGCCTGAGGCTTCAGTCCTATACAATTTCCTGGGAGGAAGTCCTATTGAGTTCAGTGGCACTTACATCTGAGCAGATATGCATAAGGTTGTGCTGTAAGGGCTGATTCACACTACACTTTTCCAGGCGCGGATGCCCCTGCCCCAGCACGCAGAGCTGGCCGGAAGTCCTCCTGCTGTCCCGCCTTCTTGTGAAGGTGATTGGAGGTAGTTCTGATTGGCATGCAGCCACTCTTCCCGATTGGTAGGCTGCAGTAGCTCCGCGAACCCTCCCAGCTCCGCGAAGGCAACCCCCTCAAAAGATGAGGGGAAGCCATTTTTCCAGCCTCTGCGTTGCGGAGCTCGCAGCTGCTCCGCAAGCTTCCAAAAGAGCTCCGCGCTACGCTACGCAGATCCGTAACGCGCCTGGATTCCTGTAGTGTGAATCAGGCTTTAAGAGAGCAAGTCCCTACCTAAGTAGTTGTCCCCCACCTCATTGCTGGACCTGTTGCTGAATCATGCACTGGACATTAAAATAAGACTGCAGTCCTAAGCATGCTTCCCTGGAACTCAATCAAAACCTGCAGGACTTACCAGTACTTCCAATGAAAGTATGTTTGGTATGGCAGCATTAATGCAAAATATAGTTATGATTTCTCTTCTAGAAATCTAGCATGTGGGCCAAATCTCTCTCCTGAAATGGACTGTGTCTTTTCCCTGTTCTCCATGTTTTCTCTGGTGCCATCATTGAACACAAGAGAGATGGGAGGGCTTTTTTATGTTGCTGAAGTAGTTCAGGACTGCAGCAGGGAGAGAGAAGCCCTCTCACTTGGCTTTCACCCTTGCTTGAGAACTACGGTCTGCATTCGATGGATTGCTGAATTCTTCATTTGCAGAGCACGACTCTCATGAGTCATGGTAGATTTTCTTCTTATGGTTTCTGGGATTTTTTTACAGGTCAAATAAAGGCATAAAATACAGTTTGTGAAAGGGTAGTATGAACCTAATACATCAAAACTCAGATGGCAGTTGGCAATTATCAAAATGCTGTTGTTTCTGGTAAACTTACATGATGTTAAAAACTAACCTCCACATATAGAGAGGGACACCTGACTGATGATTTTTAAAGTTCCACAACTGACAACACTGGAAACTTGCCGAAGAGAGGTGCCTCTCTTTTTCCTCGCATTATTTTTCTTGTATTTATTTTTATTATTCATTATTTTTCTGACCTTAGCCATGGCTATGCAACAGCTTCTGTGTATGAAGGAACATCATCGCCGCCCCATAACAGCTCTTGGCTATCATGCAGCTCGACGGGAGTGCCTCACTGGCTTTGAGGGTGAGTCACAGCATGATGTTATTTGCACTCCCACAATAGAGCACAGACCCAAAATATCCACAGAGCACAGTCCAAATCACACATTTACATGCATTCCAAGAGCTTACCACTTACAAACGTTGAGTACATGGTCCCCGTGAGTATGGTCCCATGTCCAAATACTACTCAGAATGCTTGCTTGAGCTCATTCCCTGGAAGGGAACCATGCAAGCTCAGTGCTCTTAGTCAAAACTTTCCTTTCCTGGAGTCTCTCCAAATATGATGAAAAGGAATTGATTCTAGTTCCTTCTGAAATGGGGTCCTAACCAAACAAACATGTCACTTTTCTTACCTTGGTAGATGGCGTGATTAAATGGTGGGACGTGGAGAGTGGGCGTGTGTCCCTGCGCACCAAAGAGCATGCTGGCCGTGTCACCCACTTCCTTTCCTGGCCACAGGCACGGCTCCTCTTCTCTGCTTCCAATGACCGCTCTGTGCTAGTGTGGGCTCCAGGCGGCACTGTGCTTGACCGTATCCTGGTAAGAAGAACCCACCTCATGATCTTCCAGGGTTAAGAACCAATAACAACAACTCATGAAATGTTCTGAATGTTATTACAGTACTTAGAATTTACCCTAGTACATCTCTAGAGTGACTGTGCCAGACCCCTGCTGCTCAAGGACCTCTCAGTCAACCAGTGGCGTTGTGCGGATTCCTGGGTTATACCAATTTCACCTTTCGTCCTGTCAGTATTTTCTATAAATCTAATTTGAAGCCTTGAGGTTTACAGTGAGATGGGCTTTTGGCAAAGACAGTACAGTATTAGATTTAGTTGTTCTCAGCCTCAGGTGCCCTGCGAGTCTAATTACTTGAAGATTTCTTATATGACCAGGCCCTTTCGGAGAGTCCTGCAGGGCAATGACGAGGCAGTGCTGTGGTAATAGTACCACCACCACTCCCGCCACAGTCCCTACAGTCCTCTTCTTTGTGCATGCTCTTCCAGTGGGTCACCCAACCTTTTTTTTTTTTTTCTTTCCAGCTAGGCTACCCCATCTTCACCCTGGCAATCAGTCTGACTCGGCATCTACTGCTATGTGGCAGCAAGGGACGCCTGGTGGCCTTCCCATTGGATGAAAGGAGAGAATCTGGGCATGTGGTCAACATGAGCCAGGGCTTTTCTGACCAGACGCACACAGACATTGTGTCCTGCATCACCTGCCTGGACAACCAAATATACACTGCGGGGTGAGTTGGGGGTGGAGACAGAAAACTGAACTCTGCCTGTAGGCAGAAAATTGGCACGCTGGGATGGCACTCTGGGGGGTTACTACCACAGATTAAACACTTCCTAGTGTACTGCTCCATAGGGTTACAACTGCTTCATTAAATGCTCCTGTCTTATTGCACTCATGTCAATCAGAGCCTTATTAAAGCCCTGAACAGTCCTAGAAGGGAATGTGTGGGTCTGACAAGGGCTATGGTAATACAACAACTGAAGTATACAATGCAGTAAGTCAGGGGTTCTCAACCTGTGGTACGGGTACTCCTAGGGCTACGCAGACCTCTTGCTGGGGGTACGCCAAGCCCTGCCACTTATCTGCCCCATCAGCAGCTAATTAAGTGTTAATTAACATGGATTTTAAACTTTAATTATTTTCGGAGCCCTTCTGTCTCTCTGATTTTGGTTTTGGGCTTATTTTTGTACTTTGGAAAATGTACTTTGGTGGAGTGGGGTGGGGAGGGAGGAGCTAATTTTGGGAAGTGTGACTTGGGGAGAAAAAAGATTCTTGCATCTCTCTCTCTCTATCACGCACGCACGCACACTCACTCACACAGGGAGAGATAGTTAAATAAGACATTTTTTCACATTTAACATTGTTTTAGTAGTTTTTTATTTAACGATTAATTATCTAATTAATTAAATTAATCCAATTAATGAGCAGTAAATTAGCAGGGGGTACTTCAGAAAACTGGACCATGATAGGGGGGTACCCGGGCCTCCAAAGGTTGAGAACCCCTGCCCTAGAGAACAGAAGGAAATAAGATGGCCAATGCATCTGGGACTAGGAAAGTAATGGATTAAGGGTAGGAGATGGAAATAGATTTTCACCTTTTTAGGGCAAGGCTCCTATGCTTTTAACAGCTGTTAACAGCACACACTAAGCAACTGAACTTTTCCTCACACACACACACACACACACACACACACACACACACACAGTTAAATAAGACATTTTTTCACATTTAAAATTGTTTTAGTACTTTTTATTTAATGATTAATTACCTAATTAATTGATTGATTAATCCAATTAATTAGCAGTTAATTAGCAGGGGGTACTTCACAAAATTCGACCGTGATAGGGGGGGTACCCGGGCCTCCAAAGGTTGAGAACCCCTGCAGTAAGTCATATCACTTTCTTAAGAACAAGAAGGAATCTGTAGTTCGTGTGCTCATTCAGATTAGACCACTGCTGCTGGGAGGTGTAAACCAAACCCACCGAGTCCAGCTTCTCCTTCAGTAGATCAGTTCTCCGTGTATCTTCCCAGTTTTGACAAGAGGCTCCTGATCTTCGACACATACCAGACTCCAGGCAGGAAGGGCCTGACAACCAAGCACTCCATTCCACGTGCCCACAATGCGGCCATCACCCATCTGCTGCTGGTGCGCCAACAAGAGACCACAAGGTACAAGTTCAGTGCAGGACAAAGGACAGTTTGAGTAGATCACATCCCCAGCAGGGGAGCTAGTCAGGAGTATGTGTTAGATGCTTGTCACAGTGGCAGGTACCTCTCTCCTCCTGAACTACTCATGAAGGTCTGACTGACCTTCTCCAAACCAGAACTGTAGAAATAATAGCCACTTAGACACAAGTTAGTGTTTGAGGAAGGGATTCAAGTTGTGGTGAAGGACATTCATATGTTATGTCTGCGCTGGGGCTTCCCATGCTATTTCCATGCATATTAGTGTAAACCAGAAACAGAAAGTGGGCAAAGAGTGTATGGGAAAAGGTTCCTCCTTTTCACATCAAAAGGGTGAATCCTGCTGTCCAAACTACGTGACCCTCATTGGTCCTGCAGTTGCCGTTGTCTGTGTCGTGGATGGGTGAGGACAGTATGGGCTCATAACCATTGTCACATCTAAACTGCCAGGGACAGTTGTGCATTGAACCAGCTAACCCTGTTTAAAATTGCTGTACAGTCCCACTCTTACCATACATTCCTGCCTATTCTCTGTAGACTAGAAGTAGTTCCTTTTGAGAATTTGCCCCTGTTAGAGGCAGATTCAGTGATGGGGTGTGTCTTTTGCTCTCCCCAACAATTTACTTTTCTTCCTGGAAAGTTGGCACAACGCTGGGGAAGAGAAAGAAAGGAAGACATGCCTCTTTCTCTTAATGGACCGTGTTGCAGAGGCTGTTAACGCGTATAGAGCTGAAGCTAAAGGGTTTTGGAAGGATGATGTTTACCACAAAGAGGAAGTGGAACGAGCAGGGTAAAAGTGGAACTGCTGGCAGGGAGGAAGTGGCTTATGAGTGTATTGGACAAAGTGGTATGGGAGGAATATAAAAGAGGCCTTTTGATTCAGAAAAGAATGAAACTCTCTCTCTCTCTCTCTCTCTCTCAAATTCTGAAAATACATAATTGGATACATATGGAGTGCAAGGTAGTTGCAAGGGAAACTTAGGTACAAACCACAGCATCCTTTTATTTTTTATTCACATTTTTATACCACCCTTCCTCCAAGGAGCTCAGAGTGGTGTACATATTTCCTCCCCTCCTTTTTGTCCTCACAACAACCCTGTGAGGTAGGTGGGGCTGAGAGATAGTGACTGGCCCAAGGTTACCCAGGAAGCTTCGTGGCTGAGCGGGCTTGCTTCTCTACTTCTTGCTTCACTAAAGCCCTGCCCTGTGACCACCTCTGCAGGATGCTCTCAGGTTCTTTTGACCAGACAGTTGGCATCTGGTCCCAGGATGGGCAGCTGATCCAGCGGCTTGGCCCCTTCACTGGAAGCATTACTGGCCTGTGCTACGTGGCATCCATTGGCATTGTCTGGATCAGCAGTGGCACATCTCAACCAACCCTCTACGAGCCTCAATCCGGGGAGATAGTGAGTGATTGCATCTTTTCTAGTGGCCGGTTTGCTGGTGTTTCTTCTGCTACTTTTAAGATTGTGAGCTATTTGGGGAGCTATTTATTCATTTGTTTCCCTCTGTAAACTGCTTTGTGAACTTTTGTTGAAAAGTGGTATAACAATAACAATAATAGTGTTATATCAGCTGCTGCAGCCTGTCTCATCACCTCTGCCCTAAAGATCAGTGGACTTACTTTTATGAGGGTCCCTCTGCTGGCTGTGTTTTGGCATTGCAGTATCTTCAACAAGCACAAATGTCCCTTTAGGAGGCCTCTCTGGCTGCACTGGGGCAGACCTGGATAGGATGCGGCGGGCGGGCGCCTTATTTGCACCACCACATCCTGCTAGATAGGATTGGGCTGTTAATGTGTCATGAGCTACATATTGTTTCGCAGTCCTCCATTAGGAAAAACAATGGCATAGATACATATGCTTCTAAGCAAATTTCTCAGTTTGCCTCCTGCACAGCCTGATGCTTCTTTTCATCTGAGGTCCTTTGAAAAGTTTCAAAACAGTGCCTGAGTGCTCAAGCTGTAGGAGAAGTCCTGGAGCTTTGCTCCCCCTTGACTACTTTCCTGGAAAAGAGAACGCAATCCAGTCTAAGTCATGAACGAACCATAAAGCACTTTGCGATGACTTTAGAATAAGGGCGGCCGGTGCAGAGGCCGTCCGCCCTCACTCCACCGCCGGATTGTCCCTGCAGCTGCCAGAGAAGGTAAGGGATCCCCTGGCAGGCGCAGGGGCAGTCCGGGTGGCAAGGAAGGGGGGCTATTGGCCGAGCCCAGAGGCATCGCTAGGTGGGGGGCACAGGGCCCCAGGGCGTGGGACGCTGGAGGCTGTTTGGGGGTGTAAGCCCCCCAAAGTTTCGTTCTTATTTTTCCGGGTTTTTTCAAATTTTTACTTTTTTTGTTGTTGTTTTTGCAGGCAGCTGCCCCCCGCCACTTCCCAGGGCGGCAGCTGCCTCGTGTGCGCCCCCCCAGGGTGTGTGTGTGTGTGTGTGTGTGTGCATTTGGGGTACTTAGCTTGTCGGCGGGGCGCAGGCAGCATTTTCCCGGGGCGCATGTTCTCGTTCTGGGCCGGAACTTCCGGTACTGCCATCTTGAATGGGCGGGACTCTCTAGGACTCTCTCTCCATCTCGCTGGTCCGTCGGTTTTTTCTCTCTCTAGGGCTCTGGAGGACCGACCAGCGAGACCAACGAGACGGAGAGTCCTAGAGAGTCCCGCCCATTCAAGATGACGGCGCCGGAACGAGAACATGCTGGAAGCATGATGCTGCCTGCGCCCCAGGAAAATGCTGCCTGTGCCCCGCTGAGACAAGCTAAGTACCCCAAACGCACACATATACCCCAAACATTTGTTTTTTACCCTAAAAAACCCCAGGAAACCCCTACGCCCCCCCCAAACCGCTTTATTAAAACCAAAACCTAATTTTAAAAATGAAACTTAAAATCAAAAACGAAACCTGGGGGGGGCGCATCGTCGGCGCCCCCCCGGGGGCGCAGGATCACCTCTGGCCAAGCCGGCCTGGGGGGGGGCGGGGATGGTGGCTGCCATATCCCTGTCCCGTTCCCAGGCCGGCGCAGCTATTACACGGCCTCCTTGGACTTGTGCCAGCTAAATAGCTGGCGGAAATCTGAGTCCTCGCGCTACACCGGGGAAAGGAGACAAACGCCCCCTTCCCCCCAGTAGACCTCCGGAACATGGATAGGATCCGGCAGGCGGCCCTGGGCCAGCCACCAGATACTTAGTAAGGATTGCGCTGTGAATGAGTGAAAAGAGTTCTTTGCAGATCAATTCTGGAGTCAAGAAAGGATCTGAGTTTTTAATGTATAGCAAGGGGATATATTCTGTTTTCTTCCCTTTAGGAGTTGTGGTCAGGTTTATCACCAGCTCATATCTCTTTGCATGTGCTGGTCAAATTCACCAATTAGCTTGTTTTGTTTCTCAACCCAGTCTTTACATGTTTTTATATAGTGGCTACTGTAATGGAGAACAATAGATATCAAAAAGGAGAGGGTGCCTAAGTCAGTGTTTTGCATGCAAAAAGTCTCAGGTTCAGTCTCATCTCCAGGGGAGGGCTTGGAAAGACCCTGCCTGAAACCCTGGATAGCCACTGTCAGCTAGTGAGGGCAATACTGAGCTAAACAAACCAATTATTTGGTGCCTTATGACTTGGGCATTTTGTGCAATGATTTCCGAACGTTTTACTAAACTTGGGACCGACAAACAGAACTCTGTAGCTCATCCAGTTTCTACATCCAGCAGAGTCAAATGATAAAGATTTTCTGGGACTGTACCACTTCAGGCTGCAGATGTGGAGGCACCATGGGGAATATTCAAACATGCAAGAACCCCCCACCTACAGCAGCCTGCAGCTACACAGTCCAAGAAAAGCTTTTGCCATTTCATTCTGCTGAATGCAGAAGCAAGGCAATTTATCTGGGACACACACATTTCCGAATCTGGACATGCCAGTCTTTTAGCCTGGTGTACCAAACCTAGTAACTTAGGTTTAACCTCATGATCCATCTACAAGGTTTTAAACTTATTGGTGGATACCAGCTAGCTGCATGGGAGCTAGTGATGTATAGAGGCTAACTATTCTCTAGTAGGATGACTTTTCCTAAAGGAATTACTGTCTTTAATTATCTGACCTTGATCATTAGGAAAATTCCCTGAACACATTGCTTAAGAGCAACTGGAAAATTATCTATACTACAGCAATAGCTCTTTTATGAAGCATGTTTCTTGTAAAAAGCTGCTTCTCCTTGACAGCCCAGACCCATTGAACCTGATTGATTGTACAATATAGACGACATAAAGATCATGCACAACCAATTTAGATTGAAAAATCACTTTGATCCTCTCCCAAATGTCAGGTAGCAGGTATAATTATGATTCAGTGCTGCTGCTTCTTAAATCATTTCCTTTGCTGTCATATCTTCCCATTATTGGGACCTACTAAAAATGCTGTTGTGCTTTTTTGCTTGCTCTTTTTCTTGCATATATGGTTCAAAAGCCATTAGTGCCACCAACACTGTGTTGCTGAATCACCAGGCTCGCCCCTTCCCTCCCCACCAAACATACTCAAAGATTGGCAGCCCAATCCTGCCTAAGATGTGGTGACCAGCCTAAAGGGCCAGTCACGGCATCCTAGTCAGGATGCCCGTATCCATGCTAGCGCAGCCGGGGCTCACCTCGGGGGAAGGGGACGTTTGTGTAAGCCCCAGAGGCCCCAGTGGGCCTGCTCGGATGCGCACCAGCTCTTTAGCTGGCATGTGTCCGGGGAGTCCGTGTAAGGGCAAGGCCAGCCCAGCCTGGGGAGGGGTGTTGGATATTGGCAGAGGCGGAACTAGGGCGGAGCAAGCGGAGCACCGGCTCCGGGCGCCATCGCCCGAAGGGCGCCCCGCCGCTCCGCCCGCGAGTCGGACTCGGACTCGAGTCTCCAAGTCGAACTCGGAGACTCGAGTCCGACTCGGGCTGGCCCCCTCAATCGGGAGAGCCGGCTGGGGACGTCTTCCCTGGCCGGGTGCCCGGGGCCTTCTAAGGAAGGCCCGCTGCGCAATTTTTTGCGCATGCTCAGTCAGACTTACTGAGGGAAAAGGGCAGCCCTTTTCCCTCAGTAAGTCTGCCTGAGCATGCGCAAAAAATTGCGCAGCGGGCCTTCCTTAGAAGGCCCCGGGCAGCCGGCCAGGGAAGACGTCCCCAGCCGGCTCTCCCGATTGGGGGGAGGGGTCCCGCCGGGTCACCCCCTCCCGGAGTGGGCTCCTCCCTCCCTCCCGGAATGCGCCCCTCCCTCCCGGAGCGCCCCCCCTCCGGAGCATGCCTGTCGGCCGCAGCACGCTATTTCCTATAGGGGCGCCTACTACCCCCCCCCCCCCCGTGCTCCGGGCGCCAACTGAGGCTGTTACGCCTCTGGATATTGGTGCAACCAAGCACTGATATCCCCGATATCCTCCCCAGGCTGGGCTGGCCAATGGTCCCCTCCCTTGCCACCCCTGCCCTCTCTCCCCACGCCCTCCCGCTGCCCAGTGCAGCACTCACCGTCATCTGGCAGCGTGATGTCTGTCCAGCAGCGGTGTGAGCAGTTAAGTGGTTATATATATATTTTCCTAGCATGGCACATTTCATTAGGTCTTTGCTTGACCTCCTGGTAAAGATGACTCTTGTACAATTTCACCTAATAGCAAAGGAAAAACAGGTGTTAAACAGCCCACCAGTTTTGCATTCTCTGTGGTGATCTCTTTTCAGGTTTCACCATTCATATCCACGTTTCAGGGCCAACAAAGTGCTGGGCCTGCTCTTCAGAAACTTTTCAGCTTGCCAGACTCAAGGCATGTGATTGGTGAGTACAAGGATGGCCCAACCAGATCCGCCGCCTGATGCTGCCAGTGTCAGTGCTGCCCCCCAAAACACTCCTACACAAATGTTAAAATGCAGCATGTTCCACTAACATTTACGGCTGGGCCAACCTGAAAACTCTGCATTAGTGGAACATGCACTGGAATCAAATCACCTAATTAAATTTGAGGAAACACAAGTTTTGGACAGAAGCAGACAATACTTACCACGTCTAACCACAAAGCAATTGAGATCATTAAACACAAACATGCTGTTAATCGGAGAGAAGAAGAGCTAAGAATAAATTCGAGCTGGTTACCGATAATTAAACAAACCCACACAAAAACTTTTAAAACAGAGAAGGTTTGAGTACAGAAACCATCAACAATTTGGGAGTTCTCCTTTAAGGCTGTCATTTAAGACTCCTTGAAGGCTGATGTTCCATTAAAGCTGTTATCTCTGATGATGCCGGCAATGCTGCTGTGTGAAACATTAAGAATAATTTCGCCCTATTTTAACCCTAGTAAACGGCCTGAGACCTCGGACTCTTTAATTTTTAATTCTAGTAAACCAAATAGTGCTTCACCTTCTTCTTTCAGGTACAGCAAAGTCCCAGCAAGTTGTGGTCTGGCGCTACAGTGACTTGGGATGCCTGACACTGCTGCCTTGTAAACACCCTCTAGAGTGCCTAGCCTATGGTAAGCAGCCAAACATGTTTCTAGCTCTACATCAGCTCCAGCCCAACCCTTCATGGACCAAGAATGTCTAACTGTCCTGCCCTTCCTCCAAGGAGCTCTTCAGGATAGTGTACATGGCTCCTCCTCCATCAGGTGAGAGAGATGTAGTAGTTCAAAGCTAGGAGAGCTTTGGCTGCCTGGGCCAAGCTGTCTGCTGGTCAGGTCTGGTCCTGTGTGTCCAGCAGTAATCCCTTTGTTTGGTCTTCCCAAGCCCAAGCTGTTCCTGGTTGACCCTCTGAATGTATCTCCATTAGCCAAGAAGGAGCCCATTCTGCTCTTCAGTGGGGACAGCAGTGGGATGTTGCATAAATGGGAAAGGAGCTACATTTCCCCTTTCATCTACAGGTAAGACTTTGTTCCCATAATCCATGGTCCTGGAAAAATTGCCAGACTGGTCAAAAGCAAACAGTGCATTACATGGGCTCAGGGAGTGTCCTTTCACAAGGTACAGTTGTGGGCAGAGACTAACCGGAGAACTGCAGGCTGCTGCTGACGACAAAAGAGGAAAGAAGTGCATAATTACTAATAGTGCAATCAAGCTATCAACTATATAAGTCATCAACTAAGCTAACTATAATCTGTATCCTATACAAGTTCAGCACAAGGGGAGAAAAGCCGAGCAGAGATAGAAAAGCGAAAAGCCCCAGGGAGGTACAACCCTGTCAGCCATTCTCCCAGTTCCTATAGCAACACCTCCAGCATGTACAAATCATGGGGTGGCATTCTGCATTCCGACAATATGGGCAGTGCATGGAAGGAGCCACATGGGCACATGTGCATGGAAGGAGCCAATTGATCCAAGGCAACAAGGAGCCACCTTTATAATGTCAACACACCACACCCATGTGACACAGGTTTGCTTTTGCATCAGCCCGCCCAGCTAGGCATACAAACACCTGCTTGCATCATTGCTGGCACCGGCTGCTCCCAACAATTGCCATTTTCTTGCCGACCTGCTTCCTCCACAAATTGCCTCATTCAGCATAAATGCAGTGAACTGACTGCTTATGAGCCTGCTCCCAGGAACTCAAGAATTAAGAGTGGGGATGAGACAGATCCTGAGCCCTGGTAGCAGAGAGCCCCTGCAGAGTACCACCTTGAGGCCAGCTAAGGCAAGCAACAGCTTGGATAGGGATAAGAGTTCTATATCAGTTAATAAAGTAACAGAAAGTGTGACAGGGTCAAAGCTTTTACTTACTGAACAGTATCAGTGCAGTGGGTTTACCTCGTGGTCTGTACTGCTAGGCATGTGGAGGGTCCTGTGTTCTCTTCCCCTGTTGGAGAGTTGCCTGTGAAGAGAAAAGAGAAACACAGAGTATCAAGGAATAGACGGCAGCAGCAACAACAACAAATGGCCACTGGATTAACATACATACTAACAGCCCAATCCTATCATATAGTTACACAGTCTTTGCACCCCTTGTTGGAGTAGAAGTTCTAGCTGGGTGTTTGTGTGTGGAGTCCTCTTGGGGCAGGGCACTTGCAATGAGAATTCTGAGAAGGTAATTGTTAACAAGCGCTCTTCCCAAATATGTTCTGAGGGCAGAAACTGTTTGTACAAAGTGCCATTTTCCCGTTGTTTCTATCACCAAATTTCCCCTTTGTGCTAAGTGTTCCTGACATAAGGCCAGGAAGGTATAGCCCCATGCTACCTGCTCTGAGTTATGATCTCCATGGCAAGGGCTTCAGTACTGGGCTGGGAGTGCTGTGGAGTTTCTTCTGTATTCTGTGCTCTGTCATAGAAGTGTGCGTGCGTGTGTGTGTTGAGAAGTGTTGGTGGTGTTTTTTCTTCTTCTCTCCATTCATTTCTGTGGGTAAATTTAGACTTACACTAGACTTGCTGTGAAGTTGCACCAATCTTGAAGTGAAGTTGGTGGCACAGTGTAGTCAAAACAAAGCATATCTTATGCTCCTCAAAAGTATAGAATTGCACTGTAACATGCTACCCTTTTATCAGTAATTGTGAAGCCCCCCTACATTTAGGCTACGGCACTGGTCCCTGCATGATACATAAGGTCATGGATCCAGGTTCTAAACTCTGGGAGGAGACTTCCTTTCCAGATCTTACTGGAATTTCTAATTTCTTCACCATCCTCTGCCTCTTACCTGCTCTGTTCTGTAGTGCTATCCAAATACCATGACAGCAGACCAAGCTGTGATGCTGCCTGTCTATTCATTTTTGCTATTCTCCCCCTTTTCTTGTCACCTACCATTGCCACGCTTTGCATGTCCTATTATCCAAGTCAGCCTTTCACCTGCCCTTCCTTGACTCATGCAGCCAGCCTTCCTTTTCCATCTTTCCTCATCTATATTCAATCCCCTACCACATCCAGTCCACAGCAACCCTATCTCATCCAGTGTTTCTGTGTTTCATTTAGCAGGGAGTCCTTCCACATCAGTGAAACCCAACTGGAGCACCGAGGTCCCTTGGCAGAGCAGGTGGAGAAAGCCCGCAAGGAGGAGCCACAGCCTCAGCGAGGTTCCGCTCGAAAATGGGGAAAGACCTCCAGTGGGCATCACAGTGGCTACACCCGACTCCAGCACAGAATCAGAGAGACTCGAGAAGAAAACATAGGCTTCACTAGGTAACTGCCAATGTGTGCTCCTCAGGAGTATGTGCTACGGTAGCAGAGGGCCCATGGTATAAGTAACCCTGAAGAGGTGGGCAGGGCAATTCTGTGCTGAGGTTAAGTCACCAGCCTAGCTACACTAGCTTCACTGTCACTTGTATCCTAAACTAGTCCAGCACAAAGTAGGAAGAGCAAAGAAGAACTTTAAAAACCCCAGAGAGGTGCAACCATTCAGTCACTCCCCCAGCACCTTTAACAACACCTCCAGCATGTGCCAATCATGGGGCAGCATGTCAACAACACCCCCAACTTCATCAGGACAGGAAAAGAGCCAATCGGCACACTGCAACAAGGAGATATCATCATCACCACCTGCACACATACCACCTGCCATTGCATTGCATTACATAAGAACATAAGAAGAGCCCTGCTGGATCAGGCCAAAGGCCCATCTAGTCCAGCTTCCTGTATCATCTGGTGGGGCCACTGTGTGATACAGGAAGCTAGACTAGATGGGCCTTTGGCCTGATCTAGCAGGGCTCTTCTTATGTTCAGGAGCTACTGTGACACCAGGGGGGAGGGGGAGCAGAGAGGACCCTAGCACTCAGTGTTTGAGTCCACTTATGATGCTCACACAGACACACACACTGTCATAAATATCTTTTTGACTGCAGCAGACCAAGGAAAGGAAGGCAAGTACCTTGGAAGAAGGCAAGTACATAGGATCACACACAAGTCTTTCCAAGGCAAGGTGCCATGTCCTTAAGGGGGGAACCAAGGGGAGCCCCAATTGCAGTCAAGCAAGCAAGAATAGTGGTAGCTTATTATACAGGGAATCACGCAAACTACGTTCAGGCCCAGCCAAGGGGATTGGTGTAACCCAAACTAAACTTACCTTTTGCATGACTGGCCAGAAACACCAATGGTGGCAGCAGAGCAGGCAGGCCAAACACACACACTGGCTAGTCTCTAACCACAGCTCTCTAACCACAGCAGATGACAGGAAAAGAGGAACTCAAGGAGCATTTTACATCCACAAACACAAAGCCTGCTATGGAATGCTGATATAATGGAAGAGTGCAGGGGCATCTGAAATCTGATATTTGCACTCTCACTGGAATGAGACCACAGACAGGCATGTGTGGGAGATTGTAGTATGCAAAGAAGCTTTGCATGGGCCAATCATTTCACCTTTTGGCCTCAGTCCACCCATATAGCCACTCACACACCATGCCCATTTGCATTGCTGGCACCTGCTGCTCATTATCCCAAGCATAACTTGTCATGCTACCCTCCCTCCCCTTCTCAACTGACTGCTTCATGAAACATGGCATCGATGAACAGGCTGCTTGCAAGCCCTGCGGAGTCTGTCCCCTTCCCAGCACACTGGAGCCCATGGAGTCAGAGATTGGGGACAATGCACACCCTGAGCCCTGGTAGCAGAGAGCTTCCTCCCCTGCAGAATCCCACCCTGAGGCAAGAAGTAACTAGAGGAGGCATCCTTATCTGTTAAAATGTGTGATAAAGTCAAAACTTTGAAATTGCAACAGAGATGTAGGAGAGAGAGGGAGAGGAGTGGCGTTGCCAAGCATCCTATCCCAAAATGGCTCTTGGGCCTTTGCATATTGTATGGCAGATAGCAGGTGTCTGTGAGGTCTGGTTATATCAGTTACAACACTGAGTTTACAAAGCTGCAGAGGTTTGTCTGGCTGGAACAAGTAGGTTAGCATTCCCCACAAAGGAATGGCTGAAATCACTCTGGTCACTGTTGCTGGGCTGCGGGCTTTCCCCTGTGGCCTGCACTGCTGGACACGTGGAAGATTCTGTGGCCTCTTTCTCTGTTGGAAAGCTGCATCTGAAAAGCACAAAGAGGTACACAGGAAGTATCAAGAAAGTGACAGCAGGAGCAAGCAGGATTCATGCAGCATGCACAGTGTGTGTGTGTGTGTGTGTGTGTGTGTGTGAGTGAGAGAGAGAGAGAGAGAGGTGCCACCTGGGTGCTTGTGCTTAGGGGAGGTAATACCAGGGGCATTACCTTTCCCTCCACTGTGGGGAGTTGCAGTGGAAACAAAAGGGATTGTGGTGAGTTTGGCCAGCAGCAGCAATGGTTGCAGTACCTGGCATTCACCAAGAGAGAGTACATACTCACTGCTATTACCTGTTTGCAGGAGAAAGCAAAGATTAGCCAACAGCACAGTTTAGCAAAGACATATTTGACGTGTCCTTTATCTTTGTTTTGGAACAGTTTTTTACGTGTTTTAATCTTGTTTTTAATGATCAGCTGATCAGTGATTTTAAACGTGATTTTAACGTGTTTTACTTGTTTTAATACACTTTTTACATGGCAGTCAAACCTGTATTCCCTATTTCCTTGAAAACATATTTGACAATGCTGAAGGGAGGGAAGAGATGTGAGAGAGATATGCAGTACTTGTTCTATGAGGCAGCAGATTCTCCCTTCCTTTTTCGAGTGCATTGTCTTTGCACTCCCTCTTGGAGTGGTGGGAGTTCCAGTTGGATGTCTATGTGTGAAGTCCTCTTGGAGCAGAGTACCTGTAATGAGAATGCTGAGAAGACAAGTGTCTTCACTTGTCACAGAGACATGTGCTCTTCCCATGCATGTTCTGAGGGCAGCAGGCTGTCTGTACAAAGTATTTTCCTTGTGGCAGGGGAAGGTGGGAGTTTTTGTTTTTGATCCATTGATTTCTGTGGGTGTACTTAGATTTAGGCCATCTCCAATATCAGTGCAATGTTATGCCAACATTGGGAGTATATCATCTGGAGGGTCTAGTATAGGGTGTGGAATAAGTCAGCTCCTCCCTGCCCCACCCACATCCACACTGTTTTGGGGCTTATCCTGGCTGGAGTTGCACTGCCAGTGGAAGTATGCCAGTGCAGAGTTGTGCCATTGCCTGGGTGAAGCTGATGGTGTAGCATAATTGGGGCAAAGTTCTGCTGGCTTAGGAAGATTTATGCCATATACTGCTCAAAATGATCTTTTTAAGATATAGGATTGCATCCCAAGTCTCTTCCCCTTCTTCCTCAAGGATCAGTTCGCCTTCTCCATCTGGTTCATCATAGATGGTCTCTTGGTGGCCACTTTTCCCTTGGGCCTTCCACATGAATCCTTGAAAAGACCATAACTAGAGCACAATATAGGCATGATATGCACCTGGACTAGGGTTTAGCATTCAGATGGCTTTCTCCAGAAGAACAGCATAGAATCCAGCACTGACAGCCTCCAAACTGGCCAGAACAGAGCAAGGTTTATTCAGGAGAGAGTTGAAAAGTGTGTGTGTGTGTGTGTGTGTGTGTGTGTGTGTGTGTGTGTGTGTTGTGAAAGCGAGGACTGGAGGTGTGAGAAGGGCTGCTGTCTTGTAACAAAGCCTTGGGCCTTTGGCAGGGCCCTTTTTGCTGAGGAGCTGGATGTTCTGGTGATGTCGGCAACTGATGGGAACATTTATCTTTGGGAGTTTGAGAGCTTCATCCCAAGCACTGAATCACCTTCTGAGGTGAGAGCAAACCCTTACCCCCCCCCACCTCTTTCCTATGGTTGATAGAAGGAAAACAGAAGTCACCCACTTGTAGATCATCTGTCTTTGCCCTCCAAGCAGAGATAGGAAAAGTAAATTCCTAAATTAGAGCCAGGATGGTGAAGTGGTTGGGGAGTTAGACTTAGACCTGAATGATCCAGATTCAGATCCTCGCTCACAGCACAATCCTATGCATGTCTACTCAGAAGTAAGTCTCATTGCATTCAATGGGACTTACTCCCAGGAAAGTGTGCATAGGATTGTAGCCTGAGCCATGAAGCTTCCTGGGTGACCTTGGGCCAGTCACTATCTCTCAGCCTAACCTACCTCACAGGGTTGTTGTGAGGACAAAAGGAGGGAAGGAACTATGTACACCACCCTGAGCTCCTTAGAGGAACAGTGGTATAAAAATGTGAAAAATAAATAAATCAGCCACCCACATATATTTAAACGAATCACCAAGGAAAGTAATAGGTGACTCTGAGCTGACTCTTATACTACTGAAGCAGCAGGGTAGCCTGGCCGTTCCCTGCTCTATTTCCATTAACTGTGGGCAGCCTTGACTGCCCTTCCTTTAAGGTAGGGAGGCACAGACTTTGGTGCAAGATTCTTGTCAGTAGGTGGACTAGGATGAAATCTGTGGCTTCCTATGTACTGTATCTGTGGGTATAACAATAGTACAGTACGCTGTCCCAATTGCCTAGGGCTAGGCTCTGTCTCCTTTGTCTAAGGCACAACTGCACTACAAATGTGTACTACCTTGAAACTGGTATCACTGTCATGACTGCTGTCAAATATCCTGTTCCTGGGTACTGTTATTTTTGTGGTGGTTGGTGCTGAGAATTCTCAGCTTAGAGCCCTAGGTTCCTCATGCAATTGCAGTTCCCAGGGCAACTTGGTTGGGAGGGGCCAAAGCATTAAATGAGTCTGGAAGTTTGTTCTGCGTTTGTAGCATTGGCCTGAGTGCATAGCAGGCGATTCCTGCAGATGCCTGGCTTCTTGCTGGAGGAGGCTCCCTTAGCCATTTTTCTCTCCCTCTCCACCCCACTGCAGCAATTCCTGCCTGTATACAGCGAAGACTCCAGAACACTAACATTCACCTGTGCTGATGGTGAGAAAGCCCAGGACCCTTCAAGCAAGTGTGTAGCAGGTGAAGAAAGTGTTTTGGAATAGCGTCAAGCAGGCTGCTGCTACAGCCAAAACTATTAAGTAGAAGTTTCTTCAGGCTTATCCTAGGAGAGCCTCCCAAGTGTTCAGAGAGATTGCCTTCTCCCCCGTCCTGCTACTGCCTCTCATGCCAATATTTCCTTAAATAGGTTTCACCTGCCGAACTGTGCTATGTGGGCATATGGGCATGATAACAGCACTCGCCTTGGCAGGCAGTGACCCGGGCATATGTGCCCCCTACCTGGTAAGAGATCAAGATAATAGAGTTGGAAGAGATTATATGGCCGTGGGCAGAAAGGACAGGGTGAGAGTCAGCTATGGGCGCCAGAACAGTCGCCAATCTGAGGGGGGGGGGAGTTGGAGAGTTGTGAGTGAGTGGCAGTGCCAGAGAGAGGGTGCTAAGGAGGATCTTTGTGAAAGGGAGCCTTACCCAGCTGTCTCTTCATTGTAGCTCAGTGGGGGATGGGATGGAAGGCTTTGTCTCTGGAACCTGCAAAGCAACTCCCTGCAAAATGCCTTTTCTAGTCTGCCTGGGAACAATGGGCCCATCCTGGATATTGCCTACTCCCCAAAAAGGTGGGTGAGTTGGTCTGTCTGCCAGTGTCTTGATCTGACAAGTGGGGTAGCCATGAGATATTCCGAAAATGCAGTTTAAATGTTTGGGGAGTCCTATTAGGAGGAGGAATGTAATGGTGATAGAGTCTCATCATATACTTCACATACATGCTAATAGGTTCTAAGCTGTCTGTGATGGATCAGGAGAGAGATCTTGGGGTGCTGGTGGACAGGTCGATGAAAGTGTCGACCCAGTGTGCGGCGGCTGTGAAGAAGGCCAATTCCATGCTTGGGATCATTAAAAAAGGGATTGAGAATAAAACGGCCAATATCATTATGCCCTTGTACAAATCAATGGTAAGGCCAGTATTGACTGAGTAACTGTCAGTAACTGAGTATTGTGTCCAGTTCTGGTCACCACACCTCAAAAAGGATATACAGTAGTTGAGTTGGAAAAGGTGCAGAAAAGAGCAACCAAACTGATTCGTGGGCTGGAGCACCTCCCTTATGAGGAAAGGCTACAGCGTTTGAGGCTTTTCAGTCTGGAAAAAAGGCACCTGAGGGGGGGACATGATTGAGACGTATAAAATTATGCATGGAATGGAGAGAGGGGAGAGAGGGAAATTCTTCTCCCTCTCGAACAACACCAGAACCAGAACACCAGGGGACATGCACTAAAATTGAATGGAGGGAGAGTTAGAACGGACAAAAGAAAATATTTTTTCACCCAGCATGTAATTCATCTGTGGAACTCCTTGCTACAGGATGTGGTGATGGTACCTGGCCTTGATGCCTTTTAAAAGGGGTTTGGATAGATTCATGGAGAAAAAGACAATCACAGGGTACAAGCCATAAGCAACCTCCTGGTTTTAGGTTTTCTCTGTGCCAGGTGCAAGGGAGTGGCAACAGGAAACAGGTTATCTTGTTGACTGTGTGCTCCCTGAGGCATCTGGTGGGGCCACTGTGAGATACAGGAAGCTGGACTAGATGGGCCTTTGGCCTGATCCAGCAAGGCTCTTCTTATGCTCTCTCTCTCTCTCTCTCTCTCTCTCTCTCTCTCAGCTGTGGTGGGGCAAACCCAGGCACAAGAAGGACACACACTCACCTGCAGAGACCCAATTGGTGGGTCTGGGGTCCAGGATTGATGATTTGATATTGCCATTCCCACATCCTCAGCCCAGGCCCTCCTGGACCTCTCAGGAGGGAATTTGCTTTCTCTTCTAGCACTGGCGGGGCTTATGTCTGTGCTTTCAACCCTCACTGTGCTGATCTGGTGCCTCTGGCTGAGCTTTGTGGGCACACAGCCGCTGTCATCGCCTTGGTCTGGCATCCTCTAGAAGACAAATGGGTCAGTGGTGCTGAAGATGGCTCCATTCGGCTCTGGGTAAGTACTGAATGAAATGGTGGCTTCACCCTGTCTTTCATATGTTGAGTGATAACTAATAACTGGCAGGGAGGTAGAAAAAATCATTCAGCCACTGAAAAGCTGGGATGAATTCCTGGCCAATAAATGTTTGAGGTACAGTCAGCAGGCCTGTCTCGGAGCTGTTGAGAAGCCAGTGGCCAGAACAGCTGTTTAGAAAGTACCTTTGCAAAATGTGGTATCCTTCTTAGACTGAGCCTTCTGCTGGGCACAGAGTCTTCCTTGGTAGTGGCATGGATGATACAAACTATGTATATGGTACATACAGAGTGAAGAAGGGGGGTGCTGCATGCAGGACCTGAGAGCCCCAAGCAGGATCACTTGCCTCTGCGTTGACCAGGCCAATGGCTGCATCGTTGCAGGGGTCCATGACACCATCAGGTTGGTAGCCATGGGATGATGCGGGTGTGTGTGTGTGATGGGAGTGGCTTGAGTGAAAGGATAGAACCTCTTTGGATGTGTTCATGGCTCCGCATTTTTCTCTTTGCAGGGTTTATGACCCAAAATCTGGAGAGCAGGTGCAAAGTTACACAGGACATCAAGACTCCATCAAAGGTCTCATCCATGTCCCAGAAATGGAGCAGGTACAAGGGACTGGGACTGACCTGTTGAGGAAAAGAACAGGGGATGTGGGGCTCAAAGTTTTCCCTCTCTTAGCTCTGTAATGAACGTAGCATAAGGTAATGATTTATATCGGAGGCATGTGCTCTTCACAGTGCTTTGTGCCCTGTCTGTATCTATCAGCACCCTGTTCAGAGGGTCAGGTAAGGGCTGATCTAATGTTGCTTTCAGTGAGGTCATGTGTACTTGACTGAGCAGCAGTGGCATAGCTAGGGGGCGGTGGGGCAGACCACCCCAGGGCAGCAGGCTGCCCAGCCGGGGGGGGGGGGGGCAACCAAAAGGCAGTGGTAGCGGGGAAAACCTTTATGCCGGGCTGGATTTTAAAAAGATGTTAATCTAGCACTGAACACCTGATCAGTACTATAAAATTGTATAGTGTCGATCAGCTGTTCGACACTAGATTAGCATCTCTTTAAATCTTTAAAACCCAGCAGGGGGTGGAACACAGGGCAGGAGAGGGCTGGGAGGGGGTAGAACGGGGCGGGGAGGGCAGAACGGGGAGGAGATGGGGTGGGGATGAGTGGATCAGGCCCGGGAGGGGGCTGATTTGGTGGTGGCGGCACCCGCCGAATCCAACCCCCCATCCTGGGTCTGATGCACTTGCACAGGTCAGCTCGGACTTGCGCCAGCAATATCGCTGGTGCAGGTCCGAGTTGACCCATAGCAGCTGCTGGGGCTTACCCTGGGGCAAGGGGACAAATGTCCCCTTACCCCAAGGACACCTCCAACACGGGATGCAGTGGAGGCTGCACCATGCTGCTGTGTCGCCACATGAGGGCTTAGGTAGAATTGGGTTGCGAGTCCCTGAAATCTCCAGGTAGGAATGGGAAAAGATCCTTGTCTTTTGGGGAGCCTCTGCCCTGGGGGAGTCTCTGCTTTTCAGAGTAGACTATCCTATGCTAGAAAGATCAATGATTCTGATTCAGTTTCCTATGTTCAAATGATACTTGCTCCTGACCTTACCACTTCTCTGCTTCCCTCCAGTATGTGTCTGTCTCATTGGATGGCACAGCATGCACATGGAAGGCCTTTCGCCAGGGGAAATAGCCCGAAGCCCCAATCAGGCTGTTTTCAGGCTGCATTTTACCAGAATCTGGACTGTGGGAGTCTCAGCTATCATTTGAATGAAGAGTACATTTCCACCCTTTGTGGTTGCCAGAACAGACTGAAAATACGTGAGCAGTGTCTGAAAAATGCAAAGAAACTAGAAAACAGCTGGGTGGGGCTTCCAGTGGTCAAGGGTGAGGCTTCCGTGCTATGATGCTTCCTCTTCCTCTCTAGACTCTAGAGCCTTCTAGTCCCCCAGAAGCCTATGCCTCTCCTTGGTCCTTTTTTCTCTGCCATCACAGTCCGTGCAAAAAATAAAATTGTATTTCATGCAAACCCACAATTTGCCATGAGCATAAGTTAAGCAAATTTATACGTATTGCTATGTGGATATTGTCTTTAATTAACAATATGCCCTGCTTTTGGCCCTATCCTCTGCCCATGGCCATGTCTTGCTGCACGAAATTAGATTTGAGTGTAAAGGCGATGAAAAATTTGCACAAAGAAGGCAGAATGGAACACTTCAAAAGGCCAGACAGAGCCAGTGATTAGGTACAGTCAGCTTGCCTGGAGCTTTGCAGGAACTATTCATATCACTGAGTCATCTCTGTATGAGCAATGCATATTCATAGTCCCCAAAAACTATTGGAGCCTTATGGGGAGAGGTTAAACAACAAAACCAGCTTTACATGACCATACATATGGACTGAAGATCTTTCTAGATGTATGATCAGGTTTTAATGCACTACAGATGCTGGTGTTACACATTTACTACATAGAATTCAGACATCTTCCCATCTTCCTTGCATTAAAGCACAGAGTCTGACATCTTCCCTCTAGGCCCTCTAGATGCTTCAGTTGCAATGATACAGTATGATCCATGCTGAATGTGCTATACAGTGGAACCTTGGATTGCGAGCATTATTGGTTCCAGAAACGTGCTTGTAATCCAAAGCACTCGTATATCAAAGCAAATTTTCCCATAAGAAATAATGGAAACTCAGATGATTCGTTATTCTGCAAGAGATCTTTGTGTGTGTCTGCATTATCTCCTGGGCTCAGCTAATTAAGAAGCTGCCCTGCAGAGTACTCCTTTGCTCTTGCAAACTGTAGCTCACTTTGCAACATCTGATATGCAAAACCTGAGCCTTGTTCTTCAGAGTAAACGTCTGTGCTAGAGGCAGATGAGGGAAGGGGAAAACAGCTTGTTAATGAGGTCTGCAAGGCAGAAGTTGCAAAGCAAAGTCTGAGCTGCTATTCTGCACAAACAGATGTTACTCTGCAAACACACAGAGAGATATCTTGGAGAACACAATGTACTCGTATTGCAAGACATTGCTCGTTTATCAAATCAAAATTTAGAAAACTATTTTGCTCGTCTTGCAAAGCACTCGCAAACCAAGTTACTCGCAATCCAAGGTTCCACTGTACTTTAAATTTGAGAAAAGCACATACTTCCGCCAGACAGCACACCCCTTGTTGTTACAATTGCTAATAGAGTATGATTATAAAAATGTCACAGGCACCTATTGAATATTGTGGGTGATGAAAATGGTGATGAGTGACATAACTCCCCTACCATTTCTATTTGGGCTGTGTTCTGGCTTTTTGCAAGTTTTATTTTGTAAGGTGCCACTCAGTGTGTTGTATACCAGGAAAGGTCTGGCCCAGGCAAGTCAAGGGCCTTTACTCATGATTAAGACCCTCAACTGTGTCAAAAAATAGTGGGAATCCAGAAGATACCCACCTTGAAGCTGTGTATGGTACAAGGTGGGACAGAAAAACAACACCCAGCACATACGCACACCCCAACTTTTTTCCCCTCTCCTCACAAAAGCCTGTAGTTCAAGTTGCCACAGGCTGAGGGGAGGGTGTTACATGGTCAATGTTTTATTTCTGCTTATTTCTTTTAATTCAAGACATGCAGGAGACATGCATCCAAACAGGTGTAGTTGGTGCTAGGTGCCTGCCTGGAGAGCAAAGGCCCAGACCAGTCATGTGACTGTTTTACAGTACTGATAGCAGGAGGTCACAGATCCAGAGGCCAAGAAGGCGACATTTTCCCTTGAATCATGTCATCACCCCCCACCTTCTTAATAGGTCCACCATGGAGCTTAAAGCTCCAAATTTGAAGGCAGACTTGTTTACTCCTTAAACATACTACTGTAAATGGCTTTTTCAGGTCTCCAAAATTCAGATGAAGCTTTGCAGCTCCAAATCCTGCTAGAACAACATATTTGGTGTCTTGTGACTTTAGCCACCTCCCTGGACACCTGACTTTGGGATATACACCTTTTGTAAAACAAAAAAAGGTTTCACACCTCCAACTGTCCTTGCCAACCCCATGATTGAGTGCCAATGTAGAAACATTTCAACTGCCCTCTGACTAGTCACTGCACCCTTAACTGGGTGGGCAAACTGGCAGAACCCAGCAGGGGTCCAGAACCAGCAATAGAGGACTACCTGATTGAGTCACACCACATAAGAATCCCATAGGACTCTATGGGGCAAAAACCTATAAGACCATTGGCCTCAGAGCCTCATGTTGTTTGTTCCCTGACTCATTCCACTACCCTGCCTTGCTGATGGTCTGTGGAACTTACCCACTGGTGCTGTGTCAAGTCGCTCCCATTCCAACATCCGTATGAGAACCATCATGCCAGCCAGCACCCAGGATTGGTTACAGACCCAGCAGCCCCTTTCCTTTCCAGCCTTCTCTACCTTTATATCCCTGAGCACTACCAACGCTGCTGAGCCAGCACGAGCTGGTCAGCTAACCTCACTCCAGGTGCCCCTTCCTGCCTTGTTGCATTGTTACGGGATTGCTTCATAGCCCTCTCTCTGTCTTTGAGAACCCTCCTTACCCAGGGAGATTGACTTGATTGGCTCTTTGCTGCTGCGACCCCTGCAAACTCAATGCTCTCAAGCCTTCTTGCTGGCAGTGGCTTTATGATTTTTATGGTTTAAATGCCGCTTTGGCTGTCTTATTTTGGAGGCTTGCTTTTAGTAACATATTATTAATTTACATTCTGCTCTATGCTGCTATGGTATGCGCTGACATTGGAATTTTATTGATTGTGTTTTATTATGTATCTTATGGTGTTTTATGATTGTGTTTTATTCAGTATGAATTTGTTAGCTGCCTTGAGCTCTGGAAAGGCAGGCTATAAATATTTTAAATAAATACATTTTTGTGCACCTTCACCCTCATCTCCGTTTTCCTTTCACAGCCTAATTATACAGTCGCACTGCTGGCCATTATGCCTGGTCCCTGCACACAATTGTTTTTCATACTGGATCTCTCTTCCAGAAGCATCTGTAAAGATACCTGGAAGGGGACTTAGTAGGTGCTATTGCTATTTGCTATAACTTGCCAATGCAGTTTGGAAATTCTGGGGCCCAACGATCAAGTAGCAGCAACACTGGCACAATCCTCTGGGTCTGGGTCCCTTTCAAGACACTTCCATGTAGGCAGCTAGTAAAGTCCCAGCGGGTGCTATATAATGTTCAACCTATGCACTTTGGGGGAAAGTGGAGAGCATGAAACCATATATGTATTCTGATCACCAGACGTGAAACATTTTGCTCCCCATTGGGAAACAACAAATTGTTAACAAGACAGCTAGGATGTCATCTAAAGGATCACTTTGTATCCATAGAAGAAAAGTCTGGATGTCATAGCTAAGCTTTGGTTCTGAAAATCCTGTCCACAAAAAAGGGAAGATGTTATACTGAAACCTTGCATTAAAGCACAGAGTCTGTAAAATTATAGAGGATGTCACCTTGTTAACTATAGTTTGGAAGTCATTGAAGAGAATTTAAAATATAGCTTGGCTTGCATCCAACATCTCTGTCGAATCACACATCACTTTGTCCTGTGAGGCTGAATGGCATAGGTCCAGCTGCTAGTGTGTATTATGAAACATGAAATGCACCATCTCCTGTTAACCTGCCTATAAAGCTTTGTGCCCTGAACTGAAACCTGTTCTGCAGCAGGAAAGGGGAAAAGAAAAGAAAAAAAGCTCAAGGGCATAGGACACTGCAGTGCAACTCTCTCTGAGAAGCCAATTTTAGTTCCCTTTTGGTTGCCAGCACTGGTGTAAGTAGACAATATGTATGCTGATGCTGATCTAGGGGGTATGGATGAGGCACAGAATGCTAGACCTCTCACCCTTACTTCCCTTGTTTCCTCCTGAGGCTGGGCCCTTCATCCCTTATTTGTGGGAACCATGACCAACCTGGTTTGACCTGGATGGAAACTATTTCCTCCAGAACTGTGCCAGATGAAAGATTCTGACTCTGAGTGATAGCAGTTACTCAAGTAGGGTCTTTGTAATACCAAGACATGTATTTCACTTTGGTGGGCAGAAGACATAGCATCTTTCCCCTGTAGCTTCAACAGGGAGGGCCAGACTGGGTCAGGCTAGGGTGACAGCTGGCTGGGGGGATTTACCTAAGGTATTACTGAACACTCAGTGGGTAAATGGAGAAACACAAGCTAATTCTGGAGTCATAATCCTCTTCCTTCTCCCTGCTGGAGCCAGGCATGTCAGTCACGCAGTAGGTTCCCAACCCACCAGCACAGGCAACTTCCACCCCAGGCTCTGCAGAGGATGTCAAGAGCCTGACCATGGGCGAAGGGCAGAAGGTGAGTAATTCTGACCCTGCAGTAAACAGCTTGAAATGGGAAAGGGGTCTTATTCATTAAGGGGCGAGGTGGTGTGGCAACCAACCTGCTCCCCAAATCTGGTTTCAGAAACAAAGCCTGCATGTCTCTGAAAGGTAGCATTAAGTATTGGTAAAAGCAGCAAGAGGGGAAGACAGGTATGCAGGCTGGTAGATTCATTCCTGTATCAGAGGAGCAAAGAGGTTGAGATTACTATAAGCGTAGTCACAAATTGAAAGCTAACATTTGAGGCATTTCATTAGAGCCCTGGAGTTGGATTTGGCTGGGGCCTGGCCTCAAGGTCAACCCTAAAACCTGATATAAGGAGGGACCAAATGTCAGCATGGGGGAAAGGTTTGAAAAGCCACTGTGGTCCCTCTCCAAGAGGACCTAATCCTTGCAGCAAACTTCAGCATGCTTCCAGAAGATGCTGCACTTAGCTCCGTCACTTTCTCACGGTCTGTCCCACGAGGAAGAACCAGGATCCTCTCAACCATTAAATCTTTCTCCCCACCATAGGGGCTTCTCTCAGTCATCCAAAAGCTAAAAGGCTCTGAAGAGCAGGAATTGCGAATTGTCCTGCTGGGGCTGGACAATGCTGGCAAGACCACTTTGCTGAAGCGTCTGGCATCGGAAGAGGTCAACACCATCACCCCCACACAGGTAAGCATGGCGCCAGCATGAAGATCAGTACTGAAGGGTGTACTGATCCTAACATGGGACATTGAACAAAGGTGAATTTAATACTAGTTACATAAAGTCTTAATGAAGCAAGCAGACTGTCAAGCAAGATCCTTAAAAGCTCCTTGCTGCAGCTATTACACTCCTTCCATCCCTACCATGTAGAACTGGGATCCCCTCCCCTTGATAGATCAGCAGTAACTCCTTAGCCATAGGGCTATCAATACAGTGACTTTTGGTTGTGACAGAACTTTAGCAGGAGGGGTAGGATTAAATGTACTTTTCAATGTATATGTTAGGTTCAAATGTTGCCCAAATGTCTTATGGCCAATCTACACATTATGCATAAAATCAGTGCAATTTGCAACAAGAAGGTTGTGTGAGGGGAAGAAGACACTTAAGGATCATACCGCCTGCCTGCTACCATTTCTCCTCTGCAGTGTCCCTGTCCAAGCTGTTTGCCAAGAAGAAGAAGAAGAAGCAGCAGCAGCTGTAAGGGGTCTTATTGCATATTTTGCATATAATGTGTGGTTTGGTGTTGAGTGTTCGGACTAAGGCCCACTCTACATGGTACATGCAAATGAAATGCATATAAACAGTAGCCCTACTGTCCATTTAGATTAGAAAAAGCTGTGTTTGATAGGGTACCATCCTCCCCCCACTTCTATGCTTTCAGCCACCCCCACAAGAAGCAGCTATTCCTGATGTTAAACATGTTATTGGGCTAGTAGTTTAAATATAACATCTAATTTGGGCCTAACACATTTATGTTATTTTTAAAAAATGCGTATTCCATCTTTCTCAAAGTGATCCAGAGTGGCTTGCAACTCACAGTTAACACAAGTAAAAGCAATTTTAACAACAATAAAATAACTAAAAATAATGAAAACAGTCAACTAACAAAAGGCAGCTGAGGAAACAATATAGTATATGTTCATTTATTTTTATTTATTTAAGAGATTTCCATCCCACACTTTCCCCTTTCATTAGAGAGGCACTCAAGGCAGCTTTACAATAAAAAGATAAAATGCATGAAAAGCAAAATTAAACATAGGCAGATTTTCCATTGATGGTGAAACAGATGGAGAGGAGGCACCAACTGCACCTCAGGAAAAGTGAGTTCCACATTTTGAGGGCTACCTCTGAGAGAGTCCTTGCATGGCTTGCCAAACTCCATAAGAGAACCTACAAGAACCTACTGAAAAGCTCTCAGAGGGCAGGTGGATTTATTCCTCATATGGACCTGGCTGTAGGAGGTTTCCATCTGAAGACCATTAAAAGTGTATGGGATCTCAGGCACAGGAAGTAGTGGGAGGGGGCCTCTGGGCCTGTTGAACACACTCATGCCATAGCATAATTAATCCCTGCTCAGTGCTCACTGGCAAAAAGTCAAAGGTAAAACGTTTCTCCCTGCTGTATCAACCTAATGTACTTTTTCACTTGTAGTTGCTTCCACAAACATGGCCAGAACATGTAAGAGTTTGAGCTTCCCTATAGGCTGTACATGGTTTCACCTCTCCTCACCAAACATAGCTGGTACTTCAGCTTACTATGATCATGATTCATCACACACAACCATGGTATGATCATAGTAAGCTGAACCAATATGCCTTACTTCTGTGCCAACCTCTTCTGCTTTTCTTTTCCAGGGATTCAACATTAAGAGTGTCCAGTCCCATGGTTTCAAGCTCAATGTTTGGGATATAGGTGGACAGCGGGCCATCCGGGCCTACTGGAAGAAGTATCTGGGCAGCACAGACATGTTGGTGAGCATAGAATCCAGCCACAAGGTTTGGCAGGAAAAGAGTACACTATGGAATCTCTGGGAACTGTAGGTCTGACCCTACTAGTGGGGTAATATTCCCTGTCCAGGAGGGTGGATCTTTGGCACGGTGAGGGATGGTCAGAGATCTGGAAGACTCACACTGCACCTGCTTCCCTGACTAGATGCCTCAGCCCAGGCCCCAGACAAAGAGAGACAGGGAAGGGGTTCTATACTCCACCCTCATTTCCTCCCCTTCAAAACAGATTTCTCAAGCCTTTCATCATGTGTCTGCTCACCATCACTGGCATCGGCAACTGGATTTTTAAACCTGTCGCTTCCATCTGCACACATTAGTTCCCTCCCCCCCCCCCGCCAAAAGGTCCAGATGAGACATCTGCATCACAACTGTCAAGCAGTGCTGTTTCATGCCCATAGAAAGGCTAGGTCTAAACTTTGGACAGGTGACTCCAAGCCAGGTCCTATTGCGTTGTGGTTAGGGTCCTCCAATTAGGCTGCCCGACACCTGGTGTTGGGCATCCCTAGCAATTAGGCAGTGTAAGCTAACCTGCCTCAGATTGCAGAATTGAGGCACCCTTAAAGGACAGAATATGGTCAGTTATTGCATTATTTTACTTTATTACCCGTATTTCTTCGAGTCTAAGGCGCCATCGATTCTAAGGCGCACCTTTACTTTCAGTACCACCAGCAGGGAAAAAAAATCCATCAATTGTAAGACTCGCCTCCCTTCATTAAATCTACCTGCTCAGCACCAACTCTCCCCAGCATGTCTCCTGCAGCTGAGGATGACTGAGTTCACTGCCTTTGCATAGCATTTCTGGCCCAGTCAGAAAGTGCCATTTCCTTCGTTACCTGGGCTTGGGGGAGCTTCAGGGAGGCCTGCGCAACCCTCTGCAGGCCACCTTGATCTTCAGTTTGGCGAAAAACAGTGATTTTTTGCCATTTCTGGTTTTCGCGAAAACCAGAAATGGCTGAAAATCACCGTTTTTTGCCGAACTGAAGATCAGGGAGGCCTGCAGAGGGTTGCGCAGGCCTCCCTGAAGCTTCCGCAAGCCCCAGTAAGTAAGAAGATAGCATTTTGGGGTGCTTTTTGGAGACCTTCGATTCTAAGACGCACCCCATTTTTTGAAATGCTTAATTGGGAAAAAACATTCATCTTAGAATTGAAGAAATACAGTACTATATTTTTGCAGCCATGATTGGAGCACCACTTGGATTTTCTGTATCAGGCAATGTCTTGCACCAACTTTAGAGAACCATATACAAATAGCTTTAGCTTCCAGTAATACTGGTTGCCTATTGACAAGAGGTGGTAAAAGGAGCTGGGACTGAGAAGGATAATGGTGGGAAATAGATAGCTCTTTTTTTTTCTTGTTGCAGATCTACGTTATTGACAGTGCTGACCAGAAACGCTTTGAGGAGACTGGGCAGGTAGGAAGGATACACAGCTCCCCTTCTCCAATCTCAATACTTCCTCCTCTTGCAGAAACTCATGTGTACCTTTGTTTAGTAATCTGGACTGTACAGCTGGGAACAGATGCTCTGAGATGTTAAAGTATTGTCCATAACAATCTAGAAGTGGACAACACACGTTCAGATTGCCTTAACCCCACAGCTCCCACCTTCCATAGTTTGGTGGATACAGAAGGCATGAATCACCTGAGCATCACTGAGCATCTTACAATACTAGAATTTTGTTTAGCACAGAACCTCACTAGTTCGAAAGGAGGATAATGAGAGGTGTTTGGGTTGGTTTTTGTGTTTTTATTTGAAGCCCATGGCCATAGTTTGCAATATAATCTCCTCCAGATGATGGGCCCACTCAGAATCCATTGTGTGTTCTCTATTTTTAACAGGAGTTGTCAGAACTAGTGGAGGAAGAGAATCTCATCAGTGTTCCTTTGCTGGTGTTTGCTAACAAGCAAGATCTAGCAACAGCATCCCCTGCAGCGGAGATTGCTGAAGGGTTGAACCTGCACACCTATCGGGACAGGCCATGGCAAATCCAAGCATGCTCAGCCCTATCTGGTGAAGGGGTTCAGGTGTGTGTGAAGTGTCACAGGAGTAGATGGAGATTTCAGAGATAACAATGGTAAATGAGGGGGGGCTGCTCAAGGCTAGAATCAGGGCCTTAGAAGGGCTGTTGCTCACTGTCTTGTCTTTTTCTTTCTAGGATGGCATGAACTGGATTTGTAGCCAGATCTCAAGCCGGAAAAAATGATAATGGTTTGCACAGGAATGGAGTCTCATCTCTGCTGAATCCCCAGGCCACAATCTCAGTGCCAGAGATACATCCCATTCTTCAGCGTGAACATACTCACGAGATTGAATATGCTACAGGGGAAATTGGAAAGCAAGGCTGGAATCTTGCATAACCCAGGAGCTATGATTGTGACTAAGTTCCTACATGAAGTAATGAAAATCCAACGCAAACTTCAGACATAATTTGAAATATTTGGAATACTATAATTTGAAGTATACTGTACATTGACCCTGCAAGGATCCCAACAGCATAAATTGGTCTACTAACAGACTAGATGCAATGAATACCCAAAGATGTTTCCAGCTATGCTTTATGTTATATTTGTATTGTCATGGCCATCACTGGTCTCCAAGAATGCATTTCTTAAAGCTCCCAGCCTTCACTGTTTCCATTCACATTTGCATCTACAATGGCCATAGTTCACTCAGGTTTTTTATAATGAATCCAGATGATGTTGTTGCCAGCCCATTGCACTCCACAGATTTCTGTGTTGTCCTCTCATCTTTGTTCAGATGTGATTGTTAGCAAGTTCTGTTGTGTTAAAATACAGTTGAAGCATCAGCCTATCCAGCATAGACTGGCAAACCACTATTGAGGTTTTTCAGGGCTACTGCCTCTTTCTTTTGTAGATTCCTTCTTGCATCTTTCTGTTAAAGTAGCTACTTTGTTGCTGCTCCTTCACTCCTGGCCAGGACATTCTTGAATCCGCCTTTAATTGCTCAATGTTTGTTCCTGAGGTGGGGAGAGCTTTAAGTACTGGCTACTTCATTACAACCAGTACAACTGTTCATTAGTGGTAATATTACCTGAATGCATGATCTGTACCTTGCACAAATGGGAGTGTACAGGTCTGTGCAGGCTGTACACAAATTCTAATAAATGCATGGAGGTCAAATACATGATCCCATTCTTTTTCCCCTCTCCCACCTGCACATGCATGCATTCATTTGTATTCATGTTCAAAAGCATGAACATCTGCAAAGGATGACAGTCTAACCTGAATGTGTAAAACTGAGACTGCAGTCATAAGCATTTTACTTGGGAGGAGGTCACACTGAACGTAGTGGGACTTGCTATACATGTTTAGTCAGCAGTATCAGGCTACAAAGATTTCTGTTTGTTGACTTTGTAAATGTGGTTTATGGAGCGTGCAATGCAGAAAACAGCCTTTTATAAATATAACTCTTTACTTGGAATAATGGGTGCATGTGCATTTTCTGTTTCTGTGAACAGATGTGGTCTAAAATTTGAACATTATTTGTTGTCTGGGACACGAAGCTTCCTTGACACACACAAAAATGATGGGAGGGCTGGTTTACTGGTTATGGAAAAAGAGGCAGCTTTTTATCATGTGTTTAGGGGGGCAACATTGAAGGTCAGGTATGTTCCACCGTGAGGAGTGTTTGGAGTAGGGGGAGATGTTCATGAGAGAAGACTACGACGACGACGACAGAATTAGGGAAGAGAGATTAGACATCTTCATACTATTTCCCCCTCCTGGTCCCTGGGTGCCACTCCAACAGCCAATCAGGTATTTAGCTCCTGGTGATTAACAACATGAGACCGGGAAGTGGGTAAACAATTGCTATGCAGGGTTTAATCTCTGATAAATGAATCAGCTTGGTGTGTATACTGAGGTCTAGGTGGACATGGAGGTGGGGTTAGTACTCAGTAGTAGAGCAGCAACAGAGCAGGAATCACAGCTGTGTCCACCTGGGTCCAGCCATGAAAGGGAGGAGTTGTGGTCTATCTGGTTGCAGCTCTGATTTTCCAGTGCATATATTTTAAAGTTTGACTCCCATGTCTGAATAACATTGTTGGTATATACTTTCCACCAGCCTCCCTGTCTGAGCTGGGCTGGCAGATGTGTTCTCAGGAGTGGTGTTGAGGACTCCCTGGCTAGAGACATCCTAAAACCAGTGACAGTGAATAGCTATTGAAATACGTTGCTTCCTTCCCAAGAGCCATTGCAATTAATTTTAGAATGACCATTCAAATACATTAAACCCTGGGGAACTTTAACATTCACCCCAACAGCCCAATCCTAACCAACTTTCTAAACCCGATGCAGTTGTGCCAACAGGGCACGTATGGCATTCTGCAATTGGGGGGGGGGGTTGTCACAGAGGCCTCCTCAAGGGAACATTTGTGGGGCTACATTGCGGCTGCATCAGCACTGGAAAGTTGGTTAGGATTGGGCTGCAAGACCCTTTTGTGTGATGCATAAGAAAATAAGAAAAGCCCTGCTGGATCAAGCCAAAGGTCCGTGCCAACCAGCTGCCTCTGGGAAGCTCACAAGCAGGACAGAAAGAAACACTTCTGTCCCACCATTGCTCCCCTGTACCTGGTATTCAGAGGCATATTGCTGCTGAACCCAGTGGTGGCGTATAGCCATCAATCGTAGCCGTTGATAGACTTCTCCTCTGTGAATTTGTCCAGTCACCTTTTTAAAGCCATCCAAGCAAGTGGCCATCACCACACCTTGTGGCAACAAATTCCACATACCATCCCTCTTTTGAGCTACTGCCAGTGGGGCCTTGTGAACTTAGTGGCAGAAGAAGTCACAAGATGGCCTCTCTGAAGGTTTGTACAGGATGGGCAAATCAAATTCATGTGGCTCGATGGTCTGCTGGCAGTTCTGGGGTTTTTCCTGCTAGTTTTGCTGGTAATAAATGTTACAGCCTTGATGGCTTGCTATAGCTGGCATGGGGAAATAGCCTAGGTATGTGATACATACAATCACTATCATTAACAACCTCTCTTGTTAGCAAAAGCCTTCTCTGCTCGTTGATTTACCGCGGAGCCAGGTGGTGGCAGTAATGAGATGGCAGCGATGATGACTTGAGCAAGGAAACTTGTAACAAATCCAAGCCACAGTAGATCCAGACACTGGGGCGAGAGTGGGGGAGGGGGGCGACTCCAATGTTATTATCCCCGTATTGTCTTGACTCTTGAAGACTGCCGGGGGAACGGGACAGAGTGCTGAGGGTGGTTTACGACAGCCTTGCAACGTAGTCCAGAATTATGGGGGGCGGGCTGAGGCTGTGAGAATGAGAAATATCTTGGGACAAACCTGTAATGTCGCCGACTGCTGTTAACATATTGTTGCAGATTTGGAGGAGGAAAAGGAAGAAGATGGAGCTAGCCTAGGCAGCGAAAAAGAGCAGCTTTCGACAGCCCTCTAATACAGTCTAATTTTGCGGGAGATGGAGGGTGCAGCAGCTGCGCTACAAAGACTTATTAACGCGACCCTCCTCCAGCCACTCGCATAAATACACGTTGCGCTTTAAAGAGAATCTCAAACACACCGGAAGTTGGAGGGGCGCGTCGCGCTAACCTGTTTCTATCTCTATAGCCGTTAGGGGCGGAGTTTCGGCCATATTGCGCAGATCGCAACCTAGCCCTTCTTGAGTCTATGGTTTCGAGTCCCTTGAAGTTTGTCTCCGGGTTAAGGGTTGAACGGAAGTAGGAAGAACAGGGGCAGGAGGGGGCAGGAGGATGGTAGCGGGTCCGGGAGGCGGCGGTGGTGGATCCGCGCGGTTCCTGGCAGCCGGGATGGCGTTACCGCCGTGGTTGTCTCCCTTGCTGTTTCTTCACATGCTCCTGGCCGTGTCAGCGCCGCGAGGAGCCGCAGAGCTAACAGACGGGAACAGTGAACACCTGAAACGGGAGCATTCGCTCTTCAAGCCTTATCAGGGTGTGTGATGGGAGCAGGGGCTCTTACGGTGGGGTCCAGCCTCTTTCCCCCATCCATCCCTTGTGCTACACCCACGGCTGTCTTTCAGCCTCCTAGTTCTCTCCTTTGTTAAAGCCCAAGCCGTTATTGATCGAGGGAGAGGTCGGAGCTGCCGCTGTCATTTCAGTAAAAGGGTGGAAGGAAACCCAAAGCGCTACTGCTGTGCACCTTGTACACCCTTGTTCACGAGTCAATATGGCAATTAAAATTAAACACACACAAATCTCTCCCAAAAGTTTCTCAACTACTTCAACTTGAATGTCAGCCAGAAAAGGAGTTGGATGGGTCACTGTCTGTGTTATAGGCAGATCTTGCTGGAGTCAAAGGAAAGTCTCAGTTGCCTAATAATGTATTATAAATAATTCTCATCAAATTATCATGATTGATCTGTTTCTGCCAAGTGGTAGCAGAAAAACCAAGAGAAAGTGTGAAAACACAGTTCCTGCCACCTTTGTAATGTGTTGCTTCTAATACATTAAGTATTATTATTAATTTGCCTTTCTGTGTTCTGTGTACTCATCAATCTCGGTGATATCCTTTGTGTTTTAGGAGTTGGCTCCAGTTCCATGCCCCTCTGGGATTTTCAAGGGAGCACAATGCTGACCAGCCAGTATGTGCGACTGACTCCTGATGAACGCAGCAAGGAGGGTTCTATCTGGAACCGAGTGGTGAGTGTGGATCCTGCTTGGGATGAGATCAGCAGTGAAAGCTACCTTTTCTTGAAAACCATTGAATGGGGAAAATGGCGTATATTCAGCAAAAGTATGGGTGTGTGGGTCTGTCTTCCATGTTGAAGGATTTCATGAAGGTGTTTAGAGCTGCTGTATTCTGTTTTCTAGCCCTGCTTCCTAAAGGATTGGGAGCTCCATGTCCACTTCAAGATTCATGGAGCAGGAAAGAAGAACCTGCATGGGGATGGTTTTGCCCTGTGGTACACTCGGGAGCGCCTCACTCCAGGTATTGTGGTGGGTTCAATAGTCTGAAAGATACCATGCTATCATCACTTCAGGGCTTCCAACTGCAGTGACAAGTAGATAGCTTTCATTATAATGTGGTATTTAAAAGCATTCCTAGATATGTAGTTGTTTGTATGAAGGAGCATTTAATTATGTCAGTCCTCAGATGCAGTTTGAAGTGGTACAGCCCAGGATGGACCTACTACCGTGTTTCCCTGAAAATAAGACAGTATCTTATATTAATTTTGGCTCCAAAAAATGCAGTAGTTCTTATTTTCAGGGAGGTCTTATTTTCCCAACCTGTTGCGCGGCACCCCCTGTGACACACCCCCCCCCCCCGGCACTTTCACCAATTAAAGCTTCATTCTTTCCAGAGGGTGCAAGGCTCTGCAAGGCCTGAAAGGCCTGCACTTGAGTCCTCCACCATAGAGACGACGTGCTAGAGAGGCCTGCAAGAAGGCTGCAACCTTGCAGAGTCTCTAGCACATCGTCTCCATGGTGGAGGACTCGAGTCCTCCACCATAGAGACAACGTGCTAGAGAAACCAGCAAGGCCTGCAAGGAGGCTGCAACCTTGCAGAGTCTCTCTAGCGTGTCGTCTCCATGGTGGAGACTCTACTTTCAAAACAGTGCCTCCAAGCCTCAACCTAGCCACCATGGTTGATGGTGTCGAAAGCCGCTGAGAGGTTGAGCAGGACCAACAGGAATGCACTCCCCCCATCGTCGAGTCCTCTGCACAGGTCATCAGTCAAGGTGACCAAGGCTGTCTCCATCCCATAGTGCCCTGAAACAGGATTGAAAGGGGTCCTGATATAATAAACTGCAATCAAATGTTTAGACTGATGTTTCGTGGTCTATATTGTATATTGGTTATGTAGGAAACTTCCTTTGACTAAGTCAAACCATTAATCCATCTAGCTCAGTATTGTCTACTGACATGCAATAGTTCTCCAGGATTTTAGGCTAGTACAGGGGTGCACAATATACGGCCCGCGGGCCGCATGCGGACCGCCTGACGATTTCCCGTGGCCCGCGAAGAAATCGGGGATACCAGAGAGCGGGCGCTCTCTGGGAACCCCAAGCTCTTCGTGGGCCACGGGAAATCCTCCGTGCCCGCTCCTTCCTGTTTCTCCGGCCGCTCTGTCTCTGTTCTGCGCGCTAATTCGTCTCCTGGCCAAACGCCAGGAGCCTGTAGGCGGCGCTTTGATCGCCGCCAATCAGCTGTGTCTCCTGGTGTTCAGCCAAGAGTGAATGAGCACATGCGCGCGTTGCTCCTGGGAGGCCGAAAATGGTAAAAGCGTGTGGTGTTGTTGAGTGAGAGCGAGCGAGCGTCCTGAGACCAGCCCGGAGAGGGTCGCCGCTCGCCTGGGCCGCGTCAGGCTCATGGGTGCCTGTCCCAGACCGGACCTTCTCCCGCCTTGCAAACTCTCTTCCTTGGTCTTCTCTGTCTCCTTCTCCGGGCGGCTCCGCAGGGTTCCCGCCCCAAGGCAGCGCCCGCCGGGTCCAGCCAACCAGCCGGAGTGACTGAATGACACACACACTCTCTAGCTCTCACTCTCCGGGTGGCTGGAAGTAAACACTCCGCCCCACCTCGCCCCGCACCTCAGACCCTGCCCTGGCCCCTTAAGATGGTGAACGGGCTGCGCTGGAGGCGAGAGACGAGGCTGCTGCAGGCACAGGAGGCTCCAGCCAGGCAGGCAGCGCGCCCAGGCTTGCTCCTGTCCCCGCTGTTCCCACTGAGGAGGACCCAGAGCTGGTGGAGGCCTTCGGACTCTTCAGGAGCGACACCAAGAAGTAAGTCAGGACTGGAGGAGCGGCCGAAGTGGGGTGAGGCGGGACTGAGCAGCGCGTGGAGGGGTTGGTCTCGCCCTGCCTTGACTTTTCCCTTCCCGTGACCTTCCTCGTGGCTGGAAATGAGAAGCGCAAGCACTGCGACTTGTGGAGGAGAACTGAAGCAGAGCCACTAGTTTATCTCCCCCCCCCACATATTAACAGCTCCAGGCTGTTGTTACGTTTGAGACATGATCGTCATTGCCTCAGCTTTGCACATATTTTTCGCGTCTTTCTTTTAGTACTCTTCCAAGGACACTTAAAAATGCAATCTCAAATAACGTCTTATTATCAAATAATAATACAATCGTGGGGGCAGCAGGTGGGACACTGGGAAGAAAACCTGAACACCTTTTCCTCTTAAATTAGCAGCAGAAATAGCTGGATTGACTTCCTGGTTCTGCTGAACCCTTCAGTTTTCCTATGTTTGAAAGCAAGTTAGAAGCTTCCATCCTAGAGATTGGAACCCATCTCCAATCAGGAGATAACACACACACACACACACACACACACACACACACACACGTGGCTTGCTTTGTATATTTTATTTTTATTTATTGTATATTTATTTATATATATTTATATAAATATTTTTTGGGATATTTTCCGGCCCATGGACACACCCCCTGTGATGTCACTTCCTGAGGAAGTGACATCACGGTTTCTTGACACGCCCACCGTGCGGCCCCGGAGAAGTTTGGCCTATTCATTTTGGCCCCTGCCTACTTCCAAGTTGTGCACCCCTGGGCTAGTATTTCCCAGCCCCACGTGACAATGCCAGGGATTGAACCTGAAACCACCTGCATGTAAAACAGGGGCTCTCACTGAGCTATAGCTCTTCCCAACTGCTGGCTGGCTAGGAAAATTTACCTGTTGAAGGGCACAGGGAGACAAGTCCCCTATTTACTCTGCTGCTCCATTTTGTCTCTTTCAGGCCCTGTCTTTGGTAGCAAAGATAATTTCCATGGATTGGCCATTTTCCTAGACACATATCCAAATGATGAAGCTACAGAGGTAGGTGCTGACAGGAACCTGCATTGAGAGACTGGCTCCTTTTACTTGTAAGCTAAGGCTGGGTTCTGATATTTAGCAGGAATGGTGTACACAAGCTTTTCTATGCAGGCTCCTTTCTTAAATACCTTTGGTAAGAGCTATGGATAACAGTGAAAATGTTGAATCGTACTTTCTTTATTACTTAGCGTGTATTCCCATATATCTCTGCCATGGTGAACAATGGATCCCTGACCTATGACCATAGTAAAGATGGCCGCTGGACAGAGCTGGCAGGCTGTACAGCTGACCTTCGTAATCGGAACCATGACACGTTTCTGGCTGTCCGTTACTCTCGTGGGCGTCTGACGGTGAGTTGGCCTGAGGCACTACATAGAGCCCTTTGATCATGAGTTGCCTTAGATAGGTGTATATGAGGGTTTTGTGGTGAGTAGTCATAGTGAGGCTGACCCACTGCTGCTGTAGTCATTGAGGCATGTGCAAAGTAGAAGTGAATTCCCAGACTCGCATCAGTATAGTATGGTTTGGCCAGTTTAGTTTCTCAAAACTGAGGCTCTAGCAAGTTTCTGACCTTTTTTTAGGTGGCTGGGAGAATAAAACTTGGGCTGTTCTTCAAGATTACACTTATTTTGCAGGTGATGACTGATGTGGAGGACAAAAATGAATGGAAAAACTGCTTTGATATTTCAGGAGTCCGACTGCCCACAGGTTACTTCTTTGGGGCTTCTGCTGGTACAGGAGATCTTTCTGGTGAGAACTGTTTGCCTGTGAAGTGGAATTGGCTGGGTTGCCTGGACACGGAGTTCTGGACAAAGTAGTGCCATCATTAGGTGGAGTTAATCTGTTCTATTTACTTTAGTGAATTGGATATTGGAGCATTTTTAAGCCAGCTCCCTGAATGAAAGGAACATTTAAAGGAGTCTTTTAAGAAATACGTGAGATGATCTTCTTCCCCTAAGAATTGGCCTGATCCATCAGGGCCCTTCTTATGATCTTAAGAAGATTTTAGAATGTGCATATTTACATTGTAACTTGACTCTTTCTTTCCTAGACAATCATGACATCATCTCAATGAAGTTGTTCCAGTTGATGGTTGAACACCCACCAGAGGAAGAGAACATTGATTGGACAAAGATTGAGCCCAGTGTGAGCCTTCTCAAGTCGCCCAAAGGTGAAGTGCTAGTGCTTCTTTCTTGAATGCTCTGTGAAGCAATTGGGAGATCACCTTCCCTCATTAGTAAACATCCCCATATTGATTCACGGAATGTTAAGTGGCCACATGTGCTTTCATGGAGCAGTGCTTGGCCCTTGACTTGAAACAGTGAAAACCTGGGTGTCCTCTACTAGAAAGTCCTCTCTACAGCTTCACTGCAGAGTTGCAGTCCTAAGCATACTTTTCAGTAAGTGTATTCCATTAAACTCAGCAAAACTGAGTAAACATATTTTAATGCTGGGGGGAGGGGCATGTGTGTCTATATTTGTAAAACTCTGTACCACGTGGCTATTTTGGATGTGTCTGCGGATCTGCTATCCGTGAATAGCATGCGCCCCACTGACCATTTTTTTTACCTTAGAAGCTGGTGTATGTCTTCCTTTAAACAAATGCTATAAGCAGCAGCATGCTTATAGCGCTGAAGCCGACTGAATGGTAGAGAGGATCAGCTGAAGAACAGGAAGCGTTTGTTTAAAGCAGGGGTGGGGAACCTATTTGCAGTGGGGGGGCCATTTTCCCATAGGGAAAATTTGTTGCGGGCCGGCCGTTAGGCCAGCCGATTCCCCCCCCCCCCGCGAATTTACCACCCACCCACCGCTCTCTCTCTCCCTCCCTCCCACCACTCTCTCTCTCCCTCCCTCCCACCACTCTCTCTCTCCCTCCCTCCCACCACTCTCTCTCTCTTTCCCCCCTCCCTCCCACCCACCGCTCTCTCTCTTTTTCTCTCTCTCCCCCCTCCCTCCCACCCACCGCGCTCTCTCTCTCTCTCTCTCTCCTCCCTCCCACCCACCGCTCTCTCTCTTTCTCTCTCTCCCCCCACCCACCCACCGCTCTCTCTCTTTCTCTCCCCCCCTCCCTCCACCCACCCACCGCGCTCTCTCTCTCCCACCCACCGACCCACCCACCGCTCTCTCTCTCCCACCCACCGACCCACCCACCGCTCTCTCTCTATCTCTCCCTCCCTCCCTGCCTCCCACCGCTCGCTCGCTCGTTCATTCTCCCTCCCTCCCTCTCCTTACCTCGGCTCCGGGACGGGGCCGCCGCCGCTTTCGCGCGCTTCCTGGGTTTAAAAGTGGCCTTTGCACAGCGCCGCTGAAGCTGAGATTGCCCTGAGATTGCCCTTTCCTCCTCCTTCTGAAAGTGACCTTCCTGGACATGTGTACAGCGCTGCTGAAGCTGAGAATGCCCTCAGGGCAATCTCAGCTTCAGCAGCGCTGTGCAAAGGCCGCTTTTAAACCCAGGAAGCGCGCGAAAGCGGCGGCGGCGGAGCCTCCGGTCCGGTCCCGCACGGGCCGGTCCGGTCCCGCACGGGCCGGGCCGGATCAGGCCCGCAGGCCGGAGGTTCCCCACGCCTGGTTTAAAGGAAGACACACACCAGCTTCTAAGGTAAAATCATGGCTGGGGGGGTAGAGGGGGTGTTCGCCCCTATCCGTGGTTCTCCGGTATCCACAGGGGGGGCCCCTGGAACAGGTCCCCCGCGGATAATGGGCCCCCCCCTGTAATTGTGTTATAACTATTTACACTTTTCCAAAATCTGCCTTCTATGGTGCAGAATTTTGCCAAGGTGCATCTAGCATGGGAGCATGTGTGCTGAAACCTTTCACTTTCTAATTTTTTTCCCCTCCTCCTGTAGACAACGTAGATGACCCAACAGGAAACTTTCGTAGTGGACCCTTGACAGGCTGGAAGGTGTTTCTGTTACTACTGTGTTCTTTGCTTGGCATCATTGTGTGTGCTGTGGTGGGTGCTGTGGTCTTCCAGAAACGCCAGGAGCGAAACAAGCGATTTTACTAGCAGTGGAGTGGGCCCAGATCTTGGGCACTTTGGGAATATTTTTTACAGGGGGGAGGGGGAATTGTATAGACTCTGGTTTCTAAAAGGCTCTTTCAGAGAAATATATGGATTATTTTCATATCTTTTTCTTTTTTCTTTTCCTGGCAGTACTAGGCCAGGCAACCTGTGTCAAACAATCAGGATTGTAGGGTGTAACCTTACTTGGAGTCCATTTTTCCTCTTTTTGGATGCTGTTCAGAGCCACCAGCTTCTCTTCAACAGCTCAACCAACCAGCCTGCACTTAGAACTTAAAAGTGGCAGTTGGTCCTCCTCCTCCATGGGACATGGCTCTGCATGTCAGCTAGTATCTGCTGGTGATTTTGCTAACAGGGCAGTATTTCCAAGTCCTCTAGTCCTACTGGGAGAGATTTTCTTGGCTGATCCATAAACCCATTTCAAGGTGGGTGTTTTGAACTGAATGTATCTTATAGCCTCACTGATCCTGGAACCTTACTTTTAGTACAGCTATTTATCTGTAGCTGGGAGTGAGACTAATTTACACCAAAACAACTGGTGAGCATCAAATGTGATTTTCCCCTTTGGTGATGGTAACTGTGAAGAGAGGGGGCTTGATTTTTTCCAGTCATTGTGGAGTATGCGTCACAATTTGGTCACAGAAGCTCAGGCCTTGCTCTGAGCCATCTCATTAAGCCAGTAAACATTAAACAGGTAATTCCGATGACAGGATTGTACTTTGTCATAGCCATATAGCTGTATGCGCGTATGCAAGGTGAGATGTGGAAGAGGGTATGTGAAATAAAGTGAAAAACTGACCTTAGCTGCTGTTCTGTCTTAATTTGGTTGGGAGGAAGTATGAGAGAATGAGTCAACTGCTTTTGCTGTTAATTGGCCTAAACTGCATTAAGGCCCTGTGACTTGGGCTCATGTTGGTTTAACATGTGGTTTCATCACTGGTGTTCACACTTTATACAAGGTGGATTCTCTTTGTTGAATTGTTAAAAATGTAGGATTTAAGGAATTCAGTAAGAATAAAGATTTAATTCATTTCTGTTGCATTTTTAATATAGAGATCTTATTTGCAATCTTCCAGCTCATTTATCTTCATAACAGCCCAATAAGTAAGTTATAGTTGTTCACATTTTACAGCTGGAAAACTAGAGACTAACTGTGCCAAAGGCCATGTCCTAACACCACAATTCAATAGAGTGACTCTCCGCGTACAGGCTGCACTTTCCTGGGAAATGGGCAAGGATGGAGGGAAGCTAGCCTGATCCTTAACATTGTGACACACTCCAGCCTTCCCGACGCGGCATAAAGCAAAGCAAAGCCAGCCTTTGCTTCGCGTTGCACCGCGCCGCTTCCTGTCTATACAGTCCACAAGACTTTCGCTTCTCTCTCTGCTTTTCAGCCAATCGGAATTGAGTCTTTTCAGACTCGATTCTGATTGGCTGTTTGCTTCCCTATGTGTCCCACCCCACTGCCCCAAACTCGGCTGCTGATTGGCCAAAGTTCAATTTTTTCCATCTCCTCTTGCAGGGTTCCGCTAGCTGACACAGAGAAGAGAATGCAAGACGCTGCATGACACACTGCCCATGGGGCGCTGCTTCCCAGAGCGCGCTGCGGGCAGTGTGTCACAGCCTTTAGGGTGAAGCTAGCAGTAACATGCAAATGACAGTAGGACCTCTCATGCCATGAGAAGAGGTGGCTGGCAGTAGTTTTGCACATGGAGGTGCTCTAATAGTTACAGCCACACTTTAAATGGGCAGAGGTGGCCGATGCCACTGGCACACTATTGTCAGCCTTAGTGCTGTTTGTACTGTTGCCTCACTGTGACACTTGGGGCCCTTGTGGGGTCTGCGTAGCCCTTAATCTGCAGGTGGTTCTGTTTACCTTTCAATTACCCTTGAGCCTTGAACAAATGTACAATTTTGCTTGTGGGACCTGGTGAGGTTGCAACTACCAGAGTGAATATGGGGTGTGTGATGTGGGATGGGGATAAAAGAGGCACATAATGAGAACCAGTCTCTCAAGGGTTGGGAGTATTGGGAATTAATAAGGATCAAGGTTGGTGAGGGGAGAGTGGGATGCAGGGTAAAGCTAGGCAAGTGCCTTCCAGGATCCTGATTCATATATCCATCTTTGGATTTCCAGTCTACTTTTAACCTATTATAGCCCTCTCAAATACAGGTTGAGTATCCCTTATTCGGACTGCTTGGGACAGGAAGTTTGTCTGGATTTTGGAATATTTGCTTAAATATGAGATATTGGGCAAGGCCTCTGAGAGGGGGGTTAAGGGGGTACAATGCCCAGAGCCAAAACTGGGTCAAAAAAGGGCCCCCAGAGCCAAATTCACATGAAGGGAAGGAGCCCAAAAGAAACTTTGTACCCCCTGATAAAATTCCTCTGAGTGGCCCTGATCTTGGGAGATGGGATCCAAGGCTAAACATGAAATTCATTTGTCTCGTATACACCTCATATAAAATTACATAGCCTGAAGGTAATTTTATACAATATTGTATTTTAAATTTTGTGCCCCCAGCATGCTATGTGCTTGTGCTATGCCAGCCAGGTGCTGGAAGAAATATTTTTTTAAAAAGTTATAGCCTCAAATGTCTGGATTTTGGAATAGTCTGGATTTCGGATGTCCGGATAAAGGGTATCAACCTGTACAAAGTTTCTCTTCTATTCTTCAGTTAGTAAATTTAGAACAGGTATCCGATTTCAAAGAAATTTGTGAAACAATACTGTACAGTTTAGCCACACCACATCAGGTTTTAACACTAGTCTGTTGCTGCCTGTTCCCATAATGTGGGGTAGTGGTGGAGGTGGAGCCCAATTAGACGCTGACAGTGTGTATATATACACGCACACAGTTGGACCATTTCATCCACAGATTTGACTCAACACGGATGGCAAAACTGTGGAAGAGGGAGTCCAATCACACTACATTACCTCTTTTTCCAGTGTTGTTGGGGACCTGCCAGCCACTTCCAGCCTCCTGCACGTGTCTAAACTGCTGAAAAAGTCTCTGCTGCGAGTCTCTGGCGCCATTTACAGGTTGTTTCCCACTAGTGGCTTTTGTTTTTTCAGTCAGTTTAAACAAACTCAGGAGGAGGGAAGTGGCGAAGATGCTGGAAAAAAGGTAATGTGCCCCCCCCCCATTTCATATAACTGGTTTTTCTTAGTTCATTGCATTTGAATTGAGGTTATTTTTCCCTCATCAATCATAGGCATAGCCAATGTGAAAGAGGCGGGGTTGCACTGGCCCAGAGTGCCGTCATCCTCCTCCACATGCTTATATACCGTATTATTCCAAACCTGTATCCATCGCAGTCAATAATACAATGAATTCCTTCCTGTACTAAGTAAAAGCAGAGACTAGAAAAATCCAGATTCACAGCAAGAAGTCCCCCTCACGGACAGCAAATGTCCGAAAATTAAGCTTCTCCCGCCCGAGAGGACTTTCAGGGCAGAAGAGACCGCGACTCCCAATAGTTTCTAAGGAAACTAAGGGAAATCCAACCTAATCAAAACGTTTTCAGCTGAAAAAAAAAATAGGGAAAGTCTGGAGAGAGAAGCTCAAGTTCTTCCCGCTCATCTGTGACGGGACAATTTGCTGCACTTGGGGCATGATTTCAACCTTGGGTACACCCTCGTAGGTGTGCGAAGAGTTGTCGCTTCCTTTTTTTTTTTTTTAAGGTTAGCAAAAAGATATCCAATTGAATTAGGGCAGATTATCCATAGAAACTCATGGGAAGAGCACCCTGGAGGATCCCGTGAATAAACTGTACAGTAGGGCTTTCTGTTGCAAGCGCTACTTCCTTTCACAGGGCTGCTGGGAGTTGTAGTTCCACTGCCTGAAACGGTTGTTGTGCCTTTCAGTCATAGCGATTACGTGGCTTGAGAGCGGGAGTGGTGGTGGGAGGAAAGCGAGGCATTATGGCGGCTCCCTGGTGTGGGTTAAGTATGTTCTTGCGGCAGCTAGTGTTGCTGCTTGTGGCCGGGATTATGGCCCCCGGGTGGGGTCTCTACTTCCACCTTGGAGAGACCGAACGCAAGTGCTTCATCGAGGAGATCCCGGACGAGACCATGGTCATCGGTAAGCAGGAAAAGTGGGGGAAGATTATTATTATGGTATATATGGAGAATCGTATTGAAAGGGAAGGACAGCTGGATATGGGCTTGTCTGTGGGGCATTTGGGGTAGCTGATTTGGGGGCTACGGATAAGGAAGGTTGCAAACAGGCAGAGATAGACAGTGAAGTGCTGCATTTGAGGGCCTCTCGAGGTAGAAGATAATGTTAGTGTTAGGCACTGTTAGCCATGCTTGGAACAAGTGATTCAATGGTTTAGCGTCCGATGCTTCTCTCATCCATTTCTGTTCTCTGCATCACAGGAAATTACCGGACACAGCTGTTTGATAAACAGCAGGAGACATACCTTCCTGCTACCCCAGGCCTTGGCATGTTTGTGGAAGTGAAGGACCCTGATGACAAGGTATATGAGGACAGGAGCCTATTTATGGTGGATGTATGCCTCAGGAGTATTGTGCGACCACAGAATGTTCTTACAGAAATGAATGAGGTGAAGTGCAGGGCTATAACAGCGCAATCCTACATAAGTATCTGGCGGGCGGCCCTGTTCCGGGCCACTCTGCAGCGACCCAGGGTCTACTCTGGAACATTCGTCCTCTTCCCCCGGTGTAAACCGGGGAAGGCCTCCTCAGATTTCCGTCAGAGGAGGAATTTCCGTCAGTTGGAGGAGCCATGTAACGGCCGAGCTGGCCCGGTGGGAGACGGGGATGTGGCGGATGCCATCCCCGACCCCCCGGGCTGGCTTGGCCAATGGCCCCCCTCCCTTGCCGCCCAGATCACCCATGTGGCCGCCAGGGGATCTCTTACCTTCCTCCGGTGGCCGCGTAGATGTCCCGGCGGCAGAGTGAGTAGTTTCGAATGTACCTTACGGCACGTTTGCATCGGCTTCCGATGGTGGAGCGCTTGCTCTGCCGCCGGTTTTTTGCTCAGGATTGCGCTGTAAGACTAATTTCCTTTCTGAGCCAGTTTACTGCACTATAATAAGAGCCTTTGCTTTGGTTGCATTGTGCTGGCCTGTCGTCTTGTGCTTGGCATGTTACATTATCTGGGAAGAAGGAGCAGAATTACACTTGTGGTACTTTTTCCCTTTGCGTGAAAACACCAGCAGTGTTTTCTTCTCAGTACATAGATGCTTGTTGAGCCATCTGTTTTGATAACTAACAATTTTTGGAGATACCTTCCATTTGCATGGGAAGGTGGTCATAGGAAAACTATGCTTTGTACTAAGAGTCATCTGCACAGTTTTCAGGCTGTCCCTGTCCCACCATGGTGTGTTGCCAGTGAACAGAGTTGGCCATTCTCAATGCCATCCTTCTTGTCTCTAATGAAGACTCTAGACCAGGGCTTCTCAAACTATGGGTCACAACCCACTTGGTGGGTCGTGGCCTGATGCCAAGGTGGGTCTCTGGTTGGGCCCACCCTCCTGCCCTTGCCTCTGTTTTGCTTCAAACTTCGGCGTTACTTCTGGTTTCGCTGAATCAACTTCATGTTGCATCTGGAGGCCTTTCTACTGCATGCTGTCATATTTTTCTCCTGGCCTTTTATGGTGGGAAGCCTTTTTCTCTGTCTCAACAGCACACATCTGCTATAGCAATACATGTTAGATATGAAAATTACACACACAGAGAGTATTTATATACCGCCTTTCTTGGTCATTGGATTTCTCCTCTGACTTTACATAATTATATGGGCAGACTTTTCCAAACCCCGTAACGGGGATTTTTACAATCTATAAAAGCAAAGGTCTGGATGAGGGCTAACAGGTTGAGATTGAATCCATAAAAGACAGGTCCTACTGGTCAGGAAAGCCTGGATGCAGGTATTGAGTCATCTGCCCATTCTGGATGGGGTTGCACTCCCCCTGCAGGAACGAGTGCGCAGCTTGGGAGTACTTCTGGATTCACAGCTCTCCCTGGAAAGTCAGGTGGCAGCTGTGGCCAGGGGTGCGTTTGCCCAGCTTCGGCTGGTGTGCCAGCTGCGGCTGTACTTGAGTTGATCGGACCTGACCATGGTGGTCCATGCCTTTAGTGACTTCAAGACTGGATTACTGTAATGCGCTCTACGTGGGGCTGCCCTTGAAGACGATTCGGAAGCTGCAACTAGTGCAGAATGCGGTGGCCCAGGTGGTCACTGAAGCTAGGTGGTTTGACTCTGTTGAACTGCTGCTTCAGCAGCTGCACTGGCTGCACCCATTCATTTCCGAGCCCAGTTCAAGGTGCTGGTAATGACCTTTAAAGCCCTTCATGGTTTGGGTCCAGGATATCTGAGGGACCACCTTCTCCCATACATTCCAGCCTGCTCTCTTAGGTCATCTGAGGGGGCTCTCCTGCGAGTGCCACCTCTGTCTCAAGCTAGCGGAATGGCAGTGCGTGGGTGAGCCTTCTCTATTGTGGCGCCACAATTGTGGAACTCCTTGCCAGGGGACTTGAGAACTACCCCTCCCTCATGACTTTTCGGCGGGGGCTCAAAATGTTTCTGTTTCGTCTGGCATTTGGGTGATGGGTTGTTGTCTGACTCCTGTGTCTCAAGATGTTCTGCTTCTCTGCTCCATATTGTCAAAAAAAACCCAGTGGATTTTATTGTTTTTAATTTATTTTATATATTGTTTTAAAATTATGTATTTTAATTCTGTTGTAAGCCGCCTTGGGCATTTGCCTTGGCATAGGATAAGGCGGGGTATAATTTTTAAATAAATAAATAAAGGTCCTGACTGACCGCCAACGCCCAACCCAAACCCCTGGAACTACAAACTTGAAATTTGGGAAGCCAGGATGGTGTAGTGGTTTGGGAGTTGGACTTAGACCTGGAAGATCCAGGTTCAAATCCCCGCTCAGCCACGAAGCTTCCTGGGTGACCTTGGGCCAGTCACTATCTCTCAGCCCCACCTACCTCACAGGGTTGTTGTGAGGACAAAAAAAAAGGAGGGGAGGAAATATGTACACCACTCTGAGCTCCTTGGAGGAAGGGCGGTATTAAAATGTGAAAAATAAAAATAAATAAATAAATATATTCCTTCCATGATGTAAGCACCCACTAAGAAGGGATTTTTAGAAATTCGACCCCTAAGGGGGTCAAAAGGGGTCAAATGTGTTTTCACGGATTCCTCAATATTTCTTAGGCCCGATGAGATATCGACTTGGTTTCTGCTTACAAAAGTTACTCATACAAATGCTTAAAAACATAATTCAGGATTTTGTCATAATCGTCCCCTAAAGGGGCAAATCTAGATTCGGGGGTCAATTATAGAACCCTTCGTATCTCCTGTGTTTGTGGAGTTCTATCATTCTTTTTTGGCATATACGGTAGGTGTCTTTTTAAAATCTTTACAAACTGTTTTAACAGTTTTTTGAAATGTTTAGCCCTAAAGGGGTAAAAAGCGGTGTTTTTTATTCAATACAGAACATTTTCTGTGAATAACTATTTGTTCTTACGACTACTTTATGTTTCAGTAATTTTTTCCCTCACGTATTGTTTGTGTCCCCCAATCTATATGATCTTTACCTTTCTTTCCAACTGTCACTCTCTGTCACTTTCGGGGCTAGCTACAACCTTCCTTCTATCTGAATCAGTTCTCTTCAGAACTGTTACTAATATTCAACAACTACATAGCTTTTATTGCGTTTTGCCCCTTCTGACTTCAAGTTCAAGAGGCTGCAGTTCCCCCTCAAGGTCTGCTTTGCTATGACCATCAACAAGTCCCAGGATCAGTCACTGAAGGTGGCAGGGATTGATTTGAGGGAGGACTGCTTCTCACATGGCCAGAACCACCAATGTGGTCTACAAAGAGGTCCTCGTGTAGAGGGGGAAAAGGTCGTAGGTATTTTGCAAATTATTTCAATAAAATCTTCTCTGCTTTATTTCTTCATTTAACTGTCTAAAAATATAACGTGGCTTATCAAATTAAAGGGAATTTCAACAAGAACATGAATGTGGTGTGGGTCATGTCAATCGATGGAACCATGACTTCTAATAATTGCAGGGTGTTGCCTGACATGGGGTAGTTGTGCTACATTTAAATGGTTATTGCAATCAAAGGAAGGTTTATTGGAGTCAAAATGGATTTAAAGTACTTGCATCCCGTAGTGAAGCGTGTTATATATAAATGTTCAATCTTGCATGAACAACTTCGTTCTAGATGGTTTTCTTCACAGTCTGGCTTCTCACTGGCCTTCGCCTCCCACGCTCGGCCGACGGCACTCTGCCTCCCACTCAAGTGCTGCTGGCAGCTTTCTCTCTCCTCATAGGGTTCACAGCTTTTTGTCAGCAGTATGTCTTGAACTGCCATTCACAGATCTTCAGGCTTGCGAGGCAGCAACTCTATACCAGGAAAATACCATTCTCCTGTCAGCTTCCACCTGTTTGTACAGCCTTTAGGGGACTGGCTACATTGGCTATAACATTTACAGCATGCTGTTGTTTGATATTGATTGACTGCAGTGCTAGCCTACCCCTAAGCTCGGATCCCAGGTGTGACATGTAATAGGCAATATATGGAGAAAAGGAATAGGAAATGCAGGATTCATAACTTTTTTTTGGAGCCTTTGATACAAACCCCTTCTTCCCTAGTGTATTACAGTTAAGCTCAAGTATGTGAAATAATAGCATATTCTTCCTCTGTTTACTGACTCCCCTTCCCATCCTCTGCTGTCTCTCTTGCGTTTATTTCTAGACTGCAATCCCCTTGGGGCAGAGACCTGTCCAAGATTTCATCTTTTTAAACTGTGTTTTATGTGTATATGAACCAGAAACCTCATCTGGGTTTTCTCATATGTTACACTCTCATCTCTGTTCTGTTTACAGGTGGTACTGTCCCGGCAATATGGCTCAGAGGGCAGATTCACCTTCACTTCACACACACCTGGGGAACATCAGATCTGCCTACATTCCAATTCTACCAAGTTTTCCCTTTTTGCAGGGGGCATGCTGGTAAGATGATCAGTGTGATCGTGGAAGGGTGAGAGGTTGTGTTCTGGTTCACATTAAACAAGATCATGAGGCATCTTGCTCTAGTGCATATCTGCTGGCCAGAATGTTAACTACTTTTCTTCCTCCCCCCAATCTCATTCCAGAGGGTCCACCTTGATGTCCAGGTTGGGGAGCATGCCAATGACTATGCAGAGATTGCAGCCAAGGATAAACTGAGTGAGTTGCAGTTGCGTGTGCGCCAGCTCCTGGAGCAGATAGAGCAGATCCAGAAAGAGCAGAACTATCAGCGGGTAAGGGGTCCTTAGCAGACCACAAATAATGTTCTCTGTACCATAAAGGTGGGAAAGGAATTGTTTCCACCAATAGAGCTACCCTGTTATTGGGTTAATCATTAAGCCAGCGGTTCCCAAACTTTCGTGTAGAGTTTGAGCCACTGTAAGTTGTTGCGGGGTGGTGGTGGCTCACAGCAGCAACAGCACTCCTGGCGGCAGGAATGAAAACTGGTGGCAGCAGCACAGCAGGAAGGAGGCAAGCGAAGGCAAAAAAGGAAAGTGGGGGAAAGCGGCGAAAAAAATGGCGAGGGAAAGCGGTGAATATGGCGAGGGAAAGCGGTGAATATGGTGGGGGAAATTAATAAATAATTGGAAAAATGTTCCCTCACCTTGAAGAGACCCCCATGACTGCCCCCACACTGCAAAATGCAGTGTGCACCCTGTTGGCACAACTACATCAGCACTGGAAAGTTGGTTAGGATTGCGCTGTTAGTCATTGTTTGGGGTGTAACTGTGATCTGGAAGGGGTATAGGATTTGACCTGTCTGCACCTCCTCATCCTGCCCACCATGTTCCTTCTCCATCCATTTTTGGCCTCTGTAATGGCTATGCTTCTGTAATGGCTATGCTGCACCGGGAATGGAGTTACACTGAAGGAAAGTTACAGCGGTGTAGGGGACTGCATCATATTCTATACTGCTCCAGACCTGTACTAAGAGAGGAGATATTATAGAAGCTCCTGTGCCTATGTAACATTGTTCAACTGTTCCCTGAGGGTAGGCTTGCTCAACCTTTCAGATGTATTTACATCTGAATTTATTCCTGCTGTTCATTTAAAATCCAAAAGTGGCTTACACAACAAATACAAGTATAAAATCACAATTAGAAAATTTTTAATGCACAAAGCATAACATTACATTTACCTAGCTGCTGCCTTGCTTCAGTCCATTGTAAAAAAATGTAGATAATTGGCTTTTGAACATGAATGGGAAAGGGAGAGGCCTAAACTGCTACTTTTTGTTGTTGTTCAGTGGCGAGAGGAACGCTTCCGGCAAACCAGTGAAAGCACAAACCAACGGGTTCTCTGGTGGTCCATTGTCCAGACCCTCATTCTTGTAGCCATCGGAGTCTGGCAGATGAGGCATCTCAAAAGTTTCTTTGAGGCCAAGAAGCTGGTATAAAAAGGGAGACAATTTCAGCAACAGGTCTGCATCTGACATGGGAGCAGTTTCCAGCATTTCAGATCTCCACTGGTCCCTCTTCTCTCCTCAGCCTTCCCTTCCACCAGACTGGTTATTGGCCAAGAGCAGTGTCATCTACCTCTTTCTGCCTCTGTCCACCTCCCAGCTGTGATTGCAGTGCAGTGTTTTGACCCCTATAAGGCACTGTATCTTCTCCAGACAATCAAGGCCTGCCCACCCCTGCTGCCTCTCATACTCTCTAGCACTATGTGAAGAGTTCATGGGAGAACTCCATGGGTAGCTTTTCTCCTGCCTAAGAGTGTGTCTCATCAAAGTGGGACTCTTTTCGCCAGCATCTCAAATGTTGAAGCCTAAAAAGCAATGCCAGTTTTGAGCCATGCTGTACTTGTACCAGCTCTGACTTCTTAATGTTGCCAATATGTTGCTCAGAAGGAAAATGCTGAATGAGAAGATCTGCTCAGCTCACAGTTCTCCTGTCCTGTCATACTGTGAATTGAATACAGAATGATTTGGGAATTAATTGTTTTTGTAATTATTTTAAGATCTTTTATATTTGTGTGTGTTTGTGTTTTGGGCATGAGGGAGAAGTGGGGTATGTATTAACCACTGGGATAGTAATCAGGGATAACCAAGTACTGAAATTTACTTGACCTTCTTTATGTCTTCCTGCGGTAGCTGGTTAGAATTAAACAAACTGTTCCTGATTATGTGCAACCACTGTTCTGCCAGATTGGGTACTGCATTTCCTCACCAACGTGAACTTAAAAGCAACTCTAACCTTGGTTCTAAGAGAGTGCTACTCATGGAGCAGGACTATACAATTACGTGCTCCAGCAACCAAATTCTAGCTGTGCTTCCTTGAAATTGGATGGATTTCAGTAGGATTTCAGTAGGACTCCCAAAGTAACTTTGCTTAGATTTTCAGCCCGTCTCCTTGGCTGAAAATTTAAATATTTCTGGGCATCTAGCAAATGGATACTGTATGAATGCCAAGATTATACCAAGCGTCTCTTTTTCCCCAACTTTGGGACAGCAGTTTTGGGCAGGAAAACAAAATAATTGTAGTTTGGAGGATTGAAGGGTCTGTTACTTGATATTTATTTTTGTTTTGTTTGAGAAATAGCTTGCTACTCTGTAACCATGTTGTCTGTCTACTTTGGGTTTTCTGGGATTTAAAAATTAATATAGGGCAAACACAGATATTGTAAAAACCCTGTACCTGTCCCCTGTGTCTACTTTCTTGCTGCTGCAGAAGCCTGAAACTTTTTTGTGCTTTTCATGAGAGTTGGATTAAACGCAGCAGAGATCTTAAGACAATAAAATGTGGTTTGCCCAGGATTCACTTCATAATTAGCATTAATCACTTCTTTATGTGGAATATGATGTTTATCCTCCTCTCATTAAATGTGAAAAGTAAAGTTTATTTGATGCCTGAGCAGAATGCACAATCATTTACTGAAGGCAGAGAGCATAGCATGAAGGAAACAACTGTGTAGTTAAATAGTCTGTTTCTTTCCACTCCTAGGATTAGCTACTGCTGATATCTTAGTTGGTGATAAATACTCAAAAGATAGGACTGCAAGGATTAAATGGGAAATGAAACAACTGGCAATGCAATGCATGTTTACTCAGAAGTTAGCCCCATTGAGTTGAATAGAACTTACTCCCAGGTAAGTGTGCATAGGATTGCAGCCTAAGGCAGCAACCCCTTGTACAGGAGATAAACCCAACTGGAAACTGAGATGACTTTTGAGTAAACAGGATTGTGCCTTAAGGCTGTAATCCTATACATGCTTAAAAAGGTAAAGGTGACCCCTGACAATTAAGTCCAGTCATGTCCGACTCTAGGGTGTGGTGCTCATCCCCATTTCAAAGCCGAAGAGCCAGCATTGTCCGAAGATGCCTCCGTGGTCATGTGGCCGGCATGATTCTCCTTGCTGCAGCGCGTAGCATGCAGCTGGAACACGGAGCGCTGTTTACCTTCCCGCAAGCAGTACCTATTTATCTACTCGCATTAACATGCTTTGGAACTGCTAGGTTGGCAGGAGCTGGCCAAGCAATGAGAGCTCACCCCATCGCAGATTCGAACTGCCGACCTTTCTATCGACAGCTCATGGTTCAGCAGTTTAACCCAAATAAATAAGCCCTATGGAATTCAGTGATATCGGGGAGTAAACAAATATAGGATTGGTATGCATACCTTTTTGTTGAGTGGAGGGGCCAACTTAAGGAGGGAGAGTGCATGCTTGTTTTTTGAGGCTATTTTAGGCCTGGGTGGTACTGCAGGTAAGAGACATCACATAATTAAAGAAGATGGTCTTCTAACAATGAGTATTACCTTTAAAATTGCAAGTTATATTCTGAAGTGTGAAAACACCTTTTATTAAGATGCAAATTTAAACATTTTTTAAAAGATGACATACATAAAAAGTTAAAACCTCATGAAAACATATACTGTATGGCACGTGAAAACAAGAAGAGCGCATACGAACCTAGTGATAGCTCTCATGTACTATCCGACACAAATTCGTTTTCCATGTTAATTTGCCAGTCTCCCAACACCGTTTAGACGCCCCCTACCTACGTCTTGTCGTCTCCCCGGGCCCTCGCAATGATCCCCCCCCCCCCCATTGCCATTGAGATGCGGCGTATCCCAGCTCTAGCGGCGTCCGCGGTCCCTCCCTCGAAACAAACAGACGGAACAACCAGTCAGGAGCGCGTTTCTGGAGGAGCGCGCTAATCGACGGACCTGGTCCCCAAGCCAACGTGTCCCGGCCGGGTGTGGAGTCCTGCCGGTAAGGCAGTAGAATGTTCCCATCTCGGCGAAAGTCTACTATGCCTATGTATCGTCGCTCGGGCAGCGGGTATGTATCCCAATGAAAGAGAATTAGGGGAAAGAGGAATTATAAACGGTAAACAGGGCTGGAGAAGGGACAGTGGTTGGGAGCCCTCCGATAACTCTGCTGTAGAAACCAGTGTTGTCGGTTTATTTTTTAAATGCTGAGCACCCGCTCAGTTGGTATACCATTCTATCCAACCGCCAGCGTTCCGTCATACTTGAGAGAGACCAAGAAAATACAACCCTGTATGGAAAAGAACAGGCTTGGTCCTTGGATCTTACGGCTGCACTCTCACAAGGGTTTGCCTGCATAAGTAAATAATTCTCATTCATTCCCTTAGGTCCTAGGAGGAAGTCAAGCAAGCACTACCAGGGAGTAATGGGGACAGCCAGTACCCCTGGTGAGAGAGGAGGCCTCCCTTCTCCCCCACCTTTCCCTTTTGCCTGTGAAATATACCTTTTGCTAGTGAAGTAGTAGAAGAGACTTATTGTCTCATAGCCAGAGCAAAGTTCCCTTCTGAGTACTCCTAGCAATCTACTACATATTTGAAGTTAGGAGGAAGAGCTTGCAAATGGTGTAATTTTGAGACAGGCTTGAGTACTGATATGCTGCTGCGCTGCATGTGCCTGGTGTAAAAAGCCCATTTCAGATTAATATGAGAAGGCTGGATGAGCACTATATTACTAGTGTGGAACAGTTGGGAGGTCCCTGGTTTAAAGCTTGCCTCAGTCGAGATAACTTGCTAGATATCTAAGTTAGACAAGCGGAAGCCACTGTCTGTTTTAGCTCACCACCTGCAATCTGGGGATAACACCAAACTACTTTACAGGTTCTTTGTAAAGATTACTGAAATATGTGAAGCATGTTGAAAAGTCTAAAGAATTATTTATTCAATGTATTTATATACCACTTTGAATCAAAGAGTTGTCAAAGTAGTGTATATAAAAGAAAGGGAGTTGGTTCCTTGTCCTAAAGGGCTTACAATCTAAAAGAGACAGGAAACAGCAGAAGAAGAGGGAAGCATGGATAAATAGGGAACAAAGTGCAAATTACACACCCAGAGCTACCGTATATGGATAATGGGAGGGGCAAAAGAGATGGTCCTTGCCTTTGTCTGAGCCCTGAAGTGGTGATTCCAAAGGGACCGTCTTTAGCCTTTTACTCTGGCTGTTGATTACATGCCCATATCCTGACTGGCTACTGCTCTTGTTCCTATGAGCCTCATGTCAGTCCTGGGGGAAATACTCCACCCATCCAGAAATGGCCTCTAGAACCAGGTGTTTAACTGTCTCTAGGGGGCAATGCTCTCCTTCTCCAAGTCTGGATGGAGGAAATGCAACTCCCCGTTCTCCCCCATCTCTCTCTCTCAGTGCTTTCTGTTAGTATCTTCCCTAATCAATCCACCCTCACTTACTTTGTTTGCACATGGTTGCAATTATGTTATGTGGTGGTTCTTGCTGGGCAGAACTAAGGCAGAACCATAGGGTGATACTCGGCCATACTTTGGAGAAACTTGCAGTGGTCTGTGTCTATGATTCCCCCCCCCCTTGCCATATTTTTTTTCCTGTTTTGGGATACAACACAGTAAAACAGGATGGAGTATTGCTTTGTTCTTATTTTTGTCTCAGGTCCCGCTGGCTGCTGGGCATCCTCCCCTGGAAATGCTCCCTCTTCCAGCTCTTCTTTGTTGCCCTGTTGCTGGGTTTTCTCTCCCTGTGTTGGCTGCAGCTCAGTTGCTCAGAGGATGTGGCTAGAAGTCAAAGATCTGAGGCCACCATGCCTCAGAAACCCTGCATGTTTGAACCTCTACCTCAGCTTCCTGATGACCCATCATGGGGGCCTCATCGCCTGGCAGTATTGGTGCCCTTCCGAGAGCGCTTTGAAGAACTTCTGGCCTTTGTACCTCACATGCATAACTTCCTCAACAGGAAGAAAATTCGCCATCATATCTTCATACTCAACCAGGTGGATCATTACAGGTACTGTGAGGTATGGGTGAATGTGAACCCCATGCTCAGGCTTTCTTCCTCCATGTTCTAATCTAACCTATTCTGAATCCTCAAATTGGGGTACACTCCTTGCTCAGAGTGGCTTTGGATATGACATTGATGATGAAGGAACAAGAAATGGGATGCCTTCATATTTTCAGAAATAGAGCTTTATTTACCGTATGTATTTAAAGTGTTTGTACCGCAGCCTTCAGTTGACAAGGCTCCCAGAGCAGCTTACATAAAATCAAACAAAGGGGAAATCATTACAACAGAAAAAGGTTGGGAGCTGGGGGATATGCCTTTCTTGTTTCTTTTCTCCTCCTCACAGGGTAGTTGCCGTTTCTATGGTTACCATGGAGCGGGAGGGCACAGGCTAAGCTTAAGCAGGCACCAGCAGTGGAGATGGTTTTTCTTCTCTTCCTCCTCCTCACAGGGCAGTTGATGGTTCTGTGGCCACTGTGAGGGACTCACAGCGCAATCCTATCCAACTTACACCACCGGTGTAACCAGCAGTGCAACGAGAATGGGAGGCCCCAGAACGGAAAGGGGATTCAAATCCCCTTCAAAGGGGATTTAAGTCTCCCCTCTCCTCCAGAGCCTCCCGCCCTGCCCTCGTCCGCTGGTTACAATGGTGGTGTAAGTTGGATAGGATTGCACTGCAAGTCTATTCCTCCCTTGGAAGATGTGCAAGCTGGGGGGTTATGTCTGAAGTCACTATCAGTGAAGCAATGCTTAGGTTTTACCAAACATCCAAAAGGACTCAATTTTCCTAGGTCCCTTTTCTGACGCTAACTTTGTGCATGACTCCTGAGCAAATCAGTTCCCCTGACTTTGCCTCTGTTTCCTTCTGTAGAGCAATATTGATACACTCCAGGCAGTGCACATGGGTGCCTGCTTGGGGATCTTATCCAGGCACTAACCAGAGCTGCTTGGCCTCCACAAAGAGTGGAAGACATTGTGTGTCTTCAGAGCACGTGGAATAGAAGGGCACCAGAGGGCAAGCCTGATATGTTCAGTAAGGAACTACATAGAGTTCTAGAAGGAGTTAAGATTACTTCATATGCATGCTTATCTGTGTTGAAACTGCACCCCAAAGCTCCCACCCACCAGTCTCCTAAACCATTGTTCTACTAAATGTATAATCTGAGAGAAAAGAAAGAGTACTAATGACAGGGATTATGTGCATATGATACTTTGTTATAATGATGGTTGAACCATGAGGTCTAAATCATGATCTTTATTATTCCCCAGGCTGTGTTACTTACTAAATTTAGTTCTATACCATGAGCATATTTTACGAAAGTTGGAAGCGGGTGGTAAGGAAGAAAAGGTTACCTGAAGCAGCAGCATGGAAAAACTTCATCTGTCCCTTACTACTTTGCATGTTAACATGGAACTGTTTCATGATTAACATCAACTGTAATATAGCTGAGCACTTAAGTCATATTTTCATCCTTCCATCTAATATTGTGATGTTTTATTGCATTGTTTTTAATTTTATACATTGTAAGCCACCATGAGTCTCAGGACAGAGGCAGGATATACATATAAACAAACAAAAGAAGCTCCCCACATTTTCTGCTCCTAGCCAATAGTAAAGGCAAACTACATGTAATATTAACATTATTGCAGGTGTGACAGGGCTATTTTCTTTTCTAAATAGCACATGCATGTAAATTGGGATTACCAGTAAATTGGGATTGGAGCGCTGTAACACTTTCCTATACTGTAGGCCTGATCTGCATCAGCCCTTCATCCCCACAAATGCTATTTTTCCTCAGGGAAGAGGGATCTGGATCTAAGGGAAAATGTTACAGTCCTCTACTCCACCCCACCCCCCAAGAGGTCCCTGTGCATGTGTTATTAAAAAGGAAAATAGTCCTGGCATACTTGCAGTGATGTTGTTAATTTCAAGTGTAGTTTGGCCCTAAGATAAATCCCTGTGAGTAAAAATGTGTTGTACTCTCATGGGTCATGCGCCACCAAAAGCTTTTCATACCATCTGCTACTGATGTTTGTGCAAGGAGGGTGCACAAGCACCCACCCAATACTGAGTATGTCCTGTTTTGGAATCCCGCTATTTAGTGTAAAATCAGGCTTCTCTGGAATCTTCAGTAATTTTGCTCTCTGTTTTTTCAAAAATCAAATCCATAACATCATAGACGACATATTGAAAATATGTAGTATGTGATAATGGATCAGAAACAAATGTGAATCTGGTTTGGGTTTCCAAGGGACATGCTTGCTTCACCCTGCAAAACTTTCTTCCTTTTCATGATCTACTCTTTTGCTTTCATGCACCAGTAGCAATTATTCACCTATGAGTCATACTTCCTTCTCTTCCTCCATCCTAGTTCCTGACAAAAATATAAACTCTAAAAGGGGGGGGGGGGGGAGAGACCAAACCTAAACTGTATAATACATAAATAAAATGCAGTTATTCAAAGTTACCTAATTTACTCTGGTTGCAGAATCTGAGGGTGAGACTCACTGTGGAATTCTAACCCCTGCCTATGTAGTCTCTGCCAGGCTTCTCTGTCAGAGATTCTGTATTCTTGCCATGGGCATTCTGCGCTACCACTAATGGGTTGAAGAGATCCTGGTGACAGGAGCTGTGACCACAAAACAGAGGCTGACTGAATAGGCTCAGCACTTTCGACATACAATAGTGGCTTAGCTTGCCTGGATAGAATGCTGTGCCTTGGGACCCATCTGCTCACATTGGTCTGTTGGGCAGGTTTAACAGAGCATCTCTGATCAACGTGGGCTTCCTGGAGAGTGGCAATGACACGGACTACATTGCCATGCACGATGTGGATTTGCTGCCTCTTAATGAGGAACTGGACTATAGCTTCCCAGCTGCTGGCCCTTTCCACGTGGCATCACCTGAGCTGCACCCTCTCTATCACTATAGCACCTATGTGGGAGGCATCCTTCTGCTCACTAAGCAGCACTACCGAATGGTAAGGGCCAAGTTTTTTTACATTCTGGCAGAAAAGGATAATGACATTTTTGCCCAGCTCAAGGAAGGAAAAAGTATTTGTTGTTTTGGGGGTGGTGTGTTAGTAATGATAAGTCAGACTGCTTGCTTCATATTTAGACCTGGTATGCTGTGTTTACTGGCTTTAAACAAAAAGAGTCTTAAGACTGAGTCCTCCCCCAGTCTTGAAGACGAAAGAGTCATTGTACTGGCTGTGCCTTAGTAAAGATGATAGAACATCTTACAATTTCTGTTCAAAGCCTAATTGGAGGGCAGTTACTTTGGGATTAATTGCATTTTTCCTGTTATTTCAGTGTAATGGGATGTCCAACCGCTTCTGGGGCTGGGGCCGGGAGGATGATGAATTTTATCGTCGTATCAAAGGAGCTGGACTTCAAGTGAGGATGCTGCATGATTCTAGCTGGAGTTTGGAGGCCTCAGTGTTAGCTGGGCCTGCTACCCACCTTTTTCCCCACATCCCAAAGAAGAATTTTATGTAGACGGGTCCTCTGCCCTGCTGCATGATTTCCAGGTGGAACAGAGGATTCTGACCTCCAACAAATGGCTGACACAAACTCTGCTATTTTATTTCAGCTCTTTCGACCCTTGGGAATAAGGAGTGGATACAAGACCTTCCAACACCTGCATGATCCAGCTTGGCGCAAAAGAGACCAGAAGCGCATTGCTTCCCAGAAGCAGGTGAGAGTCTTTTATGCTGGAGGTGGACAAATGGGATATTGGAACTGGAAGATTTTGCCTTACCTATTTTGGGTTTGGTTATGTAAGTAAAGGTAAAGGTATCCCCTGACAATTAAGTCCAGTCGTGTCCGACGCTAGGGTGTGGTGCTCATCCCCATTTCAAAGCTGAAGAGCCAGCGTTGTCTGAAGACGCCTCCGTGGTCATGTGGCTGGCATGACTCTCGTGGAAATCACTTCTCAAAAAAAAAAATTGGAACAAGATGTGTGTGTGCGCGTGCGTGCGCGGGAAGCAGAGATAAACTGAGAAGTTAAATCATGCCCTGCTTTTCCCACTCCCACCTCTATTATTTACAAGTTTTAATCATGAGCTTTAGAAATCTGAAAAATGTTGCTCACACTCTGGAGCATGGCATTTGACATGGACTCCAGAACTATGAGCAGAATATAAGAATCTCAACATTTTTCCCCCTAACCTTAATTTCAGCTCTTTCGTTCCATGTGGTGGATTAAAATCCAAGTATTTCTTGAATATCTGAAAAATTGGTGGTAGGTTTTGCTAAAATTAGAAAAGGTATAAGAGATCTTGTTTGTGTGTTTAAAAAAACTAAACTGAACACAAAATTATAAATTCTCAAGTCTCCCATAATCCAGTTAGGATAAATTGCATTATGTAAGTGAATTTGCGGAAACTTGGTAATTTATTTTGATTGCAGCCTTAGAATTATGATGCTACATAATTCTGGATTTTTAGTGCAGAATTCCGGAGCCCTTGATTGATTATTCTAGACCTCTTCCCCCTTGCCCCACATGCTTTGAGCCTGTGTCTTATCTATATTGCTGTAATCTCCTCTCCAGCATTCTCAGAGTTATTTAATTTGTCTCTAGCCCTTTTTCTGGTTGGCATCCTTTGCTCTCCTACTTGGAAGTTCTGTGAATTACATATAGTGTTATTGTTCCCATTTAGGAGCAGTTCAAGGTGGACCGTACTGGAGGCTTGACCAACCTTCAATACAGAGTGGAGTCACGCATTCCACTGAGTGTTGCTGGAGCTCCCTGCACAATCCTCAACATCTTGCTAGAATGTGACTCCAGCGAGACACCCTGGTGCACATTTGGCTGAGCTGCCCATTGTACAGTGTGCCTACTGTGTTGCTGCTGCTACTGCTGCTGTTGCAGCAACAGTACTTGGCTGCCAAGATTGCAGCTGGACTCTCTGAAGACGGATCCTTCTGCAGGAACCAACAACAGGGCATAGATTCCCATGGATCAGATGGTTAAAAAGAGGGCTGAGGAGCCAAACCAGTTGATGGGTATATGCAGGGCATTGCCTCTTTCTGCAAGGTGACTGCAAAAGTGCTGACAGCCATGAATGGGATGAGCCCTTCTCAGCTCGCCATTCACAAGGATGTTGTCTCAGCTACCTGCATCTCAACAAACTCAAGTCAGGCTAAGAGGCAAGACCATAACTGAATCATCCTGCCTCTACTAGCTGGGGCTGCAGCACCCAGGTGCTGAAGGGGGGGTGAATGGAGGCCAAGGACTGTAGACTTGCTTGGGAGAGCTCTTTGCCCACAACTCTTACAGAGTTGAGTATCTGACTATCTTGTTGGAAATGTGCTTCTAGTGTATGCATTGGCTCCTGCTGTAAAACAGCCCATGCACCCTCTCTCTTCCTACAAGGCCCCCTGTTAGGTGGGCACCCTGCTCATTGGCTCCAGACGCATCATCACCTTACATAAGACCTTGTTCTTGGATTCTTTGGGGCTGTAACAACTGCTAGCTCATTGCAATAAGGGCATTAAAGCAAGTGAACCCTGAGTGGGCATTTTAGATGGAAAATGTGTGTGCCTGTAAGCATTGCTGCAAGTAGTACCAGATTATCTGGCCCAATGCAGCTTTCTAATTCTAGAATCTAGAAATCCGATCTAAACCCATCCTTCTGATCCACTATTAGTTTTGATCTAGCCAAGAACTCCTTAATGCCAAAGAAATTAGCCATGCTCACATACACATATATTGTCTGGATATGATGCATTTGTACACACCTGGCTACTTCAATGAGTCTTTTTCCCCAGGAGAATTGGAAACATTGCTGGAACCCAGGCCAAGGCAGCTAAGACAAAGTTGATAGCTCCTGTGTAGCCGCACCTGGCATCTGCGGAAGTGGCTGGTCACAGAGCTGGCTCTTGGGGCACTGGTGGTCTGATGAAGGCCTACTGTGGAGATATGGAGAGTCTGTGCTCGTGCTGCTGCTATGCCGCTGGGTCCTGCAACGTGGAGGGGCGGAAGAGATGCTTGCCAGGCCTCAACAGAAATGCCTGCTGCCTCTGGACTCCTCTCCTCTTTCAGAGGCTTACATTTTTTCTTGGGCTGTTGGGAAAAGATGCTACCAAACTGTTCCAGAGTGCTGGGATGCTCTGACTGATTTGCATAAGGTGAACAGGCAGCCAGGTTCATAGCTTCAAAGGCAATTTCCTTGTAGTTATATGCGGTGACCTTCTGCTGCTGAGTGTTGGGTGTAGTTTTTCTCTCAGCAGAGGTTGCTGTAAGAGGAGTAAAACCAAAAGCATTTCAGTTGTGATTTTGTTAGGCACCCGAAAGTGTTTCCACCTTACAAAGTGTTCTTGGGGGGGCACAGATGTTTGCAGATACCATATTGCAGAGAGCTGTGTGAAAAGACTCCCACAATATACAGTAGAGATGTCTCAGGGTGCTTATTCCTTACATGTACTAAGTACAGACTCTGGAATCTTGGGTTGTTTTTTTAACACCGTGTTTTGTTCCTATTGGGTTGCAGATAAATATTTTTAAAACATGTTTGAGTTTGGGATACTTGGAAATCAAACTCGGCTTCCAAGACAGTTTCCAGTGTTAGTTGCCTCAGTAGTTTCTTGTTCTTCCCCAGCTTCTGCCTGCTACCTCCTGCCTACTTCCCTGCTAGTCTAGTCCTTGTCTAAAGCTTCTGAACTGGCAAGATACTCAAGTTGTGTGCAGTCAAGTAATGCAACTCTAACAAATCTTGGGTCTGATTGCAGTTATTTATGGCTAAAAGGAGAAAGACTGGAGTGTAAACTCTAGGTCAGTGGTTCTCAGACTCCTACAGGGGAGTCAGAGAACCGGTAAGCTGACGCGGACTCTGCAGCGACATTGTCGATGGCACTTTCAAGGTCCCACCGCCACGGGGGAAAATAAGGTGTTTTTTTTTCACTTACCATGGGTTGTTGGTCCTCCGGGGGGCCCATGGCCCCCTCTACGGGCTCCCCCATGCCTTAGAAGAGCTTCCAATTATGCTTGGAAGCTACTTCCAGTTTTTGCCAGACGTTCTTGGAAGCTTCCGCCGATTGGAAGCTCTTCGGGGGGGGGGGGTCCGTAGAGGGCTCCAGAGGGCTGGCGCAACACCTGGTAAGTGAAAATGCCTCTTCTGCAGTGGCAGCAGGACCCTGAAAGTGCTGTCACTGACATTGCAGCATGTCACCACGCTCCTTAAGGGGGTAGCGACTGCATCTGGTTTTTGTGGTGGGTCACAGCCCACCAGTTTGAGAACCACTGCTCTAGATTATTCAGCTCAGACTTCTGGGGCTTTATAGGATTTGTTAGATACAGATCTGAATGCAACCATAATATGTACAACCAAAAATAGAGCAATACTTTTTCATAGAATCTGACAATGTTAAAATTGAAGTGTACTTTTGAGATCATCTAGTCTAACTCCCTGCTCAGTACAGGCCATTTACAGAGCACATCCCTCTAGTTGTGACTTCCTTGGTCTGACTATTGAGCTATGATGAAGCAAGTACAGCAGATACTGGCTGGCTGATGGAAACTGGGTAGGGTGAGGTGAATAGGGCTGACCTAGGGCTGAAAACGTCTTGTCATTGGCTTTTCTTCTTCAAGTTAGATTTTACTCTAGAAGTGATGATAGTTTCTGATAAGAGTATTTTGAGCTTGTGTGGCTGCTACTGCTCTGTACACCGAAGAAGGGCATCTGAAATGAAATAGGTGGCTTTGACAGCTGCGTCCCTATTCTAGGCGCACAGTAAGTGTGTGTGATCAGCCGTAGTGCCAGACCTGCTCTGCTACTTGCTCCAAGGAATAGTGGCAGCTTTGTCCTCATGTAAGCTTGTGCTCTGTGTCCTAAGGTTAATTACCAGTACATGAAGCGGTTCCTACTCTGAAGTAAGGATGAAACCAGTGCCTGCCTGTGATAACCTATCCCATAATATCTGCATGAAGTGAGACGGAGGAGAAGCTGTTCATAGTGGAAAAGCTCCTTCAGCTTGCTTCTGTTGGTTAGTTCTTGTAGTGCCTCCTTGTTTAGCTAAATCTTCCCCTGCTGTCCCTTAGTCAGTCACCTGCTACCTTGTGCAAGGAGGTGCTCGACCTGAGTCCAGATGTCACTGCTGAGGTCTCCAGCTCAGGGCTCATGCTAGAAGAAGATGAATCCTCATCATTTGCCTGTTCAAGAGAAGTGTATGTGATTATAGCACTGCAGCCTGAGAAGAAAATGTGCCACTACTCAAGTGCCAGTTTTCTATTAGGGTTATGTGCCCACTATGTCCCCAACCTGACTTGGTGCTGCACTTTATAAAGAGATGCTCTAAAAAGCTGTTTAGGAGTGCGTAGCCCAAGCTGCTGCTTTTCTCAGCATTTCCATCACCAACAGAGAATTGTTTGATTTCCCTTTGCTTGGCAAGAGTCTCTTCTAGAACTTGCATGTGTGTTTATGTGCAAGGAGTGAAAGTGAGAGGGTGAACGTTGGTGGTTAACCACTGTTCAGAAAGCCTTGCTCTGTAGGGAGTACAGTTTCCTGCTTCTAACTAATGTAGGTTTCTCACTGAAATTATTCATGTGGGAAAAGGAAAGTGGAGTTAAATGTCACTTGTGGAAAATGGATTAAATGCTCCAAGTTTCTTGTGGCTGACTAGGGACTGTGCGACATGCCTGAGAAGGAAAAGTCAAGAACTGGGGATAGGTGGTTATCCTGCTACACGTACCAAGCTGGATGAGCGAGATGGAGCTTCTTTATACACTTTGTATCGCTTGCCCTTCTTGCTACCCCAGAATCTGGTGAAGAGGGACCAGCGCCCATGAGAGTCTTGTGTTGGCTCACTGGGTGGAGATGAGATCTGTAGGAACAGGAGATTGAGCTGCAACTGCCCTCTCATCTTCTCCTTCTTCCCAGGCCGAGATTGCAGCAGAAACCACCTGCAGCGATAATGCAATGGTCCTTATTGCACATGTGTCCAGCTCCACCTTGCTTCTATCAGCTACCATTGTAGTACCAGTTTTTTATTGACCTTTATGTTGACAGTGAAAGGGATCAAGCTCTGATACCAATTCCTGGGGGGTGAATGCTGATACTGATTTACCAAGTGGAAATGTAGCACAGTGTGAATGAAAAAGCTGATCATCTGCAGCTGAGTGGTTAAGTTCTAGCCCAGGGGTTCTTAACCTTTTTACGATTACAGACCCCCAATGGATTGCCCACTATGTCCCCATACCCCCTTCACCAGACTGTTGAAATCATCATCACCACGAGTCCTATTAGGTTTCAAAATACCGTAAGTCAATAGCTTGGTTTCACTTTACATATGGATAGCTAGGAATAACACTAGGAATAGAACACCTCAATCTATTGATAATGGTGATATAGTCAATCTAACGACTTTTTTTTTAACTGTTCAGAGATAGTCCCATACCCCCCCCCAATCATGTGGTTTCCATACCCCTGGTTAAGAATCCCTGTTCTAGCCCCTTGGGCAGAGTCCTGCAAATGACCCCCTTCCTCCTCCTTAGTTATCTGGCTTCTGCTGGAAGCTGCATCTGGGTAAATGGCTGTATTACGGCCCAATTCTATGAGTTTGCTGCGTCGCCGGAACCCATGGCACAAAATGCAATGTGCCATAGAGCACAGTCTGACTGCTGTGAGCAGTGGTGGCCAGGCAACAGCAGCCTCCATGGGAGCCCCAGTGCTGGTAAGTGGCCGCAGGGGGCTGGCAGAATGGGGCGGGGACTGAGGAGGACATGGGGGCTGGAAGGGGGCTTCTGATAGCTAGAAAGACAGCTAGACACAGCACCTCCCCCTTGCTTCTACTTCCACTGCTTTCTCGCCATTAACTACCAATAGCCCAGCCCCTGCCAACATTTCCAAACCCTGTCACAAAGTAAGGAAGATGCTGCAGCTGAAACGAGGCACATTTACACAACCCTTTAATATCCATGTGATATTTAAGGGGACTATATGTTGAATTTGCCTTTCTTCCACAATTCTGGCCCAGTGCTACCCTATGGCTTGGATAGGTGAACTCTGTTTAACTCTACAAGATGGGTGTGGGGTTGGCTGGCTGGCTATGCTCACTCATTTTTTCTCTTTGTTTTGTCCTGAAAGAGCTGAGCTAGAGGCAAGCAGACTCTGCCCAGAAATTGATTGAAATGATGCAAGGACTGGTGCATGACTGTAAGGATGAGGCTATGCTCTTCTGAGTCATCCAGCACACTGGGCAGCTGCAGTGTACACTCCTCATGCCATTCAGGACTCAGGCTGTGTGATGCTATGGATGTCCTGAACTTCTGCTTGTGTAGCTGGATCACAACGTAGGCGTTGCGGGTGCCAGCAATTCCCTTTGAGCGCAGGGAGGAGGCACGCAGGACAGTCACGCGCAGATGCGTAGGATGCCATTCTTGCTCCTTTTCCTTCTCCTCTTCCACCCTGGAAAGAAAAATTCTATTATTACTGGTATAAAATAACAACAGAGTCCGCATGGAAGGCAAAAAACTAGCTGAGGCATAACCAGTTCTGCCTCAAGGCTGCTTAAACATTTTCAGCTCAGACCTGCCCATTATGGGCAGCCCATAGGTAGGATTTTGACCTTGAGTGATGGGAGGGTCTGGCATAGCAGTATTGCAGGCTGGCTAAACTGCAGCAGTTCCACACCCCCTTGCAGCTTGTGCTCTAGTCTAGCAACCAAAAAGTTCAAGAAAGAGACACAAAGTTAGATGTACACTGTATGTACTATTTTTCCCCTCCAACCATCCCCTGGAGTAAGGTAGGAGAAGATGGTGAAAGAAATGTGATCTGAACCACATTTTCCCCTGGGGGGGGGGGGGGAATGGAAGGAATTCGGAATCCGAATGGACGACTGAAGCCTGAGAGAGGAGGAAGCAGCAAATCCATGGAAGCTGGGTCTAGTAACAGCTGTTACCCGTGATGCTTCCATCATGGAACCTCCAGAGCGGCAGGGGTTGGGAAGTGGGGGGGATACAAGTGTAAGTAATAATAGCTGGCTTCTTTGGAGTAGAGAGGGCACAGAGTCGGTTAGCTATCGCTTTACCCGAGCACTGGCAAGGACCTCGTGGCGCCCTGGGCTCCGTTCAGCTCCATGCACCTCCACTACAGCGTCCGAATTCCCAGCACCAGCCGTCTCGGGGACAATGAGGGGCGGGGCTATTGTTAGCCCCGCCCCTGCGTTCGGCAAAACTCCGCCGTTTTCTGAATGCATATTTGGCGTCCGATTGGTGGACGGGGGTACGCTGGGGGCTAGAGGCTGGGGGGAAATGCCATTTGAAATGTAATTTTAAGTGGAAAAATCCTTCGCTTCTTGGAACGTAAATTGCACCCGCCAAACTTCCCTCCGCAACAGTTAAAGATGTAGGAGACCTGAGCTGCAAGCCTATACAAACATACTTCGGAATAAGTCCCACTGAACTGAATGAGACAAGACTTATTTCTCTGAGTAGACAAGCATAGGCTTGTGCTGTTGTACTCTTGAATCTGGCCACCTTACTCTATCATCACTCAGACTGAATCACAGCCCTGGCATTAAGAGGCGCAGATGATTTTTTTTTTTTTAAGATTATATGCCGCCTTAAAACACATGAGTAACTTAGGTATAAGTCTATAAATATACAAATTACTCGAAAGATATTCGCATGACTTTTCAGGAGAAAGGCTCCATTTTTTCATAAAAGTTTGGGGTTGTTTCTGATTCAGACAGGAATGCAGTGCACTGGAGGACAAGCTGGTCTGCAAAATATGGATTTACATAGGACTGATACTTTAACATTTTTTTAAAAATCTGCCGGAAGTACCTGGAGTATTTGTACACCCTTTACACAGTGCCAAAAATGTACTTGTGCATTTTGGTAAAATTAACACTGGATATAAATATCCACCTGAATGAATAAATACCACGCATACCGTAATCAACGTAAAAATAGCCAGAGACTTTGCCAGGGGAATGGGCCATATCGTTTTCCTCACTTCTTGAGGGAGAGAGAGACTGCTGGAATCGCAGGTTGCAGGGAACAGCAATGACTTGAAATAACAACATTAATACTCCAGGGGGCGCCGAAGTTCCGAGGACATTTACAGCCCAATCCTGTGTAACTCTTGCACCTGTGTAACAGTAGATTCCGGGGGGGGGGGGAGCACTTATGCCAGTGTAACTTGCAGTACGCCGATGGATGCAGGACGGACACCGGCATAAACCCCCTCAGACGCCTCACATGTGCAATTCAAATGCGGAATGGACGTCGGTGCAACTCCGCCGGCACAGGGGGCATTCTGGGGGTTTCAGAATGACCCCAGAATGCCCCCTGTGTCGGCGGAGTTGCGCCAGAATCCGTTCTGCATCCAAAGTGCACATGTGAGGCGTCTGAGGGGGGTTATGCTGGACCGGTGCCTGTCCATCGGCATACGGCAAGTTACACTGGCATAAGTGCTCTTGCACCGGGGGATCTACTGTTACATTGGTGCAAGAGTTACACAGGATTGGGCTGTTAGACTTCAGAAGGTGGACAAGACGTAGAGTAGCGTTCATTCGTGTCAATGCTGGCTTTGTGTTCCATTTGTCAGGGGCAGGGGCGGGAAGCCTAAATCCATCTTCTAAAATTAGAAACATGGAGGACAAAACTCTTAGGAAATTACAGAAAGGGCAGCACAGGAACTGATGCATCGTGATCATTTCAATGAATGGGGGTGGAGAGGGAAGAGAGAGCTGAGCTTTCCAGAGCTGGAATACTCTCACAGCACAATCCTGTGTATGTCTACTCAGAAGTCCCATTGAGTTCAAGGGGACTTAATCCCAAGAAAGGATTATATAGGACTGCCCCCTCAGGCAGCAAATATTTGGGCACGACTAATCAAAGGAATTTAATTGGCCAGCGGGTGGCGCAGCGGGTTAAACAGCTGAACCATAAGCTGTCGATAGAAAGGTCGGCAGTTCGATTCCCGCGATGGGGTGAGCGCTCGTTGCTTGGCCAGCTCCTGCCAACCTAGCAGTTCCAAAGCATGTCAATGCGAGTAGATAAATAGGTACCGCTTGCGGGAAGGTAAACAGCGCTCCGTGTTCCAGCTGCATGCTACGCGCTGCGGCAAGGAGAGTCATGCCGGCCACATGACCACGGAGGCGTCTTCGGACAACGCTGGCTCTTCGGCTTTGAAATGGAGATGAGCACCACACCCTAGAGTCGGACACGACTGGACTTAATTGTCAGGGGATACCTCTACCTTTTTAATCAAAGGAATTAGCCATCCATCACCCACCCTTTTGGATTATTTCATTTGTCAATAATTCTCTGTATTTATTTAGAAAAAAAATTGCCCAGCTTTTTGCTGTAAAATGACCTCAAGGTGGCTTACAATAATAAAACATGAAATATAATAAATACAATAAGCTAAAAGAGCAAAAACAGCAGATGGGGGAAAAAATATAAAAGCAGCCAGAAAGGTCATTAAAAGATCTCATTCACCGGACAAAGCCAGAGGTAACAGGCCAGGCTGTTTGGGAGGGACCACATAGCTCAGTGGTTGAGCACATCCTCTGTCTCAGAGGTTCCCAGCTTCAGTCCCCATCATCTCCAGCAGCGCCAGCCTTGCCATGAAGCAGCCTGAAATGGTTATGTAAGAGTGGCACCCTTGGAGGGGCAGAGAGGAGCCCCCAGCCCTTCTGTCCACCACCTTCTCCAGCCTGCCACTGCACTGGGGACTCTGATCCTTTTCCAACTTGCTCAGAGCAAGTCAGACGAGGATCACAGTAGTGATAGGCTAGCCTCCTTCTCCCTCCAGTGCTGTTAGAGGGAGGAGAATGGGGGGGGGGGAAGAGCTGCTGTGGCTCCACATCACTTCTCCCCACCCACTCAGTGCTTACAAAGCACCAAGCAGGTGGGGAGAGGCAATTTGGATCCCACCCTTCCCTCCCTTTACTTACCAGATGTGCAGTGTGCAGCCTCCCTGCTCTGTGCTGCTTCTGTCCCTCTGAAGTGGGAGGCTGTGCACCACACTCTTGGTAAGTAAAGGCAAGGGAATGGAAGGGGGCAGGCAGGCTCCAAATTGCCTGTCCCTGCCCAGCAGTGCTGGAGGGAGAAGGGGGAGCCACTGCTCATTCACCTGCCTGCTCACCTCCCACCTGCTTGCCCACCTGTCCCTCATCCATGGGGGCATGCGCAGGGGCAGCAGGGGGGGGGATTCAGGCAGCCCAGAAGCATGGGCTGCCAGTGATCTCTAGGCAGGGAAGAGAATGACCCCTGTCTGAATCCCTGTAGAACAAGTGGTGTCAGACTAGAGGACTGGCTGTGGAAGCCAAGCCAACTTCCTGTGTCCTTTACATGAATTCTTGTGAAAACCCAGACTGATGGGATTGCCACCTGTTCGGAATGCTTGCAGAGTTAAGGCTGATCTACACCGCAGTTCTCCGGGCATGTGTGGCGTGTGCGGAGTGGTGTGGCTTCTTTTTTAACCAATCGCCATGGAACGCGGGAGAGCTATGCTCTCCCGAATTCCGTTGCAATCGGCCATGAACCATGCTCATGATTTAGAGAGGGCGGGACGCGGAGCAAATGGTTTGACCAATGGGATGAGAGGGGGTTTTCAGCCAATCGGAGTGCACGTGTTTCAGCCAATCAGCGTTGAGCTTTATTACAAGGCGGGACAATCAGGAGGGACAAGCGCGTAGAAGAAACTGGTGGAGCCCAGGGCAGCATTTCGTGTGGGGCGTCCTGTCCCCTACGCTCACGTGCCTAACGCAAGCGCAATGTAACAGGAGTGAAGCCGGCTTCACACTAGACTTTTCCCGGCTTGTCCCTGCGTCTGCGCTTGTATGCGCTTCTCTATGCGTTTGGAACTGGGGGCTGCTTGCCGCCTGTTGTCCCTCCTTCTGTCCCGCCTTCTTGAAGAAAGCGCAGCTGTGATTTGGTGAACAGAAGTGCGCTCCGATTGGCCAAAAAGCGACCCTTCTTTGACCCTTCGCCTTCTCCTCTCTCGGAAGTTCAGACAGAGAAAATACAGAAAAGGTTCATTGAATAACGAGGGTGCATGATTACAAGCCAGGGTGGGACGGACGAATTAAGCGAAGGTGTAAGTCAAGTATTATTAAATAAATTGCTTTATAAAAATTGTTTAAGTCCACATTACAGAAGTGAAGGTGCCCTAGCCATTCACTGAGCCCCGCGCCTTCCCTCATCCCAGACTGCAGCCAAAAAAACCTTGGTCTCCCATCTGCTCTTGGAAACCTTGAACTAAACCTTGCAAGAAACCCCCACGCCGATTGGAGGTGGCTATGATTGGCATGCGGCCACTCTCCGCCCCCTCCCATCCGATTGGTGGGCTGCCGTAGCACCGCAAGCATTCCCGCAAGCGCATCAAAAGATGAGGGGAAACCATCTTTCCTGCCTCCCCGCAAGCTGCGACGCAAGCATGAAAAAAGCTCCACGAGACCAAACGCAGATCCACAACGAGCCGGGAAAAGGCTAGTGTGAATCAGGCTTGAGTGTAGATCAGCCTTTAAGTCGGAGGCACACCGGCTGCACGCGCGTTTTCCGGTGGGACTTGCCTCTGGGCAGAACGCTGAGAGCTGCCGGGAGCCGCCAGGAGGCACGTCCATGTCGATGCTTCCCCTGGCCAAGCCTAGGTTTTCCTGCGTTTCTCGCATCCGTTTTGCATTAATCAATCAAGAGGCCAATCAGAGGTCATTTCCTGAACCCTTGGGGGCGGGACGCAAAGCAGTACAGGAGCCAATCAGGTCCCATTGATTGAGCTATATTACAAACTATACATCACATACTGGGGAAATATAAGTAGTGTGCTAAGGAGTGTGTGTACATTTTGGTAAAAAGGCCGTACTGAGAAAGGCCGTCTCTCATTCTGAGGCTCCAGGGGTGGGCGCCTCTCTCCCGAGCCCAGTTCAAGCAAGTGACCAATCACATCGCTCCAACATCGCTCCAACACGGCATGGCTGCAATCTGGTGGAACATGGTTACGTCCCATCCAGCCCCCTCACGTAAGCCAATGCACTGGGCACGCGGGATGCGACACACGCGGAACACGTGAAGTGTGCTACAGCCTTTAAGAGTCCAGTGTAGTTTGTTCGTTATTCTTTTCTTTTTGTGGAAGGCAGCATTGCCTCCACAGACAACCTTTCGTTAGTCCTGCCTTCAGTTTCAAACATATGTGTTTTAAAAAAGAAATGTCATCTGAAAGCATTGCAAAGAGCAAGTGTGCTTTTAAGAGAAAAAAGATTAATAAGAAGAATATTGTCCTAGTGATTCACAGTCCATATTTACAAAATTTAAAATAGGGGGGTTAATCTTATTAATAAGAATGTTCTGTTCTATAAATATAACACATAGTGGGGTTTTTTTCTGTCATTCCTACATGAAAAGTGAAATTATGGCCAAGGAGTAAATTATGCTCTGGAGTCTATTTCAGCTTACTGTCACCTGCATACTGGTTATGCTCTCCAAAACACAAACTAAATCATACATAACTACTGCTAGTCATTTCTTTTCTACAAATAATTAAAATATTTAAAATGGTATGATACTCATCATGATTATACCATGACTGGAATAAGTTATGGTCCATAACTTATGGATGTGGAAGGTCTTCGATTCCAATCCTGGCATTTCCAGGTAGGCAGGGAAGGATCCTGTCTGGAACCCTGGAGAATCGCTACCAGTTAGTGTAGAAAATGCTGACCTGGGTGGACCTGTGCTCTGACTCAGTAGAAGGCATAATTCGTAAGTACATCCAAGTCGCCCCACTGATACATTGTGTGGCTGAACTGCTCATAATTTGCCACATCTTGAAGTAACCCTGCTAGATAGCAGACCACCCTTTAAACCTGGACTATCATATATGGATTACATTACACTAATCAAGAACTGAGATTATGAAGGAATGTATGTAGCACGTGCCACGTGACATAAAGAGGAGCAGACATATCTCACTGATAATTTCTGAGCCTAACCCACTTCCCCAGACGCTGCAGCCTTTTCATGGCATACACGTCTTCTGAAGTAGGGTGTAGTGAGTCCAGAGAAGATGTGTTTGTAATCTGTATCTGTCATGAAAACTGTGCCTTCAAATACAATGAAGAGTCAGTTCTGTAAAACTACCAGTATATATGATTAAGAGCTGGGAGTGGAGAGCCAATATATGCCGATGGGGGAAAAAAAGACAGTTCAGGAGGCTGCATGAATGGAGAATGTGCAAAGACTCACAGGCAGAGCAACTGGGCTGGACTTACTGTAAGTAGGCCTTCTTACTTTCCCGGGCCCCACCCACCCATTGCCTCTCCTGGACTGCCACCACCTGCCCAGCAAGAAGAGGATGGGGTGGGGTGGGGGGTGGGGGCTTTCTTCTTCCATTGTTGTTGCCAAAAATTACAGCAGTGATGCTGGAAGAGGAAAGGCTGCTGCTGCAATATTGTTCCCAGTGGCTTTCCAAAGAGAGCCATCATCACCAGCAGCAAGAGGATCACTCACTGCCTCCCCTACTTCCTCTGCCACCCAGCACTTCTTCCAAACTGCCCAGGCCCAGAGGATCTTGGGAGTGAAAAAGGATGAACCTCTTTCTTCTGCTCCCAGGATATTCCCACCTTGGCAGTTTGGAAGAAGCATGGGTGGAGAAAATGAGGAGGCGGCAGCAGCGGGACACACACACACACACACACACACACACACACACACACACACACAATGGAGGGAGCAGCAGAATTCGGTGCACCTCAGGCACCATTCCAGCTGCAGCCGGGCCTGCCAGTACCCAATCCCACAGGCGAAACCTGATTAATGCCCACAGATTATATTAAGTGGGGTCGCACACACCCCTTTGCACATTTGCCTAGGGCCAATGGCAGAAGTATTTGATGCTTCGCATCATGGTCGGGGGGGGGGGGCTTGCCTGTTCACCTCGCTGCAGTGTAAATCCCAAAACAAAGACCCTGGAACAGCATGAGGAAGTAGGTGGGGGAAAGTTGCATTAGGGGGTTGTTTTATTTGCTGCTTGCATTGAACATCCTTGTCAACCTTTGCTGCCCCACCCCTTTGGGGGCAGTGCAACCTGGAGTGCCACCCCACACACTGATGCCGTAGTTGCCGCCTCTGCTGTGGTGCTCTAGAAAAGAAAAGCTTCTTCCCTTACTTCTCACGTGGTTTTATGAGACGTGGTTTCATGCAAGACTTCCGGTTTTATTGAAAGGGACAGTGTGAAGGAAACAGGTTATCTTGTTGGCTGTGTGCTCCCTGAGGCATCTGGTAGGGCCACTGTGTGATACAGGAAGCTGGACTAGATGGGCCTTTGGCCTGATCCAGCAGGGCTCTTCTTATGTTCTTATGTAATGAAGGAGCATTTATGCTATTCCTGTAAATAAAATCAGAAGTCCTTCTGCCTTTAAGGAAACTGTGCAAGGTAAAGAGGTGAACAATCTGCTTCTTGCTCAAGTAAACGGGAAGTGGATCATTGCAGCTCACGTCAGTGGCAGGCTGGAGAGAGGAGGCAGTGGCAGACTCCAGGTAAAGCACACTCCAAATCCACCGACCTCTTGCAATCCACTGCTGATGCAACGTGCTTCAGCTTGCCTTGTGGTTGGGCCGGCAGCGCATCCCCATTTTTCCTTCTTTGGCTAGTTGAGCGGTGCCTTGCTTTTACCCCATGCATCTTTCTCACCATCTTTCTCATCCTTTTAATACACTTCTTTTACTGTTTACATGCCTAGTCTCAGTTAACTTGGAAGGCAGCAGGTTGCCCTGTCTCTCAGACTCCTATGTTCAGCTCATGGTTTATTTTAACAGGATCCCAAAGGATTGGGGGCGCTCTGTTCACCTGAGGAGGTTTTCCCAAGATGGATGCCTTCTCTCTGGGCTCTTTAGCTTTGGAGGTAGCAGCGAAAAATACCTTTCCCCAATTCACGTCTAGTTCACTCAATAAAAAGGGTGAAGTAGGAACCAGAGAGGTGGGTGCCGGTCATTAACCACTAGGCTCTGTGCCCATCTTGCTCTCCATCTTCCCTTAGAGATGGTAATTCTACAGCACAAATTGCAAAGGCACCAGAACAGGAGCATGAAGGCCCATGAGCCTGGCCTATGGGACCAAGTCAGGCCTGCACACCTGTTTGCTTTTCCCACTCTGCACTGCTGCCTGGTCCCAGCTCAGGGGATGAGAGGCAAAGCGAAGCTGACTCGGGACCTGCATGTGTAAAGCAGTGTGCGGTAGAGTTGTGCCATCACTTTTTAAAACATAATTTTACTTATTGTATGATACCTCTCACCGGCGAGGTTGGCGGCGGGGTCAAAAAGACGTCGTCGTCGTCCGAGCTGTCGGTTCGGGTCCTGTAGGTCTCCAGCACACCTGGAAAAAGGGCTACCTGCTACGGCTGTGAGCAGGCAGGCACAGGTCGCCGTAACTCTAAGGTTGCGAGGCGATAAAGAGAGCAAGAAAAAGGGGAAAGGGGAAGGCCTCAGAGGGTCAGAGGAGGGTGCAGGTTGCAGGCACCTGGGAGCACCTCTCCTCCTACAGCCAACAGGCTTTGATTGCTTTTCGTTCACAGGATCGCAGCATCAGTTCAGGCACGCTCTGCCATTCACCGACCCCTCATCACTGGCCTGCTGGGGTTTTAAAGAGGGTAGGGAAGGGAACAATCGGGCTCTGTCGGTCCCGGAGGTCCAATCACGCCGCTGGAGACAGCTTGCTTCCGTCTCCCTCCAGCTGTCGCCATTTAGGGATCTCCCTCCCCGTTGCCGAGGCCGGGCTCGGCCGGGGCGGGCTTTTTGCTCTTTGATTGACACTTCCTTAACCCTTGTCTTTCTCTTGCCTTTCTGCAGGGGGCGCGTCGATGTGAGATGGATGCTTCCGGACGCGTTGCACTCGTGGCGTCGGTGTTGTGCCAGGTAAGTAGGTCTTGGGGTCTCCTCCTGGGGTCCTGGGTTTGGGTGGGGGGCTCCGGAGAGGGCGAGGGGGATCCCTCGACCCGGCCGCTGTTTCGCGACCAGAGCGGGGGCGTGGCGGTAGTCCGGGCTGCGCGGAGGCCCGCTCGTTTGCCGGCTGCAAGGCCTGCGAGGCCTGCGCGGCTGGGAGGGGGTCTGCGGAACCCGGACACACCTCCCCACTTAAGGTGTTTGCGTCGGTGAGCTTGTTGTCAGTGGTACCTGTTGTTTGGCGGACTCCTTCCCAATAGCGGGAAAAGTAATCAGCGTTGGCGTGTCGTGTACCCTTCCAATGCTCTATGGAAAAAGAAAAGGGAAGAAGCGCGAGGTACCAACGGAGGACCCGGTCATTATGGTCCTTCAAGCGGTGGATCCATTGTAGGGGAGCGTGATCTGTAATGAGAGTAAAGGGGTTAGCTGTCAGATAAAACTTCTATGCCCCTATGGCCCACCGGACAGCTAAGGCTTCCTTCTCAATCATAGAGTATCGTTGCTCAGCAGGGTTGAGTTTCCTACTGAGAAAAGATACCGGGTGTTCTCCATCAGGATATCTCTGGGCCAGAACGGCTCCCAGACCCGTGTCTGAAGCATCGGTTTGCACCAGGAAGGGTAACGAGAAGTTGGGGCTCCTTAGGACTGGGTCATGAATCAAGGCGTGCTGTAGGTCTTGGAAGGCCCTTTGGGCCGCTGTTGGCCAGGGCAACGTCTTTTGCCTACTGTTGCCTCGTAGGAGGTTGGTTAGGGGAGCTGCCCTGGTGGCGAAGTGGGGTATGAACTTGGCGTAGTAACCGGCTAGACCCAAAAACCTCCTCAGTTGTCGTCTCATTTGAGGCGTAGGGAAGACGCTGATCTTGTCCACCTTTTCTGGCTGTGGGCGGATGGTGCCTTGTCCCACGACATGGCCCAGGTAGCGCACCGAGGGCGCTGCCAGCAGGCTCTTCTTAGGGTTTATCTTCAGGCCTGCAGCCTGGAGGGCTGTCAAAACAGAGTTTAGGTGTTGTAAGTGGACCTCCCAGGACGGGCTGAAGACCAGGATGTCATCCAGGTAGGCCGTGGTGAAGTCTCGGTGTGCGGATAACACGGTGTTGACTAGTCTCTGGAAGGAGGCGGCCGCCCCATGGAGGCCAAAGGGCATGACCTTAAAGTGGAATAGTCCCCTGGGTGTGGCGAAGGCTGTCTTTTCCCGGTCTTCGGCTTTCAGTGCCACCTGCCAATACCCTTTGGTGAGATCCAAGGATGTAAGGTAGCGGGCTTCGCCGATGCTTTCTAGCAACGTGTCCGCTCGGGGCATGGGGTAAGCGTCAAACTTAGCCACCTTATTGACCTCTCGAAAATCGATGCAGAAACGCGTTGACCCGTCTTTTTTAGGGACTAACACGATGGGACTGCGCCAGTTGCTGCGGGACTGTTCGATCACTCCGTAACGGAGCATTTCGTCTATCTCCTTATCCACTTCCTCCCACCTCTTTCTGGGGATGGGTCTCCAGGGGGCCCTGACTACCGTCCCAGGCGGCGTTGGTATTTCATGTTCTAGAACCGTGGTGGATCCTGGTTCTAACGAGAACGCCCCGGGGTGCTTCTCGAGCAGGCTTTGTAGCTGTGCCCTTTTTTCCGTGTTCAGGGATGGGTCAATCGAGGGTTGGTCTGTGTTATCTGTTTGGCGGGTGTCCCAGTCTCGTGAGGGGTCTTCCGGGTCTACTACGAGTAACGCCTCCCTCTCCTCTTGGGTGGCCGCCATCAGATCTCTTGCTTCTGGGTCCATCCATGCTTTTAGGTGGTTGATGTGGACCACCTTCTTCTGGTGTCCTCGGGTGCCACACCGCACTTCATAGGTTAGAGGACCGATCTTTCTTGTGATGGGGAAAGGTCCTACCCACGGTTGGGGAGCCAGGTGCGGGAACAGGGTGCCTCTTACTATGACCTTCATGCCGGGGTCCAGCTGTCGGTAGTATTTTGCGGACCGATCGTAGTATCGTTTTTGGTTATCTTGTGCTTTCTCGAGGTTGTCCCGCGCTACGGCTTGGGCTGTTTCCAATGCCTCCAAGAGACCCTCGACGTAGGCCGGTATTGGCTTGGGGGCGTCTGGTGGGCTCCGTACCCATTTTTCTTTTAAGATGTCGATTAGTCCTCTGGGGCGGCGGCCATACAACAGGTCAAAGGGGGTTAGCCCTGTGGAAGCCTGCGGTGTCTCCCTGACCGCAAATAGGAGAGCATCCAGGTATCAGTCCCACCTGTTTGGGTGTTCCGTGGCCACCTTGCGGAGCATAGACTTAAGCGTCTGGTTGAAGCGTTCAACCAGACCGTCCGTCTGGGGGTGATATATAGACGTGAATTGCTGTTTTATTCCCAGAGTACGACATAAACTGCGCATTAGGGCTGAGGTAAAGGAGGTGCCCCGGTCGGTGAGTATTTCACTTGGTACCCCTACCTGGGCAAACAGGTGCACCAATGCTCTAGCCACTCCGGTGGCCTGTAAGGTTTTTAAAGGCACTACTTCGGGGTACCGAGTGGCATAGTCTACTATCACCAACGCGAACCGATAACCCCCGGCCGTCCGGAGTAGCGGTCCTATGAAGTCCATGGCTATTTTACTAAACGGAATGCCTACCACCGGCAGAGGCTGCAGAGGAGCTTTGGCCGGGGCCCTGCTATTCCCTTTTTGACAGATGGGGCAGTGCTTACAATATGTCCGAACGTCCTGGTCTACTGAGGGCCAGAAGAAAGCCTGCAATATTCTATACAGCGTTTTCCTATGTCCCTGATGCCCGGCCCAATCGGCATCATGGGCGCTCTGTAGCACCTGTTTCCTGAACTCCGCCGGCACCAGTAGTTGCCATACGGGTTCGCTTTGCACCTTTGAAGGTGCCACCCGCCACCAGGTGCCTGCGCGTTTCTCTATATGGGGCCAACGGTCAGCCTTACGGGGTTCGCAGATGGATCCTTCACTCACCGCCACGGCATTCCTCAGGGGCTCCAGTGATGCGTCGGTTTGTTGGGCTCGTTGGAATGTGGGGTCAGCTTTCCATGCCTCGAGTTGCGTCGTCATAGGCTGGGCTCCGGTGTCCTTTCCGGGCCCCATGGCGGACGTGGATGGTCCTTCCCCCACGTCTTCGCCGTTCGCCGCTATCAGCTTGGGACTGGCTCTCTGAGCTAGCGCGGTTCTTACCAGGTCTGCAAAGAGAGGAGCATCTCTCCCCAGGAGTAGGGGTAGGGGCAAATGGTCAGTTTTTAAGAATTCCATCTGATGACATTGCCCTTGTATCTCTATGGTCAGCTGCACCACGGGTAGTTGTTCTCTATGGTTATGGGGACAGGTGACCACGGCCCATCTGTTTACTGGGGTCCCCTGGGGTACTAGATAGCTGCAGATCAGTGAGACCGAGCTTCCTGAGTCTAGTAGGGCGTTTATCAGTCGATGTCCCAATTTAACTTTGGGAGTGAGGAGGCCCGCGCGTCCTACTCTGGGAGGGGGGCATGTCATTCCTACCCAGACGGCGTTGCACTCCATCATGGGGCAGTCCCGTTGATAGTGTCCCATTTGGCCACACGTGTAACAAGGGCCCCTCAAAGTCGTGGCCCGCTCCTCTGGAGTACCTGGTTTCTCCCCCTTCATCGCTGTTGTTGCCCCCCCTGGGTTAGGCCCGTTCCGGCCCCGGTTGCCCAGTGGGGATGGGGGCTGGAAGGGTGGAAGACCCCACCTAGGACCCCTAACGCCACTGCGGGCGCGGCCCGCTGTTAACCCTTGCACTCCCTGGTTGCCTCGCCCCTTAGGGACCGCTTCTATTCTGCTGGTCTCCCCTCTAGGCCCCCGGGCTTCCTCTCCCAGCTCGGTTTCCATGTAGTTCTCGAACAGGAGTATCGCATTCTCCAGGTCCTTGGGTTTGTTGCGGGAGACCCACACCCGGGTGCCCACCGGGAACACCTGATATACTTGATCTATCACTACTTGTTCCACTATCCATTTGCCCTCTTCGGACGTAGGCTCTAACCACCTAGTGGCGGCATCTAGAATTTCCGAAACCACAGTTCTGGGGCGATCGCCCTTCTTGAACTGGATACTTCTAAACTTCAAACGGAATGAGTCTTTGGATACTCCATACCTACTGAGTATCGCTTTCTTTACCTTGTCATAGTCCTTCACCTCGTCGCTGGAGAGGGCTCGCCAAACACTCTGGGCGGGGCCCGTCAAGTATGGGCCGAGCAAGTAAGGCCATTGAGCTTTAGGCCACCTGGCCATTTCGGCTGTCCTCTCAAAAGTGACCAGGAAGGCTTCTATATCGTCGTCAGCCGACAGCTTGGTTACTCTAAACTGGGGTACCCCATCCCCGGCTACGGGAGCGTTCTGTGGCAGGGCGGCATAACCCTTGCACCACTGCTGTTCTTTCTTCGCGGGACTGTTTAAACATTTCCTGAATCAACCGTGCCTGGTGTTCGGCCATCCATTGGCCGAACTGGTTCAGATCTATGAGCGCCGCCATCTTACCTGGGGGTATCTTGGGATCTCTACCCTGCCCGATTTCTCCACCAGTTTGTATGATACCTCTCACCGGCGAGGTTGGCGGCGGGGTCAAAAAGACGTCGTCGTCCGAGCTGTCGGTTCGGGTCCTGTAGGTCTCCAGCACACCTGGAAAAAGGGCTACCTGCTACGGCTGTGAGCAGGCAGGCACAGGTCGCCGTAACTCTAAGGTTGAGAGGCGATAAAGAGAGCAAGAAAAAGGGGAAAGGGGAAAGGGGAAGGTCTCAGAGGGTCAGAGGAGGGTGCAGGTTGCAGGCACCTGGGAACACCTCTCCTCCTACAGCCAACAGGCTTTGATTGCTTTTTGTTCACGGGATCGCAGCGTCAGTTCAGGCACGCTCTGCCATTCACCGACCCCTCATCACTGGCCTGCTGGGGTTTTAAAGAGGGGAGGGGAGGGAACAATCGGGCTCTGTCGGTCCCGGAGGTCCAATCACGCCTCTGGAGACCGCTTGCTTCCGTCTCCCTCCAGCTGTCGCCATTTAGGGATCTCCCTCCCCGTTGCCGAGGCCGGGCTCGGCCAGGGCGGGCTTTTTGCTCTTTGATTGACACTTCCTTAACCCTGTCTTTCTCTTGCCTTTCTGCAGGGGGTGCGTCGATGTGAGATGGATGCTTCCGGACGCGTTGCGCTCATGGCGTCGGTGTTGTGCCAGGTAAGTAGGTCTTGGGGTCTCCCCCTGGGGTCCTGGGTTTGGGTGGGGGGCTCCGGAGAGGGCGAGGGGGATCCCTTGACCTGGCCGCTGTTTCGCGGCCAGAGCGGGGGTGTGGCGGTAGTCCGGTCTGCGCAGAGGCCCGCTCGTTTGCCGGCTGCAAGGCCTGCGAGGCCTGCGCGGCTGGGAGGGGGTCCGCGGAATCCGGACACTTATACACAAGATATATAAACATTTACAGTATTTACAAAATATACCACTAAGTACTCCATGAAGGGGAAAAGAAAGAAGAAAAGAAATATTAAAAGACATAAAAGAAATAAAGGTGAGCATGGATGAAAGAAAAAGTATAATCAAAAAACCAACATACTATCTTACTTATTTATAGCATATCCAATACTTGCATCTTAATGCTCTCTTCTTGAGTTTTTTCTGTAGTCTATGAATAAAGTCTAGTCCCCAACAAATATCTGAATTGCATTATACCTACCCAGCCTACCCAACAAGGCATGACTCATTGCAAAAAGTTTGTTCATAATCGTGATAAACCATATTTCACTTAAGCCACTCTTTTTTGCAATGGAATTGTGGTCAATATCCAATACTTTGCCATCAGCATTTTGGCTGCGAATAACATGTTAGTTAGCCACCTGGCACGTTGACAATTATGAATCTCAGGTGGTGCCATCTTTTTTACTCTAGAATTGATTTATTGCATACTTGCAATAATATAAGAACACCACTGGCTTGGAGTGAGATGGTATGCAGAGGAGAAGCTAGGGTCCGGTGCACCTGGTGCCCATGACATTTTTGCACTCTCCTCAAGTCCTGACAAACTCATTATGTATAATATTAACTATGATAATAATTAATAATAATCCCAAAACATTCACAGAAATGTAACATTTCATCCCCCCCAGACCCTTACAGTACAGTACACACCCTAATAAAAATGGGTCCCCCTATGGGGGAGAAAGGTGGGATATAAATTCAATAAATAATAAATCTATTATTATTAAATGGCAAAAAACAAACAAACCAGAGGCCTGACCCTTGGGGCTCCAGGACCCCCCTTAGCCACACCACTGACTGATGATATGGTGCTGTTCAGAGGAATGAAGATCTGAGATTGTGTTTTGGGGAGAGGGCGTTATAGGCCAGGTTAAGAGCAGTTGTCTGTGCTTTGGGAATACACAGCAGAGATGGACTTGAGGGAAGGTTGAAGATGGGCTTGCTTAGAGTGTGTGTGGCTGGAGGAGAACACACCCAGTGCATAGCATGTGTTAGGAGCACAGCATGTAATTATTAAGCCAGAAGGTGCTTTGCCCGGGTTCCTGTTTTGAATTGAACTGTGATGTTGTTGGCATTCCTCCCAGGTGTAACCATCACACCCAGCCAGGAGGCTCCCTGACAACACGCCCCCGAGCCCAGCTCCATGAGCCTGTGACAGCTGGGGAGGGGACGGAAAGTAACAAAACCCAGAATGCAGCTAGAAGGGAGCAAAGCTGACTCAGAGGCATTCACCCTGTGATGTCTCATTCGCATAATGGAATGGTGGAGCAAGGAAAGGACTTGCCAAGCCAAGTTTGGCTGTATGTCTACTCAGGGATGGGTGCTTTGGAGAAGGCTTCTTGGAACGACATGACAAATCTGGCAGCTGTCATGCACACAAAGCTGGCGATTCTTGTGTGCCTGCAGGCTGTGAACACGTGACTCTGGTTTTGATACTACCCTGTATTGCTTCTTTGAAATACTGAGTTCCACCAAGTAGACATACTGTACTTCTGTTTTTTCCAGGTGAAACAGCATAACTCTTAGTTCTCCAGACTCTGTCTGAGATCTCCACTCAGCTTGAATTGAGTTCTGTGCATAGGACCTGTTCCGCTGAACAATAAACACTGGTAATTTGTATCTGTAACTAACTCAGTGGGTTGCATATATATAAATTGAACCCAATACAAAGAAAACCTGCACTGTCTACAAAGGCCAAAGTCTTTCCTGGAATGGATTACATTACTGGGATGCAATCCATCCCAGCTATAACAACCAGTGCAATTAAGGCTGCAGCCCTATGCATGATTACTCGGGAGGAAGTGCCATTGAACAAACTTCTTTGTTTTGGCAGGCATTTGGAATGGAAGCTGCTAGTTTTATTATCCTGTGTTTTATGCCGTGCTTTTTATTGTTGTGTTTATAATTCTTGAACTGTTGCTTTTAATTAGGTACATTGAAAAGCCACCTTGTGCATTCAATTGCATGAAAAGGCAGGAAATAGATGTTTTACAGTGCAATCCTATGCATGCTTATTCAGAAGTAAGTCACATTGAACTCTGTGGAGCTTACTTCTGAGTAGACATGCCTAGGATTGCACTGTTAACTAAACAAACAAACAATTTACTTACTTGAGAGTAAATCCCATTGAACTCAGGGGTCCTTTTATTCCAAGGAAACATGCCTGGCTGCAACCCTAACCCTACTTTCTTGGAAGCAAGTCCCATCAAAATCAATAGTATTCACTCCTGAGGAAGCATGGTTAGGACTGGACTGTGAACTGCACATGTTTATGTTGTCTGCGGTTCTCAAAGGGAGCAAGCATCTGACTTTGACTTTCCTATTGATACTGGGGGGGGGGGGCCTGCAGGTGTCTATCTGAGGTCAGTAATTCAAATTAGATTCCACAAATTTTAGAATGCAGCCCTAACCACTTTTCCACTTCCTGCCCAAATTAAGGATTTGCAAAACACCTTCAAACACCAACCTTCATTGCTTCCTATTGCATAATTGGTAGCAGTGTCAAAGCTCCCTTGACGTTTCCGGACATGGTTCTGGAAATCCAGATTCTGGGATGAAATGGCTGTTATCGTCTCACCCACTCATTCTCCGTGGTCGAGACTTCCACTGAGAAGTGGTGGGGAGAGGGCGTTCAGCCAGGCAGATGCATCCTGCAAGAAGCCCCCTGTGGTTGCATTTGGAGTCCTTAATTGCTCAGCACAGGGCTGCAGCTGAAGGAGCCCCAGTGGAGCTATTACATCAGAGAGCTGGAGCTGGAATCCCAGGCAGCCTTCCAGACTCTGACCTGCAAATGGCTGGGAATTCTGGATGCTTCATGCAGACAAACGGTTTCATCTTTGGCCAATTCTGTTTCCTGTTATTGACTTCAGTGGGTTTCACAATCTGACTCGCAATGATATGCATCAAGGTGCTGCTGAGTGTTTGCGGCAGGGCTCTATGCTTGGCAAGTCCTGGCAGGTCTGAGCTTCAACAGAGCAGCAGCTCCTCTAAGGGTTAATTAAGCAAAAACAGACGGCTGCTATTCCAGTGATTTCATCTATGCTCTGGGCCCTGCATGTTTTAGGTTTTACATCGCCCATGTGCTTGGGGCAGGATGAGGCCTTGGGGATCAGTGAAGCAGAAGGTTTATTGTTTGTTGTTATTGCATCATCAATGTACATGGAGCTTTACACAGAATGAGAGGGCAAGACCCTACCCGGAGGGGCTTGTATTGTAGACATATATTGCTGTATGGGAAAATGACAAAGCACCAGTTTATTTCAGCATTTGTTTTCATGAACTACAGTCCACTTCATCTAAGCCTTCAAACACAGCACTTAGAAACAGACAAGTACCAGGACCATTTCTACAAGACAGTGTTGACCCTGTGTCTGAATGGAAGCAGAGATCCTGGTGGTTTGTGTCATGGATATATATCATAACAGACTGAGCCCTGCCTAAAATTTATTTAGTAATTTGTCCTGGAATGAGCCCTTCTGGAGGATCACGGTACAAAGGAAAGAGTTCACAACAGTCTTCACAGAGTGAGGTAAGTTAGGAAGAAAACAAGTATTATCCGATTCCCAATGATAATTGCAGCCCTTCATAGAAACTGGTACTTTCAGTGCTTAGAAATGTTCCTTTACTTCCTCTCGGAGTTGTTTCTGGCCTCAGGACCAGAAACAACTCAGACCATCTCCTATATTCAGAAAAACCACAGAACTGTGAAACAGCAAGGGATTTTTAAAGACCATCACAGTTCAATTGTCTCCAGGATCCACCACACTTCTAACATTACAAAAGTTCCCAAACTAGATGTTATTGGGGAATCACTCATATCCCAACCCGATGTTTCCTTTGTAAAGCTAATATAAAGATGCAGAGAGTGCTTAGTTAGCCCTTCCTCTGCCTGCAGATTCTCCCCTGCAAATACCCCTCAACCACTGCTGGCCCAAGACCTTCAGACACCTGAGGCGGCATGCCAAATGCTGCCCCCCTTACCCAATGATGTGCGAGCCTCTGCTCCTCTCACTGTCCAATATTCTAGCTTAGCACTCTCCTCCCCTCCACATTTCCTGTTCCTCTCTGTTCCCCTCTTCCTTGTCCAATCCGGAGTGGAAGGAGGAGGAGGAGCAGTGGAAGGAAGTAGGTGGAAAGAGGTGGGTGCCCCCCACCAATCTGAGGCAACCGTTTCAGTTGGTTTCATGGATGAGCCGGCTCTTCCCCTGACAGTTTTTAGCCATCCCTCCCGTCTCAACTGAGCGCTGAAAACAGAAGTGAGGCTTCCTGGTGGGAATAGTAGCCTTGCGGGAGGGCTTTGCAGGGGAGAATTGGTTGCTGTAGGCTGAACACCCCTTCCTCTCACCTGCTGATTCCTGACCTCTGCAGGTGCAGCCGCTGTTATTTTGGCAAATGTAGGGCTAGGACCATGTGTTTGCTGAGATAATGTCTAGTTTGGTATAGTCACAATGGCAGAGATAGAGGAATTTCCTTATCTTTGGTGCCTTAATTTTGGCACAATTCCTCTGCACTGAGACACTGATTCATCCTGGTGACAGTCTGTTCCCTGTGAATGCCAGACCATTATAGCTGCATTCAAACCACCCTTTTCTCAAAACCCATGATTCCTAGAAAAACAAATTTAGGACAAAAATGCCAGGACTTTCTATTGTTCTTCACACACCTGCTGGGAGACAGTTAACTGTGCACATATGTACAGATGCCTAAGGTAGGTAACTTACAGCACAAGCCTATGCAGGTCTACTCAGAAGTAAGCACCATTGAGTTCAATAGGGCTTACTCCCAGGTAAATGTGTGTAGGATTACAGCCTCAGACACATTGAGACACATTATCCATTTTAGAAGGAAGAGATTGAAAGTTCTGTTTTGTTTCCACTAAAACAAGCAGTTAACATATGAGAAAAAGCAGATTCTTTGCAAAACTTCTCCATAAAAGATACCTCCTAGGGTGGGAATGTTCTCTCTAATTCTAAGGCAGCAGTTTTCAAACAATGTGGAAGGTTACAGTACATCAACAGCACATCAACTTAAGCCCTTGCCAGGGAGACCATGACTCAGATGATAGGGTGTTCGGCACAGGGCTATACTTCTCGGACCTCTTGTTGGCCACAGTTGAGGCACACAAAGGGAACTTTGGAGAAGAAAGGGCACCTGGTGCACAAAGGGAGCACTTTGCACATCATCGTGTTCCTCACAGCATGTATGGCAAGATTGTTAACACTTGTCTTCTCAGAGTTCTTATTGCAGGGACTCTGCCCCAGGAGGACTCCACAGACAGACACACAACGGGAACCTCTCCTTCATCACCACAACAGGGGAAGCAAGCACAATGCACCCCACACAGGTAAGCAAAGTGGGGGGAGAGAATTCCATGCAGCAAAATATTGGTGCTGCATCTCTGTCTCATGTCTCTCCCTCCCTTCCTGACCCCTCAGGATTATCACATGTGTCTTTGCTATCAACTGTGCTATCAACTGCTATCAACTGTCTAACCATCCCTTCTTTTTGCAGCACTAGAACTAGGGGACATCCACTAAAATTGAGTGGAGGGAGTATTAAAACAGACAAAAGAAAATATTTCTTTACCCAGCGTGTAATTCATCTGTGGAACTCCTTGCCACAGGATGTGGTGATGGCACCTGGCCTGGATGCCTTTAAAAGGGGGTTGGACAGATTTATGGAGGAAAAGTCCATCACAGCTTACAAGCCATGATGGGGAAAAGCAACCTCCTGGTTGTAGGAGTAGGTTTTCTCTGTGCCAGGTGCAAGGGAGTGGCGACTGGACACAGGTATCTTGTTGTCTTGTGTGCTCCCTGAGGCATCTGGTGGGGCCACTGTGTGATACAGGAAGCTGGACTAGATGGGCCTTTGGCCTGATCCAGCAGGGCTCTTCTTATGTTCTTATGTTCTTATGTTCTAACATCTAAGAGCGGGAGGGGGGGGGTTGTGCTCCTTTTGGTGAATGCCAGGGACTCCAGTCATTGTTACTGCTGGCCAAACAGTCATCAGAATTATTTTTGTGTTCCAGGATGGCACCATTGCAGAGGAGTTGCTACACCCCCGAGGGCGTTGAATCGACACCCCCCACGATGCCACGAGCCCCTCCCCCTGAGGTGTGTGACGTCACTTTCACTGCACCACCACCAAAATTTGGCGGCGTGAAAGCACACACCCCCTGCATTTTTTCAGTCATTTGGGGGCCGTACGGAGCCCGGGAGGGCCAATCCTCCCACCCTCCCAGGCTACAAACAGCCGGAAAAAAGCCAGGGGGTGCTTTTGCGCCACACTGCCAAATTTCGGTAGTGGTGTGGCAAAGGTGCAACCCCTCCACCTCCACCCCCGCCGCCTGGGGGCCCACTGCCCCCCTAAAGATGCCTCTGCCCCATTGTTGCCACAGGGGGTTAAACGGTGGTCTCTGCAGAGTTCCACTGCAGCCTCCCCCCCTCAAAGAGAAGGAAAGGTAATGTCCCAAGCCACCATGCTCTTGTCCCCAACGAGGCACCACTGTATGTACACTCTGGTGGCACCACTCTCTCTAAAGAAACACCAAGTACTATGTATCTCCAGCCAGAGAACAGGTGTGACTGATGCTGTTGTCAAGTCATTGTTTATGTTTCACCTTGATCTCCACTGGCAGTTGTCCCACAAAGACACTATGCAGCACGGCCGGTCCCAAGGGAAGTCTCAGCCTGCCTGAAGTGACTGATGTGAGCCCAGCTGCTGCTCTGTGAGGTTGCTGACCTACTCATTCCAGCCAGGCCCCTGGAGCTTTGAAGACTCCACAGCAGACAGTAAACCAGCTGGTGCAGCAGCCAGACCTCACAGGCACCTGTTACTTGGCTGTCAGTTGGATAACTTGCAATGGCACAACAGCCCTGCTGGGAGGAGATGGATGGCAATCCCACCTGTGTGTTTCTCTTTCAGATGCTGCTCTGTGCCCAATACAGTTTAGCCTCCATGGAACCTGGTGTATACAGTGACCGATCCCATTCCACTAGGGGCAGAGCAAGCAGTCTTCAAGGGATGCCAATGAAAGCGTTAGGTAAGGTTTCTGCAGCTCCTGGGATACCACAATTAATTAATTAATCATGGTATCGCAAAGGGGTCACCCTTATTTCAGAGCTCAGGTGTGTAGCACCTGCTCCCAAGCAGCTAGAGGGGAGGAAACATGCCGCTTCCCTCTCTAGTGAGCTGGGATCAGGTGCTAAACACCACACACCCCCGTTGCATCCTCAAGACATGCAGGGAACCGAGCCGAGCCGAGCCCTTCTATCTCATTCCCCCCTTCAGCTGCGTGGAACGTCCCCAAGGCTGGAATGGAGTTGGCACCTGGCAAGGGGGTTGCCTGAATTCACACCCCTCTGAGACTGTTTTTCCCCCTTCTAGTGGCAGCTGAGGCAGGAGGATGGGAGGGTAAGCATACTGGCAGCCGTGCCAGCAGGTACCAGCAATAAAGCAAAGGGTATGGGATGTGTGTAGGTGTGACTAACTGGGTGGGTTGCTGCAGTTGGTGCCCTGTGTTACTTGCCAGCCCAATGATTGATCCATGCAATGATCCTTTTGATGTCCAGGTACTACAGCGTCAGATGTACCTGCTTGTAATGATGCAAGGTGTTCAATGCGACAAAGTGATCTTTGCCTGTCTCCAGCTATGGCTGAGTGATGAGCAAGCAGCTTTGAGAAGTGGCTGATGGGAGTTCTAGACCTACTTCCCTTTCTTTTTTTTATCCCTGCCATGGGTGTTTCGGTCCAGTTAAGCAAAAGATGAGTGCCTTGCTGTTGAGAGCAAGACCCTTGGCTGGGATCAAACCAATAGTAAACAAGAGTGACAAGTTAGGTATGAAGATGTTAATCCAAGGAGAAAATAATAATGTGTCCAGCATTGTATAAAGAAAAGATGGAAAACACCTTAATAGAAAAGTCAGCATCACATCTGAACAATAAACTCTCAACCAGGACATCAGGGGAGATATTAAGAGGTTCGTCTAATAATCAGATAATTATATTACAGCCAGCTTTGCATAAAGCAAGAATGGAAAAACACTTTAGTAAAGATGGATTTGATTAGTGGATGGATCTCAACAAGAATAAAAGGAAAGATCTTAGGTGGCTTATTTATAAGATCCATTAATTATAATCTCAGATTAGCAGACTAATTTGTTCAATTGAGTAACAGCAAAATAACAGTCACTCTTAACTTGCTTACGCACATGAGCAAATTGAAAATTGCTAGACACATTGGTAAGAGTCATTCAACCATCAAGTCATTATGTCGTATAATGTTTTGTAGTAGTTTCTTCCAGTGAATAGAGGATAATTTGCTCTGAAGAACAAGTATCTGAAATGTAAAATAGCTTGATACTGGATGAAATATCCTATTCTGATATAGCCTTATTATTATATATTAAGTACTGTATATTTGTGGTATAGAGGAGTTTATAGTTTGGACGAAGAATAATCTGCTCACAAAAAATAAGTAGTATTTACTATGGTATCTTCTAAAGAGAATTTCTTCAAATCAGTCAGTTCAATTTGCTGGCACCGTCAGAAAATAACAGATGGGATTACAGCCCCTCCAAACTAACACAAGAGAAGAAAATGAGAGGATGGAGATGGCGGTTCCAAACACAGCTCCAAATGCAATGCTAAATGCACACTGGCAGGCAGCGCAATCCTGGAACTCCGGTCGGCGACGGAACGCGCGTTCCGTCGCCGGAAGCTGTTGCGAACATGCCGTAAAGCACATTCGCGATGACTTGGGAGTAAGGGAGACCGGCGCAAGGCCGGCCTCTCTTCCAGCGCCGGATCTCCACGCGGACGGTGGCGGAACGTAAGCCAGAGGCATCGTTAGGGTGGGGGCGGGGGGCCATGGGCCCCCAGGTGCTGGGGTGTCACGCTCGTAAGGGGTGCACTGCTGCCGCCACGGCAACAAATTTCAGCAGCACTGCGGTGGCAGTGCACCCCCTCTGGAGCTCAACACGCCCCCAAGCTCAACATGAGCCAGGGGCAAAGGCAGCCGGGGGAGGGTGCATGCCAGGAAGGTGTTCTTCTTTGTTACCGTGTTTGTGCACATCCCCGGGCGGCGGGCAGCCAGACACATCCTTCCCGGCTGGCCAGTAGTATCAAATGCAAGGCTGCGCCTGTGCAAACGTGCTGCAGCCTCTCTAGCTCCTAGGCTGGACTGGGCTGCCAAAGGCCTCAGCGGCACAATTCAGGCACAACTGCAGCCTAAGCGCTTTAGGCTCGAGTTGTGCCTGAATTGTGCTGCAGAGGCCGAATTTGTGCTGCAATTGTGCCGGACGTAGGACGAATTTACGACGGACGCCACGCGCATGCGCAGTACGGGCGCCGGCACAATTCTGGCACAACTGCGGCCTAAGAGTGGGCGTTCCATGGGCGTCACGGGGGCGTGACGGGGGCGGTTACGAATTTGAGTCGGATTCCAGACACTGGCGAGCCCCCGACACGCCCCCTCGAGCACAACTCCGGCACAAAATTTGGGTCGACAAAAAAGGTGGACTTAAATTTGAGGAGACCCATAGGAGCCATGTTACCTTACCCACTCCAGCCCTCTCCTGAAAAGTTCTAACACCCTATTCCTGAGTTGTGCCTGAGTTAGGACGGAATAGTTGTGGCATAACTCTGGAACCGGACCCAAATAGTTACCCTATCAGCACCCAGCCCCACCCAGCCACTTTCCCACAAAAGCCCAGCCTCAGGCCTCCATTCTCTCTCTGAGCACGTGGCGTGGGGTCCTGTCCCCCAGCAGCCACAAAGTGGGACTTTGTCGGTGGAGGGCAAAATTCACAAACACCCCACTTCTCTCTTCTCCTCTCCTCTCTGCCCCCCTCTAGGGCAGAGAGGGCTGTTCAGGCTATGACCAAACTGTTTACTGCTGTACCTGGGCAGCTGTCTCCATGCAAGTGTTTGCTAACCCATGTCTTTCTCCCAGACCCTCTCTTCCCCCCCCCCCACAGGCAACAACACCAGCAGGTAAGTGCAGGTAAGAGCAGGGTACGTGCTGACATGAGTTCTGACTTCTGGCTCTGTGCATATAGAAATATAGGTAGGATACATGCCTCTTTACCATTGTTGTGTCTGATTGCTGCCTGTAGTCATGTTAGCACACAATGCCACAAGTGTGGAACCGTTAGCCTTATGTAGACACCAGCTGTTCCCCCCCCCCTCTTTTCTCCACAGGGTCCACTGACAGGTCAGTATTGCTAGGTTTGCCATGGTTGTGACCCCCAAGTTGTGTTGTTGTCTCTCTCTTTGACCCTTTCCCCTTACAGGATCATGCTCACTGTACACCCAGGGAAGGAGCGCAGGCCATGCTATGTGTGTCACACCTCTCAGCTGTGTTTGATTTCTCTCCCTGCAGGCCTTTGCAACCGGCACACTGGCATTTCTTCAATGGCGATTGCTACCACACAGCAGCTGCCATGGAACATCCCCGTGTTTTTTGTCTCCCCAGGAATGTCCACCACCACCTACCTTCCGGGGAGCACCCCTGGGCCTGCAGTCTGGTTGCCCCATGGTCCTCTGCCTCGATGCTGCCAGAGGCCTGGGAGCCTGCCCTGCAACCCTCCTCAGCTGCTGCTGCTGCTGCTGCTGCTCCACCTCCCTGGCTGCCTACTTGCTGTCCCTCCCCTTTCTATGGAGCAGGCTATGGTTCCACAGGGGAAGAGCCTGCATCTCCAGGTCCATGGGGCACGCCTGCTGCTGCTGCTACGTTCTGAGTGGCTGCTGTGCCTACCCCTGGCAGCCTCGCCTGGCCATCTCTGCCAATGTTCCAGAACAATAAAGATGCCCCTTGGGCAAAGGCCCCTTGAACAACCTGTCCCCAATGTAACACAAGCATTGCCCCACACACAGAGAGACAGCGCCCAGCACACAAGCCCCTGCATGACTCCCATCCAGGGACTGCCACTGCCTTCCCAGGGAGACCACAGCAGGGGGGCTGCCAGACCCTCAGGGCTCAGAGGGGAGGGGGGAGTTGGGGGGCCTCTCAGGCAAGCAAACAGTGACAGGCGACACGGCGCCCATACTGGATCCGCTCGCGTCTGCCATGTCCGTGAAGAGCCCTTTCGGCAACTGGGGCTCTCACCCGCCCTCGGTCCGCCCGTCAACGGCGCCCGTTTCCGCCCGTCAATGGCGCCCGTTTCCGCCCTCGGTCCGCCCGTCAACAGCGTCCGTTTCCGCCCTCGGTCCGTCTGCATGAGAGGCGCCCGTTCCTGCATTGCCTTCATCTGCGAAGTGACCCCTGTGTCCCTATTGGTCTCTGCAGACCCCTCTCCCTGTATCCCTCTCCCACCAGCCTTGTTGTCTGTCTGTTTCTGACCCACCCGTGCCCCTCCCCAGCACCCCCTGCCTGTGTGCCTGCCTCCCCTCCCACTCCCTGATGATGGACGCTGGCACCCCCCACCCCGCCAGAGCGCCTGCCGCGAGGCGCCGACGTCGCCCCATCTGGGGGCGTGATGAGCTGCGTGAGCCCTTCCCGCTCGCAGCAGACAAGCCCAAGGCATCTCTCGGTCTTGGCCAGGGCACGGAGCAGAAGGCATGCCGGGATACCTTCTTTGTGGGCATTGCCACGGCCCTGGAGGCCCAGGGCTTCAGGCAGCGCATGGGCATGTCCTGGCAGAGGCGGTTCCAGACTTCATGAGACCCCCCTTGTGCGTGCCATTCCCACCCCCTCCTTCCCTTCTCACCCCCGCCCCCCCCATGACTCCCACGTGCAGCCTCAACGTGGCTTGGGGGTGGCTACCTCTTCTGCAGGAGGGAGGGCAGTGGCACTCCCCCCTGCGGCAGGTGGCTAATGCACAGGGTGCCCTGGGGCGGCTGGCACTGGCACAACCTCTGCCCTTCAGCTGACTGTTGCACGCCCAGTGCCTGCAGGCCCACCTGTGGCTGCCCATCTGCTGCGAACGCTGCAGCAGCTGTGGTAGGTGCACATAGACTAGCTCAGGAGGGGGCTCTTCGCTTCCACAAGAGGGACACCTCCCCACAGGGGCCTGCCTGCCTCTGCAGTAAGTTTTGCCTCGATCCTGGTCCACTGCTCTTGCCTCCTGCCTAACTCAGGCATAGTTGCAGCCTAACTCAGCCCTATTTTAGGCCACAGTTACGTCGCAATTGTGCCTCAATTGTGCCTGACTTGTGTTGAGTTAGGCTGGACTGAGCCCTTAGTCTCGCTGACTGGAGGAGTCAACCGCGTGGGCGGTTCGGTCAGGCGAGGGAGGGGGGCCATTGGCCTAGCTGGCCCGGGAGGGGGAGGGGATGGCGTCGGCCATATCCCCGTCCCCGCCGGGCCAGCTATGCCGTTACACGTCCTCCTCTACTTCCGCCAGCTATTTAGCTGGCGGAGAAGGCCGATAGGGCCGGCCCGGGTTTACGCTCGGGGAAGGGGATGAGCGTCCCCTGCCCCGAGTAGACCTTCGGCCCGGTGCGCGCTGGGCAGCCTGTGCACAGGATCTGGCAGGTGGCCCTGAGCCCTAGTCAGGATTGCGCTGTTAGTGTTGTGCCTGGTACAAAGATGTGTTGTGTGACTCCACTCTCATGGTGACTGACTCTTCATGGGAGACCCCAAAAGTGTCTTCCCTCTAACTGCCACCCTCTTGGCTCCAATGGGGAGAGAGGTCTTCAACCCTGCAGGAAGCAACTGCAGAGAAGACAGGGCAGCTGTCAGAGTGCTTAAGCACAGTCTTGCCACAATGTCTCTACTGCCTTCCCTTAATAGGCATTTGCAGTTGGCAGCACAGTTGCTAATCTTACCTTAGGTACCAAACAGACTTGGTTTGCACATGTGTCCATGCATGCATGCACACACGCACACGTGCACACACAACACATGAGGTTGTACCCCAGTCAAACAAACCTCCTAGCCATCTGGATAATTCTCTCTATCTACACTCAAGCTGCCAGACTGGCTCTAACTCTGTCCCCTCTCACTAACTGACGTGTATTACATTCTCAACCTCTGATGGGTATTCCAAAGGCTGAAGCGAGATTCCTAGCTATGAAGGAATACTACTGTTCTTTTGTGTAAGTCCCTCACTGCTCAAGTTGCTTAGTGATGATAAACTCATTCACAGTACAGTCCAGATTGCCAAACAGTAGTATGTTAATGACTGGTCTTAGAGGTGCATTCATTTGTGTTTGGGGTACATATATCAAAGTATGCCATTCTAGCAAACAATCCAGGATATCATGTACTAACTGGCCAAACGTATTACGCAAGAAAGTGAGAGCTTAACGTCCAGTATGCTCTGCTTATATATTTGTAAATAAAGCAAGTACTGTATTACAAAGACACCACAGTCTCCAGCATTCTTTCATCCCATGGAATCTAAAGGATGAAGCACCAGTCCTGGGTTGCTCACTGCTCAGGGATGCAGGGAATGCATAATACTAACAATTGTGAATTCATAGTATTTTCTGGCCTCATGCCCTGTGCAAGAAGAAAAAAAAAACCAGCTTTATCACATGCACTGCAGAGAATAGCAATCACAGGGTCCTTTGGGGGGTCCCTATCTTGATTTCTGGAAAGATTCCATCACTTCTTTCTTTGTCACATTCCTCTTAACCCTGCTGACTTGACTGCTTTGGATATTGGAACTGCTGATATCATTGATTCTGGTCTGAAATGTTCCTCTCATTTTAGATAGCTGTGCACAGCAAAAATCAAATCAGGTGATATCATTGTTCTTCTACCCTCTAATTTCAAACCACCTCACCACACCACCCCCGAGCTCCAGTACAGCTGAGGCATTTTGTCTGTCAGATCTACATAGTTTCCCCACATTTTAATGTTTCCTTCCAGCCTGGGCAGGGGTTCTCTGATTGCCAGCATCTAGTTGATGCCTCTCCTCCAGCTCATGATCACATACCATCCCTGTGGCAATTACTTTCCCATGTAAAGCAATGCTGTCACATCAGGGGAGTGTTTAGTTTATTTTTAGCCCCTTTAATGTGATTTAGCAGCTGGAAATGAGGAGAGAATTATAGTCAAAAGGTAACAACTGTGGGATCTCATGGCTGGGGAGGAGGGGGCAGCTGGGCTTCAGCTGTGCCGATTCAAATCACAACATGCCTTTCTGACAAAGTGAGCCTGGGTAAGAGCAAATGCAGGAGTGGAGTGAACTTGGTCTGATGTACCAAGGCTGAATCTGACTTCTGACAAGGCAGGGGAAGCAGGTACTGAGGAGGATGGCTCCTCTCCAAGGGTCCCATCCGCAACACAGACCCTTCAATTGATTCCATTGGTGGATCTCAAGTCTCATTTCAAGGTGAAGGTCACACTTAAAGAGCAGCATTTTGGCAGGGTTAAATATATGCAATGCCTCTTATAGAAAGAAACCCATTTCTGTTATCAGTTCAGAGCTTAGGACTTAAAACTAACGTATTCTTAGGGTCCATTTTCCAACAGATTGCAAAGATTGGCAAGTCCAGTGCCCACACAGTTATGCCTATTTGCATCTCAGAGAGGTGGACGGGGCTCAGCCATGGCATGATGTAGAGAAGCATTCTCAGGGTGCCTTGCTTGACAGCAGTTTGCTGGTATGGTTTGTCAGTATCCTTGGAGGAAGGGTGGTATAAAAATGTGAAAAAATAAATAAAAAATAAATATCTCTGGTAATGCCCCTGTGTGCACCAATGGCATTGTCAGATCTAAAGTGATTATTGTACATTTGCCTGAATGTAATGGAGCGGGTGGCGGGTGGCACAGTGGGTTAAACCGCTGAACCATGAGCTGTCGATCGAAAGGTCAGCAGTTCGAATCCGCGACAGGGTGAGCTCTCGTTGCTTGGCCAGCTCCTGCCAACCTAGCAGTTCCAAAGCATGTTAATGCGAGTAAATAGGTAATGCGAGTAGATAAACAGCGCTCCGTGTTCCAGCTGCATGCTACACGCTGCGGCAAGGAGAGTCACGCCGGCCACATGACCACGGAGGTGGCTTCGGACAACGCTGGCTCTTCGGCTTTGAAATGGGGATGAGCACCACACCCTAGAGTCGGACACGACGGGACTTAATTGTCAGGGGTCACCTTTACCTTTAATGGAGAAACAGCCTCTTCAACTGTGCTGTATCTCCCCTCATTTCTACTTACACTTGTGGTTCTCTCTATTTCCTTCAGTCCTTTTTGTTTCTCTTCATCCTAGTTTCTGTCTCATTTGCTATACAGCCCACAAACTAATGTGTGTTGCAATTGTGCTATTTTTCCATAAACAGTTAATTCACAAAATACAGCGTCATCTGTCCTGAACCAAAGGTACAGGCAGGATAGAAACTCAAATGCAGAAATAAATGACCTTGGGCCAGTCACTATCTCTCAGCCCCACCTACCTCACAGGGTTGTTGTTGTGAGGACAAAAAGGAGGGGAGGAAATATGTACACCACTCTGAGCTCCTTGGAGGAAGGGTGGCATAAAAATGTGAAAAATAAAAATAAAATAAATAAATAAATAAATAAATCTGCTACTATTATTCAAGTTCAATGAAGCAGACCCAACACAAATGGCACTGATCACTTTAACACCATATTCTTTATTAGTGTGGAGCATCTTTAGTCAGAAGCATGCTCTGTGACCCTTACAGCAACCTTGTGGGTCAGTCCACTTTTATTCCTATTTGATAGATGGTGAACTGAAGATTCACCATCGTCACCAGGCTTCCTACCCCGACCATAAAACTGACCGATGTGCTACAAAGCCAGCAGGACCCCAGATCCAAGCTCTTAAATACTACCCATTGGGCTGCACTAGGCTCTAGAGATGACATTCATTTTTTCAAATGGTGACTAAACCAATAGATGTTTGCTAATACTTTTGTCATTCTGTGTGAGTTTCAATAAAGTTCTAAAAATGAAAGCCTGGGAGACCAGATCAAGCATTCCACATAACTCCTGGCATAAACCGGACTTCAACTCTGACTGTACAAAGAAGCATCCTCTGTTCAAAAAGTGCTATCATTTAAATTATAAGACCAGCAGCAATTCCTAGTCTTCAATTAAATCAATCCCCCTCCTTCCACTATTCCCCTGGGGTGAGTAGCAACAGCTACTACCAACTTCCTGGTGGATTCCTTTCTATCCTTGCTGGTTGCAATCTTCTGTTTTGCTGCTCCATCTTTGCATCCTGTGTGTCTCATCATGGCTTTGCATCCGTCTCCTCAGAAGTTTTAATTTTTCCTGCTCCCAGAGGGGACAATATAATTGACCATGTATACTACCTGAGTCAGAGGGGCTACACCCAGTGGAAGTGACACTGGCCATTGAAACCGGATGCAGCCTTCCCCAGCCCCAGCCGCTCCATTTTTGTTGAGAAAACTGAAGCTCGTAGAAGGTGTTGAATCCAGGCCGGGCTTTCCCATTGCCCTTGCCGCACTGCAAGTGCCATCGTTTCGTTCTGAGACGTGGGTAGGCGCAGCAGCTGAGCGGATCCAGACCGGATTTTGTCTCCTCCCTAGCAGCGCAGCCAGATACTCCCGGGCTCCTTGCCTGCAGTGGGGTATTCAAATCTCAGCGAGGGAAGGAAAGATCTAACTGAGGGGCTTCAGGAGAAGAAGAAGCGGAACCTAATCCAGTTCAACTGGACATCGAGGTTGCAGGCAGCAAACATGGTGAGTCAGTGCTGGCCGCCACTCTCGTTTGGGAGGCTTTGTTGCGTCCCGTTTAGCTGGGGTTCTGGACAGTCGGCTGCTGGTTCTTTGTTGTTCCCATCTCTTTTTTTCGGACACCAACGTGTGTTCTGAAACCGGGGTCAATCTGACCCTTTCATTTATTTGCACGTGGTTTATTTTTATATCGCCCATCTCCGAATACAGCAGCCAGAGTCAGGGCGAACGGAACTTTGTTCCCTCGGTGGTCTGGGAAGGGCTATATGGGTGCTCCTTTCCTGCCAAGAGAGCATCTCTGGGGCCTGATGCTGAGTGCTGTTGGGAGGAAAGCAGGGGTCAAGGATCCTACAGAGGAGGAGCGAGCGATGCCTGATCTCGGAGTGGTGAGAAAACGGCGAGAACCGCGGATTTTCAGCCCTGCGGAAACAGAAGGCGATCGACTGAATTGCTTGAATTTAAGTTGGAAACAAGACGCATCCTTTTATTTTTGAGGGGGACCTTTGATTGTAACTGCTTTGTAAAGGGTCTGCTCAGGGGAAAAAAACAGATTTTGCTTGCATATGTAGTGATGATAGTTAATTATGGTAGGGATATAATCGGGATCTTCTCGCAATGCAGAGGTTGCATTACAGTTTTCTACCTAGTCGCAGATCTGGATAAACCGGAACACATTACACAGTATAGTTTTGTGTGTGTGTGCGCGCGCGCGCTCTTGCTCTCCCTCCTTAGGGATTTACCCGGTATAATCTGGCACGTGGAACATGTTATATGCAGAAGAACTTAGCAAGGGGCATCAAATAAATATTTCTTGCCTTCAAACACCCCGAAACTGGGGGTGTCACATCTCTAGGATTAAACGTTAATGGTACCACAGGAGTTGGGGAAGAAGTAAAAAATAAATCATTGGGGAGCTGTTTTGTTGTGAAGTGCTTAGCCTCCCTGGGTACACGTTCTAAACCCTTTTATAATGAATTAATTATCTCTTTACACTCCTAATAACCCCTTTGCGCTCACAATCAAGGTGGTTAAAAAGCTGTAGCGGGGTAAATGTTTCCATTCATTTAATTCATGTTTACTAGTTAATCACAAATTGTAATCCAGTTTAGCAACAGAGAGCATGAAACCAAGGTGTGGCAGTTATTCTGGACACACACCTGAATCTGGAATAAAATGCTGTGATCTATGTGTGCCCTCTGTCTGTCTATGCTAGTTCCATCATGCACTCTCCCCTTACTTCTCCCTCTGTCCTGTGTTGTTCATAATAAGCAATCATGAAGACGTGTCATTGTATTCCATTGTGGTCCTCTGCATAACACAGGACAGAATTCCACCCAGAGGCTCCTGCTGTGTGACCACTCAGCAAGTTAAATGTCAGGATTGTTAACTAGAATGAATGTTGAAGCATAAGAGGCTGACCCTCTTGTTTGAAGAGACCACCCTGAAGGGGCGTGAAACCGTCCTAAGCATAAGTTCTGCCCTCCCCCCTTTTCTAAAGGGCACCATACCCTTGAGAATAGGGCAGTATACAAATGAGCTGGTGGTTCACATGGATCTCTGAGCCTGATTTTTTTTTTAAATTGTCATCCTCTTCAAAAGTCACCTTTTATAAAAATATACCTTTGATGACTATAAGTGACAAAATGTACAGCCTGCCTTGCTCATCCAGGACAAAGTAGCTCATATTCTTCTCTATCTCAGAGGCTTAGGATAGGTAATAATGTAATATTGACATATAGGTAGGTTATTAAAACAACTAAGTACCTTCTTAATTCCAGCTACCACTTGCTAATCAGACTTAATTTTAAAAGTTTAAGACTAGAGTCCTATAATGCACACTCCTATGGGAGACTCTAATGCACCTCCAGGCAAGGGAAATTCCATAGTATTAGATCATCTACTAAGAATGCCTTTCTAAGTGTCCTTGATGCTGGTGTTAAAGGCTACTCAGTCATAGGGACCATGACAGGACACAGGTAATAAGGTGTCATTAGGATTTTATAGGTGAAAATAGCCATGTGAATTGTACCCTAAAAGCCACTGTAAGCAGAATAGACCATAGAAGAACACTTGTGAAAGTGGCTCCTGGCGGTTCCCCAGGCCATTGTGTCTTGGATAAGCTCCTGCAGTCTCTATACAATCTTCAGTCCCACATAGGGTTGCGTAATTGATTGGTGTCTTGTTTTTGGACTGGAGTCCCCCAAGTAGATCACAGCATTCATAAAATATAACAATAATTGCACGTGAATTTAAAGTGGTATGAGCAACTTGGCCTGTCTGGAGAGAAAAGATGGCAGCCCTCTCACTTCGTGGATTTGATGAAAATAGTTCGTGCAAGAACTGCAAGATGCAGCAATAGATTCAGGAGCACTCCAAGGCTGTGCACCTTGGTGGCCAGGGAAGGGTGACATTCCATCAGTGACAAGTGTCTTACTCTCCCTGGATTATAGTTTCTGACAGTCATTCTTTGTGGTGTATGGATTCAGCTTCAGTCAGCTTGCCCAAGAAGGGCGGCAAGACCACAGAATCTGGAAAGAAAAATTAAGCTGAGTGTTGTCAGCACACTTGTATGTAGATTTTCATTCACCAGTCACTTATGTGGGTTGGATAGAAAAAGGGACAAGATTGAAACTTGTCCTTGTATATTCCATAGGGAATATTCAGACATACACCATTACCCCAGGACCTCTTTGCTAGGAATGAGTAGAATCACTTGTGAGCAGTACAGTTAATTCATGCCATTCCCCAGAGCCACATCCCCAACTCCTTATTATCAGCAGTATCAAATCATTTGGTTGAAGAGGGCTAAAAAGTCATGTCATAGTTTATTTTCCTGTTGAAAGGTGCGGTGGGGGTATCCACCTGCCAGCACACACTCGCCTCCTCAAGCCAAACAATCCAGACCACATTTTGCCAGACACAGAGAGTGCGTACAGCAAAAATATCACGGGATGACTCATACTATCAGGCAAACCACACATTGCAGGGGAACACAAAAGCCCCCAGGTCTGCTGATCAGTGGGAGAAAATTCCCCACCCTGGAAGTCCAATAAGATCAACATTGTGCAAGATCTTCTGTTGATTTCCAGGTATACATCACCAGCAGTGCCACAAGCAAAGTTTTGACACTGTAACCTAGATCAAAAATGAGATTGGCTTGGATCCAGAAAGGCATTTATAAATCACACACCTTTTGGGTGGCTCACATCAAGGTACTTTCTTTTTCACTTGCTTTACTAGGACTTCTTTGGTGTATGCAGAAATGTCCCAGAATATTTGCTGAACAGCAGAGGTTGAAGTAAGGTTTATTAGCTCCTCTGTCTTGGTGAAGGAATCCAAGCTAAGTTTGTGAGGTTGTAAACTCAAATAAGAGTCTTATGATGCTTGAGTTTGTATTTAGTAAGCTATGTGTTATGTGTGTATTTAGTAAGCTATGTGTTAGTAAGCTATGTGTTATGTGTGTATTTAGTAAGCTAACAAACATGAAAATGAGCGAACTCAGGAAGATAGTGGAGGACAGGAAGGCCTGGCGGGATATGGTTCATGGGATCACGAAGGGTCGGACACGACTTAACGACTGAACAACAACAACAACAACAAGCTATGTGTTGACTTCAGATCATGATGTAAAGCAACAGCATCTTGCTGTTTATGACAGGAGTTATCAGATACACCAAAGAAATTACCATATCCATTTTGTTCTGACTTTGTCTTATAATGTTTAATTACCTGATGTGTTACAGCAGCAGGTAAGTAATGTGCAGGCATTAAGTTGATGACACAAGAATGGTTTTTGCTACACTGCATGTTAATATTTTTAGCAGACAGAGATATTTTGCCTGCTGCTTTTTATCCTCATGCTATGTAACTAACAGCAGGGAAGTAGGATGTGCTGCTTTGGACCTGGACCATGATAATTTTCTTAATTCAAAAAAACATTATGCAAACGAATTATTATATGAAAAATGTGCATATTTTTGAGGGGAGGAAATGATTCAATTTGTGTGTTCTAATCTATCCCAAGGTTCTTACAGAATTTGGAATGTGTTTGGTGACAAGGAATAGGAAATCAGAGGTTTAGGGCGCAATCCTGACTAAGGATCCAGCCGGCGGCCCAGGCTGCCCAGCGCGCACCAGGCCGGAGGTCTCCTTGGGTCTCCTCAGATCTTGAATTAAGAAAATTAATTAAGTAGAGGAGGCCGTGGAACGGCTTAGCTGGCCCAGCGGGGACGGGGATATGGCTGATGCCATCCCCTCCCCCTGGGCTGGCTAGGCCAATGGCCCCCCTCCCTCGCCGGGCTGGACCACCCACACAGCCGGCGATGGAGCACTTACCTTCCACCGCTGTCCACGTGGAGATATGGCGCTGGAGTGAGGGAGGCCGGCCTTGCGCCAGCCTTCCTTACTCCCGAGTCATCGCGAACGTGCTTTACAGCATGTTCGCAACGGCTTCTGGTGACAGAACTCTCGTTCCGTCGCCAGCCGGATTTTCAGGATTGCGCTGCCCGTTGACAGGGTCCAGGATGGAGTGGAGCTCTGGGATCTCTTCTACAGTAAAAAGTATTGATGTAATCAGCAGAAATGCTCAGGTGCTGTCTGGGAAACCTTTTTCCAAGGCCTGTAGATGGAAGGCATCAGGCTCAGCAGGAGGCAAACTGAGAAATTTGCTTAGGGGCCCTGTGTTATGGCCCAATCCTATCTGCGCAGTCTGCTAGTCTGCCAGTGTACCGTGTGGTCCGCCATTGCAGCAGCTTCTCCATTGTTCTGCGGAGCACTACTTTCAGTGCAAAGGCCGGAAGGCCACACGCTGGCAATGGTACCACACAGACAAGCCATTGGCATGGTCATTGTGGCAGTGGGAATTAGGCTGAGCTGGGGGTGAATCAGGGGCGAGCTGGGGGGCAGATCTTGGCAGCAGTGGCAGATGCTGATTCCTATACTCCTGTCCTGGCCTGGACATACTGGCATAGAGCTGGCATAGATCTGAGTAGGCCCATAGGGAATCATGAGGTAAGTACATAAGTACAATTTTTCTTTACTTATCTGCCCTGGCCTCCGGCCTCGTCCCCAGCCAACCCGCAGGATACTGTGGCTGCTACATCACTTGCTTTACCAGGGCTGCTACATCAGCAGCCTTCAGGAAGGCCAACCTAGGTTAAGATTGGATCATTAATATCTTAACCATAATCTTTTCCAAGGGCTGCCTGAGAGACAGTATGTAGTTCATGTTGCATGAAGGCTACAATCCTGTGCAAATTTGCTAGGGCGTAAGTAAGTGTTATTGAATACAGTGGTACAGACTTCTGACTAAATATGCATAAGCTTGCATTCTAATATCCCTTTTATATCTGGGATATTTTTTCACCCCATCTTTCCATTTTTATACGTATGGACTATATAAACCAATGGTCTGACTCTGCATATGGTTGTTTCAGACCTTCCGGCTCCAAAGGCTAGCAGTTCTTTGTAACTCTTTCTTGTGTACATGTTGGGCTTTCACCATTGGACATTATCTTTGTGGCTTTCTTAGTAGCATTTCCCCCTTCTGTGGTTTCTGTTTAGTGATGTATAGCCTGGTAGCTGAGCTATGAGGCACCTTTGAATTGGTGGCTCTCTTTGATTGAATTTATGGGGGAGAACAACTGTCCCTTTTTATCCCATCATAGCGTCTTTTCCAGTGGCTGTTTACTGGTGCTTGCATTATATATATAATGAGAAGCCTGAAGGTACAGACTTTCCACGCTGTTTTAGTCTTTGCCATCATATTGCTCTGAACACTTGTCAGACAAGCAAGGTTGCGAAGTTCTAGGTAGAAAGATAATGCTTTCACTATAGCTTCAGGGCAGTTAGGAATACGGTTTTTGCGTACACAGTCTTTTTGGTTCTTTGCAGGGTAGGGGAATTTTCAGGACAATTGGGGTCACAGCATGTCCTGCACACACACACACACACACACACACACACACACACACACACACACACACACACACAAGTATTGCATTTGGGTGGCAGCGAACGCTCTGTCTAGTGGCTGAGCTGAGCAGCCGCTTAGATCATTTACTGCCTTGTGAGAGAGTGTTGATCAGTCAGAGCCAAGTCTGAGAATAATACTCATACTCAAAAGAATGTCTGGGTATTGCTTCTCACCTCAAGTGCTCCAAGCAGAGTCAGCCCTACCTGCCTGGGGGTTTCACAAGCTGCTTCCTGTAAACGAGCTATTTTTAGGTTTGGAAGGATATAGGAAACATTTGCTACTTCCTCATTTCATAGGAACACAGGAACCTGCCATATGCTAAGTCAGTCCACCTAGCTCAATATTGTTGACACTGACTGGCAGTGGCTCTCCAGGGTTTCAGACAGGATTTTTTCTCTGCCCTACCTGGAGATGCCAGGAATTGAACATGGGATCTTCTGTCTGTACAGTATGTGCTTGACCACTGAGCTCCTTCCCTTCCCTGACTGTTACTTCACCTTGTTTGGAGAGGCAACACAGGGAGAGGCGACATATTTACACCAGCAGGCCACGGAATAAGCCTAGTTTGCTTGAAAGTGCCTATTTGGGTGAACCTATGTACAGCAAGATGTGTCTGCTACTTTCACTTCTGCACTATGAGTTGTGTACATACATGCTGGGAAGCTAAAATTAGGTGTGGATTTCCAGAATGTGTACACTGTATTATGTACTTGCAGCAAAATACACAAGTGTGAAATGCAGATATGGTGCTTTTTCCTGGATAGAAGTTTTCACTTTAAGAGAGGAGCTATAGCTCCAGGGGCAGCCCAATCATGAGGTAATCTGAAGCAGCTTGCATCAGCAGCAGATTGTGAGGGGGTGGCAGATTTGGGGTGCCCTTCACTCCAAGTCTGCTGCCGCCTCCCTCCAGTCAAGCCTGCAGCACATTCAAGCCACATTGATCCGCTTCTTGCTCAGTTGCATAAAAAGCAGATCACCCAACTCCTTCTGTGCTCCTCGCGCAGTTTCCTCAAACTTGGAAGTTCCACACATCCAGGTTTGAAGAAACTGTGTGAGGAGCATGGTAAGGGTTTGTTTTCTTACAGCATGCTGTGGCGGCGGCGGCGGCGGCAGTGGAAGCCAGTGTCTGAGGTCACACTGCTCCTGTGTAGCTCAGTGGTAGAGCATCTCTGCCTTGAAGCAGAAGCGCCTAGGTTCAACCACTGCCATTTCCAATTAAGGCTGAATGAGCTGCTGCCAGTCAGTGTAGAGAATACTGAATTAGATAGACCAGTGGTTCTCAAAGTTCTCCCCACAAGGGGGTGAGAACTTTGAGTAGTTGCGGGGGCAGGGACAGCAGTGGTGGCGATCCCAGGGATCGCTGCCGGCTCTAGGAAACAAAGGTGATTTGTGCACTTACCGGGGGTCTTGGAGCCCTCCAGAGGGTTCAGGGAGGCCTGCGCTCCCCTCCGCAGGCCTCCCCGAGCTTCAGATCGCCGGTGATCTAAAGCTTGGGGAGGCCTGCGGAGGGAAGCGCAGACCTCCCTGAACCCTCTGGAGGGCTCCAAGACCCCTGGTAAGTGCACAAATTACCTTTTAAAACCTTTTCCCCCGGCAGCAGCAATCCCCAGGATCGCTGCCACCGCCATGCTGTCCCCGCCCCTTAAGGTGGCAGGGGACAGCATCTGGTTCTCCTGGTTGGTCGCAACCCACCAGTTTGAAATTCGCTGAGATAGACCAATAGTCTGACTTTGTATTAGGTAGCTGCATGTGTGCTTCTGGCGCTTGGGACAGACGTATAACTTATTCAGTGTCCCGCTATATTCACTAATATCAGGCTGTCCCTTGGGGACATGCTGTCCTAGAAATGAAACCTGATGGGTTCTTTGGCAGGGAACTTTAAGCAACGTATGCCATATTGTTGCATGAAAAAGGGGACAGACTTGCATGTGAAGTTGTCATAAGAACATAAGAAGAGCCCTGCTGGATCAGGCCAAACGCCCATCTAGTCCAGCTTCCTGTATCTCACAGTGGCCCTACCAGATGCCTCAGGGAGCACACAAGACAAGATACCTGTATCCTGTTTCCACTCCCTTACATCTGGTAATCAACCTGTATTCAGAAACTTTTTGGCATTTCATACAACACAAAGCATAAAATATCTCAACAGCATATTCATAGTCCGGGGCAGCAGATTTCAAACTTCCCACCACTGTGACCCACCTACTCCCGGTGGAGGGTGCAGCAACCCACCTCGTTCTCCTGCGGTGGGCCTCTGGTGGGCCTCCGCAGACCTCCATAGGTAGGCTTTCCATCTGTCCCGAAAATCCTGGGACTGTCCTGGTTTCCAGGCTCCGGTCCCGGGTCAGTCCCAGGCTTTCCTGGTCCAGTGAAGCCACCGCCACCACTTCCAACGTGTAAAAAGACACCTTTTTCCGGTGGCACCATCTTGGATCTCGCATAGTACTGCCTCATGTGCCCTCACAAGATTTGGGCGCTCACCATGGAGCAATGGTGCCCCCTCCCCAGTTTTCCAGGGAGGTGCATACAATTGATTTGGCAGGTGTCTTGAAATATGGTGGAGGAAAACTCCTGATGAGTTCCAACCAAACTGAGCGCACTGCCAATATCTCCACCCCCATCCCTGGCCTGGCCAGCCAATTGCCCCCTCCCCGCCACCCCGGCCCTCCTTCCTACACTCCCACAGGACCTACCTGTGTCCGGCAGCTGGGTCCTTGTCCTTAGAGATGTTATAGTACTTAACATTTGTATGGCATTTTTGAGTGTGCAAAGCACTTTACAAATATTAGCTAGGCGTTGCCCTTACAACAACCCTGTATGTAAGGGAAGACTTATTGTCCCCATATTGCAGATGAAGCAGAGACGAGTGGCTTGCCTAAGACCACCTTCATAGCAAAGGGGAGATTCAAACCAGGAAGTCCAGATTTGCAGCAGCACAGTCTCACAGCCACTGCATTGCACCAGCTCTCATAATACATATTGCCTGAAATTCACGCAACATTGCCTTAAAAGTCACAGAATGACAACCACATTTTGAAGTCTCTTAATTTGCCTTCTGGTTCCCGAGCTTAAGCATAAACTGCAGTCATATTTCATATACTGTACTATGAAGATGAGAAACTTACTTTTAAAATATTTTTTTACCTTGAGATTCTGAGGAGTGATCGGTTCCTTGGTCTAAAAATATTTTGCATACAGCTCGTACAAGTACTGTATTTCTGGATAAGGAGGTATTGGCTTTGGATGGCAGTAAGCCCTGAACCCAGGCCTTTCTGAAAGTTGCACACCTCTTTACTAACCACCTCATTCTTTCCATATGTGCCTCCAGACCTCAAATAGCTGGGCAGCCCAATCCTACCTAACTTTCCCTGCACCGATGCAGCAGCGCCAGTGCAGGCTACACTGCATCCTGTGGGGAAAGTCAGGAGGTGGGAGGTCTCCTCAAGGTCAGGGGACATTGTCCCCTTGCCCCGGGGAAAGCCTTGGCCCTCGCAATGAGTCTACTCAGACCTGAGCCTGCCATATGACTGGCGCAAGTCCACATTGATCCATGTCGGCAGATCAGACTTGGGAAGGGGGTTAAGCATGTGCCAGTGCCACCGATCCTGCCCCCCTCCCAGGCTCAATCCACCCCCCATCCTGCTGGTGCTCCACTGAGGCACAATAGGATTCTGCCATCAATAGCCACTTACTTTGCTCCACTCTTTTCTGTGTGAATCATTCCAGTTAACCTTTACTTCTCATTATCTTCTCACCTGCAGCCAGTGTTTGTACAGCAGAGCATGAATGGTTTCAGATGCCACATGGAAGCACCAAAAGAATATGCTTTTTCCATGAGTCTGGGGAATGTCCAAAGCAGAAAATCATGCATCTTCCTCATAAGGAGATGCATGAGCTGGATGCACATCTAGGATTTGGTGCCTGAATGCATGGATGGAGCATGTGCTAGTACACATGTAGTACTAGTACATTTAGTATTTAGTACTGGTTTTAGAAGTGGGTTTTCTCTGTGCCAGGTGCAAGGGAGTGACAATGGGAAACAGGTTATCTTGTGCTCCCTGAGGCATCTGGTGGGGCCACTGTGTGATACAGGAAGCTGGACTAGGTGAGCTTTTGGCCTGATCCAGCAGGGCTCTTCTTATGTTCTTATGTACACCCTTCTTTCAGCAATTCCGAGTAACATAACCATCCTAAGTTTCCCAGCTATTGCCTGTTTCCTGCCTTGGCTTTGAACCTGATTCACTTCCTGGCATCTCCTATGCTTACTATGCAGCACTATTTTATGCATGTTTCCTCAGAAGTAAGTCCTACTGTGTCCAATGAGCCTTACAGCGCAACCCTATGCATGTCTACACATAAATAAATCCCAGTGTCTTCAATGGGATTTAATCCCAGGAAAGTGTGTATAGGATGCAGCCTTACTGTTTTATAAGTGTGATTAGGATGGTAACCTTAGACTTTCCCACTAATAGTGACTATCCGGATTACCCCTGCAAATATCTTAGGCCAGAAATCTGCTCACTTCCTTGACCTTTTCCTGCAAATACTTATTCTGTTGTGCGGGGGGGGGGGGGGGGCGGGAGGAGGCTGACCCTGTAAGAAGGCACCAGGGTCAATGAGTATGTTCCAAAACCAGGCAGTAATTTTGCTGCTGTTGGAGTTTATTGTTAGATTTCAGTATTGGCAGATGGACTTTGAGCTGCACTGAACCAGTCCCTAGCCCTGATTCTTTTCTTAGCATGGATATTATCTCCACAGGAATTGCCAATTTAGCTCAGTCTCCTGCCTCTGACAATGGCAACTGCTCATATTTCAAAGGGAGGCGAAAACATCCAAAATGCACACTATGAGAGAAAATACCTTAAAAGGTAGTAAAATGAAGGTAGTACATTTTTCATAATGTGGAATTTAGCCCTAAGGCATGAATATTTATATCCTTCCAGCAATGTAACACCAATTATTCTTGCTCTACTTCTCATTTATAGAGCTATCCAACTTTTACGGTACTTTAAATCTTGGCTAAATCCTGATCCCCAAACATAACCTGTGGCAGAGATTTTTATATTTCAAGTAGGAATTTTGTGAAAGAGGTTTAATCGTTTTGGAATTAGTCAATTTAAAGTCAATTTGTTTTTAAGTTAGGAGGGGGAAAAAAGGCCACAAGCTAGTGTTTCCCTATGACTGATCATGTGGAACAATCAATACAGTGTCCACTTTCCTCTAAATAAAGTTGTTCCAGTTATTTTATTGTATATTCAACATCAGTTTGTTCATTTGCATTCTTGATCTGCCCTGACTCCTGGTGTAATTCCACCATTATTTCAGGCAGGGTTTGTCTCCTTTCTTGTACATATAGCAGCTCAGTTGCTTCTTAAATTGATGGTGCAATCCTGTGTAGAAATGCACCAGCAGAGTGACAGCTCTGCTGGCACCAGCGCCTGGTATCATAAACGTGCCATGTTGTTGTTCAGTCGTTAAGTCGTGTCCGACCCTTCGTGATCCCATGAACCACATCCCGCCAGGCCTTCCTGTCCTCCACTATCTTCCTGAGTTCGCTCATTTTCATGCTCGTTGCATCGGTGATGCTGTCTAACCATAAGGCACGTTTTTGACACCTGGCGAGTAAGCGGCGACAGCGGAGAGGCTGGTGCTGCTCACTGCCCGGGGCCGCAGTCACTGCCGGTGGACACAGGTACGTCCTGCACCAGTCAGGGCAGGGGCGTGGGGAGGGCGGACCAGGATGGAAAGGGAGGGGTGATTGGCCAGCCAGGCCAGAGATGGGGGAGGAATTATTGGTGGTGTGCTCCGCTGAATCCTATCCCCCGTCCCGGGCCTGGCAGGCCTTACACTGGCACCTTGGATTTGCGCCTGCTATTTTGCTGGTGCACATCCGAGGAGGCCCATTGGGCCTCCTGTGGCTCTACCAAGGAACAAACATCCCTTTCTCCCAAGGAGCGCTCCAGCTCTGCCGGCGTGGACCCAATCCTGCCTAGGTGCACTGCCGCTGCATTCTAGACAGGATTGGGTTGTGAGTGTCTTCTCCCAATATAAAAATCCCCAGGCTGCCCCCAAAAACACATTATTCCATTATGGGTTTGAGTTTTTAGGAGAAAATTGTACCAGAAAGAGGCATGTTCTGGAGTGAAGCAAGGTTTACCAGATTAAATCTGGCAGAAGAAATACATTTAGAAAGACATTTCTAAAAAAAAGTACGGATGTGATGTACAGACACTAGGCAAAATGAAAAAGAGGAAACAAGGCTTATGTTGAAGAAGAATGTATACACAGAGTAGTATACACAGAGTTAGATAGGAAGGAAACTAATAAAGAAATATTTAGACAGACTTGTAAAGGCATGAAGATAGACCATATGCTAAGGAATGCAATATGTAAGGGTTAGGGTGTTGGGACACGGATCAGGAAGACCTGGGTTCAAGTCCTCCTATTTGATTCAAATTCCTATTCCTGCCCAGCCATTATTTTATTTATTTATTTAAAGAATTTGTATCCCGCCTTTCTCCCAGCAAGGGCACTCAAGGCGGCTTACAACATTAAAATAAACATGTACATTAAAATAATTAAAAACACATAATAAACAATTAAAATAAACAACCCCAGTGGGTCACCTGTATTTACATTTGTCAAAAGCCATTTGTTAAAAAGCCACCATGTCAGACATCGAAAGCTAACCTAAATAAAAACGTCTTAAGGCCCTGCCGAAAGGTGTCTAAAGAGGGAGCCGTTCTTAATTCCATGGGGAGGGAATTCCACAATTGGGGCGCCACAGCCGAGAAGGCCCTATTCCGTGCCGCCATCCTCCTCACCTCCGTCAATGGCGGCACGGTTAACAGGGGCCCCCCGATGACCTCAGAGTACGGGTCGGATTATAAGGAAGGAGGCGGTCCCTCAAATACCCTGGACCCGAGCCGTTATGCTCATTGGGTGATCCTGGGCCAGTCACTATCTCTCAGCCTCACAGGGCTGTTGTGAGGATAAAAGCAGGGAGAGGAGCCATGTACACTGCCCTGAACTCCTTGGAGGAAGGAGCGAAAAAATACATGCGAAAAATAAATTAAATATAAGTTGCATTCTTCAGAATATGCTTGAAGGGAAGCTAAAGGAAGAAGAGCAAGAGGAAGGCTCAGATAACTACATAACATAAGACAAATCAGAGAAACAGGTTGACCTGAAAATGTTTTGAAAGATAGAGAATAGTTGAAAGTTGTTGGAGGCCAATCTATGGACTGAACACTCAAGAAAGAGATGAATATCTGGCAGGAGGCGGCTTCTATCCTAATAGGTTTGTTGGATGAACCTACAGACAGAGTCAATGTGTCACCATCCAACCATGACCTGAACAGGTACAGCAGCAGCGTAAGCCTAGCGCAGCTTCGCAGAAGATTTAAAGCCCTTATTCTGATTCTCCTCTCTCCCAGTTTGCTGCTAGTAATAAGCAGAGCATGAATTCTTTCTGCTATTTTGCTTTCTAGGAAGGCTTGCTCTCTCTGGGAGCTTCCACTATTGTCTCATGGGAAGAGATGTTGGGGCCTATGAAGCTTCCACTGAGTCAGACCATTATTGATAATCTAGCCCAGTAAAGTCTATACCAGGGGTTCGCAACCTGTGGTATGAGTACCCCTAGGGGTACACGGACCAACGGCAGGGGGTACGCTAGAGCCTGCCCCTTATCAGCATCAATCAGTAGTTAATTACTTGTTAATTAGAACTTAAATGCAATCCCCGTCTGCCTGTCTGTCTGTCTGTCTGTCTCTTTCACACATACACACACAGAGTTAAGTTAGACATTTTTTCACATTTAAAATTGTTTTAGTACTTTTTATTTAACAATTAATTAGCTAATTAATTGATTAATCCAATTAATTAGCAGGGGATACTTCAGAAAGTTGGACCGTGATAGGGGGTACCCGGACCTCCAAAGGTTGAGAACCCCTGGTCTATACTGAATGGCAATGACAAAGTTTCAGACAGGTATATTTTCCCAGCCCTATCTGGATATACCAAGGAATCAGCCTGGGCCCTCGTGCATGTAAAGCATGAGTTCCAGCACTCAGCTACCACCCCTCCCAAAGGGATCCTTTATAGGGCAATGACAGCATGGGGATAGAGCTGTGCAGACAGGTTTGTGGCAGCAGTTAAAGGAGAGTAATTATCATTATTGTTTATTTACACTACACGGTATTGGAAGTCAAGACAACTTCCTGGGGTGTGCCCTCCAGGCCAGGAAAGCTCCAAGAGTTAGTGGGGTTGGCACCATGTAAGAATTTGGCTCACCATCATCACTGGGACATGCACCAAAATGCCCCATCCTTCCTGCCACTGGTGCTGGGATTGGATCCTTCCAATGAGAGACTTTAACGACTGCCCTTAACTTTGCCGTGTGAACTGGAAATCCAGAAATATGCAGCAAGAGTGGAGAGAGCTCTTCTTTCTTTGTAAGAACTGTATCAACATCTGCTGCAGCTGGGCTGGCTCTCTGCCATAGGCCTCCTTGGAACAGATTATATTAGCACATGTGTGAACATGAAGAGCCTTGTGGAAGACTGCTGCCATGGAAACATTCCCCTTTGGAACTGCCTTGATCTTGACCGCTTGATATGACTGGAGCTGGCTTACTGGCCTCTGCTGGACAAAGTCCTGGGTTAGGGTCTGTTGCCAGTTTGACCATTTCCTTTTTTTCTGCCTGTTGGTGGAGCCCTTTATCATTGTCTGACTTGCTTCCTTACTTATGCGATTCTCTTGACCCAGGGTTATGGGAATGCTGGACGAAATAATTAGGTAATAATTAATGAGCCTGTGCAGGTCATTGTCTTGCAAGCCCAGAGCATAAGCATTTAGCAACAAGCTCATTTAAAAGTGAGATACTGAACAGCTAACTATGGATGCTCTGCTGCCCAGGGAAATGTAAGAAAGGAGCCCTCATTTGGTAATGGTAGAAGCTGGCACTCTCTTATTAGCAACATGGCGATTAGCTTCTTAACAGAAGCCTCCAGGAAAAGCACCTGAAAAGGAGCCTTTTGTGTTAGCCAGCCACTGGCTCAGGTGGGGCCAGTGGCGTACCTAGCATATTTGACACCTGGGGTGGACTGCTCCCACAGCCCCACCCTTGGCTGCTCAAATCCACGGGTAGATCTGGCCTCTGCATCAAGGTCTTTCCCCCAGCCCCAGCCTGCGGTGGAGGCCAGGGCTATTGGCCGTTTAAAGCAAAGAGTAGATCTGGTCTCCACCTCGAGATACACTGGTGAGGCCAGATCTACCCACTGGCGTCACTGTAGGGGGGGCTGAGCTCTAAGTTCCGCCGCGGTCAGACCCTCCGTTACACGGGAGCACGAAGTGCCCCCTCGCCTTCAAGCGTTGCTTTCACCGACTTGAATGGCTCCGGAGGCGAGGGGGCGGGGGCGCTTTGTGCTCCCGTGTAACGGAGGGTCTGACCGCGGCGGAACTTAGAGCTCCGCCCCCCGTGCAGTGACGCCAGTGGATCTACCTGATATTCGAAGCAACAGGTATGCAACCCTTATTGCTGACACCCGGGGTGGACTGCCCCCCCCCCACCCTTGGTATGCCATTGGGTGGGGCCCACCATGTTGCTTCACCTTGTTAATGCTGCAAGCACATCTTGGATATGGCTGACCTCAGGCTCTGTAGAAGGAGGAAAGAGAAGAATGGAGCTAGTTGTTGTGCCTTGGCTTCCTTTGGGAGACCTTTGGCATGGGAGAGGAAAGCGACACGTCTCTCTTTTGCTTGGAACCTGTTATTTCACACTCCCTCCTAGCAATGTGAAGTATCTACCCCTTTGCACCTCAAATATCCTTTCCTGTTTCCTTCCGTTTAGCTGTTTGCTCTTTACCCTCTCCCCTTGTCGGCACATGTTTCCAATTTAGTGGCCTGGAACGTTACCTACTGAAGGGGCATTCTACCTCAACAGGACAAACTTGTACCAGGACATTTGTTTCAGTTTTGCTCTGAGAGACCAGACTTAAAGGAAGAGGGAGGCAATAGCCAAAAGCCAAAAGAGGGAGGCAACAGCCAAAAGGCAACTCATATTCGCTGCTCATTCGCCTGGTTCTGCTGGCACCTGAAGCTAGTCCTGAAGACAATATGTAGGAGGCTAGTGGCATTTCTGGGCTGTGGATATCACCGGCTTATGCTCTCCCTGTTAAATTGGCTATTGTTGCAATGAATGCAGAGAAAGTGCTTTCTGTGAATCATGTCATGGAACTGAGGTCTGCTATACTGTACACCTTCTTGCATGTGTGTGTGTGGTGACTGGGAGACCCTATGCCCATGTTGTGTGAGTGCAGGGCTGTGGGCCAGGCTAGCAGTTTCACTCTTAGCATGCTGCAATTCCACACAGAGCAAATGGCCTTGAACTCAGGGCAGTGAAACTGAAATGGAAAAGAGATCAGAATTTGGGGTATGTTTCTCTCCTTTTGAGTCTGTTCACTAGATCAGGGGTTCTCAACCTCTTCCTGGCTGAGTACCACCTCCGGCACCACTCTCCTGCTACCACCGGAAATGACTGGCGATTACATAATTGCCAGTTACTTCCGAGTTTTCAGGGTTTTGGAGGCCAGAAAACGCAGGTTGGAGGCTCTGGGCGGGTTGGAGGGCCATTCTCAGCATTCCAAGAGGCTCCGCCAAAGGCAGGAGCCTCTCGGGAGTGAAAACACACCACCGAAAGCGCCGCATCGGAGTGGGGTTCCAGTGGTCCAGCAGTCCGAGTACCACCAGCAGTCAGCACTGGTTGAGAACCCCTGCACTAGATGAAACACTTAACTAATTTGTAGCTAGAATAAAGGTCCTGTCCTTTGTGAAGGGGAGAGAGTATTTGCACCATCTCCATCTTCCTGTTGAGACAGTGGGAGGCCACGGCTGAATCTTGGTGGTGTCACCGTTGCTCATCATGGTTCCACAACTGTCAGGTCAAACTTTCGTGTCCTATTCTGATTGGCAATTTAATCACAAAGTATACTACTGTAAAAATCTTGTGGAAGAACGTGACTGCAGGAGGCCAAGTTGGCTAGAGGAGGCTGATGGTGACTGTCACCTACCCATGGTGTGCCCAGAGTCAGAGAATGTTGTCCCTGTGTTCTAGACCAGCCCAAGAGCTAGTTTGGGGCTGAAGACAAGGAAATGGCCTGTGCTGAACTTGAATCACTGGTGGCTGCACAAGTAATTCCCGTCTTGGAACTCTTTTTTGGACACTGTCCTGACATATGTTTGTTTTGGTTTCCCTCCCTATTGCCTGAGGCAGGGGGAGGAGTTAATACGGGAATCGGCACGTCAGGGGAAGAGTGCAACTTGGGCTTGTGAGGAGCAGGGCTGGGTGGATTTCAGCTCACTGTTGGAGTTGTTGCTTCTTGGGGAGGCATCCTTTGCACTTGGTCTCTGCTGTGGCGGCTGGGTAGGTAGGTAAAGGAAATCACTGAAGAGTCAGGCTGCAAATGTAGCTGTTGTGGGACTTTTTAATGCCAGTGGCTTTGGTGCATTATTTCAGCTGCCAAGACTTGAGGTAAAGGAAGACTGCTTGTTTCCTGCCAGGTCTCCAGCATGGTGGGCAGTGGTGACTGGTAATGCCTTTTCATTGCCAAGAATAGATTGGGAGAGATTTTCAGCCTGATTTATCCAGTGACTAGTGGGAAGGGATATTATTTATATATATTTGTGTGTCTTCTTTTGGCAGTGCTGGAATCCCACTTGTCTCTAATTCTCCATGGCAACAGCACAGGCCTTTAATGTGACCTGTGACCCCGGCCATTCTCTCTTTGATCCTTACTCTTTGGATTCTGAGCCTGACAACGACTGCAGCATGGGCAGTGTGGGCAGCCTAGTGGAGAAACAGGAGTTCTCGCCAGCTACTCCAGGAGGTCTACGGGGGATGCGTCAGCCAGACGGGTTGCTCCGGAAAGGAATGTCACAACGGGAAGTCTTTGGCTACTTACATGGAGGAAAGCGAGATGCTCGAGCTGAGAAAAAGCACCAGTCATCCGGTGGCGGCTTTAAACGGGACTATGAGAGTGACCGGGAGAACCAATCCCCAGAACGGTACTTCCGGGACAATCATCGTGGGGCAGATTTCTCCAAGAGCTCTTTGCCTGAACGTGGACGCTTTGATAAGGTGAGGGAGATGGGGCTGTGGTAGCATTAAGGAAGGAGAGTTTCTTCTCAGAGACTAATGAAATGGGGAATGGACTGAGTGGGGTGTCTTGGAATAGAATCAACGGACTTTCCCATCGGCCTTTTCCATCAGTTACCCAGTATTTGGAGGGTGTATGTGGACTGTTTAATGTAAACCTCTAACTTCAAAGAGGGCCCAGCAATGTGTGACATGGGAATGCTCCCAAGATCTGCTAACTCAGAGGAGGCACCTCACACGCTGCTGCTGACGCAGAAAACGCTGCTTGGGTCAGCAGCCTGGGGTGAATCATCACTTCCAGGCGAGCTGCCACTCAGCCCTCCCAGTGTTGAAGAGATACAGTATTCCATAGCCCTCTGCACCATCACAGAAGTGCCAAGGATATCTCCCTATTCCAACACTGGAAAGGGCATATAATATGCCCTTTCCAGTGTTGCATATAGGACAGCTGGTTGTCTCAGAAGTAGTGCAGAACTCTGAGGTGTCCTGTGATGAGTTTGCTTTGTGCTGTTTTGTAAGGACTTGTCCAAGTACCAGCACAACCCAAACTACATACAGCGTGATTGAGTCATAAACTGCTTCTGAGCCAGTTAGCTACCTGTCAACCTTTTCAGAGTTGGAACAGAGGAAGATTCCAGTGTTTTCTGTGATTGTCTGTATTTTTGATTGTGTTGTGAGCTGCCTTGGATGTCCCATTTTGGGGGGAGGAAAGCCAGGGTAAAAATGTTTTAAAATAAAAGAAATAACACAGCGGGGACTGGGACATCTCGCCCTTCAGCACTGGGTGGGTTGAGTGGCAGCTGGTAACAAGAAATGGTACTACTGTACTCAGGGCAATAGCAGTGCTGAAAGCACTGTTTCAAATGCAGCAGGTGCTCCTCCAGCATGAAAAAGGCCTTTCCCTCTAGGATGTTCTCTCCTTTTATGCTGGGAGGAGAATATTTCAACTTATTTTTAGTTTGAGGGTAGGATTATCCCTGGCAAGTTGCTCTAGAACAGTGTTTCTCAAAGTTCTCCCTGTGAGGTGGAGAGAACTTTGAGTGCTTGAAGGGGTGGGGCCAGCTGCGGTGGTGATCCCCAGGGATCACTGCTGCCGCTGTGAAAAAATGTCAACGCAATTTGCGGACTTACCAGGGGTCCTGGGGGTTCAAGGAGGCCTGCGCTACCCTCCGCAGGCCCCCCTGAGCTTCAGAAGGGGGCAGCTTTTGATTCCAATGGTGGGTTGCGACCCACCACTTGGAGAACCACTGCTCTAGAAGGACTGGCCCCCCTGAGCAACTTGTTCGGGGAGTGTCTGGGCTCCCTGGTCAAAGAAGTTGAGACAATTCCGCGGATGGCTATTCCGTGTGGAAAAAAAGGGTCAACTGTAATGGGATGACTAGGTTTTGTAAAGGGTCAGCTCTACAAAACCTAGCAGGAACTTGTTGATCTATTTCTATTTCTGCTCTGCTAGGCTACATTAGACTGCTGTAATTTAAAGTAACTTTGGCGTTCCTTCCAGTGTCGCATCAGGCCCTCAGCCTTCAAGGTGGTAGCTGGGAAGAGCTTGTTGTCCGTACAAGGGCTGTCATCCACCAAAGGGCAGAAGCTGTCGAAGAGCAATGGGAGTCTGCACACACTCTTGACACAGAGCAGCACTGGCAGCTCCTCGCAACGTGGGCCTCTGCGCAGCCACTTACTTCACACCATCAGCTTGGACGAGAGCACCAACTCCATCCAAAGCTTTCCTACCTACAATCCCCGCTTCAAACCTGCTCCAAGCCAGTTCAGTGCTTCCGTAGGCCACATCAACCACATTGGTGGTTCCTTAGACAGGGCCTCACGGGGACCACGGGATCCTTTGGCTGCAGAGAAGGCACCAACGTCCTGCAAGAGCCTGAGTCGGTTGCAGAACTCTGGGGAGCCACCCCCTCCCTATGAGCCCACCTATTCCTTGGAAGATGTGGTGAAACAGCTTGAGGACCGGCTGAGTGAGAAGAGCATGGAGCTCCGCCAGCTGAAGAGAAACCTGAGTGAGACGGATGACCCCTTCACACAGGTGGGCGGATTTCCTCCAGCAGAGTTGCTTGTTCCCCCGGGTTTTACACACCGCTGTCCTTCTTTTGCCCTCTCTCTGGATTCTGCTTCCTAAATCCCTCATTTGCATCGCCCACTCATCACTGTCATCCATGTCACCCTTCTCCAGCCCTATTAATAATCACTTTCCTGGATGCCTGTGGTGAGTAAGAATCGCCTTGAGGCAATCAAGCAGGGAAGTTTTTGAATATTGGAAGATAGCTGCTTGCTTTTTCTTTTTATTTCAGACTTCAATGTGCTGCAAATGACTAACATAGTGTGGGCAGAAGGGCTAATCATTTTTCAGTATTTATTTGTCAGGCTGCGTATTTTGTAAGGCCTCCATGTCTGCTTTCTACTCCCTTCCTGAACCAGCTCCTGCTGCTGATCTAGGCCTCAAGCCAGCTTCCTAGTTTCTTGCACATTCCTCCTGAGGTGTATCACTTACAACAGAGTGAAAAAGAGTTTATGGCGAAGATATAAACTCCCCTAAATTATCCGTGGTTGCCTGTGGAAGAGAAGGGCAGTGGCAGAGACATTGCTGGGCAGGCTGACACCCAGTGCGGGGATGGCGTGGTGATACGCACGCACCCCCAGCATCATCACATCACACACACACACCACATCCTGACATCACAAACACACCCCGTGCTTCTGGAAAGGCTCTAATTTGGAGCTAAATGGAGGCAAGGGTGGGGTTCAGCGCCTCGCATGCCGCTCTGACTGCTCAGGGTGACAAGCACTCTTCCCCCCCTGCTGTGGGGGTTGCACTGTGGTGGGGGTGCAGCCCACACCCTCTGCGCTGGCCTAGCAACACTACTGCTAGTGTGTAATTGTGCTTTTTCTTATGATACATTGCCATATTGTCATATGTCCCAATGGCAAATCTCCTCTGTGGAAAGAACCTGTGCTCTGCTTTTGCTCCCCATTCCTAGTGCCAGTTCAGGATGCTAAGATCCCTGCAGAGAGTCCATGGTAGATCTTTATATGGGCAGGGCAGGTTTGGAAATAACTATGCAAATCATGTTCACAAATGTTTCTAGCCCACACAATTTTGCTATTGTACTTGCCCACATGTATCTATGTTAGTTATTTGTATAGCCAAAAACAAAAACAAAACAACCCAACCCCTGATCTTTTTTAAAGCTTTCCCACCTGGTTGCCTAGAGGCAATTCTTATTCATCATAAGCAACCAGGTGAGTGGCACAGCATAAACCTTTTTGCTCTTTTGTTTTAAAAGCTTTCTTGTTCTGTTGGTGAGGGTAGTGCAACTGGGTGAAACAGAGAAGTGCCCAGATTGTAGGATGGAAATATGTACAGAGTTAGTGCTGCTGATCTGTGCCTTCTCTCCTGGAGACTCACTACATCGTTCTGGTAGTCTTTCTCCCTACTGGGCTGCATTTTGCTCCTCCAGCCATAAACAGCGGCATCTTATGAGCATCAGAAACTGCGCTTTTTCTCACTTCTTTTCTGGAACCTAATAGTACATTTTAGTCAGAATCAACAACAAAATATTGCATCTCCACAACCCTAATGCCTCTCTCCAGGCAGTTTTAAACCTATTAACAAGCTATTTAAGGTTCAACCAGCCTAGTTCCACCCAACCCCCCAACCCTCCAATTCTGCTTTATTGTTGTTTTGAACTGACAACTTCAATATTCTTTGGCTTGGCTGGGGGTCACTGAGTATTCTCAGTTTCAGTCAGGCTGTTTTTTGAGGGATTTTTCCTTTACTTTCTCCTTTTAGTTTACAACGTATCTAAACTATATGTATGCATTTCTAGGGAATTATCCAAGTATGTAGAAACCACCACCTTATCTTGGGGTGACACCATTGGTTTCTAATCTGATAGGCATTCAACAACCTGAGTTTGCTGTTAGTATGCACAGATATGTATGCATATTTAATCAGGCTAATAGTGAGGAACTGGCGTGTTCTTACGCCGCAATCCTATTCTTGTGCTAGGCTGCCGTAACACATGCTGCGCCAGCCTAGGGTGTCGCAAATGTGCCGTAAAGCATATTGCAACACCCGGAGAGGAGGGAGTGTCAGCGGGAAGTCCTGCGCTGTCCCACCGGCATAGTATCAGGATGACCGCATGCCAGAGCAGGTAAGATCTGCTCCGAGCAACGCGGGGGCTGGAGGAGGGTGTAATGGCCCAGGAGGAGGGCGGTGAGGGGGGCAGAACAGGCCCGGGAGGAGGGTGGGATCAGTGGCACTGGCGCACACTGAATCCTATGCCTGCTCCCAGGCCTCTACTGCCTGCATGGGGTTTCTTGGTTCTGCGCCAGCTATAAAGCTCACGCAGATCCGAGTAGCCTCACTGCTGCAGCTGGGGCTTTACCCAGGGTAAGGGGACAAATGTCCCCTTACCCCAAGTAGACCTCCAGCCTGCTCCTTCCCAGTGCCAGATACAGTGTGGGCCGCTCAGTCCCGCAGCTCCAGCGTTGAATAGGATTGAGTTGTTAGGTCAACAGTCCTGCTATCCCGTGCCTGTCTAAATGGACTGGCAACAGAGTCTGTTTAGAGTCCGTGAAAGACAAAGGCCTTTCCCAGACTTGCTACCTGGGATCATTGATGGATTGAACCTGCTGCCTTCAAAGGATGATATTCTACAGCCCTTTCCTGAGAGGAATGGATTTGCCTTCTGTAGGAGGCCTGAGCTTTATGGGCTGGGAGAGCAAAGACTTTGATTTGCCAGTTGCACCTGGCCTGATCCCCCTGCATAATCTTCTCTTAATTCGACAGATGTATGAGGATAAACAGCGTTTGTGGATGGATGAGCTGGACGAGCTGAAGCAGATGTATGTGGCCAAGTTGCAGCAGGTGACACAACAGGCCCAACGCAGCCAGCGGGCCCTTCAGCTGCAGCTCTACAAGGCACAGCAGGAGAAGAAGCGGCTGCAAGAAGAGCTTGATCTTCAGCAGAGCCAATGTGAGGAGCTGAGGCTGCGGCAGCAGCAGGCAGAGCGCCTCAGTCCCAAGCTGGAAGAGACCAAGTGGGAGGTGAGTGGGAACATGTTGTGCAAAAGTAGCGGTACCCTAACTTAATCCATCTCCCTTGTGATCCTGATCCTTGGTTGCTCCTTGTTGTTGTTGTTCAGTCGTTAAGTCGTGTCCGACCCTTCGTGATCCCATGAACCATATCCCGCCAGGCCTTCCTGTCCTCCACTATCTTCCTGAGTTCGCACATTTTCATGTTCATTGCATCGGTGATGCTGTCTAACCATCTCATCCTTTGCCTTCCCCTTCTCCTTTTGCCTTCAATCTTTCCCAGCATCAGAGTCTTCTCCAGAGAGTCCTCTCTTCGCATTAGGTGGCCAAAATATTTGAGCTTCAGCCTCAGTACCTGTCCTTCCAGGGAGCAGTCAGGGTTGATTTCATTTAGGATTGACTGATTTGACTTCCTAGCAGTCCAAGGGACTCTCAGAAGTCTTCTCCAGCACCACAGTTCGAAAGCATCTATTCTTCGGCGCTCAGCCTTCCTTATGGTCCAACTCTCGCAACCATACATTGCTACTGGGAACACCATCGCCCTGACTATATGAACTTTTGTTGGTATGGTGATATCTCTGCTTTTTATTATACTGTTTAAGTATGCCATAGCTTTCCTTCCAAGGAGTAAGCGTCTTTTAATTTCATGGCTGCTGTCTCCGTCTGCAGTGATCTTGGAGCCCAAAAAAGTAAAATCTGTTACTGCTTCCATTTCTGCCCCTTCTATTTGCCAGGAATTGATGGGACCAGATGCCATGATCTTAGTTTTATTAATGTTGAGTTTCAAGCCAACTTTTGCACTCTCCTCTTTCACCCTCATCAAGAGGCTCTTTAGTTCTTCTTCACTTTCTGCCATTAGGGTGGTATACAGAATAATACATTCCCTCAAATATTCTGGACCTACTGTAGGTAGGTCCAGAACTCTCTAGTGTCTTAGCGAAGAGGATAAATTCCCACTAATTCTTGCCCACTACATTCATAATCCCTTCTGAGACTCTCCACTATCTGCCTTCCCCGCTGGGTTCTTCATTATTGCTTTATTGACTCTGCTGTGGTCATTGTGCTATACTGTACTTCACAGGGACCAATAGCTCACTGATTCTCTCTTTCTGGTCTATCCCTCATCTTCACTCTAGTGTATTATTTTGACAGGTCTGTCAGAAGACTGCTGAGATTTCATTGCTCAAGCAGCAATTCCGAGATGCCCAAGAGGAGATGTCTCAGAAACTGGGTGAGATCTTCAGTTTGAAAACACAGCTGCGGGAAGCTCGAACGGAGTTGCAAGCCAAGGACTCACAACTGGCACAGCTGGGGGACTCTTTCCAAGCTTTGCCAGAGCACGGCTCGTCCATTCCCCCAAGAGACTCCCCCATGCAAGCATGCCAGGACTTCTTGGGTTGTGAAACAGATGATTCCAAATGTCGGGGAGTGCAGGGGGAGAATGGAGAGGGGCCTGAGTGGCTATGGGCAGAGATACTGCGGGAGAGGCGCCAGGCCCAGTTGCAGGCTGCTAACTTTGAGCAGGAGCGGAAAACCTGGCAAGAGGAGAAAGAGAAAGTCCTGCGCTATCAGCGGGAGATTCAGGCCAGCTATATGGAGATGTACCACCGAAACCAAGCTTTGGAGAGGCAGCTGAGTGAATTGCAGCAACTCCAAGCTGAGCCCAGAGGTCTTGGCTCAGAGTCACCTTGGATTGAGAGAGTTGAGTCTTCAAAGATCTGAACGGAGCATATGAGAGGCCTTGTGCTGGGATTGCCAAGGGAGAGAGACACACCACGCTGCAACATGGACCCATGGTATCTGTGTGAGGAAGTGGCTAAGCTCAAGGGCCTGCCAGCCTGGCCCAGAAACATGTTCCTCTAATACAACAGGAGCTGGATTCTGTTTCTGTAGCCATTAGCATTGTGGCTGTTAAAGATTGTTGCCACCAGTGGAATGGTGTCCCAGCATTACATCGGGCACTTTCTGTCCATCCAGGAAGGCTGTTGCCTCCCTGTTGCTTCTGCCTTGAAGGGCAAGGTGCTTTCCTACTGTGTCCTGCTTTGTGCCCACATTGGCACTGCCTGTCAGGATGGAAGGTTTCTAATTGTGGAATATGAATGAGCATGAGTGGGGGCTGTGGCTGCTGTTGATAAAGTCGGATGTGGAAAACTAATGAAGAACGTGTAGAGGGCTCTGCCCCAGATTTGCCCCGTTGTGCTTGACAGCAAACCCATGTTGTCAACAGCCTTGCCCTAAAGGATTTTTTTTCTGTCCATCTGGCTTGTCCTCATGTTATGTCTGGTTTTGAAGCTCCAGTTGTGACATGGTTGTGTATGCCTTGTACTGTACGTGACTGAGAGAGATCTTTCTGTGTTTGGATCCAGAATGTGTGAGAAACTCAAGCATAAGCATCAGTTCCAGGCCAAAGCAGTTCATCTCAGTCGCCCAAAAGGCCATGGGCCGGGGTCATCTGGACTTGAGCCAGTTTCTCCACAAGTAATTGGAGAATGGGGTTGGGGCTGTGGGCACCTTTGATCCTCCTGTTCTGTTGCTGCTTGGTGCCCCAGTTCTGGATCTGAAGGTTCTGGCCAGAGTGCTGAGCCCTGAAGTGGAAGCTCTACCTGGCAACTCCTAAAGTAAGAAAATAAAGAAATCTGTCTGATGCTTCTGGCTCCATGACTGTTGCTTTCCTCTTTCCATCATAGTAATGTTCCTAACATGCTTGGCATTGTATGTCATCACATATTATTATTAAGAATATTTATATACTGCTTTTCAACAAAAAGTAGTTCACAAAGTGGTTTACAAAACAAAATAAATCAATAAGTGGTTCCTTGTCCCCAAAGGGCTCACAGTCTAACAAAAACATACACACACTAATGGACATTCCCAAACAATAACATGCAAGACATGCAAGGGTGTTTGTTCTGCAATCGGCTCTCAGTTTTGCCCAAGACCATGCAGCAAGAAATGGGGCCATGCACATGTTATAAAATTCATTGTATTTATATCCCACCATTTTTCCAGGAAGCTTGGAGTGGCATGCTTGGTTCTCTTCTTCCCGCAGCTCTGTGGGAGGAGGATTGGCTCACAGTCATTCAGTGAGTTTCATTGCTGGGTGGGGATTTGAACCTGAGTCTTGTAAGGGGTAGGGAGAGGTGGAGATAAAGAATCTTCGTGATGTTTTAGGGTGTGTTTTTCTCAGTTCAAATGGGGGGAATAAATATAATCCTGTAGTAGAAAAAATGCTCTCTGAGGTGGGGGAACAAAGATGGATTGTCGTTTCTTCCATCCTACTATGCTGCCCTGCTGATAAGAGAAGTGTGAGGTGAGATTTTCAGCCTAATATCAGATAGAGTTAAGCACATCTAAACCTACTGATTTCATATACGGTAGCTTAGGCACACCTAGCTCTTCACAGAATCAGGCTGTATGTGGTACAAATCAAGATATGGAAATTTAGGGTACGACTGAAAAGAACTAATTTGAAGATGCTAAGTGTGGTCATTTGCAATCCCCCCACCCCCCTAGCCGGAAGGTACCTTATTTATCCCTAGAGACGAAGATTGCTTACCTAATTGAGGGAGTGATGCCAAGGAGTGATGCCAGAGAACTATCTTACTGCATTCTCTGTGAAAACATACTGTCAACACCTTCAAACCATATTGCTTTTGGACTGCCACCACTACACAATATAGTGCATTAATCCTGGAGGCTCATATTAAATACAATCTGGTAACACTGCAGTGGAGGATTCTTACCCTTCACATTTTTTCAAGTATGCTGCAGGGGTCTCTGGGTAAAGGCAGCCTCAACACCCATGGGTCTCAGCTGCATGGCTTGTTTTACTCCATAGTCCTTGGTGGAGTTGACCTAGTTTGCGGCCATCAATACGCTGTTCAAAGTTAACTGTATTGCTCTGGGGCGCTCGTTGCCTGCAACAATTGACTTTCTAGAGCAGAAAACAAATTAGATTGTCTGATGGCTGGTAGCTGATTTGATACATCCTATTGGAACAAAGACCCTGCTGGGTGTGGAAGGATCCAGCCTTATATAATGCACCAAGCCCTTCCCTGCAAATCTTCTCTAAATTATACTGGAATTGAGCATTTAATAGATTTATTAGCTTGATAAGCTGGCTGAGCTTCATTGTGCCCCTGTCACTTCTAGAAACATAGTGCCATTAATGGATACCTACCGGTATATGACATGTACTTGGCCCATGTCCAAGCCACATGCCTGGCACAGTGAATGTTGGAAAGGAATTATATATAGAGCAATTGCAAAGTAGCCCGCATAAGATCATGAGGGCTGGAGAGGGAATGTTTCCTGCTAGCTCCATTGAGTTCGACATCCCTTGTCCAAGGAACCACAAAGGCTTAGCTTGTTTTTCTTGTGGGACAGCTGGCTGTTGAAATATCTTGTTTGTTTCACTGTGCCCACGCCAGTCCAGGGCTCTGTTGGCGCCTCACTCAAAAATCCCTGCAGCAGGTTTCCACCCATCAATTAGAACTGTGGGGAGTTGAAGAGCAACCCAGGAGAGGGCGGCACCAAAACTTGGCAGCTAAGCCAGAAACCAAGCTGCTGGCTCAGATGCCACAGGGAAGAGTCGAGGCGTCGCAGGAAGACGCGGGAGTGTTTGCCTCTTAGAGCTGCTGGACAAACCAGTTTCCTAAATTCCACAGAACTGATTCATTCTTCCAAGAAGCTGGGGCCTGAACAGGTGCCACCACTATGAGGAAGGCTGCAGTGCTGTGGCTGTGATCCAAAAACACTTGGAGAGCTCAGACATGCTGGCCCCTGCAGCCATCCTGCAGTTCGCATGTGTTTCCTCCAAAGACCCATGACAGCAGCTTTTCCTTCCTGGCCCCCCAACCCAGAAGCCCGGTCTCTACAACCTCTCCTACCATGCAAATAGCACGTCACTCCAACTCCTCTTTAAATGTTTTTCCTTTGGAAGTTTCACTAAGCTTCAAGTCATTTCCTTCAGTCATGGCCTTGAATCCAGCTGGCGCAAGACCACCTCACAAGTACAGTCTGAGACACCTGCCTCATGCACATTACTCTTCTGCTATTTCACTGGCGGCATTCTTCCCAAAATAGTCTTAACTATTTCATTTTCTAAGGCGGTAGCTGAGCATTGCTCAACAGCCCTCTCCCACCTTTAGGATTATACCCAGCAAAGATTTGGACATGGCATCATTATCATGAGCCAAGCTAGAGACTTGTCATAATGATTTCCTGCTACTTCTCTTACTTCTACCTCCATTATGTAGAGTGGTTGTAGATTCATCTATGTCAGTATCTCTAATACTGAAGGATCCAAATAAGTATTTATGCTCCCATTGCTGGCACAGTGGACAAAGTGTGCCTTTCCCTGTATAAGCCACGGCCAAATTGCCATGTATGGGCTGACGCAACTTTGCCTCACCCCTACCAAATTTTAATCAAGGCGTGATAAAAATGTTGCATACATTTTAATGATAAGGAAAATTGCTTTCAAACTTCTGAGACATAATCCACACATTAATGGCACATCTCTGTCCTTGTTTAACACTTTTTCACCTAATGCTATTCGGAGAAGCAACAAGACACCACATGTTTCTTACAAGGTGGGTATACAGTACTGCTATCTCGTGTGTTTTCCAGAAGGCAAAGGACCACTGCCAATCTTCCTCTTGAGGGAATCTTCTGCCCCAATTACCTTGTGTTACCCAAGCATATGCACTCCACAACTGTGAAGCCTTTTGTAAGTATTTCCAACTTAGTAGGGGGTCAGGTTGAGGACCATACTTCCAAGCACAGAACATATGTTCATAGAATGCTCCTGAGAATATAGATGCTATTATTATGGCACCATTAGTGTACTGTAGATGGTGCACAGAGTAACATAAGCAAAACAGGTCCAAGCTTAATCTAAATTTAGATCGGAGGGGGGGGGAGGAGACGTTGGCTGTTTCTTGTTTATCTTAAACAAAAGCACCTGTGAGATGTGACAACCATTGAATTACCACGAACATGGACTAGGCGGGCAAGGAGTCAAAATATAACCAGTTTATTTAAAAAACAAAAGAAAAAGGAATTAAACAAAATGGGGAAGGGGTGGAGAGAAGTACAACAAGCAAGTTGGACTTGGCTGGATGGCCACAAAGAGATAACTTGACAAAATTGGACACAGTAACTAGTAATGACCAGCAGATGGAGTTACAAAATTAATTATTGCACTGTACATTGATACAGTCTAGCTTTAAACAGCATAAAAAAGAGAGACACATTAGTGGGGTTGCCAATTCCAAACCCATTCCAGCAGGGCTTGTGCCTTTGCATGTTGTACAATAGACAACAGAATAACAAGTGTCAGAGAAGCCTAGCGGAACACAAGAACTGCCGTGTGCCTAGTCATGCAGACAAGGGAACCCCACATCATGCTCGGCAGCAGTCACTAGTGTGATTGCAGCTGTTCCTCCATGGGGTTGCTAACCTACTTGTTCCAGCCAGGCCCATGTAGCTTTGCAAACTCCATGTCTGAGACTGATATAACTGATGCAGCCAGATCTCACTTACATCTGTTACTCTGCTGTCTGTCATGCAACTTGCAAAGGCACAAGAGCTCTGCTGGGCTGAGACAGTTAGCAACCCCACTTGTGAATTTTTCTTTCAGATTCTGTTCCATCTCTGATGCTGTCCAACAAAAGCTTTGCACGCACTCACTCACTCACTCACTCACTCACGAGAGAGAGAGAGAGAGAGAGAGAGAAGCAGAGAGACAGGGGCAGCTCCTCATAGCCATGCATTGATTGGCTCCTTCCATGCCCCATGTGTGGGCAATGGCATCATCAGTATGCCACCGTATGATTGGTACATGCTGGAGGGGTTGCCATAGGGCTGGGGGAGTGGCTGATAGGTTGCACCTCTTTGCAGTTTTGAAACTCTTCCTTGCTCCTCCCCCTTTGTGCTGGGCTAGGACAAGATACAGACTACAGCCAAACCAGTGTAGCTAGACTGGTGAATTTATTTGAATATAGGACTGCACAGTTAGGCTTATACCACCTCTAATGTCAGTGTAACTTTAGGCCAGTGGTTCCCAACCTTTTTAGCCCCCTTTTGTAGAATGACAATCTTTCAGGATCTCCCTAAAACCTAGGGCCTAGTGATGTCAGTAAGCAGGAAGTGATGTCATTGTTTTTAATAAATTACACAGTTAAATAAATCACACTTTGTAAAATAAATCACATTTTTAAAGTTGTACTCATAAGCAGCCCCATTGGAGGAGGGGAATGGTGAGCCAATATTAACAGAGATGCTAAAAGGCAAGCAAAAAGTAACACAAGATGAGCAAACAAGCCCCAAGAGAGCATCATGCAGTGGGGGGGGGAGGAGTGAGCCTTCATCTTGTGTGTGGCCATCAGCTGCTGTCCTGCGACCCCCCCAAAACTGCTTCACAACCCCCATGGGTGTCCCGACAGGTTTAGGCTATTGTTTGGGGCACATTTGTGGTCTGGATGGGTATGAGATTTGACATTTCTGCTCCTCTCCATCCCTCCTACAACATGCCCTCTTTCCACCCATTCTGGCCTTTGCATTGACTAAATTGCCCCAGTTATACTGGTGTAACTTTGCTCTAGTGTAAGAACCCAATCCTATGCATGTCTACTCAGAAGTAAGTCCCATTGTAGTCAGTGGAGCTTACTCCCAGGTAGGTGTGGATAGGATTGAAGCCTAAGAGACTCACACTGTTTGTTTGTTTTAAGCATAGGATTGCACTCTAAAAGGACTGGCAGAAGAAAAATGTTTTACCACTCTTCTAAAAGGGCCAAGGGTAGTATGGATCTACAGCAGACAGCAACCTTGCCATTTTTGTGATGAGCTCCACAAATGTCAATGGGGTCTCTTTGCTAGGGGTTGGGGGTGCATATACAGAATACATTCCCTCAAATATTCTGGACCTACTGTAGGTTCATTTCAGACTTTCAAAGTCCAGCACCTTGCACTTCGCTTTGAAACTTACTGGAAGTCAGCAAAGGTCTTACAGAATTTAACAGCAAAATGCTGCCTGGATTTGGCCCTAATCAACAAACAGGCCACTCTGTTGTGTTCTGGACTAGGTGAAGTTTCTGGACTGTCTTCAAGGGCAGTCCCTTGTGTAACGACGCTTACAGAAATCAAGTAGCTGTAGCTTAAAAACGTACAAAAATAAATAAATAAAGCTATGGTAAAAGTGTGACGGCTAATAATGTCACCGTGATCCGTCCTAAAGTTGCCAGGTTTGATTCACCTTTGCATCACGACACGTCCCGTCCCATAGAGATCCAAGCCTCTGGCTGACCTGGCGCTGCAGCTCCACCTCAGGCTCTCAAATTAGAAGCAGCTCCGATTCGCTCCAAAATGGTTCATTCCAATACTTCACGTCACTCCCCGGTCTACAATGTACCCAGGCTTAATGGTTCGTCCCACCCAGCTGCTACCGGTTTATGGTTCATTCCAGACACACCCTCGCTGAATGAGGATGGTTTGCTCCAACATTAGAGAACTTTAGCAGTTATACCCTTATAGGACCGCGCCAGGGAAAGAGGACGCTAATATATATTATCAGTCTGGTATTTCGGGCTTAACTCTTACTCCACGTCTCTCAGGTTAGTTTTTCTTTCCTCTCTCTACTCCACCCTTGTTGTCCTTCGAAATGGCTCCGTCCAGCCCCCACACCGATCAATAAAGGAATGTGCCATTACAGCGGGGGGGGAAGCTAATTCTGTGAGGAGGAAGTTATGTCCTTCGAGCTCGGTGTCTGTCACGGGCAGGAGCCTCTGGAGTCTGGCTTATTATGTCCGCTTGATTCTCGGCCTCCTGTTCGAGCTGCTTTCCCTGGGGCTGCTGGTCGTTCCCTTCTCCCTCCCCCGGCCTGTTCCTCCCGTCAGAGCGGCCAGTACCAAGAGGTTAGTCAGCTGCTAGGCCGCCGCAACCCCAGTTGTCGCCCGGCCCCGGCAGGACTTCTGGCTGTGGGGTCAGCCGCTGACTGGAAGCTTTTCTTCCGCCTCCAGGGCGTGCCTGGCAAGCAAGCGGGCCGGCCGAGCCGATGGAGCGGTGCGCCTGCGTGGAGCGGGAGCTGGACAAAGTGCTGCAGAAGTTCCTGTGCTATGGCCAGCATTGCGAGCGGGGCCTGGAGGAGCTGCTGCGCTACGTCAGCCAGCTGAGGGAGGAGCTGGGCACTGCAGGTACCTGGTGGGCGGGCCAGCCCGCGTGGAGGCAGCAGAGCAAGCGGGTCCTTTGGGGCGGAACTATAGGGTACTATAGACTTCTCGGGTGCCTTTGTATGTGGCTCCATTGAAATGACAGTATGATTTTCTTCCCAGTACGCCTCAAAAGAAAAAAATCAACTCGAAACCAATGGGCGTGAGTGTGTTTAGATCTGTGGTGGACTGTGAGCCCTTTTGGGACAGGGAGCCGTTTAATTATTTGATTTTGTCTGTAAACCGCTTTGTAAACTTTTTGTTAAAAAGCGGTATATAAATACTGTTGATAATAATAATCAAGCCTGACTGTTCCCTGGAAGGACAGGTACTAAGGCTGAAACTCAAATATTTTGGCCACCTAATGCGAAGAGAGGACTCTCTGGAGAAGACTCTGATGCTGGGAAAGATTGAAGGCAAAAGGAGAAGGGGAAGGCCAAGGATGAGATGGTTAGACAGCATCACCGATGCAACAAACATGAAAATGAGCGAACTCAGGAAGATAGTGGAGGACAGGAAGGCCTGGCGGGATATGGTTCATGGGATCACGAAGGGTCGGACACGACTGAACAACAACAACAACAATAATAATACTCCTGTGTGGTTTCTCACAGGCCCGCTAACAGATTTATTGTAGTAGTAGCAGCATTAACGTTTTTGTGGATTAGTGTCCATTTAATCAGATGCATGGGAGATTGATATACAGGTGGGCCCCTGCCCCCCATATCCACGGATTCGCTATCCACAGTTTCAGTTATCCACGGATCGCAGGGACCCCCCCAGGCATTTACTTTTTTCCCAGTAAGCTTAGTTTCTTCCTTAAACAAACAGGAGAAGCAGCCTCTGGCTGCTTATTGCAGGCAAGTAGAATGAGACTGAAGCCCGAGCTACATTGTCCACGGCTGCGTTCCGTGCGTGTCTGGTGTCCCGCCCCCAGGTCAAACAGCAGGCTCTGATTGGCCGGATGTAGCGCGAACGCAGCAAACGCAGCCGGGCTCAACTTTTGCTGCGTTCGCGCTACGTCCAGCCAATCAGAGCCTGCTGTTTGACCTGGGGGCGGGACACCAGACACGCACGGAACGCAGCTGCGACGCACCCGTGGATAATGTAGCTCAGCCTTGAGTCGTACAGAGGCTCTGCAAGGTTAACAGAAACCTTGCAGAGCCTCTCTAGGACTTAGTCTCGTTCTACTTGCCTGCAATGGAGGCTGCTTCTCTGTTTGTTTTAAAGAAGAAACAAAGCTTGCTGAAAGAAAAACAAGAGCTGGGGGGGGGGGAGCGTGCACGCCTGCCTGCAGGGGAGGCAGGGCGGGGGGGGCCCCTCAGGAAACCATGGAAGGGGGGTTCGCTCTTATCCACGGTTTCAAGTATCCACGGACGGGCCTGGAACATATCCCCAGCAGATATGGGGGGAGTACTGTATATGGGGAACACCTGCAAATTGGAGTGAGGAAAGGATGTAAACAGTAAGGTGAAGGTCATTAAATGCAAGTACAAACTGACACTCCTGTATGCAAAGTTTAAATGTATTTATGATACAAGTACAGTGACCATTAACACAACAGTGGTATTGGGTGATAACTAGGGGCAGGAGAAAATGGTGATAATGAAATAAAAACACATAACACTGCTTCTAAAAACTGTTAAAAAAATTAAAATCCATGTATTTTTGCATCATTCTTCATCTGCTTACACTGTATAACCTATACCACCTACCCAGTACACTTAGTTTTAAAGTGGTTACAATTGATAAAAATGGGGAAATCAGGAATAAAAATGGGGAAATCAGGAATAAAAACACATCACCGCTTTCTACTATTTCATTTTGGTTAAACACTGAAAGCTGTGGAAAAAATAAAACCATTTTCTTCCACCTCTAGTGATAACACAATTTTTCAGGCTTTGATATACTGTATAACACTTGTAATGGAAATAGATTAAGGTTCCAATTAAGTCTAAATGAATATGAACAATGCTGACAAATTCTAGTTCAGCAGTTTCATGTTGAAAGTTTCCCTGGAAGCTATATTTATAGAAGAATTGTGACTTTCAGGTCAGCTTCAGAATGCCCTTGCCTGGAGATTAAAATATTTGCTCAGTTATTTCTGAACATTGCTGCTATGCTAAATTTGTGTCTGTTTTAGATTTTTGGATGGAGACTGACCTGTGTAGGCAGTAGAAAGGTGTTAGTGGCAGGTGATGATATGTCATATTGGAGAGGATGAGCAAGTGAATGAGCTCCTGATGGTGTGGCTGATGATGATGATAGATGATGATAGGTACTGTGATAGTGTTGCCTGAATGGAGATGGGGATAGAATTGGTACCTGGTTTTGTCAGTGCCTGTTTGGCTCTCTTAAGTTACCTGATATTGCTGCTTGAGTAGCTGTGTTAGATGGGGGAGAAGCAGACTGTAATAAGAACAGGCCTACCACCCACAACTTTGAGGGTCTGGACTGCAGATCATCATGGATGCATACAAATGGTTTGGGCTGGGATTGAGGGGACAAGTGATGCAAGACTGTACAAATCAACTTGCTACATTCACATGAAGAAGGGTAGAGAACAGCAAAAATGACTTGAAAAGACAAAGAAGCATCTTTTTGTTTACTTTGGAAAAAACATTTTAAGAGGGGTTGTCTTGGTTGGATAACAACACAATCATGTGCCCATTGATCTTTTGTAAAAAGTTGCAAAAAGTTCTGCATTTAACTTTTCAAAAAGATCCTGTGTAATGGAGTACAGGGGGACCCCGGTATCCACGGGGGATACGTTCCAGCCCCCACCGTGGATACCTGAAACCGCGGAAATGGGCGAACACCCATTTCTGTGGTTTTCAGGGGGTCCCTGACCCCCCGTGGGCCTGCGCTACCCCCCGCACCCTCCACAACCCCCCCCAGTACTTACTTTTAACGGAGAAAGCTCCGTGTTTTTTTCTTCAAAAGCCTTTGCTGTAGGCCTTTTTACCAACAAGTCTTCGGTGCTAGAGTGTCTCAGCAACCTTGCTGAGAGGTTGCTGAGACTTTCTAGCACTGAAGACTTGTTGGTGGTAAGGCCTACAGCAAAGGCTTTTGAAGAAAAAAACGGAGCTTTCTCCGTTAAAAGTAAGTGCGGGGGGCGCCCTCCACAGCCCCCCTAGGCACTTACTTTTAGCAGAAACCTCCGTTCTTCTCTTCAAAAGTCCCGAGTTTCCATCTGTTTTAGGCCTGAGCAACTAGACTTAGTTAATAGCTAGAGTCTCTGCAACCTTGCTGAGACTCTAGCTATCACCTAAGTCTAGTTGCTCAGGCCTAAAACAGATGGAAACTCGGGACTTTTGAAGAAAAGAACGGAGGTTTCTGCTAAAAGTAAGTGCGGAGGGGGCTGTGGAGGGTGCGGGGGGGGGATTCCTCAACCGTGGATAATTGAAACCGCAGTTGAGGAATCCGTGGATACCGGCGCCCCCCTGTACAGGGTTTTGAGGTAAACCCTGATGTGGCCGCATGTGTGTCTGGAATATGACCCAAACTTGATCTAATAGTGCAGACCTGAGAATTCTGAAGCAGGTCTCTGTTCATATACCTTCAGTCTTTTCCATGACAGCAGTTCTCTTCCTGTTCACAGTTTCTCTCTTCTCTTGTTAGCAGAGTAGAGAATGAGAGACTCTCTCTCACTTGTTTGAGAAGTTGTCTTCTCCTGTCCCTCCCTCTCATTCTTTAATCATATTCTGATTTGTGTTTGATCTCATTAAACAGCAAGATTCCTAGAATTAGCTCAGCCTTTGCTCCTTAGTTCAGACCCTGTAGAGAAGTCAAAACTGAGTAACCTCTTGTACTTTTAAAAAGAACTTACATGAAACACTAATAAAACTTGAATGAACCACCATTTGGGGCATGGAACATAGGAGTGTGCTATCATACTCATCAGTTTATACAAATATTGACCTGGGGGCAGTGCACTTGACAGTATCTTGCACAAACTCAGAGTATAAAGTGGACATTGTGCTAGGTTGTCTCATAGGGGACAGTCTACTGACGCAGTCTACTGGAACAAATATTGTTCCAGACTATGTGGTTTGGGTTTTCCCAAAACTTATTCTGGAGTGCATACTTCCAGTTCCTTATTTCCATACATATAATGGCAATTATTGATCTGAAGACAACGCGCACATGACAGATTCTTCTGCAAAAGCAAAGCATTGTCCCAGAATGAGATGCTAGGGCATCTCATAGGGGACAGTGCCTTGGTTGTGAGGATGTATCATTTGGGAGCATGCCCCCCAGGCTTATTATGGTGTGTAAAGCCCCAGATTCTCTTTCCTAAGTATTGTTTGGGGGCATCCAATGTTAAAGCATGTTTCACTCACTCACTCACATTTCCCCCCAAAAATGACCTTCAGCTTCCCTGACCATTGGTCGCGACTCCCCATTACATTATGTTGGTGCCTGCCAATTGGCATTGCACTGTTTTCTGAGAGGATTCCGCGGCTCCCCTGACTGGCTTCCCAGGGGAGCCGTGCCTCCCAGTTTGGGAACTATTGTGACATGGTGTAGCATAGCCCATATCTTGTCTGGGTACATAGTGGTTGAAAGGGTATGTAATCAGTTTCTTAATCAGGCTGCTGGTACTGAATAAAAATCTAGTCCATGATATATACCCTTCTTACATCTACAACACAGAACTAGAAGTGGGCACCTCAGAATATGCTTTGGAGCACCCCAAATCATACAACACTAGTAGACTGTCCTATGAGACACCCTAGAATTATGTAGACCAACACTTTGATTTTGTCTCATGTGCCCCAAGTCAATATTTGTACAAAGAGGAACAAGATAATGCACTCCCACATTTGATGCACCAAATGGTGTACTGTATACTCAAGTTTTATTACTCTTTTATGTATACTTCCCTAAGTACAGGTGGTTATCTTGACTAATTTAACTTTTCTATGGTAGCCTATATTGGAGACTGGATTACATACTTTGTAGAAGTATTTCCTGACCTCATAATTACACAGGGTCTGATTTTGTTGATCAGGAGTTTCTCTTGAGTTGTTCAACGGCAAAAAGGTGGTTTTTACTGTTATAACCAGTGGTTTTCAGATAAAATTTGTAAGCAACGAGAAAGTTTAGCTCTCCAGACTGACTATACTTTGAGGTACTGCCTATGCTAAGATATCGGTGCCTCTCTTACAGCTTTGCAGCGGACACCACTATCTGCCACTCTCTCCCTGGTAATGTCCCAGTGCTGTAAGAAGATAAAAGACACTGTGCAGAACCTAGCTTCAGACCACAAAGACATTCACAGCAGTATTTCCAGAGTGGGCAAAGCAATTGATAGGGTGAGTAACTATCAACTTAGTTTGGGGTTTCAAAAACAATACAGGAGCCAAGACATTTCGAACTGGGTCTCTTGCTTCTGCAGCGTTGGGAGCAGATGTCAGCCCAAGGTTTTTTTTGCCTGTGCTCAGTTTTTCAACACAGAATTCATTCTTTAAGAACTGATGTTCATGAATGGGTACAATGCATGTCTTTTCCCATCATTTTGTCCTTGGGCAGCACCACACTGTTATCAGAATAGCCTGCCATTGCCCAGACCCACAAAAATATTCCACCAAGCTCTCAAACCTACCGGTATTTATCTTGTATTGCACTAAAACCTAGAATTCTGTGTGGAAAAAGCCCAAACTGGAAAATCTCTTCGTTTGGAGCGCAAAGCTCAACAGATTTGTTTAAAGGAAACCTGTATCTATGTGTGCTTTGTATTGGTTGACCAAGGCTTTGTTGCTCTTGAGGTGTTATAAATACAAGGGTGGATTTTGTTGGGGGGGGAACTGAAGACATTGAGGAGGGCATTGGGTAGAGTGGCATGGGTAGGGACTATGGTAGAGGGTCTGCTAGACAAGAGACTGCCTGTACATTTGCAGGGCTAAAATGGGTATTGTAAAAAATGGGTATTGTAGCACTTGAGAGCTCAGATTTCTAGGTAGGTGCTACCGTATGTGTCTTAATATTACAATTTACATTCAACAGTGCATGTGGTGATTATGTCAGATTCTTGGGTCCTCTGTGTTTGTAGTTACAGTTCCTAATTCATAGTGAGCTGTGATTCCAGCCAGTAATGCAACGGTGCTGGTGAGAAGTAGGTTGGTTGGTTGGCAGGAGGCTTCTGCTTAGTATTTGGGAATGGCTGACTTTCTTTTTGTTCCAGAATTTTGATGCTGATTTGTGTGGCATTGTTCCTGCTATGGTCTGGGAGTCCCAAGAAAAGCAGATCCTGGTGTTGGCTATTATAGAGCATCTCTATCAGCAAGGGATGCTGGGAGTGGCTGAAGAACTGTGTCAGGTACTGGAGATTGAGTCTGTACCAGCAGAAATAGTCCTTGCATGGTGCTTGGGAAGCCAATGGTTGCAGTTCTGTATTGTGCCATAGATAGTGAGAAGTGCTTGGTATTGGCTATAGAGTTTTACCGACAATATATTTGTTTCTTGCCTACCCTGCCACCATCAGTGTTGCAAAGTATAGCTGTCTACTCTGGTGTTGGCACATTCTATCCAGCATGCAGAGGAAGGGAATCTTGCTTGATATGAAAACCCAGACTCAGGAGGGATATACAGTCGGACCTTTTTATCCACAGTTTTTTATCCACTGATTTGACTGAATATGGATGGCAAAACTGTGGAAGAGGGAGCCCAACCGCACTACATTACCTCTTTTTTTCAGCGTTGTCGGGGGGCCTGCCAGCCACTTCCAGCCTCCTGCGCATGTCCAAACTGCTGAAAAATGCAGCTGGGTGTCTCTGGTGCCATTTACAGGTTGCTTCCAGTAGTGGCTTTTGTTTTTTCACTCACTTTAAACAAACTCAGGAGGAGGAAAGCAGCAAAGATGCTGGGAAAAAGGCAATGTGGCACCGCTCCCGACCCCCCCCCCCCCGGGATTTCATATAACACTGATTTTCTTATCCACTGTGGTTCCAGGAACAGAACCCCAGCGGATAAAAAGGTCTGACTGTACATTCTTTTAATATGTATATCCCTCCTGTCTCATATGACTCTGGGTTTGCTTCTCTTTTGCCTCTTCTGCTTCTCTGAGACGGGGACAGACATGCGTCCCTGCTTGACTTCTGGTATTTTTTTCCTATAGGAATCCGCTGTCAATGTGGATGTAAACTTCAAAAAGCCATTCCTGGAACTTAACAGCATATTGGAAGCTCTCCACAAACAGGACCTGGGGCCTGCCTTGAGGTAAGAATTAAATTGTGCACTCCTTTTCTCCTTGGGAGTTCCCGATCCCTCTCCTACTGCACTTCCTGACAGGATGGTTCTTGGATTTGGAAAATGCTGCATGAACAGGACTTTTTGGAGTAGCCATGTTTGTTACTAGGCAGTGAGTCTGTCCATCCTCGGGGCTGAACCCCTCCTTGTCTTCAGACAAATGTTGAGAACTGACACAAGCCTTGCTTCCACTAGTTCTGAATCTTCTACAAACTCCAGAATACTCCTGTGCTTGACAGTAAGCACACTGATAGTGGTCCTCATCATCGTTCTGTAAGCGTTTATGAGCCTAGAGAGAATGAGGGGACCTGACGTTACCACCTGCAACCTGCTTGTGCCAGATTGTTCACAAATATGTATGGTAATTTGGATTGGTGTATTCCTCTTCTTGCTATGATAGCAACTCTAGCATGTTCAAGGGTGACATTCTCTGTAGAACGTGATGTTGAACAGTGTGTTCCCTTGCCCAGTTGGGCGATCTTCCACAGACAGCAGCTGGCAGAACTGAACAGCTCTCTGGAGTTCCGACTGCATCGGCTCCACTTCATCAGGCTCCTTGCTGGTGGTCCAGGCAAGGAGCTGGAGGCCCTGAACTATGCACGCCACTTCCAGCCCTTTGCTCATCTACACCAGCAAGGTGAGACAGTTTCCAAAAGTCTATTCTAGCTGAAATGTAGTTGGACTGGGAGGAATGGAGCTCTGGGATTACTCCTATTGCAGGAGCAGTGATATCGTCTGCAGGAGCACTTGGGTGCTGCCTTTGAAACCTTCTCAAAGGATTATCCTGCTCAGCAGGGGCCAAACAGAGAAATTTGCCCTGGAGCATATGTTACTTCCTAAGAAGTTGTCATCTTTCCCATGGGCTGCCTGAGAGACTATGTGTAACTCATGTTATGTTAAAGCTATAATCCTAGGAACATTTACCTGAGAGTAAGTGCTGTTGAACAAAGTGGATCTTATGCCTGAGTAAACATGTATAGGCATACTATACTTTTTTTTAAATATACTGTGCAGATTATTTGAGATTTTTTTTTTATGTTTATACATTTGTTTTAAACTGTTGGAACCCACTCCAAGAGTTTGTGATGAAATAAGCTAGATTTTTAAGTGAAGTATAAGAAGTTTCAAAGGATAAATAAGTGTCAGGAGAAGAAAATACTCTAATGAAGGAATTTTTAAGTTGACTTTTTGCTTTTGGTTTTTTTAAGAGAGTGTAGCTATGGGGAGTATCATGACAAGCTCCTGTACCTTAGAATATACCACTGCTCCTGGCACTTCTCATTTTGGGGTGGATATCTTGGTAGAAACCAATTTTTCTCTTCTATATCTTCTATATCTATAACCCTAAGACTTAGGGTTGACTTGACTGAAAACAAGGGAGGTGTTGACACATGCGCTAGACAATGAACCAACTCTTGAATTAGTTCCTGATAACTTATTGTAGAACAAGCCCATTTGGTTAGTGAAAGCATGTTAAAATGAGTAACATGCTTCATCTTGTAACTTTCTCTGATAATTTTCTCCGTCTTGTTTCACAGAGATTCAGGTGATGATGGGCAGCCTGGTATACTTGCGGTTGGGCCTAAAAAACTCCCCCTACAGGCACTTGCTAGATGACAGCCACTGGACTGAGATTTGTGAGACTTTCACTCGTGATGCCTGCGCCTTGTTGGGACTCTCGGTGGAGTCGCCTCTGAGTGTCAGGTAAAATCTGATGTGGGTGGGACAGGGGGCAGCGCTGGGCAGTGCTGAGCTCTCTCTCTCTGCAGCTTTGCCGCAGGGTGTGTAGCACTGCCGGTGCTGATGAACATCAAGGCTGTGATTGAGCAGAGACAGTGTACAGGCGTCTGGAGCCACAAGGATGAGCTGCCTGTGAGTGCCTGGCCCATTTGGGGAAAGGGTGCTAGAATGGAGGAGCTATAGGATGGGAACCTTTTTACAGAAGGAACTTGTTGTAATAGCCAAGTGATGTGGCTGACTTAATTCTCTGGTTGCTTTAACAGATTGAGATTGAGCTAGGGATGAAATGCTGGTACCACTCGGTCTTTGCGTGCCCCATCCTCCGCCAGCAGACTACTGAATCCAATCCACCTATCAAACTCATCTGTGGGCATGTTATCTCTCGCGATGCCCTTAATAAGCTCATTAACGGAGGGAAGTGAGTGATTCTTGTGTTAACGTCTTGTTAGTTAAAATTCTGATACGGATGATAGATTCTCACCTGAAAACTTTGGTACCACTCCACTGATTCTTCTGTACCATTTATTCCTTTTGGAAAAATGTTGCTATCCCTTTTTGATTAATCCTATCCTTCTTTCCCCCCACCCCATACAGTAGCACCAAAAAGGCTTGCACTGCATCCTGCCCGTGGGGGGGGGGGGAGATCAGGAGACTTTGGAGAGGTAAGAAAAAACATTTTCCCTCCCCATAAGCCCCTCGACTGGCAATGGGACTCCTTGGACCTGCGCCAGCTCCTTAGCTGGCAAAAATCTGAGGAAAGGGTGTGCGTTGGCTGCTATCAGAGGGGACACCATCCCGTGTAAGTTGCCCGCGCTGGGTGTTACCCCCTCCTGTCCTCCACCTGCTCCATTCCGTCTCCCCACCTGGTTTGCCAGGCGCTCTGTTGCCTGCTGCCACACACAGGGCCACTCCAGCCTCGCCACCAGCATTCCGGAAGCACACAGCTCCACTCTCTTTCGGAAGGCTGTTTGCAACAGCTGGAAAGCATGCCTCACCCCCAGAACGCTAGCTCCAGTGGCGGCGGGGGCGAATAGGAGTCGTAAGTCTCCTAAACTTATCCTAGTACACTAGGTACCCGTATTTCCTCAAGGCAGTTTTTTTCCACCCTCATTCATTTTTCTTGGAATGGCTGTTAGAGCATCATCTATTGAATATCTGAGCAGTACCGTACTAGTTACAGCATGAAGAGTACCCTAGCACTCCCCTTACAGCAGTGGTTCCCAAACTGGGGGGGGGGGGGCGCAGCTCTCAGGGGAGCCACGGAAACCAGCCAGGGGAGCCACGGAATCCTAGGAAAACAGTGCAATGCCAATTGGCAGGCATCAACGTAATGGGGAGCCGCGGCCAATGGTCAAGGGAGCAGCAGGTCAGAAAGGTTTGGGAAACACTGCCTTATAGTTTTTAAGATAGGGATCTGTATCTGGAGAGCAAAACTGGACTCACTGTTACCGATTCAGAGCAAGCATGCAGGGTAGTTGAGGCGCAGGACTTGTTGGTACTACACTAGCAAGTTTAGAAGTAGGGGCTGGTTCACCTTCCCACATACCTCCTTCAGAGCCCCCTATGAAACCAAAACCAACATTCTAAGACTTTCACCTGATACTTTTCTCTGTTACTTTTTATAGGCTGAAGTGTCCATATTGCCCTATGGAGCAGAATCCAGCTGATGGAAAGCGCCTCATCTTTTGATAATGGCAAGCTTTGGAAGTGGGCTGTTGGGACAATGCTTGATGGAGAGGTGTCATGTACTTGCAGGAATACATAGTATCTTGCTGGGAACAGTGTTACCTTTCATGGCTATAGCAGCTCTCTTGCTCATTGGGCCAAGATAACAGCCTCCAAGGACGGAGTTGTGTTATGCTTGCTGTGAGCTACAGCATGCGATTCTGTACTGGCAATATACAGTACTACCTTTTCCAGTCCTAGGCTTCTTCCTCAGGGGGCCATTGAGTAGCAGGCAGTGCCCCCTCCTGGCAAGATGTCCTTCTCATGCATACAGTTCTATTTCTTGTTTGGATGGGGGTTGTACCACAAGTGGTAGATGAGGAGCTGCTGCTACCATTTTATAATGTTTTGAAATAAATCTTAAGTATTTTCTGTTTCAGTAAGTCTGAAGGAAAAAATGTTTAGGGCATCCTCCCACTGCTGCCACCTACCATTTGCTTTTGAAAATGGGAAGGAGTTTCAAAAAGAGAAACATCTAACAAACCAGGGAAGGCATTTAAAAACTTGGGTTGCTAATATTGATTGAATGAGACTGGGGACAACAGCAGGCATATAAGGTAATATCTGGGCTATTAACACATGCTGTTGCCCTTCAGCAGACACGTGGGAAGAATCTCATGATGCTGCTTAATCAAAAAGCATCCCTTTACCCTAGATGGAAAATACTGTATTGAAGGAACTTATCCTTGATGAGAATACATTGGAACAGGCATACTCATACTTTAAGTGAGACAAGGAAAAAGCAACCAAGATGCCATGCATTTTGATGTAGAAAAAAACTAGAATCACTATTGCAAGATGAGAATCCTGGCACAATAGTAGCCATGATTAGGGTACCCACTTTGAAGGGTATCCCTTTTATAATACAGGAACAATACAATGCAACTTCTCTAACATGAATTTGTTTTTTCAACAATACATGTCCATGTAATACAGTAATGACATCCACAGATTATCAGTAAAAATGAGTTTAGGTAATGATAGTAAAAGGACTCTGCACATGGTACATAATTAGAGGAAATTTCCTTAACATACAGGAAAGTAAATGCTGGGAACATTAGCAGTATTCAATTAATCCTAATAAAATGAACTTCAAGTTTAAGGAACTGCTATAGCTGGGTTTGGTGTTCAAGAAGCTGGGCCTGCTTGGCTCCGGGGAAAAAACGAGATGTAACAGCTATTTATAAATGCATTGGAAAGGAAATGATAAAGATACAAGCTATTTAAGTTAGGTAGATGTGGTTACATGAGGTGGTAACTTAACTACAAACTGTATTTTAACAAGCTGACATTGGAAATCAAAACACTTTTCACTGTAAATGTGCCATGTTTTGGAAAAGTCCTCCTGGAGCAATTATGAAATGAAGAACCTCACAGACCTTGATGGATGTCCTTCAGGTGTATTGTATAACTTTTCAGATGCCTCAGTCTATTGCCTTTCTGAAGGACTCCATCCTACCACATGGTTTTATTTTGTTTACTCTTTAATCTGGAGCAGCAGAAACTACAAGCAAGGATGGAGATGAATGGCAGACAAATACAGCTAAATAATTTTTCAGGTGACTTGGTGGTGGTTTTACTGGTGACATGTTCTTAGAACCAGGAATACACTTTCTGTAGGACCCATAGCAGTGACATAAGGAAGGCAAAGCTGACCCACATGCATGACAACATTTCTGGATACACTCACTGCTTGTTTTGCAAACAGTCTAGATTATAGAGTGGAAATAAGAGGCCCTGCTTTGGAGTAGTGGGATTAGGGGTGTCTCTTAGTTCAGTTTTGGGAATTGGCCTGTATTTTTTATCGGCTATAAAGAGAAGGTAGAAAAGATGGAAAATGTTGATTGATCTTATGTTCCAATGGCAGCCAATGAGGACACTGGGTAACGTATAATGTGATAGGTAAGGGTACAATATGTCAAAGTTGACACTAAATATGCTTACAAATGGTACACGTGCTTATTCCTTTTTAGGGGTCCTTATGCCTCTGTGGCAGCTGGATACAAAGTAACTTCACAGCAAGTAAATATAGTCACTCTAAACTTGTGTCCACTTCAAGTGCCACTTACAGCATAAATACGGAAACTGAGCAGGCTGCTTCAGAACCCACCCTCAAAGCCATGCCCTTAAAATCAGTGTCATGCTGCTGACTCGTGTGTAGATGCGACAGGCTGGGCACAGTCATGTCAATCTTAACAGTATCTGTCAGTGATAGTCTTTCACAAGGGGAGGGGAAGAGCCTCCACCTCTTCCAGACACTCATCATAGGCTTCCTGGTATTCCTCATGGGGCTTGATCATGATCACACAGGTTGGGCGTTTTGAACCTGCAGCCATTCCCAAGTCCTGAGGGAAGAAACAGAAAAGCAGCCTTCATGTCCAAACCTCAGACATAGATCAAACCTCTTACTATATCAATGACCACACAGCACGCACTTGTCCTCACAGTGGGGTAAAGATCAAGTCACAGGACCACACTTTGCTATGCAAGTGGAATCCAATTGTGAAAAGGCAGATTGCTGTTCAGCAAGCATACAAATAATTTGCAATACAGAACGCCTAAAAATAGAAGCTACGCTTCAGAATGTCAGGACACAATCAATCTGAATTCTTGATGCAGAATATTCACTACTTTGGTTATGGTTCCTTGGAGACGGCACTAAATGTGGCCAATTTTAAATGGAAAATTTAAGCAGAACTTTCTCAGTTTTGTACTAGCAGACATGGTACCACCTATTTTGGAGGGCCTTTACTACCAAAAGCACAGTGTCTCGAGCATAGACACTGCACCTGAAAGGAAGAGATAGCAGAGGACTTGGTGACAAAGATTCTCAGCTATCTCCTGCAAGTGCAACATCTGAACTCAAGACTGTTAAGCCTATTTGTTTCTAACTAGTATCAAACCAAGTCTGGGGTATTACTAGGACTGCAACATTTAATTGATGAACTGATTCAATTTAAATTTGTATACAAACTTACACAATCAACTTAAGATATCTTTAATCATGTGACAGCCCTAGAGGATATTGAACATTAATAGGTGGTATTGTTTTTAGTGGTAGCAGCAGCTAAATCATGGTGTGAATTAATAGACCAGTAACATGGTGTTACCATAGTTATAGTCATGTCTTGTGGTAGTTCTGCTACTTTGGAATGTTTTTGCATCACGTTCCATAACCATACTGTATTCTGAAAGTACTGCTTTTTATACTGTAATGACCTATTACCTAACCACGTAATATTCCCTCATTCAACTTAGCTCTTCTAGCTTTGATTGCTCCATCAATCAAGTGTGTTGTTGCATTCTATACTGAGGAGCCCTGCTCCTTCCACATGCTAAAAACCAATAAAGATGGAAGGGTGGAAAAAGTGTGCACTGCAATGTTCAGCTCTGTATGAGTGGTGCTTCTAGCACTGCCTAATTATGGTATTTCCAAGTAGGGCAACGTGAGGGAGGAAGTCTTAAAGGCTTGAGGCTAAAGTCTTGAGGTTTAGAGGTTAGTCTCGACTAAGGGAAATCTCAGGCCTGTTCCAAGTAGAAAAAAACTTAAATCTTCAGATCAAGTAAGAAGGATAACAGATTAAATATTGCTTTGTAATTCTCCCCCAACAAAACATGGAAACGGTCATTAATTCCCTTTCTTACATTCCCCTAACCCTTATTACCGTTTTGGAAGGGATATAGGCATATGGAAGATTCCTGTCTTCACACATGATAGGGATGTGGCAGTAAACTTCAATAGGTAGTGTATCTCCTGCAAGAACTGTGATCCTAAAGAGAGACATCAGCAAAGAATAAAAGAACCAAAAGGAACACAGAGGCTTAAAACAAAAACTGGAAGTACAGTAGGGCCCCTGTATCCATGGGGGATAGGTTCCTGCTTTTAGCAGGGAACGCTATCCCCACATGCCCGTTACCTGTGTGTGGGTGTGTCGCTGGCGCCAAGTCAGCGTAGGTCTTCCTTAAACAAAATGCTATATGCAGCAGTGTTACATAAGCAGTGTGCTGCTTATAGCAAGCAGCCTCAGTGCTAGAGGCGCTCTGACTGTTAACAAACCTTTCAGGCCTGGTGCCAGCACCACCCACACCCACAGGTAATGGCTGCGGGAGGGCAGATCTGCAGATACCAGATCTGTGGATACAGGAGCCCCCCTCCCCGTACTGTTCTCTCCAGCTTTCTGATGGCAGAATAGGGCTACAATATACATGCTTATGGGGGAGCCCCACTGATAGTGGGAGATATACTTGGCATAGAGGTGGTCTGGGCTAGGCCGAGAGTCAATCTCTCCAGATACAAGTGACAAATGTTTAAAGCATTAGCTATTGAGTGTTCAAAAGCATTACATATCACTGAATCTGGATGGGCTGGTGGTGGCAGTAGCAGCAAAGAGAAGTAGCAATTAATTTATCTGACCTATGCTAGCTTAGTCAACAGCTGGAAGAACCCCAAGATCTCACAGCCCAATCCTAACCAACTTTCCAGCACCAATATTACCACAATGCAGCCCCAAGGTAAAGGAACAAATGTTTCCTTACTTCAAGGAGGCCTCTGTGACTGCCCCCACCACTACAGAATGCAGTGTGCACCCTGTTGGCATAGCTGCATCAGCACTGTTAAAGATGGTTAGGATTGGGCTGTCTGACTGACTTTACCCCAAGGTTCATCCTGTTTTCAAGCTGCTGTGATAGTTTAGTATATTTTAAAAGTGAACACATATGCTTTGCCATTAACCTCTCATTTTTTGGCAATCAGGATAAGTGTCCTAGAACAGCATCCATAACGTATGCATGTGGTGAAAGAGGTTGAAAAAGTTACACACATACATCAGCTGCTAGGTTGTAGGCTCTGCAAAGCTGGAGTGTTTCCCCTCATACGAGGTGCAGTATAATGTTGCAGGAACTACCAGTTCAAGTTCAACATTGAGACTGCTAAATTATCCGGCCATTAAAGGGTGCAATTGAGTACAGTACAATTTAATCTTACCCCTTCTCCCCTTTGTTGATGAATTTCTGGACCTCTTTGACCCCACGCCGGAGCTGCTTCTGCTTCGCCGCTGTAGGTCAAATGGGAGACATTTAGCACGAAGTCCGCAAGACCCGATGGTCCCGAACAGGGCCCTTGCCACCCAACCCCAGGATGCCCAAGTAAAGGCCTTCACCCGCACCTTTCTTGATGCACTTGTACAACTTTCGCGTCAGCTTGCGGGAGGCCAGTGGACGCGAGATCGCGTTCACATTCTCCACCAGTTCGTGATATGACCGTTCCGGAGTCGCTTCGGGCTCCACCGTTTCCTCGGATTCCTGGTGCTTAGCACGGCCCATAACGACAATTGAAAGGAAAGCAGGCGCACGTGCCCTTTCTGCTGTACTTCCGTTTCCACGCTGAACCAGAGAACCCTGGGAAACAAACCATAGAAATCAAAGAGAGGTCTAGTTTCCTCCCCGTTTCCAGCCACTCAGTTGGACGGGCACCTATCGTTTTTCCCTAACTTAACCAATAAGAACGCGCCATTGAATAGGGAGCACCGCCCAATGCTCTGTTGGGTAACAAATATTTCCCGGCAAGCATCACGCTCAGTGGTGATTTTTCTGGAAGATGGCGGCGGGGACGGGTAGTGAGTGAGGTTCTTTCTTTTGAGGGGGAGGGGGTGTAGATTGGTTAGCGGCGGGCTCCTTCTATTGAAATAGAGCGCCCATAGCCTTAGTAACTAGTTGAGAGTTAATAAGTCATCCGTTAAAGCATTTCTAACTCTAGTATCCCTATGCAGGGAAAAAAGCTTAATCCGTTAGATATCTGTCTCTCACACAACTGATACCCAGTATGTAACTATATGTGGAACTCCTGGTCACAGGATATTATGATGGCCCCTGACCTATGCTAGCTTAAATGCTCCTTTAAAAGGAGATTGCCTATGCTAGCCTTTAAAAGGAGATTGGGTAACTATGGAAGAAAGGTTCATCACAGGTTACAAATCATGATGACTGTGCTATCTAGTTGAGTATGGAGGCTGCTGCAGATGCAGAGGCTTGGCAATGAGTCTTTCATTGAGTTTGGGGGCTGCGTGGAATGAAGTGAATTTCATTTGGAGGATTCCACTGGTAGGGAACATACTTTTTTGACTGTGTGGGCAAATCGCAACACTGCTGTGTTTTTCTTTTCTCCTTCTCAGAGCACAAGTTGCTTAGTGCGGGACCCACGGAGCCATGGTCTATCCGGGAGAAACTATGCTTGGCTTCTTCTGTCATGAGGAGCGGGGACCAGAACTGGTAAGACACGTATTAGTAGCAGTTATGAGAGCCGCTGCAGCTAAATTCTGTTCTTGATGGTGATGTGGAACATATCTGGATGCATGTAGGTCAGTTGTTGCCTTGTACAGAAGCCTGAATTTTTGTTTTCTCAAACACCAGAGGTGCTTCAATGTATTTAGTGATCCTGACTAAGCACGTATTGAAAAACTGAATGGAAAACAGAAATGTAGGTTCATGGAACTGGAAAACACTTTATAATATAATAATATACAGTATTTACGGTATATACCACCTTTCTTGGTCATTGAATTTCTCCTCCGACTTTAATCCAAGGCGGTGTACATGGGCAGGCTGTCCTAACTCTCTTGAGGGGTTTTACAAGAGATATATAATTGTCCAATCTTTCATGAACGGCTACTTTCCAGGTGGTATCCTTTTTACAGTCTGACAGTTTGCTGGCTGGTGCCTCCCACACTCAACTGACGCAGCTGGAAGCTCTTAATCTCTCCTCCTGGAGGCTTTCACAGCTTTTTGCCGGCAGCATGTCTCAAACTTATCAAGTTTACCGGTCTTCGGGCTTTGAAGGCAGCAGCTCTCCCAACTGAGCCAGACTCTTATGCCCTTTATCCTAAAGAGATACTCAGGCAGATCTTCCCTATGTGTATCTGCAAGTGTAATTGTGGTACATAGTGTACAGCAAATATGTTAAAAAAAATTCATAATGATGACTGTCTCATTGAAGATAGTGGAACTTATTTCTGAGTAAACGTGTAGGATTATGCTGTTAATAGTATTCATTTGTCTTTGGGGGTTGCTCTGTTGTCCTTATGGTGGTGGGGTTTTTTTTCTCTGTGCTGACTCTGATTTGGTTTTGTTAAAGTGATTATTGTTTTGTTGTGATTTAATGTTTGATTGTTGTAAACTGCTTTGGGTGCTTCTTGAGTAGTTAAGATTTACGGGATTAAAAGCTATGGCAGTAAAAAACAAAGTTAAAAACACATTAAAAACAGAATTAAGTGCTTTCAAATAAGAGCAACGTTTCGAACCGGATTCCACTGGTCTTTTTCAAGCTCACCTCTCAGTGGTATGAGGCAAAATCCTTCTTGGAGGGAAAGGCAGGTAAAAATATTTTAAAATAAATCATAGTACACGTAGATGAAAACAAGAGGAAAGGTCTATTATGCAGAGTTATTTCAATATAAAATTGACATAGATCTGTATGTATTGTCTCTGCCATTATGAGTATATTTCTGTCTTTTGGCTCCGTAATGGAACCCCTGAGGTGGCTAAAAAAATTAAGAATCCTAAAAGCAAAAACATAACAAATAAAAGTAGCTTAAAGCAGTGACAGAAATTGAAAGTATTGTAAGATGTAAGTTCATAAATACATATTTGAAAGGTGCTTCTGAATAAGAGGGTTTTAGTTGGCATCTGAATGTATGTATTGATGCAGACTAATTTCCAATAGTAGCTCAGATGGTTAACACCAAATTGTAATAGTGATAGCTAGATACTGTACGTTTGTCTTCCAAAGGAAGACTGGGATTTAGAATCCTGAAATTGTGCTGCTATAGAAGTTCTGATATGGCATCCTACAGTTGGGGCTTTCTTGCTCTTAAATAATAACTTGCATCAGCACTTTGATGTGTTTTGAAAAAAGATGCTCTGAGAGCTCGTTTTTAGCAAACACCTTTTTCACAGCTATTTGATGAGCACCTTTTGTGTGGTACACCTTATTCATTCCGTTTCACTGCTTCTGGAATGAGATAATTGGAAGATTTGCTGGCAAAATGGGGGGGGGGGACTGAAATTATAGAAGTTCTGGTAACTGTCATTCTGCTAGTGGTATTAAGCATTTTATTGGCTTTGGGTAACTAGGGATAGGGTGATGGAATTTGAAGAGGGATTTGTGATTAAATACATTATTTTTACCCAGCCTGAGATTTTGGGAGTTAAGTGAGGTGAATATAAATCAAATAAAATATTAATCATTTAAAGTAGTAGTATGTTGTATTTATGTTGATTGTAAATGGAAGGAAGTCTTCATTCCGCCTACTCTGTTTTCTAGGGTGTCTGTCAGCAGAGCTATCAAGCCCTTTGCAGAGCCTGGCCGCCCACCTGATTGGTTTTCTCAAAAGGTAAGATGTTTAATTCTCACCTTTACCCATCATAGGGCGCAATCCTATCCTACTTACGCCACCGTTGTACCCAGCGGCGCAGCAAAAACAGGAGGCCCCAGAACGGAAAGGGGATTCATATCCCCTTTAAATTCCCCTTTTGGAGGTAATTTGAATCCCCTTTCTGTTCTGAGGCCTCCCGTCCTCGCTGCGCCGCTGGTTACACCGGTGGCTTAAGTAGGATAGGATTGCACCCATAGTCTTTTATTTCACTTCTGGGGACGTCTGCCCAAATAACTTATTGCGCAGACCTGTTCCCATGTTAAATGAGGCATATTGTACCATTTGTGTGAGTAGCCAAGACAAGGAGCGTAAAAGCCTGAGTGGGTCTTGCAGTGCTAATTTCTGCCTGTGGTGGGAGGTGAGTGCTGTGGCCAGTCCACAGCTGCTGCTTCCATTTGATGATAGAAGTTGGAAGCTTGTTTCCACACCAAGAGAGGGCTGCTTGTAAATCAACAATTGTGGGGGGCGTAGGTTTGTACAAGTATGTTTCTCTTGCTTCGGACTTCTTAATACTTTGCCAGGATCTTAATGCATCCACCAGGATCCCAAGGGAAACGGTGAAAGAAGCAGCTGGGCTGAGCAGTCATGGATGTTGGTACAAGTTACTTTCATGAGCAGCACACAGTGTAGACATTCTGATTCTAGTGACAAAGTTGTTGCTAGTGATGGTTGGTGTGTGCCTCCTTCCTGCCCCCTTTTGTGAAGTGCAAAAGCTTGTGAAGTCCTCTGCTGCCTGCCCTCCATGCATCTGACAGGCAGCTATTTACATTCAATACTTCCCTTTTTACCTGATAGCTGCACACATTCAATGATCTTCTAAATAATTCTCCAGCAACAGAGGAGGGTTGTTCCTGGAGATAGGGCCATGTGATCAGGAATGTATCTCTTTTCTTCATCTGTCAGGTGGACACTCCCAAGTCCTGTCTCACTCCTATAGGCAGGGCATCGTCTGAATTCCCTCAAGCTACCTCTGTTTTGCTTTTTTAACTTTTCCTTCCTTTTGCTACTTGTTCTTCCTCCCCTCCCTGTCCTTAGCTGTAGTTAGCACAGAATGGGAGGGTGTTTATGTTTAGGTGTTTTTCCCCTTGGAGCAGAAGAAAGGAGGAGCATACACATCATGACCTCATCTCTGGGAACAGCTTTAATTTGTGAAAGTTGTTTTGGGTAGCTTTTTGATGAGCTACCCAATGTTTCTATCCAAACTTTGACTATAATAATTGTGTTCTGAGAATTGTTTGTGCTTTTTCTAGCACTGTGCATCACAGTATTCTGAGCTCCTAGAAACAACAGAGACCCCAAAGTGAGTTAAAAAAAAAGAAGAATCATGTGATGTTTTTTTTCTTTTGTTAGAACTGGGCTGGGTAGGGGTTGATGCTGAAAGGAGCATCTTGTGCAGTGGGAGAGCTGCTGGGTATTGTAGTCCATTTCAGAATGGAAAGGAAATTGGATAGAGCTTACCAAAGCACATGAAACAAAGCTTCCAGACGGCCATTCTGGTTGTGAATGTGGTTCACAGCAATTTATTTATTTATTTATTTGCAATATTTCTATCCCGCCTTTCTCCCCGAAGGGACCCAAGACAGCTTACAACAGAGAAAAATACAATACCAAAAAATACATACATAATAGTTAGTCTCAAAACGATAAAAAACAGTTAACAGAAACTAATAAAAACATCTAAAAATTGATTTAAAAATATTACAATTAAAACAGATCATTAAAACAGCAGCGCCCCACCTGTACCAGAAGAATGTTAAAAAAAGGCAAGGACTCAGAAGGCTTCTTTAAACAAGAAGGTTTTTAGGCCTCGCCGGAAAGTGTCCAAGGAGGGAGCAGGTCGTAAGTCAAAGGGGAGGGAATTCCATGAGGTTGGTGCCACTACTGAGAAGGCGCTATTTCTGGCCGCTGCCCCTCGCACCTCCCTGGGCGACGGTACCCGCAAAAAGGGCCTTATCTGATTATCTAAGGAGACAAGCCGGACTATATAGAAGTAGGCGGTCTCTCAAATATCCTGGCCCCAAGCCGTATAGGGCTTTAAAGGTCAAAACCAGCACTTTGAATTGGGCCCGGAAACGAATTGGCAGCCAGTGCAGCTGTCAGAGGAGCGGCCTGACAGAGTCGAACCCTAGCTAGCAATCCTAACTACTTGTATACTCTGTTCAAAGGTAAATACTGGGGCTACAAAGATCCTATAATTGCACCCATTGTAGCTAGTGCCAGTAGAATCTACACTGTAATCTACACTGGAATGCTTTCTTCAGAGTTAGTACATTCTTCTGTCAGGGACCCCTTGTTGTTCTTCAGAGAAATAGGAAGTATGGGTAAAAAAGCCATGTAGAAACAAAGTCCAGCTTGAATTAAAACAAAAATCAACGAAATAAATGAAATAAAAACGATTTTTGTTTTTATTCAAGCTGGACTTTGTTTCTACATGGCTTTTTTTACCCGTACTTCCTATTTCTCTAAAGATTGTAGCTGGCCATGAAAGTTTTCGTTTCCTTGTTGTTCATTGACAATATGACAATTCTGATGTCTCCATAACAATAGCATTTGCAAGACCCTGCCCTTCCCTGCTGGTTACACTGGTGGTGTAAGTTGGATAGGATTGTGCTGTGAGGGTTGCAGTTGAAAGATATAGTTAGTATAACTGTATCTTTTTTATGATAGTATTTTTGCTGAGATGCAGAAAAGGGAAAGTGGTAATCAGATAATGGGAATAAAGAGGAAGAGTAGTGTGCAGGGATTTTTAAGGATAAAAGATGCTGAGTCTGGGAGTACTGTACTCAACTTCTCTGTTGGTTCCTACATTGTTTTCCCTTCTTTTTTGTGTAGAAGAAAGCGTGGGGAGAAGGGAGAAGTGGTGGAAACTGTGGAAGATCTTATTGTGAGAAAACTGACAGCAGAACGGGTTGAGGAGGTGAAGAAGCTGATTAAGGAGACACAAGAGAAGTACAGGTACCCACTGGACTTGCTGGAGTGTGGTGGCTTCAGGGGCAGGTTAATAAGAGTAAAGTTAATGAAATATTTCTGTGTTGTCTCTGCAGGCAGCTGAAGAGGGATGCAGAACTGATCCAGGCAGGACACATGGACCACAAGCTGGAGGAACTGTACAATGACATTGTGGTGTGGGTTATCTTATTATTTTCCTGTTCTAGTTCTCTCTGGAATTGCATATCTGAGTCCGTAGGTTTTCATCGAAACTGTTGAACTTCCAAGCTTGAGTCTGGAAACGTATGCTGCTTAGCTTTTATGCTGGTGTTATCTCATGTGCACGATTAGGGGAGCTGTTCAGTATTTGCAAGCTTTTGTTAATGCTCTCATCCAACATCTTTCATGCTCTTTGAAGTAGAGCTTTGAGGGAGGCTGCTGCAAAATGGTTCTGATATCTAACATGCTGACTTGTTAAGTCTTGCCTAAAAAGTCCTTCTTGGGTATTAGCTATGAGGAGCTTCTCATTGTTTTAGAAATACTGGCTATATGTCTGAAAAGAGAAGCATCAATTGTGTTTTACACCGAGTGGAAGGTGTAACATTGAATTCTGTTGAATTTCTTCAGGAAGAAAAGAATGGAAGAAGAGGAGGCAGAGGTGAAGAGGAAGGCTACAGATGCTGCTTATCAAGGTAGGTTAGGCTTAAGTGTTTGCTTATTTTCTGCAGAACCAAGCTCATGAGGATGAAAACATTTAGGTAAAATTTCAACGTGGTGCAACCCAGTTGAAGAAAAGAAAGATGCCTATATAGAAATACTTGATCAGCCTGATTTCCTTAGTCTCTCCAGTTTAAAGTAGACGGTACTGCTTCAGAGCCCCTTGCTCTTTCTAAAGACATTGCACAAGGTTGGGGCAGGGAGGCAGAATGTCGGAGAGTTTCCTTTAGTGAAAATTTATCAAAGAGAAAGTAAGAAAACGGCCTTGTAGAGAAGTGTTAGTGATCAGTGAGCCACTGAGGAAGAATTTGCTGCTGGTTACATAGTCTGAAACTTTGTGCTCTGAAAAACAGCAAAGATTCAAGATAGACTCATAGTTGCCCCTGCTAACTGGGCAAGAGGCACTTTTTCAATTGGTACTCCTCTTATATTTAGCAGGGGGAGAGTAACTGCCCCCCTTTCACTCCAGAACAGTCTCTTTTCTGGTGGCTGTTTGCTGGTGGTGTTCTGCATCTTTTTAGATTGTGAGCCCTTTTGGGACAGGGGGCCATTTAATTATTTTATTTTGTCTGTAAACCGCTTTGTGAACTTTTTGTTAAAAGCAGTATATAAATACTGTTAGTAGTCGTAGTAGTAGCTGGATGTTTTCGATGGTTTTTAAGGGTTGTCTCGTCGTTTTCTAGGCTTTCTGTTTTTCAAGGCAACTTTTCTGGACTAGAGCTTTCCTTTTCTTCCTTTTCTTCTCCAGCTCGTCAGGCAGTTAAGAACCCATCCCGAAGGTTGCCGGGAATGATGGCCCGTTCTCCAGCAGGCTCAACCTCTCCAGGAGCAGACTATACTCTAGGAGACTTGTCTCAGCCCACTGTGGAAGAGGCTAGCCCAGGGGTAAGGGCTTGGTGGGCATGAGAACCCATTATATACTAAGTAGGCTCTCTGCAGCTCTCTGAGGTTGGACAGGCTTCCATCCTTTCTTGGCACTCTTCTTCCCCCCTTCCCCCCCCCCCCGGACTGTAGGTGGCTTGTGTGCAGCCTTGTCCAGAGAACAAAGTCTGCTTTGTACTGTGTGACAAGGAGATGGTTTGACGTTTTGGTGGTGATGGCTAGTGTAGGAATGAATAGGTGGAGACACACAAAGGGTTTAGGGGAGTAAGAGTGATGGAGGAGGTCCTTGGAGTATGCTGGGTTATTGGCCCTGGGGGAGGAGTCACTGGGACTTGTCAAGATGGTGAGGATGTGGCTTTGAACAGTGTGGTTTTTCTCTTTCTCAGGTAACTCCAGGGACATTGCCCAGCACTCCAGTTGCCTCCTTCATTGGGATCCCTGACACCCCTATGGGCTCCACCTCCCTGGATGCCCCCATGACCCCAGTCACAGATGATTCAGCCCAGAAAAAGATGCTAGGACAGAAAGCAACTCCGCCTCCTTCTCCTCTGCTTTCAGAGCTGCTGAAGAAGGGCAGCCTCCTGCCCACAAGCCCAAGGCTGGTATGGAGTTCCCTGCTTACATATGCAAGAGTCCTGGTGAATCTCTGTGACTGACTTTCACCACAAAGGGCAAAAAGTACAAACCTTTTTCAACAGAAAGCTTAGTGAGGTCACTAACCCTTAAGACACTAGGGAAATGCTTAGAAGAGGCACCTCAGCTATCCAAGAACAGTCCTGAATCTTGTGCCTTTCTTTTTGAGCTGAGCTTTCTTGACTAGCTTTTAATAAAGTTAGTCAAGTTCTAGCTCATGTCTGTGAGGCAGAGTGTTATTTTGATAGAGACAGGACTAAGGGAGGTTTGTGTTTTGTTTTGATTTTCCTGGCATTTATGCTTTGTTGACTTTGTCAGCACTGAAATGAAGAAAGGAGCATGCCAGCAGTGTGGTGGCAATTACTCTGAAATGGTGTTACAGAGCTGCAGCATATTGCAACTGAGTATAGAGACGAGTGTGTATACGGCAGCGGGGGCAGTCTGTGTCTTGGTTTTTAGTGTACAAATGTCCTTTGACAGGTTGGGGAGAGCGACATGGCAGTTGTTTCTGGTCACACAGGCAGCTCCAGTATCCTCCTAGAGGTGGGAGGGGTTCTTCCTGTGCTGCATGGTGGGGAAATGCAGTCCGCTGCTACCACTGTTCCTGCATCCCCTGCTGCTTCAGGTAGGTCTATTCTGATACTACTGCTTTCATTCTTCCTTGTCCTGTGTTCTGATGTTTGTTTTTTGCAGAAGAGGTCATAGTTCAAATTATGCAAATGTATATTTCGTGAAAACGAAAGCCTTGAGAGACCAGTTGACTTGTGTGCTAGCAGCTAGGCAAAGCCTTTAGTTATAACTTCTTTTTTAATCTCTCTCACTCTGTTATGTGAACTTCTTTGGTCTCCATCTCCCCTTTATAGCACCTTATTTGCTTGCCCTTTCTTGCTTTTCATCCTTCAGCTGTACGCTCATTCTCATTTCCTCCATTCTTCTGACACATCTGTCCTTGTTAAACCTCACTTCCTTATCTCGTTTTTCATCCTTCCCCTGTTAAGCCCGACCCACACCGCATGAGATCAGGCGCGGAGGCAAGCGAGCGTACGTGCCTGGCCACTCGCCTCCAAGCGCTGACCTCGTCTCCCACGAGTGTCTTCCAGCGAATAGTCCCTCCTGTTGTTCCGCCTTCTTAGAAAGCACAGCGGTGATTCGCTAAGCACAAGTGCGGTCCGATACACGAGAGAAGGGAGAGAGAAGGAGGCAGGAAGGAAAGAAAACTAACAAAACAATTTGTGCCGGGAATAGAATTCATCTTGCTAACTTTTCTGAGAAGGAGAAATGGATCCAAGAGAAATCGGAGACTCAAGTGAGTTCCGATCGACTGACAACCTCATTTATCCCGCCCTCTCATCCGATTGGTGGCTATAGTAGCTCCGCATCCCCGCCCCCTCAAAATCATGGGCAACAAACTATCCTGCTCGTGCCAGAACTTGGGAGAGCACAGCTCTCCCACATTCAGCTGCTCTCTCTCGAACCGCACAGCTCGGCACGCGTCTGGGACGCGCCGGAGCTCGTGCGGTGTGGGTCGGGCTTTATGGTTCTTTGTCTCTGGAATTCACTGTGCTACTACTTTGCCTGTATTCAAACAACTTCTCCCTCAGGCTTTCCCAGTGTCGCTTTCTCTTACTGTTGGTTTATTCTTTGCTGAGCTGTTGAATTTCTTATCCCTTTCATTTTCTTTCCATTTCATGTGTCTTTTAAATTGGGAGTCTTTGAGGCACAGTCCTCTTTGTGTTTTTGCTCTTTTCCAATTGTAAAGTGCCCAGTTGTAGGTTCTGTATAAATAAATTAGACCAGTAATCTTGTGATTGCATCACACAAACACAGAAATTTGTACTTGGAAGCAGGATTAGGTATCCTGAGAACCTCAACTTTTAAAAAAGTAAGTTTCTAACTTACTTAAAGCTGACAAATGAAAATAAGGTTGAAAGTGGGTGAGCAATGCCTGATGAGCAGTGGAAGAGGAGGAGA